>VBSM01001118.1:31564924-31590531 GCA_008086735.1 Cheirogaleus medius | reverse complement strand
CCCGGCCTCGCCCGGCCGGAGCGAGAGAGCGGGGCCGCCCCGCGCCGGCCTCCCTCCCTAGCTCCCCCGCTCCCCCCTCCGCGCTCCTCCCCCGTCCGGCCCGCCCGCCCCGCGCTCAGCCCTGTCCCCGGCCCGAGCTGGCTCTTCACACACAATTGATTCGGTCGTTACGAAAAGTGCACTTGTCCCCTCCCCCTCCCCCTCTGGCGGCTGCCCGGGCCGGGCCCGCGGGGTGACGGGGCCGCGAGGGAGGGAGGCGGGAGCCAGGGAGCGGATCCGGAGGCGCCTCCCCCCGCGCCCAGGGGACGGGGCTGCAGGCCGCGGGGAGTGGGGAGCCGTGAGCGCGGAGGGCGGGCGGCCCATCTGCGAGGAGCGCTGATAACCGCGCTGCGGCCGCCAGCAGCCCATCTGCGCCGCTGCCGCCTCCGGCCGGACGGGGAACAGGGGGCCGGGCCGAGGGGCGCGCCAGGGCCGGATTCTCGGAGGGGGAGGCTATGGCAGTGTCCCAACCCACGCGAGTCAGGGATCCCCACAGCCTAAATCGGTACTTTACCCCAAACCCAGGGAGGCTGGGTCATTGTCCCCTCCCCAATCCAGTGAAGGACCCCTCCCCCAGCCCAAATCAGTGCCCACTTTTCCAAATGGGGGTACGGGTCATTGCCTCTCCCCGGCCTCGGGCAGCTCTTCCCACCTGCCATTCAGTAGCCCCCCTCGGCCTGCCCATACTGGGTCAGTGCCCTGGCCTGAGTGTGGTTTTCCTGAGGTCAGTGACCCACCAGATGGTTGACTGGGTCTGTGCCCCCTCCCTGGGGTCAGTGCCATCCCCCTTCAGGGCTCTCCAGGTGTGTTCTACCCCGCCCCCTCTCCTGGCTCTCTCTCCCCAAGAGCTGGAAGTCTTGGCCCACCCTCCTTCTTAGTCTAGGGCAGAAGCCTCCTCCCCCCCATACCCACTCGTGGAGTTGGGGGGGTGACCACGCCCCAGACCTGGCAGCTGGCTCCCTGGTTCTCTGTGTGGGTTGACCTCTCCCCTAGGGAGTGGGCATCTGGAGCAGTGTCTACCCCCTTATCCACACAGCTGTCAAGGCGGAGCAGCACCCCCCATCCAGGCTACAGGCAGAAACTAGGTGCTAGGCCTGGGACCCAGGTCTTGCCAGCCCAGCTCGTCGCTTCAGATACTTCTTGAGGCCTACGTTGACCTGCCCTGCCTGTCCCTGGCTGCAAGGACCTCACCAGTCTCCACCCTGGCTCTCAGACCAATAATAAGCCCTCCCCAAGGGACCACCTGCCTGGGAGGCAGAGAAAGGGGACCCAGGCCTCCCAGTCCAGGCTGCCAGGAGGACAACAAACACAACAGAAGTGCCCTCCCTCCACAGCCCGCCCCTCAAGCTCCCCACCCTGCCTGCCTGGCCTGCTGATCCCTAGAGAGCCCGTTAGTTACCTGCCACTCGCCCAGCCAGCCGGAGCCCGCACGGGAGATGCCCGAGTCCTGCCACCCCCATCTCCAAGTACTTTCCTGGGGCCTGGTTATTATTTTTATATTTCCATTTTCCTTTTCACTGATCTAAGAGGAACAGATCCTGCTGGGAATTCTGGGGCAACCATGGCCTCTTCCTGGGAGAGGCTGAATGGGACCTTCTTTGAAAGGTGCAAAGGACAAGCCCTGCCTTCACTGGCCTGCACACATGCACACGTGCGCGCTGTCATGGGTGGGTTTTTGTGAAGGTCATCGGGCCATAGACCTTTGTCCAAGGCATTGGTCTAGTACCCATAGGCCTCGTGGTGGGCACCGGGGTAACGAGGTGGGTGGGACTCTGCCTGCCCCTTGGTCACCCAGCTGGTAGGGGCGGTGAACATAGCTGAGGATACGATGGGGAAGCCCCTGGGGCTTCGAGAGAGGGCAAGCAGGCAGAAAAATTTCAGAGAAGAGAAGATGTAGGAGTTGGGTCAGCAGCAAGGGCTCCCGTATGGTCTCTGTCCCCAGGATGGCCGTGGTGTGTCATCTCTCTTCCATGCCACTCTCTGGCTGCTCCCACCCTGGGCCCCCACCCCCTCCCACAGCCATATGCAGTGCTGCGGTCGGCCCCTCTCCTAGTCCTGGCCAGCCTCGGGTCGATGATCTGACACCACTTGTCCTGTCCCATCTGGCCCTGAGCTTTTCTGGGTGTGTGTGACAAAGGCTTAATCTGTCCGGACGGGCCCAGGGCAGAGAGGAGGGCGAGGGGAATTACACTCTGCAGGGCCTCCTGCAGCTGGGGCCCCGGTGGGGGGTGGGGTGGGGGGGTTGCAGTCGAAGCCTGGGAGAGGCAAGTTGGTCTTCAGTTTGCAGGTTGTCACAGGAAATAGAAAGTGGAGGCAGAGGACTGAGGGGAGGAGGGCGGAGTCCTCCACAGGCTACACGGGTGCTCATGGGGATAAGATCTTTTTATGACAAGAGCCAGCCGGGGCCTCCTAGCTGGGCAAAGCCTGGTTAGGATTTATTATTTCTTGTGTTTGGCCTGCTCCAGCCACTGTGGGCTGCCAAGCAGGGGAAGCGAACCCCTGGGAGGCAAGACCCTCCAATTCCGTTCCAGTGTCAGCCACAAAGTGAAACAACCCCCTTCCTTTTCCTCTGGCCTCTCAGAGTGGGGCTGTCCCCAGAGCCAGTGAGGGCCACAGCTTATGGCTGAGGTGGTTTTGGGGCCGTTTGTCAATTCCAGGATCAGAGAGCCCCAAGGCTCCTTGGAGATCGATGTTCTCAGCCCAATAGTACCATCTTCCAGATGGTAAAACTGAGACCTCCAGAAAGGGGAGGTTTCCATTGGAAGGGAGCCAGGACTGGACTTAGATCTCTGTGCTTCCTCACGGGCCTGTCGCATGCCAGGAATCCCACCATTAGAGCCCCATTTCCCAAGGGGAAGCCCCACGATGGCCAAACCCCACTCTCAACACAGGCTTTTGCGAGCCGGACCCCAGGTGTTCCACTGGCCAAATTGACTAATGGTGGTCTTTTCCCAGTTTGTGACAACGTTCATTTAGTGGAAAGCATTTTCAGTCTTAAGTCTTTCTCCCCAGAGCTTTCGTGTAAACCTTTGGCACCTGCGGCCGCTGGTCTGGGCGGGAAGTGGCCTGTGACTTAATGCTGCCTGATAGATGCTGCCACCATGCCTCAGTGTTTCCTGGTTTCCTCCAAATTGTCGGCACAGCAACTGTTCTGATCACCTACTGTGTGTCTGTCACTGTGCCGAGGCGGCTTATGGGATTCTCACAGCAGCCTAGAGGTCAGTGCTGGGGTTATTGCTATCCTTCAGATGAGTATACTGAGGCTGAGGGAGGTTAAGGACTTCCCCTAGGCCATGCTACTGACAAAGGCAGGCCCTGAGCTCAGTACTGTCTTATGTGCATCTCCCTTTTGCCCCTGAGGTGTCTTGCAACTGATCCAATTTGAAAACATAGGCCCCTCATGACAAGCTTTCAGTCCATTACACTTTAGTCTGAATTAGTTTAGAAGCATCCCTCTGGTCAAGATGTCTGTATTCACAGGCTGGTGCCTGGGGCAGGACTGATACAGTGGAAGATGTCTGGGTACTTTCCTGGGGCTCACTAGAATGGGTATGCAGTGGGGAGAACTCTGTTGTCCTGGGCCCTGGGGGACTTTGGGAAGAAGGTTAACAGTGATACCTGGCATAGATGCCATTTGAGTTTCTCATGAGTGGCAGAAATGAGTCCTTTTGTTAATTAAGCCTCCGTGATTTGGGTAACATGGTCCTGGGCTCTGGGGGGACTGCATTTTGGAGTCAGGGTCATTCTGGAAGTTCAGGCTCTGCCTTCCTGGGGCCTCCCCTCTAGGTCCTGGGTCACTCTCTGCTAAGGAGTGGGGACAGCATGCACTCTTCTTCCTTGGGTAAGACCTGGCATGAAAATCTCTCCTTTGTGGTCCCTGCAGGCTGCCTTCCCTTCCCTGAGCGCCGGGGAGGCCCATCCCCATCCGGAACTCCGAAATGCTGCGGGGAGGATTGGGAGACGGGGAGCCTGTGGCTGAGGCTGTCTAGGGTTGAAGGTCGAGGGCATCAGACAAACCTGAGCTTCTCCAAGCTGGCTGTCACCTTAGAGGCTGTTGGATTGAGTACTCCTCATGTGTGCATGTGCTCGTGGGGTAGAACATGCCTGTGTGTGCGTGTGCAGAAGCGCGACTGTGGGTGCGAACATGCCCGTGCCCCTCCGTGTGCAGGCTGGGAATGCTCGTGTGGCCGTGTGTGCCAGGGCAGGGTGCGGGCGCGCAGGTGGAGCGGCTCCGCGGCACACTTGTCAGCGTGTGGCTGTGAGCCGTCTGTGCGAGCACCCGGCTGTGGGCGTCGGCAGACCGCGGTGTGACTGCGTGTGCACGCTCACACGTGCCAGGTCTGGATTGGAAAAACCCCGTCTCCCTGGCGGTGTGGTGCGGACAGGGGCGTCCTTCGTCACCACCAAGCCAGCCTCAATGCAGCCCTGGCCCCTGCTGTCCCTGGGGTCTCAGCAGCCGGCCGAAGCCAAGTGTGAGGGAGGGAGTGGGCATAAGGGGCAGTGCCATCTCCCCATCCCGCCACAGTGGCCAAGGCATCTCCTCGTTCCAGCCTTCTCGCCCCCCGCAAAGCTTGTGACCTTTGCGGTGGTCACGTAACGAAGCACAAAGCCAAGCACTGTTGGGAGTAGAGTGGGTGCTTCTGGGATACAGGGCTCTGAACTTGAAGTGATAGGGCCAGGACCGATGGGGTCCCAACCTAACCACTTCTTTGCCATGTGACCCTGGGCCAGTCGCCTGCCTGGCCTCTCTGAGTCTGTTTCCTTGTCTAGAAAACGGGCTCGAAAGCTCCACTTCATGGCAAACTGGGTTTGAGGATGGTGGCTAAGTAATGTGCTCAAGGTCACTCTGATAACTTGTGTCAAAGCCAGGCCTGGCCCCAGGGCCCCAGAAGCAGGCAAAGGAGCAGGAGGAAGCTGGTGACAGCCCACGAAGGCCAGTGGCTTATTAGAACATGGCCTCCTGAGTCTACCTGGACACAGAGGGGAGGTGAAGGGCCTGGGCTTTCAAGTCACAGGACCCTGGGTTCAAATCCCGGCTCTGTCCTTTTATCCATCTGGCCTTAATTTTCTCATCAGTGAAATGGAGCTGGTAACCATATTCCCCCCATATCCCTGGTGGGAAAATTACTGCCTTCATGCATGGAGAGCCCCCCAAGTGTGGCAAGTCTTAGAAAATGTTAGCTGCTCCGTGGAACTTTCTGAGCCTCCATATCCTCATCTGGAAAATGGGGATGATGATGAAAGATGTTGTGGGTATTAAATGGGACGGTGGCCATAAAGCACCCAGCCAAGCCCCTGGCACATCGTAGGTAGGCAGCAACTAGTTCCCTAGAGATTGTCTCGAAGTCATTTCTGTGTCTCCGATGCCATCGGGGACCTGGGAAGTGTAGCATTGAATTGAACAGAACTCCAGAAATGTCTTGGTGAGGGACGTAGGTGTGGCATGAGCCCCCAGAGCTGGGAACTTGAAGGCTCAGGATCCCTTGTCGTCCTGACTGGCCTCTGCCCTGCTCTGAGCCTCGGTATCCCTAGTTACCATGTAGGGAAGGCCCCAGTGGTCCCTCCCGCCTCTGAGTCCCTCCTGGGTGCCAGATGCCGGAGGTCAAGTAGGTTGCTGGAGGGCTTTACCAAGGGCTGGGGGCACCTGCTGAGTAAAAGGAGGAGCCTCTCACGACACCCTCCCCCCAAGCTAGCCACCCCCACGCAGCTCCCTGGCTGGGAACCCAGGTGACTGGGTTCCGGGTTCTCAAGGAGACATAATGCCGTCTATGTAGTGGCTGGAATAATGACTGCCTCCCTCGGCCAGGGGTCTGAGCACATCTCCCAACTTTTCACACCCCTGCCGTGCACCAGACACTTTATTTCATTTAATCTCCCCTGGATTCTGTGAGGTAGATGAGAACTTGGTGCCAGAGAGCCCAGGGAACTTCTCCAAGGCCCACAGTGAGCACATGGCAAGGCTTGGGGTCCAGGGCTCTGTCTGGCCCTCTGAGCCCCGGGCATGGGTGCAGGGGTCCACAGGAGGGATGGCCGCAGGGGGGCCCGAGCTCTCCACCCCAGGCTCATGGTGCATCCTCGCCTGAGGGCCCTCCACAGAGCCGGAGGCAGCCCTCCACCTGCCCAGACCCAGCCTGGTGGGAGACAGATGCCACCCTCCCTCTGGCCCACCCCCTGCCCCTCCCATCTCGCTGCAGCTGCAGGCCCGGCCCGGCCTGGGGAGACAGAGCAGAGCAGGTGGGAGGCCGGGCCTGTCCTCAAACCATCAAGGTCATCAATCCCTCAGCATTCGGTCCTCTTGGCCACCCTGGGACATGGAGCCCCTCAGCTGCAGATGGGGAAACTAAGGCAGAGAGGAGGGAACTCACTCAAGGTCCCACCAAACTCCAGAGCTGGGGGTGAGCCACAGTCTGGTTCCTGAGCCTGAGTCATTCATTCATTCCCTCCCTCCCTCATTCGCACCTTCCATTGCCCTCCCCATCCCGCAGCTCCACCCTTCCCCTTCCCGGGGCCACCCCTGGGACTCATTTTTGACTCCTCTTACTGGTACCTCCTCGCCCTCTGCATCCAACCCGTTTGCAAATCCTGTTGTGGGCTCCACCTTCAAAGCACATCTCAAATCCTGCCACTCCTCACACCTCCACTGCCCCAGCCTGGTCCAAGCCTGGAGAGGCGTCAGCCTCCCCACTGGGCGCCCTGTGTCCAGTCTGCCCTCCACCCCCGTAAGCCCTCCTTCACACACACTGCTGGCACAAACTTTGCAAAAGTCAAGTCGGATTCTCTCCCTCCTCTGCTCAGAACCCTGCAAGACTCACTTCTCCCTTGAACCCTCCAAGGCTCTCGTCTCACTCGAAGCAAGAGCGAGAGTCTTCCCTGTAGCCTGCAGAGCCCAGTGTGGCCTGGCCCCCACCTCCCTCTTCTCTCCCCATTCATTCGGCCTCAGCCTCATGGACCTCCTTGCTGTTCTGCAAACAGCCAAGCAGTCCTGCTCCAGGGCTCTTGCACTGGCTGTTCCCCCAGGCTGGAAGGCTCTTCCTTCAGATCTCTGCTTGGCCAGTTCTCGCTCCTTCTTTGGGTCTTTGCTTGGATGTCACTTCTTCAGAGAGGCTGTCTCTGATCCTCCAGTGAGAACCACCTTAGACCCCTTGACCCTCTCCCCCTCTCTCTTTTCTACTTAATTTTTCCTCTATAGCCCATATCGCCCCTGACATTGTATGTATTTTACTAGTTTGTATGTTTAGGATCTGTCTCCCCACAAGGCCGTGGGCTCCCCCAGGGCAGACCACATCTGTTTTGTTCACTGCTGTATCCCAAGGGCCCAGAATAGCACCTGCCTCTAAGGGGCTCCCCACTGGGAAGGGGGTACAGCAGACGCCTCTGCAGGAGTCTGAGGACTGTGCATCCAGCTTTGTACTCTGGGGCCCTCTGGAGCCCCAAGGCACAGACCCCTCCTCCTGCCCAAGAGTGTCTAGGAAGTCCTTGGGGAGGTGACATTTGAGCTGGACCTAGAGAATTTTCCAGCTAGAGCAGAGCACAGGGAAGCCCATCCCGGGGAGTGGGACCTGTTTTGGCAGAGACGGTGTGGGCTGTGTGTGATGGAACCGCGGGCAGACTTTTCTAGAGCAGTGTATTCGGAAGAATGTTCCAGATGGGGTGAGGATGGATAGATGGCCAAGTCAGCTTGAGAACCGCTGTGGGGTCGTGAGGGGATGAGCTGGGGAAATTGTTTGGGGCCAGGTGGAGGAGAAGGCTCTGGGAGGCCACTCAGCGCGTCACCATCAGGCACAGCAGGGAGCTCGAAGGAGGTGTGTGAGGGAGGGAGACGAGGTCAGATTTGGGTTTTAGAAGGAACCCTTGGGTGCTGTGGCAAGAAGGCCATGTGCTCCGGAGAAGGAAGAACAGGAGGCCAAGAAACAGCGAGGTGAGGGGAGAGAAGGCCTGGCTGGTTTCCTCGAAGGACGAGAGGTTGAATGTCTGGGCCTGGGTGAGTGGGAGGTGGGGGCGAGGGAGCCTTGAGGGTCACCGCTGACCCCGGGATTCTTGGGTGGAGAGAGGGGAGCTTAGGAAACCCGGAAGTGTAGGCAGACGTGCAGGTCTGGGGTGAAGACTCGGGACAGGTCTGAGGGCAGAATCCAGGAGGTGTCCTCACGCCTGGGAGCCGGTGGCGGTGGGAGGCCATGGCGACTTGGTGATTCAGGCCGCCGTGGGGCCAGCTCGGGGGTCATCGTGTTCTTGGGGCCCCCTTTCCAGCTTGGAACCCTCCCCACCCGGCTGGGACCTGACGCAGGCTCCTGGGAGGCCTGTGCTTGGGTGGATGACTCATCGTTTTCTCGGCATCCCCAGCTGAGGAAATGTTCGAGGAGACGTGGGGCCCTTCCTTCAGCAGGCCGGGCCCTGCCTGGGTGCCGGCCGGTCAGGAGAGACGCATTCGGGCCTCGAGCCACCCCACGGGGGCGTCTCCAAGAGCCCCTGGCTTCCACGGTCTTGCACAGTCCTCAGCCGCCCCGAGAGACTGTTGTGACCCCATTCTACAGGTTAGCAAACCAAGGCACAGCCCCTGCTGGCCACCCAGCTAAGAAACCACTTGGTGCTTCAGTTTCTTCATCTGAAAAATAGGTCTGATGCTCGCCCCTCCCCTGCAGGGTTGCTGGGATAACCAAAGCAGAGAATCCACGTGAAATGCTTATATCGTGGATTGTCACTGTCGTGGGGAGGGGAAGAGGGGTCTGCCCAGGCAGCAGGGCTCACGGCTGGGCAGAGCAACCATGGTGGAGTCCAGAAGGCAAAACGGCCAAGGACATACCTGCGTTTGGATCCGAGCCCTGCCACCCGCTGTGTGGCTCTGGGCAAATGGCTTGTCCATTCTGAGCCCCCGACCCCTTCTGTATACACGGGTGATAAAACCCACACCCTGTGGGGTGGTAATTAGGAAGATGGCGTAAAACCAAGCCTGCTGGGCAGGCCACAGAGTAGAGGCTGCTGCTCCGTCTTGGGGACTGTGGAGGAGCCATCTCCCCAACGCCAAGCTCTCAAAGCTGCTAGCCTCCCAAGGGGAGTTGTGCGCCCCTTTGTAGAGTGACAGGAAAGCCGGTGAGGAGAAGGGAGGAGGGAGGCAGCTCAGAGGGTTCAGGCTGGGCCACTTCACCGGGATGGAGCCTCTCTGGCTGTCCTGGAGGCTGGACGGCAGCAGGCTGGGGGGTGAAGGGTTTTGTGTTGATTCAAGGCCCCTGCAGGTCAGCAGAGCAGTGGGAATGTGAGGCAGGGGCGGGCCCAGGCTCTGCCACTTACTGCCGTGCAATCTTGGGCAAGCCACCTCCCCACTTCGAGCCTCAGTTTCCTCGTCTATGAAATGGGATGATAATAGCTATGGATTCAGTTATACTCCCTTCTGTACTATAGTGTAGGAGCATCTATACCGGGGTGTGGGCATAGTCAAGCCCTCAATCAAAAGGGTCAACAGTCAGGATTATGACTTGAGGGGATCGGTAACCCCTAGGATCTGTGACAAGGCCAGGTGAAGCGGTGCTGCTGAGTGGGGCTTTGAGGGTCAGACCCGCCCAGGGTTTGAATTGAGCTCTGTGACTCACTAGCTAAATGACCTTGAAATATGTCCCTGCCCCTCTCTGAGCCTCAGTTTCCTTATCTGGGAAATGGATTCAAGAGCATTGCCTATCTCCCGGGTTGCTGTGGGGAGGGGAAGAGAGACTCTTTGCCAAGCGCTCAGCACAGGAAACAAGAGCTGCCCCCACAGGCAGTTAGACCTGAGGACGTGGGGTGTGGGGCAGGGGCAGGGCACGCTGGCAGTGCACAGAGTTAGAAGAGAATGAAGTGAGAGTGTGTGCACGGAAACCGGGGGTGGGGGCGCTTTCAGGAGGAGGGGAGGTCAGCTGGGTTTGCCTCCCGGACTGGCAGGGCCCCGCCCCCAGATCTGCAGGCGGGAAGGCCTAGGTGGAAGCCAGAGGGCAAAGGGAAGGCACCGAGCCAAGGAGAGGAGGTGGGAAGCAGAGGCCAGGAGTCCTGCCGGTGCAGGCGGGAGCTGGCCGCAGAGGGGAGGGAGGCAGTGGGCTCCACGCGGGGCTAAGAGCAGGCATGCTCCACGGGGTCCGAGAGCCCTGGGTTCAAATCCTGCTGCCCACCGGCTGTGCAGCTGTAAGATGGATACATCTTAACTTCTCCAAGCCGCCATTTCCACATGGGGACAGTGAGGGCAACTGCTTCTTAGGGCTGTTGTGGGGATGATCCGGGGTGCCAAAAGTACCCTGTCAGTGCCTGCTAGAGTGAAAACAATGGCAGTCGCGACATAACCAGTATGCGCTAAGCGATTGCAAAGTGTCCGGCCCTGTGCTGAACGCTGTGCGGCTGACTCCATGCGATTGTCCAGACTGGCTACCATCATGATCCTCATCTGGCTTCTGAGGGTTCTGAGGCTCAGAGAGGTTAAGTAACATGCCCAAGGCCTCACAGCTGGTAAAAGGCTCAAGTCCCTACTTGAGCTCGAATAGTGGAGAAGTGTTGTGTCTCCAGCTCCCTAAATCACCCATCCTGTTGACAGCAAAGCTTGGATCATGGGGTCCCCTGTGGTATTACACGGGCTTGGACAGTGGCTGGTTCCAGGATGGGAGTCAGGTGTGCGCCTGTCTGGCAGAGTGTGCCGACCCTGGGATACGCTGCTTAGGCACAGACAGGATCTACTGGTAAGGGTCACCCTCGGGGGTCACCAAGGGACTCCGAGGTTCAGGGAGGGCAGGGCGCGGTGTGGAGCCCACAGCCGGCCACTCCACTCCAGCCGAGGCCAATCCGTGTCAGACGAGGCCTCTGCCCTCAGAGCTGGGGCCTAAATGGGAAGGTGCAGCGCACACCCAGGCCATGGCCAGCTGCCAGCAGCCCCCGGAAGAGGCGGGTGTCCAGGGCATGGTCAGGGTGGCCCCGGGGAGCCAGGACGGGGAGCGAGTGCCACAGAGGCCGGGGAGGAACCAGAGAAGGCTCTTGTGAGGAAGTGAGCCATGATGTGGAGAGAGGAGAGGGCAGGGCCTCCCAGAGGGGACAAGGGGCACTGTGGACAAAGGTACACAAGAGAGGTTTGTTTTAAAGGGAGTGCATGCACATAATTTAAAATTAAAACAAAAAAAGAAGAAGGAAAAAAAGAAAACCCCAGCAGTCCCTAAGGGAGTGAGAAGTGGCCAGCCCACCCCATTCCCCCCACCTCATTCCCCTGCCCAGTGGGGTCCAGTCCCTTGTGTGTCCTCCCCAATATACTCCGCTCTGGAGCTGGGCTACCTTGGCTTGAATCCTGAATCCACCATATACTTGCTGTGTGACTCATGCAACTTGCTTAGCTTCTCTGTGCCTCGGTTTCTACAACTAAAACATGGGGTAATAATAGCGCCTGCTTCGCTGGAGGGCCGATGTGAGAACTGAGGGCTTCTAAAGCCTGGCTGGGTGCTTGGTGGGCGCTGGCTTTCACCACTGCTGCCGCTGTTGTTGGTGTCATTATTGCGCACGGACAGCTGCGCATGCCGTGCAGGGGATTGAAATGCCGCTCCCCGGAACCTCAGCTTCCCTGGTTTCTGCCTAGTCAGGGAAGAGGCAGAGGTGAGAGGTCAGCCCGAGGTCAACCCAGTAGCCCCAGACCTGGAGACCGGTTTCGCGTTTGCTGGCTGGGCCCAGGAACTGGTGACTGCCTCATGCGGGGCTGGTGGTTTGGGGACTCGATCCCTGCGCATGTGCTGGGTCCACAGGGTGGCGGTGCGGACAGCAGTGGGGAGGGTCTATGGAAAGAGCCCCTGGCCAGGCCCCCGGACATGGGGGCTCAAGACCTTCCCCTGCGCTCCTCAGCTCTGCTGTTCTTGGACAAGTTCCCAGGCCCCAAGCCTCGGGCTCCTTATTGGGCAGGTGGTACCAGACTGCCGTGAGGAGCCAAGGCAACGCATGGGATGAGATGGAGGATGGGAGTTGTTCTCGTGGGACCCCACATGCAGCAGCCCCCTGCCCTCAGGAGGATTTACAATTGAGCTGGGAATGATGGTATCGTTGACAAGATCCCAGTTTGGGAGGTTTTAAAGCATAGCTGAGAAGGACCTAGTCCTGGGTTTGAATCTTGACTGTGCTGCTTAGTAATAGTGACCTTGGGGAAATTAATGAATCTCTCTGGGCCTCAGTTTCCTCATCTGTAAAATGGACACAGCACTAGAACCTGCCATTCAAGGTTGTTGCATGCAGGAACGAGACTTAGCCCAGGGCCTGGCTCGGGGCAAGGCTCTGCAGTTGGCAGCAGTTGCAGTTACTTTAAGGAACTCAGACTAATGACTAATGTGAGAAACCACCGGCAAACAGCACAGGGCTGCAGCAATCCATTCATTTATTGATCTGCTCAGCAAACTTTGATTGGTGCCCGCCATCTGCCAGGTCCTGTCCATTCATTCTACAGAGATTTGCAGAGCACCTACTAAGTGCCAAGAGCCATGCTAGGGGCTGCCTAGCGGCAGTGCCTAGGACAGGCATGACCTCTGCCCTCCCAGAGCTAGGAGGACCAGGTACCCCGCTGGCTAGAGGTCGGGGGGCAGCCTAGGGGCTGGTGAGCCATCCAGCTGGTCTGCTCAGGCAGCCAGCCCCTGTCCTGGTTGTGTCAAGCTTGTGGAGCCCCGGAAGCCACTTCTGCCCGGAGTCCCCAATGCCAGTCCTGTTGCCCCCACGTCTGGCTCCTCTGAGCCCCCCTTTCCCAGGGAAGTAGCCCTCTGGAGGTGTGGGGAGTGCAGGGCCTTTGCCATCACTCCCAGCCCAGTTCTTGTCACTTCCTCCAGCAGCAGCACTCCTGGTCCTTCCTCTTGCATCCTCCCCTCGTCACACTGTGGCCACAGTGCTGCGTTAGAAATGGAAGCCTGACCACGTTCGTTCAAAATGCTCCGTAGCCCGCCATCACTCTCCTTGCAAAAGTCACCGTGCCCACAAGGCCCAGCTCTGGCCCCTGCTCACCGCCCTTCAGCCACACTGGCCTCCTGGCTGCTCCCCTGGACCTCACTGGGCTCTGCTGAAATGTCACCTCCTCACAGAGGCCCTCCCTGACTGCCTTTTCAAAATGCCCCTTGTCCCCATCACTCTTGAGCCCCTTCCTCTGACTTTGGAGCCGTTATCAACGTCTGACAAATGCTGTATTTTTGTGTGTGCCTCTTGGGCTCTGTGAAGACAGGGATATTCGCTGTCCCGTTCACTGCTGTGTCCCCAGCACTTAGTGCATGGGAGGCACTGGGTGGTAATTTGTTAAATGAAGGCCTCAAGCCTTTTATTTCTCCTCTTTGTGCCTCAGTTTTCTCCTCTGCAAAATGGAAGACCAGAGCTGTCGTGGGCTGCCATGAGGGCTGGCGTGAGTCCTACGTGCACACAGCCTGCAGTCCCAACGAGGGCCGTCGGACCTGCCAACGAGCGGCTCCTCCAGTCCTAGGGCCGAGAGAGTCGGGGGGCTGGCAGGGTGGGCTGGGCTGGGTCGTTGAGGGCCTCACGCCCCCGTGGAGGGGTTTGGACTCGCTCTGGGCCATGTGGGAGGCCCAGGTGGGGCAGGGACACAGGCTGTGGGAAGTAGGGAGAGAAACTGGCTGGAAGGGAGGTCCAGGGCTGGGGAGCTGCGACTGGGTGGTCCCGTAATGGGGCCCCAGAAAGTCAGATGTCAGGCACTGGGAGCCATTGTGCTGCAGAGCAGTGGGGGGATGGGGAGGGAGCTGTTTAGGGAGTTGAGTCTGGCCCGGTGTGGACAGGGCAGAGACTAGAGTCTGAGGCCAAGGGGGGCTCTAGATTCTAGGAGGAAATGCCCGAAATGGGGGCAGAATCTTTAGGAATGGGGGAAGGGAGCCCTGGGGGGTGCTGAAAGAGTGAATCCAAGTCTCCTTCAACTCTTCTTATCAGCTGCTTTGCTCTCTATAAAGGCCTCTCTGCCATTCATTCATTCACTCATTTCTCCATTTAACAACATGGAAAGGGCCTCCCGGGGTGCAGTGTTGAGCCCCCCATATGTGGTTCCTGCCCTGGCAGAGTTGAGAGCACGCTGTGGGGGACAGACACTATGTGTGGCATGGTGATGGTGATGGTGATGATGATGGCGGTGGCGGCGATAGTGACGATGGTGGTGATGGTGATAATGATGGCGGTGGCGGCGATAGTGACGATGGTGATGGTGATGATGATGGTGGTGGTGAGGGTGGTGGTGGTGATGGTGCTGATGATGATGGTGGCAGTGGTGATGATAGTAGTTCGTCAGCTCACATTTGTCGAGCACTCATCGGGTGCCAGGCTGTGCTAAGTGCTTCCTACGTGTTTGCATCCTGGGCTTCTGCAGCAACTCCGAGAGGCACTGAGATCTTACACCACTTGCCCAAGGACCCCTGTGACAAAGGTGGCACCTGGATGTGAGCTCAGGCAGGCTGGCTGGCCAGCAGCTGCTCCCAGCTATGGCCACCTGCCACTTCCATCGAGCAGCTCCCTCCCTCAGTCGCAGGCAGGTCCCATCCTTGCCTCCTGGACCCAACACGGGGCCCAGAACAGGGGGAACTGCATGCGTCTGACTTGCCCGAGCAGGGTTGAGGCCTGGCTTCGCCCCGGCAAGCGTGTGCAAATGGTGCGCTCACTCCTCTGCCCTCAGCACTTGTCTGTGAAAGGGCCAAACTGTCCTCCATCCTCCAAGGAGGCCACGAAGAAGGCAAGGAACCGCCACCCGTGCCGTGGCAGCAGACGTTTCCAGGGGGAGATCCCAGTCCCTAAATGAGTAGGCAAAAAAGAAAAGACTCTGTCCTTAGCCCTGCCTCTGGGATCTGGGATGGGGAGTGGGGGAGGGGGGAGGCCAGGGGCTCTTGGGTGGACACACTCCACACACCCCCAGCCCCGGCCACAGGCCCAGGAGAAGGGGCTCTTCTCCCACCCACTGTGGACTCCCATATCTCTGGGGAGGGCAGGGAAGCAGGGGCTCAGGCTTCTGCACCCCCAGTTCTAGCAAACCCAAGAAGATCCCACGCCAGTAAAGAGAGGAGACAGAAGCCAGGGGCTTGGGGCAGAAGACCAGGACACAAATGCTGCCTCCGTATTTCCTGTGTGGCCTGGGGGCCCCCCACTTTCCTTCTCTGGGTCTCAGTTTTATTGACTTGTTCAAATATTTGCTGAGCGGCTGCTCTGTGCTAGGCACTCTGCTCCAGAGGCATAAAGAGAAATCCCTGCCCCTGAGAACCGACATGCTGGTGGGGGCTGGCACTATACAACAAACTAGGAAAGCACCCAGTTTGTCACATGCTGGTTAATGCTGCAAAGAAAAATAAAGCTGAGTGAGGGGAATTGGAGGGGTTGGGATGGGAGGTGTCGGAATTTTAAACAGGGTATCAGAGAGGGCCTTGGTGAGAAGGTGGCATTTTGAGCAAAGCCCTGAAGGAGGTGCAGGAGCAAGTTATGGAGGTATGTGGTGGAAAAGCATTCCAGGTAAACAGAACAGCAAGTGCAAAGGCCCTGAGGCAGGAGTGTGTCTGCAAGTGCAAAGGCCCTGAGGCAGGAGTGTGTCTGTGGGGGGGAGGGTTCAAGGAATTGCAAGGAGGCATCGTCATCAGCTCCCCTCACCCCCCATGTTTGGGAATCAAATGCCCACATTTTATCCTTCGGGACCTTGGGCCTTAGGACAAAACAATTTCTGAACCCTCACAGCCCATTGGGTGAGAGCGGGTGATGTCAGCCTCCCAGGTGGGACTAGGGCAGTGGCCTTGCTCCCTGTATCTTCTAGTTGTAGAGTAGGTTTTTTTTTTTTTGTTTTTTTTTAATACAGAGTCTTGCTCTGTTGCTCGGGCTAGAGTGCATTGGCATCAGCCTAGCTCACAGCAACCTCAAACTCCTGGGCTCAAGTGATCCTCCTGCCTCAGCCTCCCTAGTAGCTGGGACTGTAGGCACACACTACCACACCCAGGTAATTTTTCTATTTTTAGTAGAGATGGGGTCTCTTGCTCAGGCTGGTCTTGAACTCCTGACTCGAAGCAGTCCTTCTGCCTCTGCCTCCCAGAGTGCTAGGATTACAGCCATGAGCCACCATGGCCGGCCACTATAGAGTGGGTTTTAAGACCCCTGGGGACTTGGAAAAGGAAACACCATCCTCTAGCTCCTCCCTCCAAGCAGCTGATTCTTATAGAGCCCTGGATTCGAATCCTGGGGCCACCACCTTCTGGCTCTGGGATCTCAGCCAAATGATTCTCTGAGCTTCATTGTCCTCAGCTACAAAGCAGGGGTAGGGCGCCTGCAGATCGGGGGATGAGATGGGCCTTACAGAGAACCCTCCAGGAAGCGAGTGCTTAAGTGCCCAGCCTCGAGCCTGCCCTGCAGGAGGTGCTCAGGAAATGCTTAAAGCCGGAACCTAGCACCCTGACATTCCTGTTGGAAGTTTGTCATATCACTTGAGTCTTCTAAGAACTCCATGAGGAAGAGGAGGCAAGACAGAATAACCCCCACTTACAGAAGGGTAAACTGAGACTGGAGAGGGTGAGTGACTTGACCAGGTGACAGTGAGGCAGGGTGGACCGAGGGCTCCTGGCTCACAGAGCCTGGGGCGGAGGGCGAGTGGACACTGCGTGTGTACACCTCCCCCATACCACCCGCACGTGTGCACCACGCAATAGTAGTGACTTTCAGATTTGTGGTCCCCAAGCAGGTTTTGTAAGGCTCAGCTTGGTGGGTCGCGAGGTCTGTCGTAAGGATGTTGAAAGGCCCGGAGTGTGGGGAAGCTCTGGCCGCGGGCAGGCAGCATCGGGGGCAAGTCCCAGCGAGAAGAGGAAGAGGTGCCTCATGTGATCGTCCACTCGGCCTGTTTGTCCATCCGGTGTCTGGCCTTGCTGGGCAGGGAGGGCTGGGGCTCCGGACTGCTCTCCCAACGGCCCGGTCCCCAGCGCCTTGTCATCCAGGTGCCCATCCCTGTTGGCTTCTCTGAGCCTTGGGACAGCCCTGCGGGGACGTTACAGAGGCGGAAGCTGAGGGTCAGAGCGTGGCATGCCTGGCCGGGGACGTGGACCGGGTCTGCCTGACCCCAGGCCCAGGGAGCTGGCGCGGCTCCAGCAGGTGCTGGCGGACGGGCTCTATGCAGGAGGACTGACCCCTTCCTCCCTCGCCGCCTTCCTGGCCACGGTCTGGCCTCCAGCCCTTGACGGCAGGCCCTGCCCGCCAGTCTCTGCTCCTTTCTTGCTCAGCCTGAACATTCGTCTCATGGGGCTGCTGGCCCCAGCTCCCAGCCCCACCCGGGGTCAGCCTCCCAGGGGCACTAGAATGACTGACTTCTCTGAGTGAGGGGTCAGGGAGCTCACTCTCGTGCAGCACCTGAAGCACCCAGACGTCCTTTCCCCAGCGCCCACATGACTCGGGAATTTCTAGGCCCATTTTATAGGCAAAGAAGCTGAGGCACAAAGAGGAAAGATGGTATCTTGAAGCATATCAGACACAGAGGCAGAGCTGGGACTCCAAAGCCCAGCTTTTTCAATTCTATAGCCTTCTGCCCTCAGTTTCTTCAGCTGTGAAGTGGGAGACTTGAACTGGACAATCTCAGTTCAGAGCACAGTGGACACAGCACAAAGTCAGGAGCGAGACGGCTGAATTCTAACCCTGGTTCCTTTTCTTCCCCGCCGGGAGGCCTGGCTGGCCCCTTCGTCTCTCTGTGCCTCGGTGTTCTCACCTCTGATGGGGCCAAGAGCAACCTCGACCCATGAGCCACTGTGAGGTTCAGAGAGCTCAGAAATGACGGGGCCCTCGTAGGAGTCATTTCGGTTTTTGAAATCATTAGCTCCTTGTCCACCTCCCCTGCGGTGCTCTGAAGGGTGACAGGGCGTGGTAACGCTCCCTTTTGCTCTTCCTGGGGCGTGGCCGGGTAGCCCAAACTGGACAGAGACTGTGCGTGGATGTGTTGTGGGGACAGACAGATGTCTTGGGAGCCCGCCGTGGGGGGTGGCGAGCAGCGGGTGGTTCTGATGTGACGCTAGCTCAGGCTGCACCTGGGCAGGCAAGGCCGCCTTTGTCCCTTTGTCTCCTCTCATACAAATTAGCAATTACCTTCCTGCTCCTGCAAGCTCGGCCTTTCCTGGGAGAATTGCTCCAAAACAGCCACTGAGCAAGCAGAAGCCGCCTGGCTAATTAGCGGGTAGCCACTGGGGACAAACGTAGGGCCTAGTGGCCAGAATTGGGGCCACAGCTGCCTGGGAGCTGGTGCCAGCTTGGCCAGGAGACCAGGCGATGTCCTGGGCTCCAGGACATCATGGCTTTTCTATCATGGGGCTGAAATCCTGGCTGTACAACTTTCCAGCTGTGTGACCTTAGATAAGTCATTTTGCCTCTCTGGGCCACAGTTTCCTCATCTTCAACTTTAGAATAATGTGGATTCGGAACCTGGCACCTAAATGGTGCCCATAATCAGCTGGTATTATTATTACTACTGTTAGTGTCACCACTGCCACTATGTTGGGCCTGTGCTGGCTCAGGGGGCAGAACATGAGGAATGTAAGCCCAGCGACAGCCCTTGGGGACCCTGAAATGCCACATTAGCAGCACAGGCAGCAGAGAAAGCCCAGCTAGGCCTCGAGCCCTCAGCGAGAGGGAGGCTTACTCTCTGTGAGCCTGAGCCTCCTTTTGCTCCTCTGCGAGAATGGAATTGTTGCCATACCGTGTGGCCATGTGCCTAGAACAGGGCCTGACCCAGAGTGGGTATTCGGTAAAGGGGAGCTCTGGCCCCGCCTCTCCGCCTCCCCTCCTCCCCCCCCAACACAGCGGCTTGCAGGACTGCGAGGACAAGGGCTGGCTGCCTGTGGCTTGGGTGGTCAGGGAAAGGCCCCTGCAGCATGGGGGGCCCAGGGGAGGGGATGTTGAGCAAAGGAGAGGAGGCGCAGGTGGACAGTCAGTCTGCGGTGGGCCAGGAGGGCATGGGTCTAGAAGCTGCGCAGATTGAGGGAGGGCAGAGATTTGGGGGAGAGGGCCTGCCTGCAGGACCTGGAGGCCAGGCCAGGCTGCGTTCTCCATGCTGGCCTGGCCGGTGACTCCAGGAGGTGGGCTCCCGGGCTACGGAGCGGGTGTGGACAGAGCGTCATGGAGCACCGGAGAAGGAGTTCCCGGCTTGACCCGGGGAAGGCTGAACCGAGGCTCACCAAGGGGCTAAGCAGAGGGTGGGCATTCCAGGCAGAGGAGACGGCCTATGCAGAGGCACGGAGTTGTCATTTAACCCTGGGGTGAGCAGGGCTGCATCACACAGGCCTCTAATGCCTGGAAAATCTGCCTGGATTTTATCTGGGCACTGGGGAGCCAAGGAGGGTTTGGGGCAGGCAGCATTGAGGTCTGACTTTCAGGGTCAGCATACGGGACTGTTAGTCGGGGAGGTTGAGATAGTGAAATCGGAAGCCTGACTGGGGCCTGGAAGTCAACTTGACACCTCAGCCTCCCTGTGTCCGACCTGGGCAGACCCCATCCCTCCTGGAGTCCCAGCTTCTGCATGTGTGCAGTGAGGGGCTGGGCACCTCCTGCCTCCCCACGTGCTTAGGGACGAGAACAAAATCATCCTAATGACACCCCTGGGCCCGGCACCTCGTGGCATCTCAGGGAAAGGTGACCAGTGACTTTCATCGAGCACTCGCTGTGTGCTAGGTATTTTACTCGGGTTATGTCACTTCACCCGCATAGCTGCCTTTTTAAGTCCTCCCCCTTCATTGAGGAGGAAACCGAGGCATGCAGAAGCGAAGTGACTTGCCCAAGAGGCAGAGCAGGGACTTGAGCCCAGGCTGGTCTGACGCTAGAGCCCCAGCCCGTGCTGTTATCCCTTCCACACTCCTGTCCCCAAGCCCAGCCCTGGCTGGGGCGTGGCCCCATCCCCAGCCAGTTCCCCAGGGCCCAGTTAATCCCCTCTCAGGGCCCCCCAGTGCAAGAGTCAATTAGTGCCTGCCGTGCTGGGGGCACCACACCTGTCCCCCTGCTCTGGGCCCCCCAGAGGCCCAGCCCTGCCCAGATCCTCTGGGCCCCACCCTCAGCTCTGGAAACTGATGCTTCCAGTATTGTGCCATTAAGGAAAAGGACTAAGGCTCATTTTTTGTCAGAGAAGCTGGGAGAACATAAAGCCAGTGAGAGACACATCCCAGCGTCAGGATTTTTCCAAGCCTTGGCTGGGCCGCCCGTGGAGCACTGTCTCCCCCTCACCCCCCTGCAGGCTCCCTCTTCTCTCCCGGCACCGCCTCCCTCTCCCCCACCTGGCGCCATGAGCCCCGCTGTCCCCTGTGACGGGGCTGCTGGTGGGGCTGGCTGCATTTTCTCACCTGCGTGCCGGGTCTGGCTCCAGCAAAAAAGGAGGAAGAGGAAAAAAAGGTCCTTGAGATGGTGACAAAGGTCTGAGTGTGGGCCGCCAGAGCAGCCTGTTTCCAGGCAACTGCTCTACCCTGGGCTCCCTGCGGTGGCGGGCACATCCGTCATGCCTCGGCTCGGCTCGGCAAGGGAGCGCGGCCGCCCAGCAGCCAGGGACACTGCCCACGGCCCCTCGCCCCAGCGCTGCGGGGGACGTGGGGCCCCTCCGGCGGGGGCTGTGTTAGGAAGCACAGGGTCATCACGGCTCCTGCTGGCCCAGCACTTACCAGGTGCCCAGCCTCAGGTCTGGCGCACACGGGACAGAGCTCCCGTCCCTCAGTCCCATCTGTCGGTCTGTCCATCTGTCCATCCGTCTGCCTGGGATAGAACGGTGGTTTGGTATGCAGGCTCTGGGTGGCTGGGTTGAAACCCTATTCCACCATATACTTGCTCTTTGTCCCTAGGCACATTGCTCTACCTTGCCCAGCCTCCGTTTCTTCATCTGCGAAATGGATGTAATAATAGTTCTTACCTCATAGGGTTGTCTAGAGGATTCAATGACTTAATATAGGTAATGCCCCAGGCATGGTGCCTGACACTTATTAAATGCTGGAGAAATGTTAGTTGTTTCTATTTTTATTTTTAATTGTTTGTAAAGAGACAGGGCAGTGGGAAGCGACCATCTATTGCAATCAGATAGACCTGGGAGGAGGACAGTCTGCCTCGCTTTTAATTGCATGACCTTAGGCAAGTTGCTCTGCCTCTCTGAGCCTCAGTTTCCTCTGGACTAAATTGGGGAGATGATTAATAGCTGCCTGGATACCCTGCCCTCCCCAGTGTGTGTGTGAAGCCCTCTCTCGTGGGGAGGCTTAGTGATGTCGCATGCCGGGGCCCCACCCTGGCAGCACTCAGTACCCACAAGGGTCAATATTGAGCAGACCGTGATTGGCACCCATTGGGTGCCAGTGTGCGGACAGGGAGAGGAGCCAGACCTGCCAGGGCATGCCCTCGCCAACCCTCGCCAGCCCCGCACTTGCCTGATTTCTGGGCCTCTGGGCTCTGCAGACTGCCCTGCTTCCTGCCCCGTGAACCTGGCCCATCCTTCCAACTGCGCAGCCTCTGCCCTCCCCTCATCCTGCCCTCCACCTCCTTGTGAAAACAACCTCTGAGTGCCCTGGAGCCAGAGCAGAAGGCTGAGAAGGCAGCCCGAGTGCCAGGGGCTGGGCACACCACCGGCCTTTGTCTGGGCCCCTCAGCAGCCGAGGGAGGCTGGGTCCCCCGGGGCAGGCCACGCTGCCTGCCTGCTGGCGGCTCAGCGAGGCCGCGTGGGCGGCAGGGCCTGGGCAGGCCTGGGCTGGCATCAGCCCCGGGGGACGGCCTGGCGAGAGGAAGGCCCATGCCTGGGAGGAGAGTAGGACCTCGCTGCGGCTTCCTGTGGCAGCCAGCGTGGGGGTGACTGACCTTCTGGGTCCTGATACAGACACGCCTCAGTACCTACTACGTGCCAGGAGCAGTGGCCGCTGCTGGGCCCTCAGAGCTAGGCCACAAATTCGAGTCCCGGAGCCTGGGGGCCTGGGTTCGAACTCTGACTCCACTGTGACGGCTGTGTGGCCACGCAGACACCCCTGCATAGGCCTCCATTCGCTGATCTGCAGAATAAACTTAACCGTAGTCCTGCCTCGAGTGCTTCGAGCAGTGCCGGCAACAGAGAGAGCTCCCAGGAAATCTCCCCGCTATCGTTACTGTTGACTCTGCCCTTGAGAAGGAAGGGGTGAACATTTGTTGAGTTCCTACTGTGTGTTAGATCCCTGCCCTGGAGAGAATCCAATTCAAGAAACATCTACTGAGCGCCTGCTGTGTGCCCGCATCTGGGCTGGGCTTTGGGGATACCCAGATGAAAGCCCTGAGGCCAGGGGTGCTGGGGAGAGAAGGAAAGGGAGGGAAAGGAGGTGCCGTACGAGGGCCTGCTATGTGCCAGGGTATTTGCTGGGCCCTGGGAGCTCAGAGAGGAGAGGAGTGGCCCCTGTCCTTGTGGTGGGGAAGGACACAGAAACCCGGAACTCGATGATTATGACCCAGGATAATCTGATGGGGAATACCCAGGGAGCTGCCAACACAGCCTTGGGGGCCAGGGAAGGCTTCCTGGAGGAGGTGACCTGGAATCTTGGCACTGCGGTCACACTCTTCAAACTTCCCTCCGCGATAGCCCCATCATGTTGTGGTCGGGCCTGGGTTTACACATGTCTGGGGACAGGGGACTCACTCCCCAAGGAGGAACATACTTTTTCCATTTGCAATCAGCTGACCTTCCCATGGAGCCTTCTCGGCCAGGCCTCTCCTGCTGCCCTGCTCTGGCTTCAGCCGCCTGCCCCTCCTCGCCTCTCCAGGCCGTGCTCCACCCAGCAGCCAGAGCAATCTTCCGAAACATAAATCAGACAACATCAGTTCCTAGCCTAAAACCCTTCAGTGGCTCCCCAGGGGCTCTTAGGACAAAGACCAGACTCCATACCGTAGCCTGTAAGGCCGGGCCTGGCCCAGCACCGCCGACCCTCCAGCCTCGCTGGACGGAGGAAGGGGCCACGTCCAGGCAAGATTCGCCACCTGCAGTGTAGCCTCTGGAGGGTGCAGGGACCAACTGAGTGCAGAGGGAGCCCTCGACTGTCGCTGTTGGGGGATGAGCAGTGCAGGGTGGTGGGAAGCTGCGGACTCAGTGCAGCAGTGTAATCTCAGCACACAGTCCCTTTCCCGCTCCGTGCCTCAGTTTCCCCCTCCGTAAAACAAGGGCTGCCAAGGTGATGCCCCAGTAATCTCATTCAGAGCGGAAGGCCCCTTGGGTTTTCACAAGCTCACCGCCCCACACACACCCTGGGGCTCCCATGACAGAATGTTTCATGCCCTCCCCTGATCTGATGCAAAGAAGAGACCAGCAAATTGGGGTTAAATCATGATGTGGATTCTGCAGCTCTCCTGGTCCCGAAGGGACACAAGGTGAAGCGACTCTTCCTCAGCTCACTCTCTTTCCGCCGAGCCCCCCGTGTGGCCAGTGGTTAGTTACCGGCAGGAGTGACACAGGCAGCAGCACAGGGAAGGCCACAGGACGGGTCACTCCCCTCACCTGGAATCTGGATTTCACTATTATTTTTAATTTTATTATTTTAATTTCAACTTTGTTTAATAATGTGCATTCACATTATTCAGAATGCAAAAGTTTTGAAAGATATGATAAAAAAAACTCCTTTCCCCCTCTTTTCTCACCCCCCCCCCCCCCCCCCCCCCGCTGCCCCGCCATTCAGCTCCCTCCCCAGAAGGTGCCTCTGTGACCAGCTTCTTGCCTGTCCTTTCAGGGACATCTGATGCATGTGTAGGCAAATGCTAATGCACGGGATTCTCTTTTAGAGCTGGGAGGAACTGGTCAGTGCCTGAGTTTGCCTCCTGCCCGCTGTTAAGGGCTCATGTGAGGTCGCAGAGTTCGGTAGGGACCAGATTCCCCGCCGTCCTCTCCCTGCCCGAGCACTGGGCTTGCCCGACCGAGCCATCCGGTGTCCTCTGACTTCCCGCAGAGAAGCCCGAGGATCCTGCTTCCTGAATGTCTCCCCTCTGTATAAGTCGTCAGTAGGCACCAAGGAGATGTTGAGAAAGTTCTCATTAGCTGCACTGAGCACCGTCAGCACCAGAGCAGGTGATAAGGAACGTCGGTTCTGCGACGTGGCAGTGGGACCACGTGGCAAAGGCAGTAGCAAGGACGTGGATCCGTGGATGGGGTGGGGTGTGTGTGAGGGGGACCCCGCTTTATGTTAAGGGCTTCACAAACATTGTTCATTTAACCCTCACTGTATCCCCCACCAGGTAGACACACTTAACCCCCTGTTACCGTTGAGGAAACAGGCCAAAGAGATGGAGTTCCTTGCCTGAGGTCACGTGGCTGGATTTGAATTCAGATTCCTAACATTTCCTACCTTGCTTTTCGTTAGCTCCTGCATAATCATGTTGCCGATTCAGAAGGGACAAGGTGGCCGTGTGCTGAGTGGCTCTGGCTGCTGCGGCACTTCCAGCTCTGGCTCCACTGTTTACCAGCTGTGTGGCCTTGGGCAGGTCACATGCTCCCTGTGCTCTGGGACCTCTGCTGGGCCTGAGGTCAGCTCCTGCTGGTTCCTCCTCAGTTCAGACCAGACCTGCTGGGTGGGGCAGTTTCCCCTGGGGCTGAGGACACTTGTGTGGGCAGAGGCTGTAGCTCATGCTCCAAGATGGGACCAGGATGGAGCTGAGATTCTCAGCGCACCAGCCTCTGCCTGGCTGTGTGCCCGTGGGCCACTCTCTTTCTCTTCCTGAGCCTCCACTTCATGTCTCGAGGCCCCCGGGGGTGAGCTTCTGGGGAGGGAAGTGTTGGGACGTAGCCCCTGGGAGTTGGCAGGGTTTGGGCACAGCCGGCGTGAACTGGGGAGCAGAACAGGGTTCAAGGAGAGACAGAGACACGTAGTCCAGGGTGAGGGACCTTTTCATTTGCTGACTCCAGGAATGAATTTTACATTTGAATTTGATTTAAAGTTGCTGGGTGAAAGCAAGCCTGACAGTGCTGTGGGGCCCCAGGGAAGCCTCAGCTGAAGAAGAGGAATGGAGTTTAAAAGTTCCAGAAGCCTTGGATTTGCTGTGTTGTGGTCAGGGAACGGAGGCACAGAGGGAGGCCAGAGAGTCCCCAGGCCCGAGAGCTTTGCAGGCTTCTTCTGGGATCTCATTCGGTGCACACGGAGGGGACACCTACTGCGTGCCAGGCACCGTGCGAGGCCCTAGCAGAGCCCAGGGCAGTCCCCGTCTGTGCCTCACGAAGCTCACCATCTACCGGGGACACAGCTGTTAGTCGAATAGTCGCACAGATAAGCAGCATATTGGGATCGTGAGAAGCGCCATGATGGAAATGGTGCTCACGAGGTCCCGACCCAGGCCTGGGGGTCGGGAGGGCTTCTCTGAGGCCACCTGTTAGTCTGTCAGGCTGCCATAACAAAGTACCGCAGACTGAGTGGCTTAAACCACAGACACTTGTTTTCTCAGTTCTGGAGGCTGGAAGTTCAAGATCAAGGTGTGGGCAGGATT
Source organism: Cheirogaleus medius (assembly GCA_008086735.1). Classification (NCBI taxonomy): domain Eukaryota; kingdom Metazoa; phylum Chordata; class Mammalia; order Primates; family Cheirogaleidae; genus Cheirogaleus; species Cheirogaleus medius. The sequence goes on along the minus strand of VBSM01001118.1, from coordinate 31,565,094 downwards.
GGTTTCTTCTGAGGCTTCTCTCCTTGCAGATGGCCACCTTCTCTGTGTCTTCTCGTGGTCTGTCTTCTGTGAACGTCTGTGTCCTCATCTTCCCTTCCTATAAGGACACCAGTCAAATTGGACCAGGGCCCACTCTAAGGACTTCATTTAACTTAACCCATTTTTTTTTT
>VBSM01001118.1:31552961-31564914 GCA_008086735.1 Cheirogaleus medius | reverse complement strand
AGAGACAGGGTCTCACTCTGTCACCCAGGCTGGAATGCAGTGGCACAATCGTAGCTCACTTGCAACCTCGAACTCCTGGGCTCAGACGTTAATCCCCTCTTTAAATGCTCTGTCTCCAAATACAGTCACATTAGGTAGTGCTGGGGTTAGAACTTCAACATGTGAACGGGGGAGGGGAGCCCGGCCCAGCCCATAACAGGCAGTAACACTTGAGCCGAGGCCTGAAGGTCAAGGAGGAGTTAACTCAGCAATAGGAACGAAAGGGTGGTTCAGGCAGAGGGCACGGCACAGGAAAAGGCCAGGTGGCAGGAGGGAGCCCATGGTGCAGAGAGAAGCCAGTGTGACCAGGTTGGGCGGGGCGTGGAGAGGACTTCACTCTGAGGCTGAAGAGATCGAGCCCCACTTTGGCAGCTCTGTCGCTCTGTCACTGCATTCTTTCCCAGTCATTGGTTTCCTCATCGGTGAAACGGGAGTAATCAAACCAGCCTGCTGGGGCTGGGAGCTGGAATGAGGTCACATAGGTCTAAAAGGTCTTGCCCCGTATCAGCTCCTGGTAGGTGTTCAGGATGAGTTGTCCCTTTTCTCTTCCCTTTCTGGACCACCCTTGGTCTCCCTAGCCCCCTCCTTGTCCCCTACCCTGATTCGTATGTCCTGGCTTGAGATCCTGAGCCACAGGGCTAAGAACCCTTGGCAAACAGTATTGTGACTCAGAGAAGCCATCTGGGCCTCCTGGGAGCCAGGGAGAAAAGGAGAATTTCCTGGGGAGTTGCTGGGAGAATGTGTCTGACTCCTGAACTGTCTGAGGACCAGGTGTGGATTCTCAGTAAAACATCTGAGCCTCTCGTGATATTTGGGAAGGAAGGCTCCACCCTCCCACAATATGACATTACCCTTCACTGCAAAATAAATGGGTCCCCAATGATAGGGGTCCCCTTCTCTTGGGAGATGTTTGCTGAGTCTTTCTGCCCACGAGCCACTGTTTCTAATCGGCTGTATAACCTGTGGCAAGTGGCTTCAACTCTGAGCCTGTCTGCTCATTTGTGCTTATATCCAATACATTCTGAAAATTTGAATAAATAGTTTGTTTTAGGATGATTTTAGATTTACAGAAAAGCTGCAAAGATAGTCCAAAGAGTTCCTGTACACCCCTTACCCAGTTCCCCCTATTGTTAACATTTGATATTACTAAGGAACCCACACGGGTGCATTACTATTAACTAAACACACACTTTCTCTGGATTTCACTAGTTTGTCTCTAATGTTCATTTTCTGTTCCAGGATCCCAAACATGACAGCACATTACATTTAGTCATCTTGTTTCCTTAACCTCCTCTGGTCTGTGACAGTTTCTTAAGACCCACTTTTATTTCGACAAATATTTTTGAGCACCTACATAATGTGCATCGTTCTTGGTGCTGGGGAAAGAAACAGTACTGCCTTCCCCGGAGCCTGCATTCGGGGGCTGGGAGACGGACCACAAACAAGTAAATGTAAATATCAAATATGTCAGGTGCTATATAGGAAAAGAAAGCAGGAAAAGGGAATGGGCTGAGGGGCTGCCGTTTCAGACAGGATGTTCTGGGGAGGCCTCCTTCCGAGGAGACATTGGAGCAGAGACCTGCTGGAGGTGACTGGTGGAGACTCGGCAGTGGGGTGGGGGTGGGGGCGGGGTCTGGAAGCTGGGAGGAGGCTGGTGCAGTGAGCCAGGTGAGGCAGGTGAGAGCAGATGGTGGCCTGGACCAGAAGGTGCCCAGGGAAGGGTGAGAAGTGGGCAGGTTCCAGGCCTTTTTGGAGGGGGAGCCACGGGATTTGCTCTTGGCAAACTGTAACATGGGATTCCTCTGTGTGATCTTCTGTGTTTTTAGAGCACTGAGCCCAAGCCATCCCCTGCCCAAGGGCCAGTGAGTAACAAACCAGTGGTTTGTTCTTTTTTGAAGATTAACATTTTGAAAGATAATAGATAATCATTCTTTTTAAAAAACAATTCATCAGGTACCAGTGTGCAGTGGGAAAAAAATGTCTCCTCTCTGGCCCTGCCCACCAAGGCTCCCAGCTCCCCTTCCCAGTTGCCTCCCTGTCATTCCTAGGGAATCCTCCGGAGGTACTTTATACATATATATACACACACACACACACACACACACACAGGCACATATGCACATCTATTCCTGGGTTTTGTTTCTAGTTTTACACAAAATATGTTGTACACTGTTCCGTAGGTGGCTTTTTTCTAATATAATGGCTTTTTTGAGATATAATTCACAGACCACACAATTCACCCATTTAAAATACAATTCAGTGGGGTTTGTTATATTCAGAGTTGTGAAATGATTACCACAATCAATTTTAGAACATTTTTATCACCCCAAAAAGAACCCCTGTACCCATAAGCAGTCACTCCTCCTTCCCCCAACCCCTCCCCCCAGCTCAAGGCAACCACTAATGTGTTTTCTGTCTCGGTAGCTTGGTTTTGTCTGGACATTTCCTATAAATGGAATCACACAGTATGTGGTCTTTTGTGATGCATATCTTTGACTTATTGTGTTTTCAAGGTTCACCCGTGTTGTAGCATCTATCAGTACAGTCATGTGCCACATAAGGACATTGGTCAATGATGGACCACATGTACAAGGGTGGTCCCATAAGACTATAATAACCCATTTTTACTGTACCTTTTCTATGTTTACATATGTTTAGATACACAGATACTTACCATTGTGTTGCCTACAGCATTCAGCACAGTGACCTGCTGTCCAGGTTTGTAGCCCAGGAGCAGGAGGCTGTTCCTTATAGCTTAGGTGTGTAGTAGGCTCTGCCTTCTAGGTAAGTACACTCTATAGTGTTCCCACAACAATGAAATTGACCAATGATGCATTTCTCAGAACATATCCCTGTCCTTAAGTGACACATGACTGTACTTCATTCCTTTCTATTGCCAAATAATATTCCATTGAATGGACATACCACATTGTATTGATCTGTTCAATAGTTGATGGACATTTGGGTTGTTTCTACATTTTGGCTACTTTGAATAAATAGCTATGAGTAGTCATGTATAAGTTTTTGTGTGCATGGATATTTCTGATTCTCTTCCACCTAGGAGTGGAATTGCTGGATCATAGGGTAACTCCTTAGCCTTTTGAGAAACTGCCTGTTTTCCAAATCAATACTCCATTTTATGTTGCCGCTAATAGCATACAAGGGTTGCAATGTCTGTACATCCTTGCCTACACTTGATATTAATTGTCTTTTTGATGTGTGCCATCCTAGGGGGTGTAAAGTGGAACTCACTGTGGTTTGGGTTTGCATTTCCCTGATGGCTAATGATGTTGAACATCTTTTCATGAACCTATGGGCCATTTGTATGTCTTACTTGGAGAAATGTCTATTCACATCCTTTGCCTATTTTAAAAATGTTATTTGTCATCTTACTATTGAGTTGTAAAAATCCTTTATATATTCTAGATACGGGTTCCTTATCAGATATATGATTCACAAATATTTTCTTCCAGTCTGTGTGTTGTCTATTCACTTTCTTGATGGTGTCCGTTGAAGCTCAGAAGTTTTTAATGTTGATGAGGTCCAATTTGTCTAATTTTTCTTTTGTTGCTTGTACTTTTGGTGTCATATCTAAGAAATTATTGCCTAATCCAAGGTCACAAACATTTAGCCCCATGTTTTGTTCTAAGAGTTTTATAGTTTTAGTTCTTACATTCTTCAAATTGTCTTTTCCACTAAACAGTAAATCTGTGTGCTGTCAGTGCATAAGTATGTCAGAACATAAAGAACTCTCTCATTCTTTTTTACAGCTGCGTAGTATTCAATTTTATGGATGTACCATAATTTATTTACTCAGTCCCCTGTTGATGGACGGTCAGAGTTTTTCCAATATTCTGCTCTCACAGCAAGACTTCAGTGAACATCCTTGAACATCCTTGGCCATTACACACACGAGTGGGTTTATGCCAAGGAGTAGACTGCTGGGTCTGAGGGCCTGTGCTTTTGGAGATGATGCCAGATTGCCCTCCATAGCTGGGGTACCAGTTTTCACTCTTGGCAACAATGTCTAGAATGTGAGCCCTTCATTAATAACTGTGGTTGCCACGTATTGAATGCTCAATGTATACTGGCACTGTGCATCTTCTCACAGTGACCCTGAAGGTCAGAATTAGAATCCCTACTTTACAGAGATCTCAGGTCACATGATCTGTCCGACTCCTGACCCTGTTCATTTCCCACTATCCAATTCGGTGCCAAGGCCTTCAGAGTGCCTCAAACCACTTCTGAAATAACTACAAGAAGCATGTAGATTTGGCAGGTGATGCCTGGAGAATCTCTATCTAGGATCACACTTAAGTGTGCAGAAGGCAGTTAAGTGCAGGAGGCAAAGGCAGTCAGTTACTAGGGAGTCTTGAATGAGCACCTATGCCTTCCACTGCACTGGGAGCTGCGGGTGCCAAGGTGGCTGAGAAGTGGCCTCTGCCATCCCTAGAAGGCTGCATCCCTCCTAGCAAGGCAGCTGAGACTCTCAGACAGACTCCGGGAGATGTAGTCTGGCCTAGGGACTTAGAAGTCTAGCTTTGGGTCAGGCAAATGTGGGTTCAGTTCTGATTCCATCCCATGTGCCTTTGGGCAATTCACTTCTCTTCTCAGTGCCTAAGTTTCCTCATCCGTAAAATGGTATTGTTAATAGTACCTACTGCATATCAAGAGTGTTTATTACATGTTAGTTATCATCCTTATTGGCAAAGTGCTATAGGAAATTGAAGGCAAGAAATATGGCGGGGGGTCAGGGAAGGCTTCCCAGGGACAGCAAGGGTATTTGAGTGACACTTGGAGGAGGGATGGCTCAGGAGCCTGGAGATGGCATGCCAGGCAGAGGGCACAGTGTGTGTCCAGGCACAGAGGCAGGATGGCCCCTGAGTTCATGGGGAAGAGATTTAGCCAGGGAGGCTGGAATGTCAGGTTTGTGCTGGGGCTGGAGCTGCTTCCAAGGGCCTCAAATCCAAGCACAAGTGTTTGGATGGTATTTGACAGGCAGTAAGGAGCCAAGGAAAGATTGTTGAGTGGGCAGCCCTGCCCAGCACATGCCCGTCTGCAACTCGGGCTGCCTCCGTGGGGTAGGCTTTTCCAAACCTCATTTCTTCTTGAGGGGCAACCTGGGACAGTGTTTAAGAATGAGATTTCTGGGGCCACTTTTGAGCTATGTGACCTTGGGCATGCATGTCACTTACTTCTCTGGGCTGTAGTTTCTTCACCCATAAAAGGGAGTTGTTCTTACTTCCTGGGGTTACAGTGAAGAGCAAATGAGTTAACATATGTAAAGCATTTAGGCCAGATCTTGTTACACAGTAAGTGTTCAGTAAATGTTAGTTGTTATAGTGAAGGAAAGCAATGGCATTAGATCGAGGTACCCATTTCTCAGGTGGGAAAATCAAGTCCCTCTGAAAGTGAGTGAATGCCCCCAGGGTCCCTTTGGAGGACCAGGAGGGTTCATTCATCGCTTACTCTTTCAATAAATGTTTCCTGAGCACCTACTCTGGGCTAGGCTATGACAGATACTGGGGACTCCAGTGGTGAACAAGACAGTCTCCATTCCAGGAGCTCCTGACGTGCCCCCAGGGTGTTGAAAGTCAAGACTGTCATTGTCTCAGACACCCACACTACTCCTGCATCCCCCGTGTCCTGCCCAGGTCAGAAGGGAATTAGAATCGTAACATAAGTGCCTGATGAACCAGGCTCTTCCCAGCTCCAAAATCTGGACACAAGGATGATTAGAATCCATATGATCTGCTCTGTCCCGCCCTTCTTACAGATGAAGAAGCTGAGACCCAGAGAGGGAGGGTGGGAGCCGGGCCCCAGGACACTGGACAGCCGGCATGTCTCTCCCCTGTGCCCGAAGCCCCTGGGACAAGAGGTCAGGAGAAGCGGAAGTGGTAGAATGCAGGTGGATTCTGGATATAGTTTAAAGGTGGAGCCAACAGCATTTGCCGATGAATGGGATGTGGGGTGCGAGAGAGGAGTGAGCAGTCAGGATCACTCTGGGGTGTTTGGCCTGAGCAAGCGGAGATGGAGGAGGCTTCTGGTGGAGGATGTCTGGCCGTGGGCAGGGAGAGAGGGGTCCAAAGGCTGGTTGGATGAATGAATGGATGTGTTTCTCTGGCCCTCCAGTGGGTCCTGGACACGCACTTGCTCTCAGATACGTCCAGTTGGCAGCTGGAGGCAGAAGAGAGGCCCACGCTGGAGGTGTGAACCTGGGGCCACTGGGCCCCAAGATGGACGAGGTTCAAGGACTGGGCTCTGGGGCTGCCAATCTCAAGAGGTCCTGTCCGAAGTTCAGGTTTTCTTCTTTCATGAAGTGTCCCAACTTTTAAATACTAGCAATAAATTTAAAATTGTAATAAGCCTCTGCAGGCCTTTCAAAATATGTCCATAGATCCCACGTGGCCCATGGCCTCTGGGTTAGGACCTCGGGTGTGGGTCTGCAGTCACACTGCCTAGATCTGATCCTGGCTCCGAGTTCCCAGCTGTGCGCTCTTAGGGGAGTGACAGCCTCCCAGAGCTTCAGTTCCCTCATCTCTACAATGAGAACGATACTAGTACCCACCTCCTGGGGTCGTAGTGCAGGTTCCATGGCTGACAGTTACAATGACAAACTACTCATGACGGATTTCATTAGTGATCAAGGCACGTGGTGCCAAAAGGGAAAAGAGCACTCGAGTTTGAGTTCACCCTGGGGTGAGATCCCACCTCTGCCACTGACAAGCTGTGTGACCTTGGACTGATTTAAACGTCTCTGAGAAAGCGGTTTGTTGCTCTTGGAGTTGGGAGATGGCCCGCATGCGTGCTGAGGCCTTGGAGCCCCCACCAACCACCCTCCCTCCCTGCCTCTCTCCTTCCAGCCTCGCCCACCTGCCACCTCCCACCCCTCCACCCTGCAGCCAAAACGATCTTTCAAAAGCACAAATCTCAGCATGGTCTTTCCCTGCCTGGAGGAAAAAACGTTGTTGGTGCCCCACTGCCTTCAGGACAAAGCCCACGCCGTAGCCTGGCGTGGGGAGGTGGGGGCGGCCCTCACCTCTTCTCCCATCTCCTTCCACCAGCCCTGCTCAAGCACCCTGCACACAGCCCCTCCTCGTGCCCCGCCTCTGCCTGCCCTGCCTCGCCCTCCATCGCCCATCCAGCAAGCGGTAGCATTTCGTGGATCCACCGGCTTCCCCGTGCCCCTGCTTTCACTCTTCCCCCTCTTCCCCACAGGCAGCCAGAGGGATCTGTAAAAAGTATCCTCTGGATGGTGTCGCCCGCCTGCTTAAAGCCCCTCTGTGGCTGCCTGTTTCACTGTGAACACAGCCACCACCCCTGTCCCGTCCCTCCAGCCACATGGAGCCCAGCTTCCCCGCTACCCACTCACCGCGGCCTGCGCGCCTCCCCACCTGCGGGCCTCTGCGTAGCTTGTTTGCCTTCGGACGTGACCTCCACATCCCACGCTCAGCAGAGCCTCCCTGACCCCACGCCCTTGTCCCAGGTACGGATCACTCGTTCCGGAGGCAGCACCGCGGGATCTGCCTGTTACCTCGGGGGCCACGGTGTCAGCCACGGGTATCGCCCTTTCTGTTGGCAAAAATGCCGCTCATCCTTCAAGGCCCAGCCCAGATGTCACCTCCTCTGCGAAGCCGTCCTTCACACAGCCCCACACCCACCCCGTTCCCACTCCCTCCCATGGCAGGCTCTTCCTTTCTTCCCACACTCAACACGGTAGCTATCACTGGATGGGAGGGCTCCTCGCAGCCCAGGGAGCGAGTGCAGCTCCGTGCTGAGCACTTTCGTGCGTCCTCCTTAAATCCTCACAACTTTGTGGGGTTGCTTCTCCTAAAAGCCCCATTTTAAAGATAAGCTAATGGAGGTTTAAAGAGGTTTTTAATGAATAAGAGCAATAACGTATACCTAGCACCTTCCATATGCCCGGCGCTATTACAGTGTTTCATCTTCACAATAACTTTTATTGCAACTCTGTTCTATGGCTGGGGAAACGGAGGCACAGGGAGGTTAAGTAACCTGCTGAAGCTCAGGAGTCTAGTCAGAAGTGGAGTGGAGTGGAGCCCGTGCCGTCCGGCTCCTGGTCATGGTCTGGAACGTGCTGCACTAGGTGTTGTGGCCTTCTCGCTCTGACCTGCCGGCGGGGCTCACTGTCTGGCACCCCCCACACCTGCACTGGCAGGCAGCCCTCAGGGGGCACTAGTCCGGGAGTGTGTAATGAATGAGGGAGCAGGTAAGCCGGGGGCCAGAGGACACTGCCCCAGCCGTTCTGAAGCCCTGTGTCCAGAAGCCCAAAGGTGTGGCCACCTCTCTCGCAGGCTCGGTGCCCCCCACCACCTGGCTGTCCAGACAGCCCCCAGGAAGGACCAGATCCATAAACATGAGGCTCCACTCAGGCCCGGAGGGGCACTGGGCACTGTACAAGTCCTCAATATTATTGCTTTATTGTCATTTAAATGGAGCCTGCCTCAAACAGGCCACCCAGTTCTAGCCACCAGCGCTGGACAAAACCCCCATTGAAAAGCCAATTACAATCACTCCATCTAAATTGTCATGGATTTGTATAGAAAATTACATCTCCATTTAGTCCTAAAGCGGCGTCCTGGGCTTGGACAGAGGGGAGGCTGGCCCGTTTACCCCACCAGCTCAGCGCGGGTGCCGCGGGCAGAGAAAGCCCCAGCTCCCGGGTCTTGGCCGGCCTGGGGAACAAAGGCCAGTTTGTGGGGGCCCAAAGAGAAGCTGGGCCTCTGAGGGCAGCTCAGATTCCAGGGCCGGGCCGATGGACGTGCACCGCCAGCTGGTCTCCCCTGCTGGCGGCTGTGGCCAGACGAGCTCCTGACAGCCGGCTTCAGGCGGCCCGTCAGCCCCGCCACCATCCAAGGTGGCTGGAGCTTGGCTCACGTCCACCCTGCCAGGAGTGAAGGAGGTTGGCCGGGGAGCACTTGACGGGGATCCTGAGATCTTGGTTTCATTCACTCACTCATTCATTCGTTTACATGTTACGTGCCTGCTGGCGGTATGAGAAGGGCAGTAGCATAGAAATGAGCTCCGGCTTCGGAGTGTCCAGAGTTCAATTCCGGACTCTGTCCTCAGGAACCATGAGGCCACTTGTTTATTCATATAGTTCTGAATAGTTGTTAGCACCTACTAGGTGCCGGAGAACAGGACAAGATGGTCCTTACTCTTGGCCCTTGAAGTCCAGGGCTCTGAGGACAGTGAACAGGGCTGACGTGGGCTTTGCAGGGAGCTGTGCAAGTAGCTCCAAAGGAGCCGGCCATGCCACAAGCAAGCGGGACGGCGTTCCAGGCGGAGGGAACAGTGTGTGTGTGTGTAGGAGGCAGTGAGGCAGGTGGCAGCAGCAAACTGAGAGTGTCGGGGGAGATGAGGTCAGCGGGGCACCCTGTGGACTCTGTGGGCCTCTTCTCCGAGCCTCAGTTTCCTCATCTGTGAAATGGGTGTGATGACCCCAGTTGCTAGGGGTTTGGGCAAGGACTCAGGGAGATATGTGTCAGATATTCAGCATGGAGCCGGGCACAGGACGCTCCTGGCTAAGACAGCCTAACTTAGACGATGCGCTCGATGGGCAAACATGGACCAGAGGCTCACATGCGTTAGCTTCTAACCCTCCCACAGCCCCATGGGGTAGGGTTATTGTCCCCATTTCACAGATGAGGAAACTGAGGAAACAGTACAGGCCAGCTAACTATTTGTCACTATTCTAATAATTCTGATGGGTGAGCCCAAGGTCTGCACAGAGCAGATCCTCGAAGGGTATTTGCTGAATCAGTGAGTCCATATGGAGGGGTGCTGGGCGAGCGTGGGGAGCTGCGTGGAGGACTCCTGTGTGTGTGCACGTGTGAGACTGTGTGTAATCGTGCGGGATTCTGAGCACGACCTCCAGCCTGTGCAGCCTTGCGTGTGCCTGCATGTCACTGTGTGTGAGACTGTCTGATGAGTGCATATGGTTGCGTATGTGACTGTGAGGCTGTGTCCACATACGTGACTGTGACCTTAACTGTGTGTGACAGTCACACATTGTCTCCCTTCGTCCTTGCCCAAGTGCCTGTTGGCCTCAGGGGCTCTGTCAGACTGACTGTGTATGTGTGTCTGTGTCAGACTGTGTATCGCGGCCTACGCACGTCTGTCTGGGCCCAGAGGGACACTTGGCACCATTCCTGGGATGGGTGGCAGGCCAGCAGGCTACCTCAGGGCAGGACAGGCAGGTGCAGAGGTGAAGGGGGCAGAGTCCCCAGCCTCCCCTGCCCAGCCCCACCAGACAGCTGGGCAAATGGAAACAATGTTCACACCCAGAGCAGGTCGGTGGCTGCCCCACCAGGGACTGCTCTGTGCACAGAAAACAAGTTCTTCTTGTATCAGCTCGAGTTTGGCAGGAAGTGGCTTTTGGGTGGCAGGAAGTTGGATTCAGCTCATATCAGCCCCGGCCGAGGGGCAGGAGAGCAGTTATCTGGGGTTAAACAGAGTTACCGAGAAGCGGGGCCCCAACTCCTCATACCAGATAGAGTTGAGGGCACAGCCCACTTCTCCTGGCCATTTGGGATGATGGCTGGGGGGCTTTGTGGGGCAGAGCTGCCACCCATCAAGTGTCTACTGGGCCCCAGCCCTCAGACAGGCTCATGATCTACCTCTCAATACCCCCATTTAGCAGATGTGCAGGCTGAGACTCTGAAAGGCAGTGACTTGTCCATGATCACCGAGATGGGTGGAGAGACAGGGAGGAGAGACTGCAAGAAATTTATAACTATCTAGAAACAAGAGAAAAGCCAGGACAGAAGAGCAAAGAGAAGAAGAGAGATGGGGACTGGACAGGGACAGTAGTCACATGAATGCAGAGAGCAATGAGGCTGTGCCACTGGGCAGACTTGTGTCCACTGTGTACAAGGCCATCACATGGACATCACAGATGACCTTGAGGTCCTGAACCCATTTCCCAGATGAGGGGAGTGAGACTCAGTCTCGCTTGCTGAGCCAGGCCTGGAATCCAGGTCTGATTCCAAAGCCTAGGTTCTTTCAGGTCATTCCCCTGTGCCCAACTTCTAGGGGAGGGAAGCGCCTGTCCTGAGAGGGATGCCTAGTTCCACTAGCTGGTTGCCTGGGTGCCCTGTTAGGAATTCACCCCGCTGGCTAGTGACAGCCAGGGTTCAAACCTGGGCTGGGTGACTGCAGGACTCTCGTGCTTAACCATGTGACAGGGTGTGCCCAGCATATGCCGAGCAGGCAGAGAAAGCCATGGCCCTGCCCTTGGGCTGGGACCCAAAGGGTCCAGCCACTAGAATGAAGCCCCACAGCTGGCTAGAAACTAAGTCTCCCAACACTCGGTCCTGGATACCCTGTACTTCCCCCCTCCCCCACTGGAGCCCCTGAGCACTGGGCCTCTGGTCCTTCTGCTCTTATCCCAAAAGCAGCACCCAAGCTGTTCCCTGGCTGAGATGCTGATTTGAAGCTCGGTTTGCATGTCGTTTGCACATTACTCAGTGCATGTCAGAAGGTACGAATATCTCCCTTTCAAGGAGAGGGCTGCCGAGCAGGGGGGGGGCTGCCCTCCTCCAGACAGCAAAAATGCCAGCCGGCTAGACGGGGAGCTACACCCTGGCCTCCGACAGCACCCGCCTGCCGCTGCCTCCCCCATTCCCTCCTGGAGCCAAATTTAGGCAGCTCTGCTACTGAGAGATGGAGAGAGCGGAGGCAGGAAACATTGAGGTTGGAGGCAGCCTGGCCTTGGCCCGTGCAGGGTGGGGCAGCCCCAGGGGTGCTCCTGTCCCTAAAGCCCAGGGCCAAGCCCCCCCTTCCCACTGGAATGCTGGCAGGGTTGGAGAACGCTGGGTTCTCAGCTGCAGCCCAGGGTGCTGGCTACCGGGCCATGAGGGAGGAGGGAGGGAGGGAGGGAGGGAGGGAGGAG
>VBSM01001118.1:31524957-31552861 GCA_008086735.1 Cheirogaleus medius | reverse complement strand
CCCCCCGCCCGAGCAGCTGTCAGCGGCGCGCGCGGCCAGGCCAGCCCCAGCGCGCGCTGTCAACAGTCATTAGCGCGCGGGCCGCTCCCCTCCCCCTCCAGCCCCACCTCTTCCCTCCAGCCCGGGGTGGGGCCCGCACCTGGGGCCCCCGGCTCGTTAGCGCGCCCTGGCCGCCGCCTCGGCCCTGGAGGGACCCGCCCGCGGGGCCTATCTGGCTCAGGGCCGCCCCCTTCCGCCTAGAACCTCCCCCTTCAGTGGCTCCGCCGATTCCCTGTCCTAGGCTGCAGTGCCCAGGGAGGCGGGTCCCCAGAGTCCTGGAGCCCTCCGGAGTGGTGGTGACAGCGGTCTTTCATGGGTGTCTTCGAAGCTGGGTGCTATTTGTGCATCATTTGGGTTCCCACAGCCGTCCTGTGAGGTGGAGAAAGCCGTTGTGCATATAGTGTCACCTCATACTAGAGGAAACTGAGGCCCAGGCGGGATGGCCCCTTGCCTGAGGTCAGGGCTGGATTGTCTTCAGGCCTGTGACTTCACCTCTAGAGCACTCTCCTGGCCCGGCCAGGGCAGAATTTCTCAGCCAGGCCCGGATCCTGTCCTGTGTGCCAGGGAGGCTGGAGAGGGCTTCCTTCCCTCCATCCCTTACACCAGGTCATTGTCAACGGGGTTTGCATTTGCCCAGCCCCTCTCCTTCCAACAGGGGGACACTTTGGCCCACTGCACCCCTTTTTCTTCCCATTCCTTCCCCCCACACCCATCCAGACATCCCAGAGTTAACAAAACCGGGGAAAAAGAAAGAACGAAAGAAAAAGAACTATTTGAAGCTGCTTGGAAGAGATGGCATTCCTCAAAGGTAGCACTGTTGTTGGGGGACTGATCCCAGGCATCTCTCTCTGTGGCCCTGGGTGTGCATTTCGGTCCCGGCGTGATTTGAAAGAAGATGGAGGTTCAGCGAAGCAGAAAGGAGGTCTTGGAATATGTGAGGCCTGTTCCAGATGGCAGGTGCGACTCGGTGGCGGCGGCGGCTCCACACTAACAGTTGGAGATTGTGCACAGGGTGGAGAAGAGGCAGGTGCTACATTGAGGCCTGAGTGCCTTGTTTATGCATTTATTTATTTATGGAGGGAGTATGGTCTCATCCCTCTGCCCCATCCAGGCCTACAGAGATCAATGGGTCCTAAAATTTTGGTGTGAATCCTTATTTTGGAGGGGTTTTTGGTTTCCAGCCCATGTTAGGTGGTATTCACAACTGAGAGAAATTAAAATGTTGTCCTTGTCCCATTTAAGCAGTACCCTCTCCTCAATTATCCGATCACCCTTTACAAATTATGACCAGCTTCTCTTGGGAATTCTCAGGAGAGAATTTCTGGATGTTTGGGTGATGGTCTTCATTCTGGTTTTCTTTTCTTTTCGATCTCTTGGTTTAGTGTGGTTTTTAATTTCCTCTCCACCTCTTTCCTTTTCCTCTGGGGCCCCTTTACAGGGGGCTGACTCCTCCCCCTTGGTTCTTCTTTCAGCCCCACCAGGAGTTGGAGGGAGACTTTGCAGGAACCCCCTCTAAAAACCTCCAAAACCCCAGTCCTTGCTGAATTTATTAAAGCTGGGTTTGGGGGACAGGAGGAGCAGCCACAGTTGCAGAAGTTGGGAGGAGCATGCAGATAATATGCACAGCAGCTTTTGCATATCTCAGCCACTTGGCTGGCTGGCCTCGGAGGGATGGAGTGGCCTGTGCATTTAGCCCCCTGAAGTCCCAGGCTCCCACACCAGTGCAGCCAAAGGTTGTTTCTCCTGGGGTGGGCTCTGCCGGTTGACTTTCTCCTCTGACAGCAGTCTTGTTGATTTTTATGGCCTGTCAAGAGCTGGATCTGAAATGCACCAAGAGGCATATCCTAAGGACTTTATTCCTGTACTATAGGGGGAACCCAATTGAGAAATGTCCACACCTATTTAGCCATATCCTCTCAACCATGGTCTCTTCCTTGCTGGAAGGCATACTCCACTAATGGAGTGATGAGGGTACACTAAATGACATCCTGGTGGCCTAAAATGGTGATCCCACCTTGATAAGTATGTAACTTATTACCAGCAGGTGACTTCGAAGTTCTAATGGAGATGACAGTACTGCAGTCCATTAGCAATTGGACCTCACTTGCCATCAAGGGCAGGGGTCCATTTAATTGGCTTATGTGGGGAGATAGACAAGATTCAGTCAGATTCAGGAGCTTACTTGAGGGATGACTCCTGATGACAGTGGCTCATGAGGCCACCCCGACAGGAGCCTGCCTAATGGCCTGGTAAGACATGCCAATCCCCCCCCCTTAGGTCTGCAGTCTTGGACAGAGCAATCTTCTTGTGCTGAGCATTTGGATAATTTGAGGAAACTGAGGAAGCCACTAGAGTCCTATGAAGGAATGCCCTGCTTAAGTATTAATTAATTTTGCCAGGGAGGACTTAAAATCCTGTGTCAAGACGTTGGGCACTCCTGCCCTTTCTATACATAATCCACAAGTCTCTGGGAAGATGTCTTGAATTTATACTAATGTTGCCCAATAAGATTCTTTTGTTCCCACCATTAGGAAAATTGGCCTTCATTGGAGATGAAAATATTAATATATTAGGCCTGGAAGCACAGAGAATGTCTATACTTAATGAGCCAATGCCAGTTCGCCTATAGTTACCTCCCTGGCTCAATCATGGAGACATTCTAATCTGCACTTCTCAAACTCTGTCATGCATCACAATCATCTGGGGACCTGTGAAAACCTCCAGCGCATCAGCTTTGGTAGGTTTGAGGTGGGGCCTGAAATTTTGCTTTTCAAATAAGTTCCCAGGTGATGCTGATGCTGCCAGTCTAGGGGACCAGACTTCGAAGACCATTGCTCTAAATATTTTGAAATATCAGCAGTATTTAAGTAGACATTTGGCAATTTTGTCAATGACTTGCAACCCAGCTTTTAGCTTAGCACCCAAATGGGCACATTTTAAGGGGGTTGGTGATGTCCAGGAAAGCTCCATAAATTTTTAAAACCATTTCCATGCCTGGTTTTGTTGGCCTGGATCTGGCCGGCTGTTTGAGGGTTGGATGATTCAAGTGGAGAGAGTGTGTTACCATGGCAATGTTCTCCCCATGCAGGAAGGCCTCAGAGGTTGATCCTGTACAACTGACCATGTGTTTTTCATGGCTTTTCCCATGGGCTGCTGCAGAGTTTCATTCCATCACTCCTGCTAAGCATTTCCAGGAAGCTGGGATAGTCAGGAGACTCTAGGTCTCTTCTTGATCCAGCTTATAGGTGAAGTGAACTTCTTTGCCAATCCAGTGCCCAGCTTGCTTAAGGCAATGGATTGGATTAAGCTAATTTAGGTACCGGGCAGAAGAGGGTTGGCAGGGGCATCCCAAGGCTTTGGGAAGGTGCTTTCTGCTCCCTTAATTAGCAGCTCTCGCTGTGTAGCACTGTGTCTGGATTCTCAGCTAGGTAAGGCATGCTCTCATGCAGCGTTTCGCATGAAGGTTATTACCTCTGTGGACACAGGGGATGGCAGAGCTGTCTGTGGCACGTGACTACTGTCGGATCCCTTTGTTACTGTCTTCTCAGGGCTCTCCTTGAAGGCCACACAGACATCCTGGTGTTCTTTCCTTAGGGTGTAGCACACGTGGAGTCCAGGTGGTCACAGCTCACCAGAGGACAGCTCAAGGTGTTGCTCTGCAGACCTTGTGTGGCTTGAATTCTGGTTGCTACGAGACCTCTCCTTTCCTGTGTAAATCTCTGCTGTAGAGATAAGTGGGTTACAGCTGTGGTCCCCAACCCCTGGGGCCATGGACCAGTACTGGTCTGTGGCCTATTAGGAAGCGGGCCACATATCACTGCCTGAGCTCTGTACTACCTCCCCGCCCCCCCACCAACCACCCACCACCCCCACCCTTGGTCCAAGGAAAAACTGTTTTCCATGAAACCAGTCCCTGGTGCCAAAAAGGTTGGGGACTGCAGAGTTACAGGACCCAAATCTGAACATCAGGGGAGACAGTGATCAATTTTTAAAGAGGGAGCTACTGAAAATTGCTTCCCTAAAGAATTTCTCCGGGATAATTTTATGGTCACATTGGACCAGGTGCAAAGCTGTTGTTTACCCAAGTCTGCCTAAGATTGGAGGTGGGAGGCTGGGATAGAGGCAGGTCGGGCTCTAGGCAGCATGTTTTGCTGGCTTATCTGGGTTGGTTAGTTACACTTTGACTTTAGGAAAACTTATTCCAAGTTTGTGGGACAGCCTTAGCATATTATTTAGGAATTAAATAAGACTGTGACTCTCTTCTGATAGCAGGTATTACCAAGGGGGACCTATTTCGTAACCTGAATGGATAGAGGGACAGGAGATGAAAGCAGATTCCTAAACATAAAAAGTCCAAACTCAGCAAAGAGATTAACCTTTACCAAGACTGTATGTGCCAGATGCTTGATCCTTGGAACATCCAAGAACTTTTTAGGCCCATTTTACAGATGAGGAAACTGAGTTTCAGGAGGTAAAGAAGGGACATGACCTGCCCAGTGTCACTGAGCTTGTGAGGGCTTCCATCTCACCTGTCTAAAATATTGTCTCTTCATCGGATTGTTTTCTTTCCCCATGCCTCTCCACCAAATTATATCTCCTTTTTCCAGAAATATCTGTGTTCTGGCCTGAAACAATTTTATGAGCAGGGAGGTCTATTCGCTTCTAAGCAGCTAAACCCATCATTATGCCTCTGGATTCAGATTATTATCGAAATGTGGTGGAATTACCTCATTATACTTCTTAAAAAGCTAACATTTTTAAAATTAAAGTTTAAAAACAAAGTATACAGGTTCTAAGTGTTCAAGTTTAATGATGTTTCATAAACTGAACACACCTGTATAACTACCATCCAATTACATTCATTCTTAAGGTTCATTTTGTTTATTTTTGCCATTGTGAACCTCTGGTTAGAAGTATAACTGACCTATCGTAACATTTGTCCCGTCCTGACCCTATCGCCTGGCAGTATTTGAAGATCACCAAACTGCTGGGTGGTTACAAATTAGTCCTTAATAAGCACATACAGATGGCCCAGGACTTCAGAGGAGGTGGGATAACCCCAGGAAAGATTTAAAGTAACTCCTGAGAATTTAAAAACAGAAAAATCATGGAATTTTATAGCTCATCTCATAGGTGAAGCTCAGGGAGATTGAAGAGTTTGCCCACAATTTCACAGCAAGGAAGCCAGACCAGTAAGTGGCTTCTTTTACACGTATGCTCGCACACACACATACTATCTGAGAAGTCCCCACTGAAAGGGATCCTGACCAGGAAGGAAGCCGTTGGCGAGAGAGACTGATCAGGGCTGGTGAGGTCACCTCCCAGGGTCGCTGCCCGCTAGCTCTAGGGCTCAGTACCCCACATCCCAGATGCCCAAGCTGCCCTTCTTCCCCCATCTGCTCTCCGCTCTCGAGCGGGCTCCTGGCAACGAGACAGCCCTGCTGGCCCTTCGTGGCACGTCGAGAAAGCTGCCAGATAAAACCCAAACCCGTCTGTGGCCAGAATGTGTTGTGAGCGAGCGTCCCATGCCAGTACGGCCTGTATTCTACTCGGACTACAAGGTCCGAGGTCTGAAGCCAGTTCTGCCACTTCCCAGCCACCACACCCCGGGCAGGTCCTGACCCTAACAGCATCCCAGGGTTGTCACGATGCTGGGCTCCGTCATACCTGGAGGAAGCTTGGCAAGAGCACTTCCTAAGAACAGTATTTATTGAGCAGTCCCTGTAGGCTCCGTGGTGAGTGCCGCACCCAGATCTCATTTACTCCCCGCAGTAGCTCATGGGAAAGGTGCTGTTATCCCCATTTTAGAGATAAAGGGGCTGAGGCTTGAAGCAAAATAACTCTCCAGGGTCACGCGGCCACTTACATGACGGGGCCGGGCTCAAACCAGGGCAGAGTGTGGCCAAGCTGGCCCGCCCAGCTGCCACTTGGAGCCGATCGGCCATCCGGTAGCAGTTCACTGAGCACCTACCCCTCGTCAGGCGCTACTCTCGGTGCGGCAGAGACAGCCGGGAAGGGACAGATGAAGCCCACTCCCTGCTGACGTCCTTGAGTTGGGGTCCTTTGGGAAAGAACTCTTGGAGATGTGTCTTTTGGGCACTTTTAGAGAAAAGCCTGCCTCCTTCCCCCCGATTCCCTCTGTACTGCTTGCCCTTGATCTTTGAAGCCCCCTAAAGTCCTCACATTCTCCCTTAGGGAGATGCCGGCTGAGAGCCGAGTGTCCGGAGTCTGCGTGCATCCCAGGCCTGTGAATCGGGAACTGTGTGCACCGAGCTGTCCCCTCCAGGCCCTGGTCTCGCTCCCCTGCCTCTTGCCCTGGAGTCGCCCCTGCAGCCCCCTCCTCTGCTGGAGGGGAGGGCAGGCGTCAGTCAGCCCAGCAGCTGTTGGCTTTCGAAGGACCCCGTCTTGATGCTGGCACACCTTGCTGGGCCAGCTGACGGCACTCGTGCCAGCCTGATAAGAGGCTCGGGGGCCCACGGCCACCCCGCTCACCCAGCCCTGCCACCTCCACGTGGCCTCGTGCCTGTTATTCTGTACATCTCTGCACACAAAGAGCCCGGGTGCTGTTGCTGGCGCTCAGCTGCTGGGGTGGGGAGGGCGGGCTGCGGTGAAAAGCTTTTTCGAAAGGCCGGGGCAGAGGCAGGAGTCACCCAGGTGATCGGAGCCATTCCCTCGGGACCCCAGCCCGGGACCACAGTGAAAGGTTACTGCTAATTGGCGAGCTCCTGATGGGGCCGCATCTATTTAGCACTCCCCCTCCCCAGAGACTCCCAGGATGGTCTTGGCACAGCGTGCGATGCAAGAGCTCCCCGCCCGAGTCTGGCACAATCTGTCTGAAATTGTGAACATGGAGCCTCTTGGTTTTTTAATTTGTATTTTCGTTGTTGTCGTTCTCTGCCCATTGTTGCTGGTAGATTTAGCAGCAGCAGCCACCCCGACTCTGGTACCCCCTCCTGGGAGCCCTCTCGGCAGGCACCCTCCCCTCCCACCCCCTGACCCACCACTGGAGGCACTGAGGTCCCGACCTGGCGCCCTGGCCCCAGGGCCCAGCTCTCACCCTGCCATCATCCCTGACACTAACACAGCTTGTCCACCCTGTCGCAGGGGGCAGATGGCCTGTCGGAGCCGGAGGGCATCTCTCTGAAGCGGGTCGCTGTGGTGGAAGATTTCTTTGACATCATCTACTCGATGCATGTGGAGAGCTCAGCAGAGCCAGGCAAAGCCCCCAAGCACGCTGGGCAGAAGAAAACCTACCGAGCGGTGAGATTTCTGTCTCTTTGCCTCTGCTGGCAGCCCCAGGCCTTGGCAGGAGGCCACGGGCTCCGCACATGTTGGGCTGGGGGGTGGGGCAGAGAGCTGAGGCGTGATGAAGCGGCCTTTGGGGACCCAGGGGGGCACAGGGCAAGGGCAAGGCAGCCAGAGATGGCCCAGAGGGCGGGACAGGCTCTGTGGCCTGAGCACAAAGGAGAAGCAGGTTGAAGGAGGGAGGAGGAGGAGGGAAGGGACAAGGGCAGCTTCACTCTACCCCCAGCCCCTTGCAGCCTGTTCTGGGGCTGTGGGTGGGTGCAGGTAATAGTGAGGGCAGATGCTCCTGGCCTGGCCTCCACTGTGTACCAGGGGCCCTGAGAGCCTCCTATGGGCGAGCTCAGTCACTTCCCCCACTGCCCTGGGAAGTCAGGACCGGGAGTCCCCCAGGGGAAGTCTGAGGACCTATTCCCCACCCTCCGGGAGATCACAGTGGAACTGGGGTGGGGAGGCCAAGAGCAAAGGCTAGACACATAGAGGCAGAAATGTCTCCAAGACCAGCTTTGAGAGAGCAAGAACCGGGGTGCATGGGTGCTCCCAGACACGGAGAGGCACCACCAGACACGGACTCTCGGTGCTGAGCCCTGGGGACTTCATGGGGAGGATGACGGTCTGTCAGCTTTGGGTAGGCAGTAGGGAGCAGAAACAGCAATCCAGGGGTGGGAGGAAGGCAGAGGTAGAGGGGGCTGTGGCTAGGCCCCGCGGGAGGGGCCTGCCCGTGTTCCACTCCCATCCGCTGTCGACTCCCATATCTGAGCCTGTCGCCATGTCACGCACAGCTCTGACCGTTGGTCCAGTGCCCACCACTAGGCCAGTGAAGCCGAGCACTGTACGCTCCTTCAAGCCTCACAGCAGCCCTGTGACTACGGTGCTGAGGCCCCATTTCACAGTTATGGAAACAGACCCAGAGAGTTGAGAGACCTGGGCAAGGTCACACAGCACCTGAGTTGCAGTCCGCCAGTGTCCTCATGCCCCCTCCTCGGTGACTTTCTCTGCAGCTTCCTAGAGATGTGCCCTTCTGTGCCCGGGCTTTCCCACCCAAGGCAGATGTGAAACTCCCTCCCCCAGGCTCTTTGTGTAAGTAGCCTTGGGCTACAGTGGAGGTGGCTGTATACCTCTATCATTCCTCCCTATGGCCTGATTTTTTAAAAATCCAGCAGTCTGATTTGTCCTTGTCCTTAGAAAATGGCCTTTGCCCTAAATGTGTCTTAAGGGTGGACCTGAGTGCCGAGGGCCTCAGAGAGGCAAGGTGATTTTTCCATCCGCTCTCCCCACCACTCGGGCTTCGAGAAGCAGCTTGTGGAAGGGAGCGCTGAGGGTGTTTCCACCAGAGGGTCCTAGAAGAAGGGAGACATGCCTAGGCTGGGGCCAGCATGGGTGCAAAGCGGCCCCTTGGTGCCGAGCCCCAGCCCATCTTCTGAGCGTTAAATTTACCACTGTGCCAGGCAGCTGGCACGTGCCAGGCTCTGCATGCGGCACCTACCGTGCCCCACCTGAGCCTTCGTGTGTGTGGCAGTTGTATGTCAGAGGCTGGTGCTGTTGTTGCCCCCATTTCAAGACGAGGAAACCGAAGCTCAGAGAGACATTCAGCTGACATTGAGAGCCAGGCCGCTGGCCCCAGAGCCTGTGCCCTGACCCCGCGCATCCTGCCTCTCCACAAACCTCCCGCGGTCAGCTAGTAACTCCTGCGGCTTGCTGTTGTCCAGGTGGATGGGCTCGGGCCAGCTGGGCCATGTGATTTCCCTGGCCCCTTCGGCGCCCAGCACCAAGCCTTGCCACAGGCTCTCCTTGGGTATTTATGAGGGCAGGGGTCTGCGGCCTCCATGCTGCGGAGAGGGCAGGGCTGGGCTGGTCCTGCCAGCGCTCATGTCCCTGGCCAAGCAGACTTCCAGCCCTTTGCTCTGCACTTCCTGGCTTCTCGTCCATATGCCCGCCGCGTGCCCCACTTCCCGCTGCCCAGCCTGGAGCTGGCACATGACTGGCGTCAAGCCAGCTGGGCTGCACGCAGAGCTGGAATTTCAGCAGCAGGGCCAAGGCTGAGTGAGCAGGCCAGCGCCCTCCTGCAGTTGGTGTGAGGCCGAGGGGGCCGGTGCACCTCCCTCCTCCCCTGTGCGCCTCCTCTCCCTCCCCCCCTCTCCCCATCTGTCACCCTTCTCATGCCACCCCCTTCCTTTTGGGGGGGCACAGGGTGGTGCCTGGATGCCTTTGTCCCCCCCCTTTTCATCCGGCCCCATTTCCCTTGACCTGAGCCCAGCTCCTCAGCCCCACTCTGCGGACGGGAGGCCTCCGTCTGTGCCTGTGGGAAGAGCCCCAAGGAGGCCCCGCCCTGACGGCGGCAGAGGCACCGCCTGGCACTGTGGGGCACGCGTCAGGCCGCTGGCTGAGGACTCTTGGATCTGCCTCTGTGCGTTTGCCAAAGCTGAATCCTGGGGCAGCCCCACCTGTCTAGGGCACGGGGCTTTCGGAGTTCTTACAGGCCTGGGGTGCTGCTGGAGTCGGGGCACTGGTAGGACAGTGGGCAGACTTGGTCAGTGAACCGAAGGAGCCACCTTCTTTGGTGGGAAAAAAGGACTTTCTAGCTTCTACCGCTGTCCAGCAGTGGGTCAGGGAGGGCAGGTACCGAGCTTTCTGAAACTGGAGGTGTCTGAACCAGTGGCAGATGACCATTTACAATGGACAATTCCGGGGACTCCCATTTTGAGTGGGAAGCCCCTGCCTTACTTACCTCTGATGTAGTGTGACCCAAGTCCAGAGGATCATGGGGGTCTCACCAGTGCCAGGGTGCAGGGAAGGTTCTGGGTGGCTCTGCCAAGTTCCCTGAACCCACCTAGAGGACTGGTCCTTTTTGCAAGGGGCTTTCTGGCTATTCTGGTTCCTGCACCCACCTGGGTCGGAGTGAGCCCTTCTGCTTCCTTTCTGTCTCCCAGGGTGCTGGTAGGCCAGATCAGGTTCCAGGGTCTGGATCTGGCTGCCCAGGCCACTTTGGAGCTGGAGCCAGATGTGGTCAGCAGCTGCTCCAGGCCCACCACGTGCTAATCCACCCGCAGGGCAGAAGGAGGATCTTGTAAAGTGGTGCAAATCCCCCCGATTGGCCTCATCTGTCTTTGTCGGCCTCTGAGTTGGGGAGCGAAAATGGGGCCTTGCAAGTCAGCGACTCTGCAAATAGCTCCTGCTCTCCCTGCCAGTGAAATCTCTGTTTCTACCACTAGGAAAAAAGTAAAAGGCAAATTCACATATAGGTCTCGATGTCCAGGCAGGAGGTGTTGAGAGCAAGGCAGCAGGCAGCCCAGGGCAGCCGGGGGAAACTGGCTGGGGTCAGGGGTCTGAAGCTCCACTCCTTAAACACGACAGCTCCACCTTTATCTGTTTCACGTTTGGGGCAGCAGTGTAAGGGTCTATTTCTAGAACAGGGTCTGTAGCTCTGAAACCGTCTGAAAACCACCATCCTATTGACTAGAGCATCTGCTAGGATTGTCCTCCTGGTTTTAGCTCATCTTGTGGTCCCGTGGCCTTGGGCATCTATGCATGCAAACAGAAATGGAGGTCCCATTTCTGGTCCTGGGCAAGCCAGGAAGATAAACCAGAAGATGCCTGCAGAAGGTTGGGGTGGGGGTGGGCAGATGTCCTCGTCCATACAGGTCCCTACGGCAGTGCAGAGCTGGGCTGGACTGGGCACTTGACTGACTCCCCAGGGAGCTCTAAGCAAAGCTGCAGCTGCTGTAGCTGTGCAGGTCAGGGCTTCCCTCCCTGGCCGTCTGACAGCTCTAAGGACTTGTCACCTACTGGCCTTCAGTCCACCTCTCCTACCCTTCTGTGGTACCCAGGGCCAGAAGATGTATGCCCAGACCTCCCCCTCCCCAGAGCACGCCAGCCAGCCTTTGCATACCACTGGCTACCTAATAAGGCTGGGGATCTGCAGCCACCACTGCCACCTCTGAAGAGGGAACTGTTCCTGTGCCCTCAGCAGGCCAGAGGGCAAAAAGATCCCCTGCCCATCCTGTGTGCGGCAATTCCCAGAGCAGCCAGGCTACAAGGCCCTCCCTGAACCTTTAAAAAATATTTCTCTGCCCAGCGGCGGGTGAGCAAGCTCTGAGTAGTTACATAGGGCTGCCCTGACTATGGACCTGTCCTTCCTTTTCCCAGCTGACTGTGCAACCCTCCTCCCCCAAGGCCTCTCCTGAGGCCTGACCTGGGGTGCCATGTCTCAGGGGAGCCAAGGGGGTTGTCTGCAGCCCACCCTCCGCTCTGCCCAGCACGTGCCCTGCCCTGCTGCCCGCTTGCTCCTGCAGCCGGCAGCCCTTCAGCCGGGCACATCCCTCCTGACCCGGCAGGCCCAAGAGGAACACACTGTCCCCAAGCCTTCCGGGCAGCTTCAGGCCGGGGATGCTCTCTATGTGCCTGGCAGAAAAGCCCCCATCCCTTGGCTGCACCTCTGACTGTCACTCTCCCATCCACCGGCTCCAGTCGGAGACACCGGGGTTTGCCCTTGTCCCTGACCTCCAGAGGAAGGCAATCAGACAGGGAATTTGGAAGGGAGATAACTCATCAAGGAGCCTCTCTGCTCCGCAGAGCATCAAATCAGCTGAGAAATAACAACTGTGTCACCAAAATTAACTCCACGTTTGCAGCCGGCAGGACTAGCCCCTGGAACTCTGCAGGAGGACTGAGCTGGGAGTCTGCCCAAGCTGTTCTCTGAGGGCCTGGCCACAGCGTGGGGCACCCCAGGCCTTCCGCATAGCCCCGCCCGGCCCCGCCCCTACCTCCCAGCTGTTGCAGAGGTGCAGCAGGACATCCGTGCATCCCGGAAGGAGCAGACTGGTGCTATCCCACAGGGGAGGCAAGGCCCAGAGCAGCCCCCTCCACCGCGGCCACCTCTCCCAGCCAGGCTGCAGTGAGGACGCTGGAACGCTTGGGCGATGCTGCCCCTTAGTGGAGAGGAGCGGGAGGACCCAGGCTCTGGGAAGCACGTGTGAAAACCGGTGACTGGGCAGCCTCAGCCCAGGGAACGGAACTGAGGGAACCCTGTGGCCCCCATAGGCAGCCACATCAGGACCAGCAGCTTTCCAAAACTCAGAGCAAGAGAAGAGCACTGGACTTTGAGCCCACACCCACCTCCTCCCTGCCCAGCCTGTCCCCTCCCTCCTCTCTCTACCTCCCACCACCTCTCCCCTCTCCCTGCCCTGGGGAGGCCTCTGGGGGCAGCTCTGGGGTGGTGTGACCCGGGGCATGGGCTTCCATCTGGCACTGCCTCAAAAAAGCTGTGTGACCTTGGTGAGTTGGTTTATCTCTCTGGGCCTCAGTCACCTGGAACACGGGGGTCCCTAGCGCCTGTCCAGTTTGAAAAACCCAATGCCCTGGCACCAGCCCTTCGCAGCTCTCCCTAAGAAGGTTCTTGATCTATGAGTTATCACGGGAAATAACTCGTAGAACCTTGGGTTGTGCTGATCGGCTGAGAGCCAATGAATTTATAAGCGGGTCTCAGTTTATCGATCTTTAAGTGAGGAAGTTGTTTGCGCCCCCCTAGAGCAATGTTTGTCAGCTCATGTTTAGTAGCAGCAGTAAAATGTTCTGGGAGGAGTGCTACTTATTAGAACATAGGTTAAAGACTAGACAATGCTTAAAGGCTTTGCTTTTTCAATTTTTAGCCTCCTTTATTCAGATTTTTGAAACAAACGGCTTTCCACAAAAGCACTGACTCGTTTTCACCGCTGAGAGTTGAGGACACCTGCCCCTTGCTCCGCAGATCCCTGACTGTCCTCACGGGGGCCAAAGCACCTGCCACGAAAGTACAGACCTTGGTGACCTTGTGGCTAAGTCACCTCCCCGTAGATCCACATAACAAGCGAAGCTCTTCTCTCCCCCAGATCGCGGAGACCTATGCCTTCCTCCCGAGAGAGGCCGTGACCCGGTTCCTGATGAGCTGCACGGAGTGTCAGAAGAGGATGCACTTTAATTCCAACGGCCTGGAGCCCAAAGGTAGGGGGAGGCGGTGCTGGGGGCTCAGCTGGCTGTCAGACTAACACTGGGAGGGCCGGCCTTTGCTGGCACCGACAGAAAGGTGCAGGGCCAGCAGTTGTCACCGGTCCTGGGGGCCAGGGTGGGTCTATGGCTCTGCCCAGAGAGCCTCGTTTTGTTCTAACATTTTTAAAACTCTAGTTTGATTTAAAAACCAACAACACACCCACACACACACTCACTCACTCGCTCACATATACACACAAACCAACAATTTTCTCTTCCCCCTCAAAGTCCAGGCCAGCCCCTCTGCCCTGATTCCCGGCCATCCTGCCCCATTCTCGAAGCTCCACCCGGGTCTCATACTCGACCATTTCTCCTGTTTCTCTGCACACAAGCCTGGGCTGGTGGTCTGGCCTGTGTGCTCCCTGAGGACAGGAGCGCGCCCCTGGACGTGTGCCTCCTCCCTGCCTGCGCATACCCACACGGCGTAAATCCGTGGGGACCGATTAGAATTTTAAATGCCCAGAGCACTGCGGCCAGCCACAGTCAGTGCTGTGGACCAAAGTCCATGCTCCCGGGCTCTGTCCCGCCCAGTGAGAGCAGCAGCACCCACTTCAGCGACACCCCCACCATCATGCCCCTCAGACTGAACATCCCTGGAGGCCTGCAGTGAATCTGGGGACCCTCTGCTCACAGGTGGTGCTGGCACAGCGAGACAGGCCAACACTGGGCCCGCGTGATCCTGACTCTGCCCTGAGAGGTGGTGCCCGGGCGGGCAGTCGCCTGGTTTCCAGGCCTTCCCGGCGCGCCGTGCCAGCCCTCCGGGATCAGGCCTGGAACAGTTGCTGAGGTCGGGGGTGTTGGCCTGAGGACGGAAACAGACTCGGAAGGCAGGGCGAGCTGTTTCCGGGTGGTGCTCACGTGGCATCCACGGACTCCGGGGAGGAGACATCAACAGCAAAGCCCGAGCAGGTGCTGGCAAAGAGACGCGAGCGCGGGCGTCGAGCGCGGCTTCCCTCTCGACTCAGTCGCCCCTGACGCCGGCTCACCCGACAGATCCAGAGGCTTCCTTGCCTGTGGGAGCCGTCGGGCCACGGCTGCCTCATCAGGGCACAGGGGACAGCTCCTAAGTCAGGAGGGACAGGGACCGACCTAGCTGGGCCCTCATAAGCGCTGGCTCCAGTGCTGAGAACAGGGCTCCAGGCCCGCGCCGCGTGGGTTTGAATCACAGCTCTGCCGCTCAACTGCTGTGTGTCCTGGGCAAGCGACTTCATCCCCTGAGCCTCAGTTTCCTCATCTGCGAAATGGGGTCCATATTGGTACCTGCCTCAGAGGGCTGATGAGATTTGAGCGTTAGTCCCTGTACCTGGCACAGGGCTACTGTGCAGGAAGGGTGAGCGGTGGCTGTTGCAGTTACTGTGACAACGCTGAGTGCCTGAGGGAGTGACCCTGAGTGATGCTGCCCCACGTGGCCTGGCCCTGGCTGAGTGGCCGCAACTCCTGGGCCGAGGCAGCATTGGGTACCTGCAGGTGGGCTGGGGGGCTTTCCCTGCCGCCCTCCCCGCCCTGCCAGGGGCGTGTGCCCTGGTGGTGGCTGCCCGGTTCCTGCCCACCCATCCGCCTGCCCCCCCATTCCTGTCCTCATTGTTTCCATAGCAACTGGCAGGGTCAGACAGAACTGCTCGCCTAGAGGAACAGAGGCGAGGCCAAGAGGGGCTGCGTTTGTGGGCTGCTCTGGGGTGTCTGCAGGCTCCATCTACTCCGCCCCCCTGCTGCACATGGCTACGTGGAGGCTGTTCCTCACTTCCCCCTGCACTCCTCACGGCAGGCGGAAGGTCTCCCAGGGCTGCAGGCTCCACGCCTCATCCGTGGGCTTCTTCTGTGTAGCTGGGAGGGCAAGGCCAGGCACAGTAGTGGCCTGTGACCCCCGTGCCGCCAGCCCCAGGGAGGAGGAAGGAGGGGAGGGGGAGGGGGAGCACACAGGCTGGAGCGCCTGGAATATGAACCAGCTGGGTGGGCTCTGTGCTGGAGCCCGACTCCCCTGGGGCTTGCTCCAGGCAGGACAGAAGACAGGAGCCGGCCCATCCTTTCCGTCCTCAGGCACAGGGCAGCACACCTTCCCATCCCAGGGAGAGGAGAAGGCCCTGAGGGAGCAGGCGACAGCATGGCCGTGAGCCCCAGGCCGTGTGCAGCCTGTTCACTGCTGTGTGTCCCTCAACAGGTTAGGGAGCCTCTCTGAGCATCTCCTGATCATAACAGCTACTACAGCCCTATTAGTCCTGGTTTCAGCCGAGGAAACTGAGGCACAGAGAAGTTTTGAGGTGAAATCCCTCATCCAAGTTCTCCCAGGAGATAGAAGTAAAGGCAAGAGAATTGATTTTCTCATCAGCAAAACAGAAGCACCGCCTTCCGCTCAGGGCTGGGGGGAGGCAGTTGAATTAAATGAGCCCATTGTGCAGGATACCTGCCTGGGACAGCGAGTGCCTGGGAACCCCAGCCTGTCTCCTGCAGGCGTGTTGCACCACAGTGCCCAGACACAAGCTGCCCACGTCCAGGTGGCCCCACAGAGAGACAGCCTCCACCAAGGTGAGGTCAGTAATGCTCCCCCAAGCTCTCTCAGCTGGCATGCTGGGTCCACATCCTGGACACAGAGTGACAGGGAAGGGTTTGGTTTCTGGAAGCTGCCAGTGGAGAGCTTTAGAGTCTGAAAGGCTCCCCTGTCTGCTAAACAGCCAGAGGCATCAGCCTCCTGGACCATCCGAGCCAGCTGGCAAGTCTCCCTCCTCTTGCCCCAGCGAGAGCCTGGAGATGCTATCTCTGCCGCCATGCCGGCCTCTGGACGCGGCCAGCAGCCTACTCCTTCCCCGGCACCCCTGCCACTGCCGCGCCAACCTTCCCTTCTCCTGCCCCAACACCAGCCTTCCCTTCTCCCTCCACCCACTGGGAAAATTTGGGCCTCCCCAGCCCCAGGGCAGGCCCAGTATTCCTGTCCCAGGAAGGTGGGGAGGAGGGGGGACAGGGAACAGGATGGAGATTCTCGAGGGCTGCTGGGAGAACGCCTTGCTTCCTGGCCTCCTGTTAACAAGAAAGAAAGGAAGCAGAGTGGCCTCCCTTGCTCAGCCGTTTGTCCCCAGCAGAGTGTGGGGGTCGGGACAGCCCCACACCCTCCTCCAGCGCCAGGAGCATAAACAAAGGAGGCTGCAGAGGATCAGGAAGTCCGAGGATGGGAAATTCCAGGGCCTCCCGACTCCACGCTCCTCTTCCTCCAGCCCCCGACTGAGTCCAGGCGGCAGAGAGGAATGAGACTAAGAACTGGGTGTGCCCTCAGACCAGCCCTGGCTCCTGGGGAGAGGGACCTCTGGGGGCATGTTTGTTTCTGTCTTCTTTGTGACAAAATGTTGTTGCATGTTTGCAGACTAGGAGTTGGCAACGGGCAACAATAGTTACCCTTCCTCAGCAAACAGGTTGTCTGCTCAGGTCGCGGTTCCTTTGCAACCAGTCCCAGACTCCTCCGCGTGGTTTCCAAGGCCCTCCTCCATGCCTGGCCCCAGCGGATCCCTCCTTCCATCCTTCCTAACGTGACCCTCTGCCAGGCCGTTCGCTTGCCCCGCAGAGCCGGTTGTGTGCTGGCCCTGCTCGCTGGCCCGTCCTCTCCCTGCTCTCATACTCACTTGCCGGGGGACTACAGGAAGGCTGTACAGCCCCTCTGTGTGCTGCTGCCTCATCTGTAAAATGGGGGTATTAATACCAGCCCACCTCATCTTGGGGTTCTTGGGAGCATCAAACAAGAGGGTCTGCGCAGAGTGCGCTCAGTGGGTGCTCAGTTAGCTGCTGGGCAGATTGATGGAGAATCCTGTTCAGAGCCCCACGAAGCCTTCTCAAGCTACTCCAGGGCCTCTTAGCTCTTCCCCCGACCCCCGACCTCTAGTCCTCACCGGTTTCCTTGCCTTCCCCACCCTGAGCACACTCACATCAGTGCTCCTTGAAGACTTGCCGATCCGTTGATTCACTTCCCCTGGAAGGAGATTTTTCATCACCTTCTGAGCTGGCCCCAGGCCTGGGATCTCTGTTTCCAAGTCTGAACCCCACAAGGCTGCTGGTCTCGAGCCCTCTCCATGCCAGGCCCTCCACATAGCCTTCGACACCCAGCCCTTCCTGGGAGACCTTTCTCACCCTTGCCCCTGGCACCCGGCAGCCACCCTTGTCTCTGGACCGAGAGTCCTCCCACTCTGGGGGTGAAAGTGCGTGAGAATCACCACCTTATCTTCCACCTGGGCAAATGAGGGCCACTACCTCCGCTGGAATTTGCCTTGGTTGGCGAGTGCCCTTGGAGCAGGCCAGCGTGTGGCTGGCGTGGGCAGAGCGTCTGCATCGTTGATTATTCCCAAGGCTGCGTGAAACTAAGTCTAGCATTTGGGCTGGTTTCAATTTTCCTTGGCAAAGAAGTGTTGAAACTTTTCTTTGGGCACTTCCTCTGCTTGTCTTACCAGCAACCTGCCAGATTATTTCGGCTCCAGGGCCTGTGCTAGCATCTAGCTCATCTCTCCATGGTAACCATGTCCGGCGGTGCAGCGGGGTCAGGTTATTTGTGGTGGCTTCAGCTTGGCTACCACATGTGTTGACCACAGCCGGGGCCTGGCCTGTGCCTCAGCAGAGCCCGGGGAAGCCTCTTCTTCCTGGTCCATGTTTCCACCTGAGCCTGTCCCCGCCCTGGCATTTGTCCCACCCGTGAGCATCCGACTCCATGCAGCTTCCACTGGCCTCTGCTCCTCCTCCTTCCCACTGAGCCGATCCGCTCGGCGTGCACCCCTGACGGCATCAGGACTCAGGGAGCTCCCGCTGCCGGAAACCAGCCTGCCTTTCTCCTCCCCGCCATCGGCGCCGTGGCTCATGTCTTCACCTAGAATGTCCCCTGCCTCCCCGGCAGAACTCTCACTTGTGGAACTGCAGGGTCCAGCATCGCCCTGCACATCTGCTCAGGATGTCACAGCTTCCCCAAGACAAGGGCATCCTGCCTTCCTCTTCCCTGGACTCTCCCAGCTGACCCCCAGGCACCGGGAGCATTTTCTGGTGCTGGGGAGGGGACAGACCAAGGAAGACCCCTTCTCCTGCCTCCCAAGTGTGCTGTCCTCGCCACTGTTTTATTTTTCCTGAGCCAAACTGTGTAACTGGCTGTATTAAAACTGCTTTCTCATAAGCAGTCATGACATTTCAGTCAGGACTTGGGTGATCATCACCACAAGGACACAACTCCCTGCCCCTGCGGGCTACAAACCCAGAGGATCGCCGCTGCGTCACCCGGTGAGGTCTAACCGGGGGCCACACAGTGAGGGGCCTTCACGCAGTCCGTGTTGTTCCGCAGCTTCTCGCCAGACAGCCTCATCTGTGAGGAAACGAAACAGAAACAGCAGAATTCTGTCCGAAGGCCCACGGTCCGAGAACAGGATCCACGGCTCTTCTGGGCGAGCCCACGTCCACGTAGGCGCTAGGACACCTGCCTGACTTACTGTATCTGACTCAATCGATTTTGGGGGGCCAGGCCCTAAAACCACCCTGGGGTTAAGGAAGTCAAGTCTAGGTTGACAGTGGGGTGGCAACGAGAAGAGGGCCCCAAAACGCATTTTATTTTTGGGGTTTTTGTGTATGTGTATTTGTATTGTTTTTTGAGACAAGGTCTCACTCTGTTGCCCTGGGTAGAGTGCAGGGGCATCATCGTAGCTCACTGCAGCCTCAAACTCCTGGGTTCAGGCAATCCTCCTGCCTCAGCCTCCCGAGTAGTCGGGACTACAGGCCCTCAGCACCATGCCCAGCTAATTTTTATATTTTTAGTAGAGACGGAGCCTTGCTCTTGCTCAGGCTGGTCTTGAACTCCTGACCTCAAGCAATCATCTTGACTCAGCACCCCAGAGTGCTGGGATTACAAGCGTGAGCCACCGCTCCTGGCCCTCAAAACATATCTGAGTTTCCGCATACACACCAGACACCTGCACCAACGAGGCTGATGTGTGTTGGCGTCGGAGAATCTGCCGTGGAACCAAGAGGAAAAAAGAAAGGGGGGTGGGGTTGGAGGTGGTCCATTCCTATCCAGTTTCTGAGACATTCTATTAGTGACATTTACCTCTTCCTCAAAGAACAAAAACGAAACATTCTGTGGGTGACAACATAGCTTTAAAAAGCAAAGCTAAGTTCTGCATTTCTATAAAACCTGATAAAATATTTCATTCCATCTGGGAAGCCCACCAGCAGTGCACATCCTCAGAGGGACCCCAGTCCTCGCCCAGTCTGTTTCGTGCCCCCTTTCCGCAGGGCTGGCCCATCCTTGCCAAGCAGGAGTGTCGCTTGTCCTCTTGGGGTAACTTTGCCCCCTCGTTTGCAGAGGCTTTTTCTTTTTTAATAGTAAAATATTTGCAACAACAAACTTGCCTTTTTGATACATTTTAATTACACCATTTTTAAGGTATTAATTATGTTCACACTATTGAGCAAACATCACCACTATCTATTTCCAAAACTTTTTCATCACCCCAAACAGAAAGTCTGCACCCATTAAGCCATAACTTCCCATTCCCACCCCGTCCCTAGTAATCGCTATTCTACTTTCTGTCTCGATGAACCTGCCAATTGCAGAGATTTCATGCAGGTGGAATCATGCCGAGTTTGTCCTTTTCTGCCTGGCTTGCGTCACCTGGCATAGCGTTTTCAAGATGGCCGGGGCCATTTTGGTTTGGACTCAGCTCTGGAGGAGCAGGCAGAGCGAATCACCCTCAGATGTCCTCACATTTCCCCAACGCTGGCTCTGTCATCTGCCTCCCCTTCATCCTGTCTCTAGGCCATGGTGGGAGTGGTAGAGGGCAGCTCTGGCTAGTCTGGAAGTCACTCCCACTTCCCACCCTGCTCAAATCCCAGCCCATCCATAGAACTAGGCACCAGGGGACCTTTTTGGGCAAAGGCCTGGGGTGATGAACCTGGCCTGCAGGAGGCCTGGGAGCAGGTGATCGAGACTGTTCTCCTAGCAGCGTGGCCAGAGATTTTAAGAGTTATCCAGTATTCTTACTTTTTACTCCACAAATTCCATTTCTTGGAATCTGTTCCAAAAAGGAAAAGATCAGAAACACAGACCAGTATTTATGCACAAAGATGTTCCCTGCAGTGTTGTTTATAATAGCTCCCACAGGAAACAACCTAAATAGCCACTCATAAGGGAATGATTTCAGTATTATGGTAAAATATTACACAGCTATAAAAATTATCTTTTGTAAAGCAAAACAAGGTTTTCGATGGTGGGGAAAATGCCTATGACAAAATGTTAAGCAAAAAAACCCACCTTTTTTAAAAGCAGACTATAATTCTATGTATGCATTGAAATACCAAGTATGTAAAGAAGAGAAATCACAGGGAAAAAGTAAACAGAAGCATATGCCAAGGCGCTTGGTGCAATTATGGTTTTTAAATTTTTTCTTTGCGTCTTTCTGTACTTTGCAAATTCCCTATAAAAAGAACGTGCATTACTTTGCTCTTCAGGCCAGCAGAGCAGTAATGGGAGGAGCATGTGAATGGGAGGTGGTCCTGGAGGCCTGGCTCAGACCCGTGAGCTGCACAGCCCCAGAGGGTGCTCTGGGGCGACGCTGTGGGGCAGGGGGTGGCATGTGTTCACCAGGAAGACTGCTGACTCCGACCTGGGTTGGAAACGTAAATGCCTTCAAGGGCTTGGCAAGGGTCATGATTGAGCAGAAGCGTGCACGGCAGTAAGGAGTGGTGGGGACTGCGGCAACATGCGGAGCAACCCCCGCCTAAAAGCAGTGCTGCTGCTCAGCTGTAGCGGCTGCCGTTGGCAATGGGGGCCCTTGTGGCCAGATCTTCCATTTTTAAAAGGAACCAAAAATTCATATTGTTTAGCATGCGAAATCTCTAAAAGGCTGGCGCCTCATTAAAAAATCTTTTCTACACCACAAAGTCCACATCTATGGGCCAGATGTGGGGAGCGAACCTGTCCCTTCTCAGAGGTAGCTTCCTCCTCCGCACGCTCCATGCTGAATTCCCGGCTGAACCTTCCGCGTGGGTGACAGGCCCGCGGCACAGACTGAAAGGGGTTTCCTTTTGTTCTTTTCACCAGAAAACGAGCCTCCATCTCCTCTGGTCTCGGGGATCATCGATTACAACATGCCCCTCACCTCCACGTACCTGAAGCAGATGAAGTTGCGGGTGATGAACTCCCAGGAGCAGGTAAGGCGGCGGTCTCCTCCCACCCCGCCCGCATCTTGCCCCAAAACTTGCCTGGTTGTGGTTGATTCTTTCCAAGATTTGGGGCCACAGCCTGTGTAAACACACTGGAAATCAAAGAGGCCCTTATCTGGTCATCTGGGCTGTGCAGCAGGCTGAGTGGGGAGAGGGAGGAAAGAATGTCTTCCTCGCTAGAGGGTCTGCGGGGCAGGCAGCTTTGCAGTTCTTTGGTGAAATCCGGAAGCTCCAGCCTCGAAAAGCTCCCCCCAGGGGGAGGGCCCGGCAGGGGGAGGCAGGAGCTGCAGACCTGGACTCTGGGGTCGCTCTCTCTGCTCTGCCTTTGTCGCTACCTGGTTTCCCCAGGGAGGCCAGAGAGAGAGGCCCTGGCCGCCTGCCTATGGCCTCTGTCACTCTCTTGTGGCCCAGACAGGCCAGGAGGATGGGCCGTGGAGGGTGGCCCTGGGGCCCACTGGCCATCTCAAACTCCCCAGCTGGGCTTTGCCAAGGGCCGTCCGTGGAAACAGGCTATGAAAAGAAAACGCCCCTCGCCTGTCTGCCCACACGGCCCACCTCTAAGCCTTTGCGAAGCGAATGTCCTGTCTTTGAAAGAAGGACGAAGTGAGTCCTTCCTGCCCCTGCTGCTGCCTAAAACCAGAGTAATAATGTCTCACCTCTGGCTTCAAGTGTTCTCATCTCTCGTGACATCTGAATCTACCATGTCCTTGTGGCGTGACTAGGGAAATAGGTTCTTTCTGCCCCGTTCTGGAGTCAGAACTCGAGTCTGACTTCCAGCCCTGGGTATGTGCTGCCACTGGTCTCCTCGACGACCCGGCATGTGTGCTCTGAGGGGGTGATGGCTCCCTGGCCCGCTTCGTGGTGATGTAGCAGGGAGGCGTTGGTGGCACCTGGGCCCATGGCCCCCGGTAGCTTTCCCATGCAGCAAAGGCAGAGCAAGGCTCCCCTGGGGTGGGGGAATGACCCCCGCCCCCTAATCCAGACACAGCCACGGGACAGGTTCTGCTGCTGTCAAATCCCATGTCCCCAGACAAAGCTTTGAAGGTGGTTTCATTCCATCACTCTGACCCCAAAATGCCAGCAGAGGACACCCGTAGTGTTTGCAAATCACTAATGCAGGCTACATGGAAAATAAACCCAATTCTAAAGTAACCAGAAACCAGGATAAATGACACTTTATTAATGCTGAACAAAGCTCTACATCTAAAACCTTTGGGTGAAAAAATCCCAATAATTCATTGTTTTCAAACATTACACATCCAGGAGACAAATGGTAAGGCATTTGCTCTGATCAGAAAACGTGCAGGTGGTGGAATTTTCTCGAGGGCTGGACAGAACCACGTTACTTGCCGTCCCGTTGTACGGGATTAACATGCTGGGAAATGAGCCCTTCTCCGCAGAGGGTATTAGATAAAACGAAAATCCAA
Organism: Cheirogaleus medius; assembly: GCA_008086735.1. Classification (NCBI taxonomy): domain Eukaryota; kingdom Metazoa; phylum Chordata; class Mammalia; order Primates; family Cheirogaleidae; genus Cheirogaleus; species Cheirogaleus medius. The sequence continues at coordinate 31,529,897 of VBSM01001118.1, read as the reverse complement.
TAACAATGTTCACACAAAGAAAAAAGATTCGTCTTGAGGTCTAGTTCGGTGCAGCAAGTATTTAGAGTGTCCTCAACATGCAAGGCACTGTGGGGTCAGACTCCACCCTCCAGAGACCGCCATCCTAAGACGCAGACCCCGGAGCTGTTGTTGAGGTGGCCACGTTGAGCTGAAAATAGGCGAGCGTAGCCTGATGAAAAAGGGTTTTTTGCTTTTTCTTATTCGGGATAACTCTTATAAAGGTATAAAACTGGAATCACATTTCGTTGTACAGATGATGAGTACATCTTCTTGGAAGGGGTAGGAAGATTTCATGAAATGTAGACTGTCTCAGAAGATGTTCGTGACATTCCCTGATAAAATGAGGTCCCAGCAGGGTGCAGCCCCCGCGCTCAGGGCCAGATCCAGCCAGCCCCGTCCTGAGCTGCGATCTCTCAGATCCCCTTTCAGGGACGTGCACACGATGCCACGGGGTGTGCTGGGGCCTCTTCTCCACACAGCCGCCGGTTTTGTTTTCTGTCTCATTTGGTTTTCTTGCATTCTTTTTTTTTTTTTCAATTACACAAGTAACACACAGTCTCAGTAGAAAAATCAGTAGCCAAAAGGCTGCATGGTGATGAAAATCACCATAATCCCACCAATGAGATCGCTGTGAATATTTTGGTGTCCGCCCTTCCAGACTGTTGTGTAAAGGGGGGTTATCCTACACGTGCAATGTTATGACCTGCTGTGCTTTCCCATGTTGTTCTGAGTCTCTTTGCCCTCTGGGTCTTGATGTTTCCATCTGTCAAAGGAGCTGGTTCTATAATTTTCCTATCATTCGTTCCTTCATTCGTTTCACTCATTTACTCATTCATCCATCCATCCGTCCGTACACTCTGAGCCAGGCACTGTTCCAGGCGCCCAGGGGACAGTGGTGAATGGGGCCACGTCTTTGCCCGCCTGGCTCTCACAGTTCAGTGAGACAGCAAGTAGGGGCGGGTGCTGTTCCAGGCAGGCGGCTTATCAATCAGGCAACTGTTCTGTGTCCAGAGTTATTGTCCCCATTTCACAGATTTGATAGCTGAGGCTCAGAAAGGTTCAGCACTTGTTCAAGGTCACACAGCCACTAATATGAGTTGAAACCCAGTTCTGTTCCATCCCCAAACCTGTGCACCTGCCAACATTCCACACCCTGTTTCTCCCCACTCGGGCTGGATAAGAAAGTGCTCGTTAGAAGCCAAAGCCATGCGGGTACCATGGAGTTGGGAGAGGGAGAGCGCCTTGGCAGAGATGCAGGTGGGGTGCCAGAGGGAGGCAAGTACAGGCCTAGGGGATTTGTTTGGCTGGGGACCTGGGAGCTACCTTACACATAAGGAAAATAAGGGAATACTTGGAGAGGAACGTGGCAGGGAGGTTACAGGATGGCCCTCCCTGCCTTGTGAACACTAAGTTATCTAGAGGGGTACATTTATAATTCGATGTCCGCATTATCCTGATCTTTCCCGAGATCACAACCAAGACCCTGCTGTAGAAATCAGATGTGGAAGCAGAGAGACAGCTCCTCTGTGCCCCTCGCCTCCACACACACTTTGATTTTATAGGAGTGGAGGCTGCGACCCAGAGAGGCCCAGCCCCTGGCTCAGCTCCTTTTTAAAACAAGATCCCAGGCTCTGAGCTCTGTCCAGAAGGGAAGATTGTCAGCACCTTCCTCCCCGCCCTGCGCCAGCGCTTGGAGCAGCGCTAATGTCCCGCTAATGGTGTTAATGGTGCTCAGGGCAGGCGGCTGGGCAGTGGGGAAGGCTCTGTTGTTTAAGCCTCTGTGATGAGGCTCTTACTGGCCTCCATTAACCTCTGCCTCCCTCTCCTCTACGTTCTGTCCTGGCCCAGAGTTTTCCTCGGGTCCTGGAGGGCTGGGAAGGAGGGGCAGATCCCCTTCCCCCAGGGCACACGTGTGGGAACTGCAGGGTCAGTAGCCCCTATGCAAGGCCCCGGGGTGCCCAAATTATTGGTCCTCTTGCTCCTGAAAACAAGCCCATGTGGAGCAGCAGCTGGCACTGTTCTCAGCTCACTTTGTTAGGCCAAAGACCTTGGAGTCAGGCTAACAGTACCAGCTCTACCACCTACAAGCTGTGTGACTTTGGGCAAGTTGTTTCACCTCTCTGTGCTTCTTTTTCCTCATCAGTTACTTGAGGGCAACACTAGTACACCTACCTCCTAGAGTTTTCCCAAGGATTAAGCAGGGTCAGTGCTTAGCACCGTGCTGGACGTTAGAAGCACAGAGGAAATCTCAGTGGCCACGCTGTACCGACGGTACTATTCGACAACGTTTGTTTAGTAGACACATGGAATGACCTGGTACAAGAGACCAGGGCCATAAAGATAGGACAGTGTGGCTGCTCTCAAGGAGCTCTTCTTTGTCGCGGGGACAGACAGCAGCCACAGAGCTGTAACCCAGGACAGAAAACAGAAGGAGCTAGAAACCTGCCAGGCAGTTCAGGGGGGACACTGGCTTATTTTTCAAATGGGATTTGGACAAGCTGAGAGGGCTCAGGTGATAGAAACTGAGAGGTAACAGCTCGGGCAGGACCTGGGGCTGGGGAGGCCAGAACCAGTTTGGGGACGGGAGGAGGAGCAGACCCTGAGCTGGGGCCTGCTTGGAAGCCAGGCCCAGGAGAGGGCGCCTTCCTCAGTCAGGCTGGGGAGCCAGGAAAGGATTTTGAGCAGGAACTTTCACAGGCTTGCATCTCCCTAAGTGGAGAGGGAAACAAGCCCACCTTGAAAAACTCTCCACATTCACTTTTTGAAAAAATTGTGATAAATACATTTGACACTTTAACCATTTTAAAACATATAATTTAGTGGCATTGAGTGTATTCACAGTGTCGCACAACCATCACCAACCATCTATTTCCAAAAATTTCTCATCACCCTAATAGAAACTCTGTACCCGTTAAGCAATAACTCCCCATTTCTCCCTTCCCCAGCCCCTGGGAGCCTCTATTCTACTTTGTATTTCTGTGAATTTGGCTATTCTAGGCACCTTATAGAAGTGGAATCATGTGATATTTGTCCTTTGTGACTGGCTGCTTTCACGTAGCATAATGCCTTCAAGGTTCATCCATGTCATAGCATGTCAAAACTTCATTCCTTTTTAAAAATGACCGAATAATATTCCATTGTATGGATATATCACATTTTGTCAATCTGTTCACCTGTCCATGGACATTTGGGTTGTTTCCACTTTTTTAAAGCTAACCACATTCACTTTTCAATCATTATCTTTTCTCTTTCTTTTCTCTTGAACACTCTGAACCTTCCCCCTGCCAAGAAAGACCCCCACCCCAACATGGGCAGATGTAATGGGTTACAGTGAGAGCCATGGGGGACCCATGAGTGCTGACCTGGACAACCAGGTTTAGGAGCCTCATAGCAGTGATGATTTCCTTCTTCTCTTCTCAGGCTGTCCTGTAGCCCAGGTGAGGTGAGAGCTCAGGGGAGAAACAGCAGAATGGAAATGTCGCCATGTGGCTCAGTGTGTGCAACCTTCGATGGTCTCTTAAAGAAGCAGAAGTGGGTTTTGTTTTGTTTTGTTTTTTTAAGTTAAAGAGTAATCTCCTTGGAATAGAAATAGAATGCAGAATGTCTAAACCAATAGAGAAAATAAAAGAAACAAAACTTAATCAGTCCAACGAGAGTGGTTAAATGGGGAATAAAAGAAGAAACCACCAAAAAGAGGTATAATAAATAGAAAAACATAAAGTAAGCTAACAGGGACAAGACCAAACATTAGTGAATCACAATAAATGTGAATGGGTTAATTTCTACTACACAGAGTCCAAAACGCTCAGATAGGCTTTCTTAAATGGCAAAATCCAACCACTGGGATTTACGAAAGGCATTTTTAAAAAATGACACGAAAAGGAAAATGAAAACGAAAACAAAAAAAGTGAAAGAGGGAGCAATGCTACTAATGTCAAACAAATAAATGTTCAAGGGGGAAAAAAGCATTTAATAGGGCAAAGTGGGATATTTTATAATTATCAAAGTCCCAGTTTCCCAGTAAGACTTCAGAGCCTCTTACCCTTGGAGGTCTGCCCTGGGCGGGGAGGCTGAGGAGGTCGGTTGGTCTGGTGGAACATAAAGAGCATCTTATATTTCACCTTGAGAGGCAGCATCTTTCTTTTGCAGCCCTCAGCATATGTTTGCTATCTTTAGTTTCTTTTCGCTGTTTTGCAAATTTTGCTACTGTCTTGCAATAGCCACTTCTCCAGACCAGTCTCTTCAAACTTTGAGCACCTGTGTCTACTCTCTGGAAATGTGTGTGGAGCAATACCTGGGGTAGACCCTGTGACGCTGGTGAGGATGTGGGGTCTGCTGCCTCAACCACCTCCATTTAAGTCCCCCTCCTTCTCTCGCCACTGGGCTCGCCTGCCGAGGTGACCTCTGTCTTCTCAGTTCCCGGCCTCCTGCTGCCTGTCTCACCGACTGCCTGCCTGACTCTCTGGCCTCTTCTCAGACACCCTCACAGGCCTCCGGGATCAGCCCATCTGGTACTTGTTACGTAGCCGAGCCTCGAGGGCCCAGCTCGCCACCGGAGAGCACAGGAAAGGCCTGAAACTCCACCGGCCACATTTTTGAGATCTGAGAATCCATAGCCCAAACCTCTTCCTGTCTCAGTAAGTTCCTGGCACTGTGGAAGGTTTGTGCTGCAGCAAGAAAACAAAAGCAACTGAAATACTGACCTTGACCAAGACTGATGTTTGGATCTCTCCCGGCAGAGAATGATCCTTGGAGCTTTTCTGCCGTGAGAGGGCGTGCAGTTGGGGTGGCCGCTATGAGCTTCTACCCTGTGCCCCAAGACCTTCCACCGTAACCCCAGGGCAGCTCACCCTCAGGAATAGCTTCTCAGGGGGCTCTTTATCTTTTTTTAAATTTTTCCTTATTTGTATTCTTTTTTT
>VBSM01001118.1:31511442-31524857 GCA_008086735.1 Cheirogaleus medius | reverse complement strand
CGCTCTTGCTCAGGCTGGTCTCGAACTCCTGAGCTCAAACGATCCTCCCACCTCTGCCTCCCAGAGTGCTAGGATTCCCTTTTCTTTCTTACCTCCTAGCTATCTCTTCTGGTTTTTCACTCCTGCTTCTGAGTAACCTGCTCATACCTAGTTCTTGATTTTTCACTTCGGGCTTTTGTTGTGGTTCTTGCTAATTTCTTGCTGTAGGAGATATGTATTTACACCCTTACGCCCTCTCGTAAACACACTTATTATTTCCTCCATCCCTCAATATATCTGTACCTATTTAGATAAATCATCGCTACTCATTATTTATATTATTAGGACTGTGTACATATTATTCCTAGCTGACCTAATTTGCACACTATGATCACATTTCTTTCTTTTTGATTCCCCAGAGTTAGCCATTGCCTTTTTTTCCCCACCCTCATCCCTTTATGCTTTGATCTTGCTTATGCTGTCATTTTTATTTGTACATACTCAGATTTATCCATTTTTTTTCTTCAATGACTTCTGCATTTGGCTTAAAAAGGCTAACTCCACTCCACCGCCATGTTTACTTTTTGTACTTTCATGTTTCCATGTTTTTGATAGACTGTTTTCCAGAACAGTTTTAGATTTACAGAAAAATTGGGAAGATGATACGTAGTTTCCACATTACCCCGCGCCACACACACACACACAGTTTCCTCTATTAGCAACATCTTACACGAGTATGCTACCTTTGTTATCATTAACACACCGATATCGATACAGTGTGTTCACTCAAGTCTATTTAGATTTTCTTAGTTTTTACCTAACGTCCTTCTCTGTTCCAAGATTTCATCCAGGAGACAACATTACGTTTTGTTGTCATGTCTCTCTAGGCTCCTCGTGGCTGTGACAGTTTCTCAGGCTTTCCTTGTTTTTGGTCCCCTTGACAGAGTACTGATCATGTGTTTTGTAGAATTTTGGAATTTGATGTTTTTCTCCATATAAAACTGGGGTTATGGGTTATTAGGAGGAAGACCATTTTCATCACATCATATCAAGGGTGCATGCTATCAGCATGATTTATGACTGTTGATATTGGCCTTGACCGTGCCCGGCGGAGACAGTGTTTGCCAGGTCTCTCCACTGCAAAGTCCCTCGTTCCCCCTCTCCGTGCTCTCCTCTTCGGAAGGAAGCCCTCAAAACGGGAGAGTGAATTATCCACATAAGTTGTTTACAATTCTTGTGCATCAGAGATGTGTCCCCTCCCCTCCTTAATTTATTTATTAAGTCATTTGTGTTAAGTATGGGCTCATGGCTATTTATTTTATCCTTTGGGTTATAATTCAATACTGCTTTATTTGGTTGCTCAAATTGTTCTAGCTTTGGCCATTGGGAACTTTTCCAGCTGGCTCCTGTGCTCTTTTGACATACGTCTGTCAATGTTTTGGGTGTTTTTGTTTCTTGGTTTTTTTAGTGCTTCCTTACTTCCTGGCACTATGAGATGCTCCAGGCTGATCTTGTATATTTCCTCCCCCAATCCTAGAATCAGTCATTTCTTCAAGGAATCCTTTTATTGGAGAATCATATTAAAAACCAAGAACTAGGCTCCGTGTGTGCTCATCGCAGCTGTTGGAGCAAGAAACATACATATTTTCATTGCCGTTTTTTATATTTAATTTTTGATCCATTTGGAGCTTATTCTGGTGTATTCTGAGATGCGGATCCTGCTTAACCTTTGTCTCAGCATCATGTATTAAATAATCCATTGTTCCCGCTGATTTGACATGCCACCTTTATGACTTAACTAAATTTCCATCCACAACAGAATCTACTTCTATTCAGTCCATTGGTCTCTTTGACTGTCCGTGAACCAGCACCACACTGGTTTAAGTATAAAGACTTTATAATATGTTTTAGTATCTAATAGGAATGGCTTCCCCCTTGTTGGCCTTTTTATAAAAAGTTTTACTGGCTTGAAAAAGAAAAGAGTTACTTTGAAAAGAAATTTGTTTCTCTAATGACTAAACATTTTTATTTTCGAGATGGGGTCTCGCTTTGTTGCCCAGGCTGGTCTTGAACTCCTGGGCTCAAGCAAACCTCCCACCTCAGCCTCCCCAGTAGCTGGAATTGTAGGTGTGAGCCATAGCTCCTGGCCCTGAATATTTTTGCCTCCCCTTCTTGGTGGGGGAAGAGTACTGCAGAGGCCCTGCCGACCGACCACGTGCTCATTAAGCTGAGCCGCTCTTACCCTGGGGTCCTTTGTTCACCGACAGAGGTGGACGGCGCGCCAGGATCACCGCCATGCCAGCGATGGAACCCGGGGCTGTAAACACAGCCCAGCATTCCCCATCCTCAAACGGGGTCAGGCAAAATAGGCCACTTCTAAACTAGAGAGGGAATGAAAATTCTCAGATACCTCTTTTTCGAGAAGACAGAGAGAGGCAGGAAAAGCTCCTCATTACACATCTTTTGCTATGGGGCATTATTTTTGTGATCAATATATGTTATCGAACATCCTCGGGTGCTTTCTAAAAACTTGATGCAGTTTCCAAATACCCAAAGCAAATGAGCACTTCCTTTCTTCCGCGAGGGCAGCCTGGGTTCAGAGAGGTCTGTGTCTCCTCTTTCCTCCTGTCCCCCGAAGCAGTGTGGGAAAGAAGTGGAAAACAAGCAAAGTCCTGTCTCCTGTCTCGAGAGCCAGGACCCTGATAGAGTCAGCAGATACCCCGACCCTCAAGGGCTCATTGTCCCCCCGCAGGGCCTCAAGGCGCAGTCCCCTTTCTGCTGGCTGCAGACATCCACCCCCACGAATGCAAGGATGCCGAAGTGGCCTTTCAACTTCATTATCTGGGGGAAAAGCGCAAGCAGCACCCATAATTTACCCAGGCAGGAGCGCTGCAGCCTGCGTGCAGGGCCAGCCCGGGCTGCCTCGTCTGTGACAGGGAGAAGCCAGGACCGAGGTCAGGAGCCGCCACCCAGGCTGCCATGATTGAGGGAGGCAGCAGCCCTGTCCTCTCAGAGCCCTGACTGTCACCCGCCCCTGCAGGGCAGCCTGGGCAGCCGACTCCCGGCTCTGTCTCTAAGGACAAGAGAGATCCGACAGGAAAGGAAGTGTCTTTCCTGGGCTGGGCCAGGAAGAAGCGGCTTGAAACATCCAGATGGTCACTGAACCAATGGCCGACCTCGTGACCCCCCACCCCAAGACTATGGGCCCAGCCTGCCTGAGACCCAGAGAGGATTTGTGGTCTTGTGGCTAAGCCCTGTTTTGTTTTGTTATTTTTACAACTAAACTCCTAACTCCTGCTTTTGGGCACCTCTTTTGCCCAGAGCTAGTGGGACATTTTGGGCAGGGTGCTTTCTCCAGCCCTCACTGGGTTTTGTCGCTGAGTCCCCTGGTGACTTTGTGAAGCTTCCCACTTAAGGCTCTGAAACACAGGCAGCGCAGTCCCGGCAGCCGAGCGTTCGGTGGCTGTGGCTTTTATGCAGGTTCCTGACCCACTCCGACTCTTGTCGGCCTGAGGGGTCCCTTTCCCAGCACAGAGCGGCTGCAGGAGACCCGACTGCACTGGGTGGACGGGTGGGTGGCTGGGTGGGCCAGGGCTTTGTAACCAGACCTGGAGGATGCAGGAGGGTTTCAGACGCTTCAGCAGCTGATGTCTGGAGATCAATTAGAGATAATGGCTTTGGGTGGACTCGAAGAAGCATGGCCAAGCTTTTTCCTGGTTGTGATTGTGTTTACCTCATTAACAGGCTTTTTTTTTTCTTTGAGGGTGGGAGGGCACAGTGTTGCGCTGTGAATCTGTGTGTGCTGCTTTGTTTTGCTCAGGGTGACTGGGTGTGGACCCCTGCGGGCGGTAGCTCCCCCACCCCCACTCAGCCTGAGAGACGGAGGCCGGCAGCTTCTGCCCACCAGACCCCAGCCCTCCCTGCGACACTGTGATGCTGCGTTGCATAGTTTGAAAGAAATTTCCTCCTTCGTTCATTCGAAAATCATTTATTAGGCTCCTACTACGTGCTGGATGCCATTCTGAGCGCCGAGGACACAGCAGTGAATGAGACAGACAAAGTGCCCACTGTCGGGAGCTCACAGGCAGTGGAGATGACAAGCAAATCAGTATGAAAAAATATGCAAAAGTGAGAAGTTTGGGGCAGAGAATTAAAATAGGGCAAGATGATAGACTGTGCCTCTGGGTGAGAAGGCCTCTCTGAGGTGGCATCTGAGCCAAGACTTGAATGATGAGCAGTGGCTGGCCCTGTGGAGGTGAAGAGGGAAGGGCCTTCCAGGCAGAGGAGACAGCAAATGCAAAGGCCCTGGGGTAGGAACAGCAAAGGGCTAGGACAGGGGAGCAAGGGGGAGATCTGCCTGGGCCAAGACTGAGCGCTCTGCGGAGGACAGCTCTCACAGGGCCTGGCGGCTGGGCACAAAGTCTGTGGTGTGCAATGTGGCGGCTCGTAGCGCATCTTCCTCTGGCGGAGGACAGTGGGGCTTAACCGTGGGGAATAGCAAGTGGAGATGAGCACTCGAGAGAGAGTCCAGTGACGCTGGTTCTAGGTGTGGCCCTGCCCCTGACCAGCTGCCCAACTTTCACTTCTCTGGGCTGCAGCTTCCCTGTTCCTGGAAGAGCAGGTTTGGGCCAGACTTCCATGGTTTGCAAAACTTGCTTTTTGACAGAAGAACCCCTTTCTCCAAGGGACTCTTCTCTGGGGAGGAAGAGCGTGTGAGGGGTGAGCAGCAGATGGGCGCGTTGCCGACTGCATAGCAGAGCATGCCCCTTGCCCCTCCCGTCCCTCCTGCACTGTCAAAGTAGCAAGGCCCGGACAGCCCCGGGCTTCCGGCTGGGGTGCCCGAGACAGTCAGGAGAGGGGCTCACCTCACAGCAGCCGCGAGCAGCCTCCTCGGTAGAAAGGAGTAACAGAGCTGGGCCTTGCCAGGCCCGCGGTCATTTGAAGGCTTGGGTGTTTAGAATGACTTCCAGGGCCTTGAGAAAGAATAAGATAGAAACCGAAGATACTCTTTAACTGGGATGCTACTGTGGCTGAGAGAGTGCCTGGGCACATCCTCGCAGCAGCCTTGACCCTTTCCCTCCTCGCACAGCCCACAGGCGAGGGAACTAGATGCTTGTCTGTCCCCCAAGCACCACAAGATGCACAGGTATCTGAACACAGCACCCCTGTGTCCTCTTGAAGCAGTCAACACTCTAGAGAAAAGGCCACACTGGACTGGTGGGGGCCTTGCCCGAGTCCATCTGTGGAGAGGAGCTCTGTGAATCAGTCAGGAATGCTTTTGACCACAAGTGCAAAAACCCAGCCAGCTATATAGAAAAACATGAAGTTATTTCACTCCCAAAACAAGAATAGTGGAGGAGCCGCTAAAATCTGTGACCCGAGTTGGAATCTTCATGATGTTGACCTTTTCCTCATGGTTGCAAGTTGGCTGTTATTGCTCTAACCATCTTATTCGCATTCCAGGCAAGAAAAAGATGGTAAGGGGTGGTTCAAGCCTAGTCCAGCAAAGCAAAAGCTTTCCCAGAAAGTGACCAAAAGACTTTTCTTGACATCTCATTGGCCACAGCAGGGTCATGCTGGCCCCCTCCCAGCTGTAGGGGAGGCTGGGAAAGAAAGAATTTCATTTTTCCACCCTCTATAGTTGAAAAAGACAAGGGAAAATGTTGGTTTTGGGTATCAAGTAAACTAGTCCATAGTATCTATCATGGCCTGGGCGCCATCAACTGAACTTGACCCTGTCTTTGGGTGTTAAGATGCCACAGACTTGGGACGGGAAAAGAATAGGAAGGAAAGGAAATGGGGAAAGTGGGGGGCAAGGAGCAGTGAGGAGCAGGAGGCGAGAGGACAGCAGGGACAACCATTATTGGGGGCCTTCTATGTGCCGGATGCCTCGCAGACACGGATCTCAGCTCCACAGCCCGGGAGACTGAGGCTCCGTTTCAGAGAACTTGAGCAATTTGTCTGAAGTCATAGAATTAGTGAGCAAGAGAGCCCTGTCCCCTCCTACACGAATGCTGTTATTTCCCAAGGGTAAGGCTGGAGAAGAGAGGGACAGGCAGGGAAGGGGGAGATGGCGGCCACAGGGCACCAGCACCAGGCCAGATCCGCCTTTCTCACCACCACGTCCCTGCACCTGGATCGGGCCTGGGAGTGCGGTAGGGGCTGATACATACTCACTGACTGATGACTTGTCACTACTTAGGTTTCACATCAGTGTCACTGACCATAACTAGGGTTTGAGCAGGAGCTCTGTGCCAGGCACCCGTCCAGCCCTCTCCAGGCATGGAAGCCTCATGGCAGCCTTCAAAAATAAGTCCCTGTTGTTGTTCTCCCATTTTAAAGATGAGAAAACTGAGGCTTCAAGAGGTTAAGTCACCTAAGGGCCAGGCCGAAGAAGGGCCTGAATGCAAACAGAACCTGTCCCCAGTCCTCTGCTCCCCTGCTCTGCCCCACCCTGGATGCCGACCTCCAGACACCTGAATGCAGACACGAGAAAGGTCTCCGTGCAGCAGCTCTGGCTTCAGAGCCTCTTACCTGCCCTCACACCCACACCTGTGGGCTCTGTCACGAAGGGATTTAGGGCCGAAGCAGGCGATGTTGCCTGCCCCTTTCTCTTGGTGACATGCCCCCATTTCCCAGCATGGACTCCTTGGAACGGGGGTGAGCGGGTGTCTTACGGCCTGCAGAGGGGCCCTCACCTGCTGGGGAGCCAGCTAGAGTTTCTCCCCATGGGGCTGCCAAGGCCCAGCCTCCCTCAGCATTCGTATCAGGAAGGCCTGGGGTCCACCCAAGGCTGCCTGGGACAGCCCCAGCCCAAGGGAACTCTCTGGCTTCATCCCTGGCCCAGATTCGCCCCGCCCGGTTCCTCTTTCTGCTCCGCCGGAGGTACCACGTGTCCTGGCCCAGTGGTCCCACTGGAGCAGGGCCCGCCTGCACTCTGGAGACGGGCACACCTTGGTTCAGACCCCTGCAAGGCCACTGGCTTCTAGCTCTGTGACTGTGGGCGTGTCCCAGTCTCTGAGTGCCACTTTCCTCGCTACTGGGTGACTGGGTGAGTCACTTAGTCTTCCTCCCAGAAGCCCCCAGTCTTCATGTGCACAATGGCAATTAATATCAGCCTTGTTATTTGGCTGATTAAATAAGATAACACACACACCAGCCAGCACGTGCTCCTGGTGCGAAGTGGGTCGCCGCCCCTGATCACAGCGCGCTCCGGGCTGCTCCGCCGTTGGCGCTGGCCTGGTTTTTTTCCTGTTTTAAACTTTTATTGAACTGTCACTCTCATACTGCAAAGAGCACGTGTCGTTACGTGGACAGCTCAGTCCTTTTCTACAAACTGACCCCCCTCCTGTGACCAATATCCAGATCAATAAACAACACTGTCCCCATCCAAAGACCCCCGGTGACACTTCCAGTCACTGCCCCCAGCAAGGGTGACCACTGTCCTGATGTGTAGTAGCATAGGTTGGTTTTGCCTGTTCTAGAACTTTATATAAATGGAATGTACGGCGCATGCTCTTTTGCTCGCAAACGTAAGTTCGTGAGCGTCATCCGCGTGTGGCGTGAGTCAGTAGTTAGTTCCTTTTTGCTGAGTGGTATTTCGTGGAATAGAGGAGCCACAGGTTTTCCACCCTTCCCCGGTGGACAGTTGGGTGGCGTCCACTGGGGGCTATTGTGACTAGTGCTGCTAGGACCAGGCTGGTGTGTGTTCCCCAGGGAACATCTGTATTGATTCTGTCGTGTGCACACCTGGGAGTGGGAGAGTGCCGAGCTCTGGCCGGCTGTGGCGTTTTGGCCGAGCCTGTCCAAAGGTGCTTGGAAAGCAGGAAGAGAGAAGAGGCAGGTGCACACCCTGCAGGAGGTACAAAGTGTGGCCTGTGTTCAACTCAGAGCTCTGTCAAAGACTTCGGGGCCGTGCTGGCAGTGAGTCCCTACAGAGTGTGGGACGCTGGGGACTCCGCTATCTAAGGGCCTGTTCCAGTCCTGAGAGTGTAGGGTCCAGCTGGGGAAATGAGGTATAATGCAGGAAACAGGAACTACCACAAGCACATTAAGTGACAGAAGACTAACTAGTCCTGCCACCAGACTGTAGTCTGCCAGTCTGGCACTGAGTTCAGAGGGGCCTTGATTCAGCTAGGGAGAAGGTGTCTTTGTTAACAGCCCACGCACCTTTCCACCTAGTGAACACCCATGCGTCCTGCAGTGCCCAACGTAAATGCCACCTTCTTAGTGGAGTCCTCCTAGATCCGCTAGGTCCTTCTCGTACCCTGGGCACTTCCTACCTAGCAGGTCTCACAACTGTCGAGTACAGACTGCATATCCCTCCTGTGACCAGCATGCAGATCGAGAACCAGTGTGGTCATTTGTTTAATTCCTCTCTGTCCCCTGCTGGCCTGCAGCTCCGTGTGGGCAGACCTGTGTCTGTATCGTTCATCACTGTGTCACCCACCCTTATCGTGGTTCCTGGCACACGGTAGGGGCTCTGTACGTATTTGTGGAAGGAACACATGTCTAAAAGCATGCAGGATCAAAGGCATGGAGTGGTCACGCGTGGGTGACGGGGGACAGAAGACAGTGAGTCTGTCTGCAGCAGAGTTCTCAGAGAGGAACAGGAGGTGAGGCCCCCCGGGCTGTGGAAGGCCTCGGACGCCAGGCGGGGGGCAGCTACAACTTGATTCTGCCGGTAACTGGGCGCTAACGAAGGTTTTGGATTAAGAAAGTGACATTACCAGAGATTAATTTAATGACATTTTAAAGCAAGACATTTCTAAAAAGGAGAGTAATGAAATTGTCATTTCTACCTTTTGTCAGTGGTTTTTAGGAGGGTGTATTTCAACAAGTCAGGCTCGTTTATTTATGTTCATAATGGGAAATTTATCTAAATAGAGAAGGAATGAGGAAACAGTATTGGACTGTTTCTGCTCGATTTCAGCAAAGGTGTCAAACTGACTGTGAGGTTGCAGCCGGCTGTGCAAACATCAGCTAATGCAGAGAATAAATGGATAAGCTGAGCTACTACCCAGCCCACAGATGAAGCATTTTGAATCCAGGCGTGTGCGAAGCTCTCGCTGTCATTCTTTCCCTGCTGGATGCCCTCCCTCTTTCCACCTGTGGCATCCCTCCCACCTTCTTTGGTTCTGAGTAGATGTCACCTCTTTCAGAAACCTTCCCCTCCACACCACTCAGGAGAAACATCCTCCTTTCTCCAGAACTGTGCTGCACCTAGGAGCCTTCGTCCTAACGCCACATGTGGCCTCCAGATCCCCAAGTGCGGCCCCTCGACTGAATCCCAATTTGGATTCAGTCAAAAGGCTGCTCTCAAGGATCCAGAAGGCCACATGTGGCCCCAAGGCCACAGGTCCCTGCCCCTGATTGCTATAACACTGGTTTAATTGTCTTTGTTATGGTGTGAGCAGGGACAGTTCATGGGGGTTGGGGTAGAGATGGGTGCTAGCCCCGCCAGATATGAAGGCATATTTTAAAGCTATAATATTGGAACAGGAATAGATAGATCAATAGAATAACTAATTCCAAAAATAATGGGAAAATGACCGGGTGTGATGGCTCACGCCTGCAATCCTAGCACTCTGGGAGGCCGAGGCGGGAGGATAGCTTGAGATCAGGAGTTTGAGACCAACCTGAGCAAGAGCAAGACCCCTGTCTCTACTAAAAATAGAAAGAAATTAGCCTGACAACTAAAAAATATACAGAAAAAATTAGCCGAGTGTGGTGGCTGAGGCAGAAGGATGGCCTGAGCCCAGGAGTTTGTGAGGTTGCTGTGAGCTAGGCCATGGCACTCTACCCCGGGCAACAGAGTGAGACTCTGTCTCAAAAATAATAATAACAATAATAATAATAATGGGAAAGTAATATAAGATGGCCTTTCCAATCAGTGGATAAAGACAGGTTATTTTTATTTAAACGATGTAATAGTATTGAGACAACTTGGATGGCCATTTAGAAAGAAATAAGCTAGATCCCCATGTCACTACTTATATAGACATAAATTACAGATGAAATAAAAATTTAAATGTGATGAAGATATAAATAAATGTTCCAGAAGAAAATACAGATGAATTACCTTTATAATCTTAGAGTGGAAAAAGCCCTTTTTTTGACCTGAAACCCCAAAGCCCTATTGGGGAAAAGAATTAATTGGATGATACAAAAATGTAAAATTTCTATGTGGTTAAAAAAAAAAACCCTATCATAAACAAAAAGACAGCAAAAGGAAAACATATTTGCAGAATATATTACAAGAGGTTAATTTTCTTCATTTCCAAAAAGTTCTTGCCCGCCCCCCGCCCCCAAAAAAGAAAGATCAACAATTCAAATAGAGAAATGGGTAAAGGATATGAACAGGTTGTTCTCAAAAAAAAAAAAAAAAAAGTGCCCAATAAACACATGGTAGAAAGAAACATATACTTACATTCCCAAATGAAGTGGGGCAAAGGAAAGTAACAGACACCGTTTTTCACCTCTCAGACTGGCAAAGAGAAAAGAGACTGCTAACACTGAGCACTGATGAGTGTGCAGTCAAAGGAGAATCGCCAGATATTGCTGCTGGCAGCGTGAACTGGCACAGCAGCTATAGAGAGAGATATGAACACGATTGTGAAAATTTATAATCCTGATGACGATGATGATAAAAGCTACCATTTACCAAGTACTCCCTCTGGGGGAAAGATCAAGCTGCCTTTTATGATCTAGCCTCAGCAGCCACACACCCTCTTTTCCACGACAGCCCATTGGTTCCGCAGCCCTGTGCAGTGCGATGGGACCGGGGTGTGACACCAGGAGGTAAGATCTTCATGGGCCACCTTGGAGGCTGGCTAGCACAGACTCTAATTTCAAAGGAGAAAATTTGGTGCAAATGCTACATGAAACACACTGCCTTATGATCCGCTATGTAGATGAGGAAACTGAGGCCTAGGGAGGTTTAGGTATGGTGCCCAAAGTCACTTGTCTAATGTCAGAGCCAGAACTTGAACCTGTCCCTTTTGGCTAGATTCTATTTGACCTTCTCACGGGTCTCCCTGCAACCACTCTTGCTCCCTTATAATCTCATCTCCTCTGATCTAAAAACATAATTCGGGTTGCATCATCTCTTCGCTCTTAGAATAAAACCCACACACCTTGACGTGGTGTTCAAGGCAGGCCCTGCTGCCCTCCACTCTCATCTCCCCACCCTCTTCCAGCCCACCTTGCTCTAGCAACACTGGTCACACCTTTCTGTTCCTCAGGGCCTTTGCACCTGCTGTCCCCTCTACTTGGAAGACAATGCTCCCAGGTTTTCACCTAGCTGTCACCTTCTGCCATCGGGGGGTCAGGACACATCTTGGCTTGCTCCTGGCAGGGACCTTCCCTGACTACTCAGCCCAGGGCCCACCCTTGCCTCCACCCTCAATTCCCTCCCGGCACCCCACCTCGCCCCACCCTCATCCTCTGCCTCTCCCCCTCTCCCCCTGCCTTGTCTCCACCTCACTCCTCATCGCCAGGATCCAACCAAGAGTTGCACTTTGCATTTAGTTGTTATTTCTCTTTAGTCTCATAATTTAGAATAGTCAAATTAGTGACAATGACAATGAATCTTTTGAAGATTCCCGGACCATTGTGTTGTGGATAGTCTCCCTGGATTTCTTGTCTGATTGTCTCTTCTCCATCAGATTCAGGTGAGGCGTGTTGAGGGAGAACATGACACGAGGGCGCGCACAACACAGGTGATGCTCTCTCTTCTGCTGTGTCCCTCCAGCAGGTGTGCACATCAAGTCAGGTCGCCCCACTTTGGGGGCTGCTGAATTTGATTGCATGGACGGGAGGTGTCTGTTCGATAGCTCCATTGTGCAGCTACACTTTCCTGTCATGAATAAGTAATCTGTGGGGATAAAAGGGTTTTTTAATGCTTTGAGATGCTTGGACAGTGTCTGCTCTGGCCACACTAGGGTCTTGTTATATCTAATAATAGCACACCCCGGGGCCCCACGGCCAGGTACCCACTTGTAGGACATGCTCATTTCATCTGGCAAGCTGCTTGAAGGGGGTTGCTGCATATGCCAATCATGTTTCCAAAAGCACCCACTGTTTGCACAGCCTGGAGGTGACAAGAGGCAGCACTGCCCCCCCCCAAGCACAGGGGAGCAGCTTTCTCTGCTGTGACCTCCCACCAGGCTGGGGCCTGAAGAAAGGGCACATCACTGGGAGAATTAGTGGTCAATAAAATAGGTCACCCAATTCTTTGTTGGGCCCCATGCTGTGGCCACTTTAAGGATGGAGGGAGTTGTTCAGCGGCACAAGGACATGGAAAACAACCCACACAAGGTTACTTGAGAAGCGGCAGCTCCTGCAGGAGTAAGGATCTGGGAGATTGCTGTGGGCTGCGGCTCGCAGGAAAACTCGCCTAATTCACGGCGCGGCTGCACAGCCGGGCTTCTGCAGGGCTCTCAGCTGCTTTCTGCGGGTTGAGTGGGGCTGAGGCTGTTTTATCTCAGGGATGGTAAATGAGTTCACATTTCATGCCTAGAGAAAATCACTGCTCTGCCCTCCTGGGCCGCACGAGCTCTCTTTTATTAGTCAGAGAAGAGGTGGGTTATCTGGGTTCAATTCCACCTTTGAACTTCAGTTGGATTTGGCTTTATATTTCAAGCCCAGATGTCCACCACTGCTGTGAAATAGTAACTCCGGCCAGAAGTCAAAAGTCTCTGGAAGTGTTGGGGGGGGGGCGATGGGAAACCCTGAGACTGAATTTTCTCATTTTCAGAGTGAGGAGGGACAGGTCCCCTGCTGGAAACACGTTTCCCTGGATGAAGTGTTGTGGCCACTACTTCATTCTAAAAATCATTCTCGGGCATCAACACGTGTGGACACTGAGGCAATTAAGCCTTAAAACTGTCCCACGCCCCAGATGATGGGAAGTAAAGGTCTAACAGAGCAAACTGAGGGGAGTGAATTGAAAACACCTGATTTCAGGAATCAGCGGTGCTAATGAGTAACATGGTGCTTAAACTCTTTTAAAAGGAAAGTGTGAGTTTGAGATCGACAGCAAGATGCTTGGCATGCGCGGAAGGAAGTCTGTGTGCGGCGACTTGGCGTATTGTCATCTGTTTCCCTGGCGGGCGAACGCCCCTCGGACCTGCGGCGGCGTGCTCCCCGCTCGCGCCTGTAGGGGGAGCCTCGCCTACCTCGGACTGCTCACAATGCAAAGCTTTCAGAGGAAGAAAGAAAAAGGCTTTTTACAGAAAAAAAGTTGGAGGGTTAAAGGCAGTCTGTTTCAAAATTGCAAACAATCGCGGTGGCTGTCTCGTTTTCTCTTCTCCGCTGGTTCCACCGTGAATGAATTGTAGCGTAAAGAAGTCAGTAGAAATTGCTTTCCTCTTCGGACGCGACCAGAAAAATCAGGAGGTGGGATCGTTATCGGGGTTTGTGGTTTTGTTTTTTTT
>VBSM01001118.1:31451833-31511342 GCA_008086735.1 Cheirogaleus medius | reverse complement strand
GGTATTGTGCGGCGGCCACACGGTTTGCGGCGGGATCGGCACCGCGTCCCGGGGAGGAAGGCGTTCGCAGGCGGCGGGGTGGGGGCCGGACTCGGGGTGCCGCCGCGGTCGCGAGAAGGGAAGTGGACTGTGTTTGGGGATGTGAGGACGGGAAGCGTTGACTGCAAGGGAGGGGTGCCCTGCCACGGCACGGGGAGTTGAGACGCGGTTTGCAGAGTTGAGCCCACTTCGGCAGGCCCCTGTCCCTCCCCGAAGGGGACCCGGTGCTCCTCTCAGGTGTACAGTCCAAGCGGAAGCCGCGGGCGTCGGCAGCCTCTGGCGAAGGGGCACACGGGGTGGGGGCAGCTGGCCGGCTCGAGGGCGCACGCTGGGGTTAAGTTGGATTTACACCTCCGTCCGCTACTCTCCTCCCTCCACCTGGTCCTCTAGGGCCAGACACTCCGGCCGGGGACTGGGGGGCTGGGGAGTGCAATCCGCATTTTTATTGCAGCCTCTCGGTTCAGAAGTGACCCTACTCCCATCAGGAGCTGCGTTTGCCAGAGTCCGGTCGCCCCTACCCGGCCGCGCTTCCTGGGGGAAGTTCTCATTAAGCCTCGCTAATTAGCATTATTCCTGGAGAAAGGTTAAGGTTAGACCGTCCTTTTCCTTATGGGAGGCCCGCTCCCTCCTCCCCATTCCCTTCTCCCTCCCCTCTCCCCAAGAGCACAAAAGCACAAAAAGAAAGTGTGAAGAGGCGCAGATCAATGGAGAAGCCACAAACCCATTAATTCAAATGGAACCTTTTTCCCCCTCTAAAACATTGATTTTTCTTTCTGTCTGCTCTGAGGGGAGATGAATAACCTCCTGATTTCACCTGAAATGGTGTTTGGACTCTGTGATTTCCTCCTCCTCCTGAGAAGGATTGTGGCTTGAAATAGATTCTCCCTTGAGATAAAGCCCTACTTATCCCAGAATCCCAGCCTGCCCCCCCCCATCCCCATACCAAGGGGGAGTGTGGGGAAAGGTGTTTAGGGGCTCTTCTGGGGAGAGCCGCCTGCATGATGGGACCAGGCCCCTGGCTTGACCCTTGAAACACACCGGTTGCTGGGCTGTGAGTAGCTTGGGGAAAAGGCCCATTTATGACCCAGGCCCCTGTGGTAGTTTAGCCCCCAGGTAGTAAATTACCCCTTCATTGGAAAGCCATTAGGGCCTAAATGTGGCCTTGAGTAATATCAAGCTCCTGTCTAATCCAGGCTCAGGCTGGGCTCCTTTTACAGAGTAGGATTGATTTTAAGACGGCAACTTCTCCTACATCCACTGCCCTAGGGCTGGGTGCCATGACCCCACTCAGCACCTTCCTGCCCAGTAGTGGGAGCAGCACCCCAGCCCTTCCTACCAGCTGAGAAGGCCGACTTTGAGGAACTTCTCCTGCAGCTCAATGGAGCTGGACAGCCTCTGAGTTGCTCAAGAACTTTTTCTGTTTTGTCTGGGTGCTTTTCTTGGAAGGACAGTCCCGCAGGGGATTCGTTCAGAGTGGTTCCCCTCCAGCCTTCCTTTTGGCTGGAGGAACCCGTCTGTTGAAGCGCGTCTCTCCAGTCTCTCGCTGTTAAAGAGACCCCCATTAATGGTAGGGGCTGGGGGGGTCAGCGAGGCCCTGGTGGTGAGGAATGCTGTGAAAACAGCCAGTTGCCTTTGCTCAGGAACAAAAGCCCGTTTTACACTCGATACACTAGTGGGAAGGTGTGGAAAATGCTCACTTCCCACACGCAGGCATCCATTACAGCAAGGACAACAGAGTGTCCACATGTGTATGTGAACGCGCTTCCGACAGGCACTGTGTGCTTGAGAGAGAGGATACCTGGAGTGTGGCAGGTGATTGGCTGTGTCTCAGCCCTCCCAGCCTCGCATCTCCCAGAAGAGCTTGTGCTTGCATGGCCAGTAAGCAGAGGAGGCATGGCAGCGGGAAGGAGTGGAATTGTGCAGGGAAGACTGGCCTCCTCCCCTCCCTCCCCTGTGGCCAGGTGGGCTTGGGGTATAGCATGAAGCAACAGCCTTGGAACCCCACAGCACCCAGGAGCTGTGGCTCAGACCACCCTCATATTTCATTTGTGCAGCCCCTTCCCTGCAGGGATTTGAACCATTGCTACTTTAGATCCTGGGGGTTTTCATCTTTCATTAATAAGCCATCTGATGGAGCAAAGTGGTTAAGTTGGGGTCAAACTCGGTTCAGCACCTTCTTGGCATGCTCAGAAGGCTGTTTGTGTGTGTGTGTGATGCTTGCTGACATGGAGACGGGAGAATCGCCTGGAAGGGGCCTGCAGGTGCTCCAGCAGGAGGTGCTCACCAGTGGGCTGAGAAGCTGCTCCACTTCCCTGCACCTTGGTGCCCGCCCGCTTGGCCTGGAGCTGGGGCTGGGGCGACTGCCTGAGCCTGGTGTTCCTCCCTGCAGGAGTGTCAGCCTCTCCTGGAACCAATCTGGGGGCTGTACAGAGAGGGGTCTGTTTCCTGCCCGGTCCAGAAACATCCCGTGCACATCCCTGCCCCCCACCCTCCTCTGAAACACACACCCAGGGCTCCTGGTCAGGGCTTATGGCTTACAACTGCACTAAATTCTCAGCAAATCCTCCTCCTCCTCTTTCTCAAGCAAGCGGTAGAGATAGAGTTACAGCTCTGAGGAAAGGCCTGGAAAATACTGTGTGGGGCACGCCCCAGGATCCCAAGTCCTGGAGGATGCAAATGGCTCAACTTCAGAGGCACCAGGAGCCCAGTGCCAGAGAAATTGACCCCAGTTGTAAAATAATCAGGTTACTGATAGCACCTGCCCGTGGTTACAAGCCATGGATACAGGCCTGTTTCCACCATTTCCCCTCCGGTCTCCCGTTTTCTCCTCCTCCTGGGCTGGGCAGGAGTCGTGCTAGTTCGCCTGCAGACGCTGGGTGGAGAAAAACTGAACCTGCCCGTGAATTTTGGACTGGAGATAAGAGCAGGGAGGGTCTGGTCAGCTCCTCTCCATCTGCCCAGAGGCAGGGCTCCCAGGTCGGGTGTGTCCACCTGCCTGTCCAACTCTTAAGTTCCCTTTCCACGAGGGCAGTTGGTCCTGTTGCCCTGTGACCCACAATGGCTTATTAAAAGGATTTGTTCTGTAAAATTTGGATTCAGTCAAAAGGCCGCACTGAAGGATCCAGAGGCCCCAGCGCCGCAGGTTCCCCACCCCTGGCTTAGGCCCTTTGGTGCGGAATAAATGATGGACTTTTATTGACAGGTGGGCAAGGCCACAGGCTCAGGTGTCCAAGGGCAGAGGCTAGAGGAACTGGGGGGAGCTGGCTGGCCACTCACCTGGGGTCCAGGGAGAGGGGGACCCAGACATATTGGATTGCACACACGATTGTATTTGCTAATGAAAGTTTTGTTGAAGTTTGTTAATAGAAAGGGAGAAATCGATAGTCCCTGATTTCCTTGAGATTCCACAAGGGAAAAGCAAGAAGTGACGGTGACCTCTGGGTGAGCCGGTGAGAGCCTCCCGTCTCCCCACACAGGCCTGAGGCCTGGCCACCTCCCGCGGGTCCCTCGGGACATGTGTATTTCCCGCGCTCGCTGGCGGTTGATGGGTCCCGAGCTGCGTGTGCTGGTGACGGCCCGTGCAGCGAGCCTGCTCCCCGGCCGTGGCTCAGGGTGCGAGTGGGTGACTGCAGTCAGAGTCTGCCCCTCTGCAGCTGGGGGCTCTGCCGTGCCGGGCAGGTGCGGAGGGGCCTTGGGAAGGCGGCTTCTCCAGGCCAGCCCTGGACGTGTGGGTGTTGAAGATGTCTGTGTAAGTCTGACCCACACTTATTTTTGTGGGTTTTTTTTTTTTTTTAAAAGTTAGGTTTAATAGACTTGATTTCTCACTTTAGAAAAATTGCTGTGGTAGTCAGGCTGTTAAAATCTTAGATGGAACCACTTCTCACAAAACTGGGGTTTGTGCAACACAACCCTGGGGGCTGGAGGCTGGGGGCTGGGGGAAAATTCCCAGGGCAGCCGGGTCAGTTAAGTAAGGTGGCAGGGTGTCCCACGGCTCCTCCCCACCCCTCTCGGCACCTACAAGCGGATTAGAATTTTTAGCTGGCCCCTTTCCCTAGATAAGGAGGCCTAGAGCAAAGGAACCCCCCTCCCCTTAGTTATCTTTGTTCCCAGCACACAGTAGGTGCTCAATAAATGCACCTCAACTCATTGAGGGGACAGAGTGAGCATGTGTGAACTTGCTGAGTTCCCTTTGAGTCTTATCTTGAGAGACTTTGTCATTAAGGAGTCTGGTTGTTTGGATTGAAGGGAGGAAGCATGGGGAGGTGGCCCATGGTGTGGTGACACTGTGGTGTCAACTCTGGGCACAGACTGCCTGGATTCCTGCCCCACCAGCTGGGGCAGGCCTTTTGGGGCAGCCAGCAGAGCTGGGGGCAGGCCTGTCAGGGGTGCCTGCATCACAGGGCCATCGCAAGGAACTCACACAGCCCTCACCCGAAGCCCCACACTTTTGGCACTGGATGCTTCATCAGGTGGTTTTGATGCCAGTGGGAAATGCAGCCCACGCCTCCCCAGTGGGACCTGTCAGAGCAGGGAAGGGTGGAGGGGGTGTCTTGATGGACAGTTTAGGCATCTGGGCCAGAGGAACCCTGGGCTGTGTGAAGGGTGGCTGGGGGCTGTGGGAGGGACACATTGCAAGACGGCCTGCCAGCCACCACGCCAGTCTTCATATGTCCTCTGTTCAAGAACTGTGTGCAGTGGCACCCGAGTCCTTAATTGTCAAATTAACGCAGCATCCTCATTAAACACCAACTTCATGCCAGGCAATTCAAGGATTCAACAAGTCTCGCTGGCCTTGTGGGAGACATACAGCCCAGTCCCTACTCTTGGAAGGACCTAACTAAGGTCTTCTGGGGAAGAGCAGGGCAGAGATCCACAATGGAGTGACATGCTGCAGTTGAGGGATGCAGCTTGGAAGTCGGAGTGAGGGACAGCAACAGAGGCTTGGTGGAGGCTAAGGGGGCGTGTCTGGTCCTTTGCAATGGCACAGACCTGGCTGTGCCGCTGGTTAGCTAATGACCTTGGGCAAGTGCCTCAACCTCTTGGAGCTTCGGTTTCCTCATCTGTAGAGTGGGGCTGGCACTTGCAACTGCCTGGCGGCCGGTGAGGGTAGAGTGGGGGGGTGCTTGCGATGAGCTTTGCCATCTGGTTCTTGTCTTCCAATTGGCTGAGCGAGGCCAGGTGTGGGGGTCTCACATGCTGTTCCCAGCCATTCTGACTTCTCCCTGCTTCTCAGGGAGCCCCTGTGATGTAGTGGAACACTCCACAAGCCCTTCGCTAAGCCAGAGGCGGCAGGTACAGCCCTGCCAGTTACGCACACCTTGGGAGGGGACAGTCTTGTGTGGCTCTGTTGCCCCTGTGTGCTCACCCACTCCTGGCTGCAGCGGCCTCCTTGTTGCCCCTCAAACCCAGCAGCATCTTGCCCGTCTTGCTGTTGCCTGTGCCTGGAACACCCCCTTTTCTGCTTCCTTCAGGCCTCTGCTCCAGTGTCCCCTAACCCTGGGGCCTTCCTTGACCCCCTGCCAGGTTACTCTCCTCTAGTGCTGCTTTCTTTATCTTTGTAGCCCCCGTGATCCCCAACAACATGTGATTTTCTGCTTATTGTCCATGTCTTTCCCAGGATGGTGAGTGCCAGGCAGGCCAGGAGTTTGATTTGTCCACAGCTAAGTTTCCCAGCACCTAGAAGGGTGTGTGGCCCATAGTAGGTGTTCAGTAAATACTTGAGGAACGAATGGAGAGTTTGGAGAAGGTGGCGTTTCCAAACGCTAATGGAACACCCTGTCTTTGAAGCCATGAGTGTTTCAGCAACACCTACTCTTCCTCCTTTGGCCATGACTTCAGGTCGTATCCTGAGCACGGCACCCCCTGGATAGCCAGGAAGCAGCAAGGGGCCCAAGTGGGATGCCCTGTATCCGGCTCCCGGTGCCCACATGGCAGGACTGTCTGGGAAGATGGAGAGCTCCTTGCCCTGCGTGGCCTTGCTCTCCGCCTCCAAGGGACCTTCCCCCACCTGCCTGCCTCCCTTCTTCCCCCACCCATTGAGTTATCGAGTTATTGAGTTAGCGTAGGGGAGAGTTTTGTTGTCCCTTTGTACCCTTTGTGCAGAGAGAGCCTTTTGAGCGTGTGCGTGTGAGTGCGTACACACAATCTGAGTGAAAGTGATGCCCGAGTGTGCACGGGGAAGGCTGTGGGTGGGTGTGCTTGTGTTTATGGAGCAGGTGTGGGAGAGGGGGAGGTAGAGTGAGTGTGTATATGCGGGTGTGGGGAGGACACCAGAGGTCACGTGAGCTCCGTCCCTCAAGGCTCTGTGTGTGCCTCATGTGGACACCGGGCATCGTGGCCCTACTCCTGTCCTCTGGATTCGGCCACAGAGGGTCCACACTTCTGCGGCACAGAAGCTGCAAATTCCAGGAAACTCCCTGCCAGCCCTGGTGGTGGGGGAGGGGAGGCTAATCCAGGCTGGCTCCCCAGCACTTGGAGCAGATGTGTCTGCCAGAGGGACAGCAGCCTAAGAAAGTTCAAACCTAAGTGTGTTTGCTCGCTATAAAGAGACGTCTGTGAGGGGCCGTGGAGGGGAGGCTGGGGGGACTGCTCTGCCCAGAGGTCCTTACTGGGGGCCCACAGAGGCCATTGTGTCTTGCTGGGGGGAGGCCAGCGCTCCAGGGTGTGGGAGCTGCTGGGTCATCTCCCTCTGGCGGTTTACAGCGCCTCCCAACGCAGTTGCTTGCTGCTCCTGAGAGAGGCTGGGCCAGAAGGAGGTGGGGGCCCTTCCCGCTGGAGGGCTGGATTGAAGGGGCCCCGCCCCGGGGGTTCCCGGATGACTGGCCAAGGGCTCACTGAAGCCGCAGCGAGGGGAGGGGAGCAGGCGTGGTCCTCTCCAGCAGGCCATCCGGCTGTTTGGAAGGCCCTGGCGGCCCCCCAGGCCCTCCAGCCGAACCCCCTTTGCGGTCTGATCCGAACCCTGGCCTGCCCCACCCCCTTCCTTCTCTGCACTTCTGGGGCTGGCCTTTTCAGCTCTGGAAGCTACCCAAGAGCATATCTTTGAAGCACAGCAAAGGTTAGGAAGGAGGAAGACAGAAATGTCCTCTGGGCCGGGGGGAGTGGGAGAAAGGAATTCCATGCATGCTCCACAGGAGTCAGGGCGGCAGGCCTGGGGGGCGGTCAGCCCAGAGAGGCCCAGCGAGTCCTGCCACCCCTGCCACCCCATTCTGGCCGCCTGGCACTGTGTGGAGTGAGCCCTCTTCCCCAGGCTGCTGACGGGGAGCAGGGAGCAGGGCCCTTGTTTACAGCGCGTTTCAACCTTGGCTCACAAGGGTAAGAGCCAGGCCCTGCTGTCCGCCCCTACAGGATGTGAGACCTCGTAATTGTCTTCAATTACAGGCAGCGCCCCCAGCCCTGGCTTCCAACAGGAACCAGAGTCCAGGCCACTTCCACAGGGCAGGGGCGCACCCCTCAGCCCTCACTTCAAGGTTTGGGGGCTCCCTGTGTCCTCTGGGGCACCTTCAAACACCCACTGGCCCAGGGGCCACACAAAAGGCTGCCCCAGGCCTGCCAAGAGCGTGTCCCCGTTGAACGCCTGCCTTCTTTGTCCCTGCTCAGGATGAGACTTCTGTGAGCAGTGAAGATTTTGATATGAACGACTCCACATGGATGTCAGCTGACCCACACCTGGCCTCCAGCCTGAGCCCCAGCCAGGACGAGAGGATGCGGAGCCCGCAGAACCTCCACAGCCAAGAGGACGGTGAGTGCCCTGGCGGCCGGTGAGGGCGTGGCTGCGCTCAGCTCCTAGTCCTCCAAGGTGTGGACAAACCCGGGGTGGCGGGATGTGGGCCGTGGCCTCTGGGGGTGTCCTCAGCATCTGCGTGGGCCCACTGGCCCCGCCCCTGGCTCCAGGGAGGGCAAGTGTCCTCCCAAAGAGGAGTGGGCGCAGCTCTCGGGGACTGGCAGCCCAAGGGGTGGCATGCCTGTTTGTCGGCTCTGAGGCTCGTGGGCTTTGGGGATGTGGCTTTCAAAGTTATCATGGTTCAGGGCTGGGAAGGTTAACGGCGCGCCTGACCCAGAGCAGCTCAGCTGCCCAGCAATGGAAACGAGAGCTGTGTTTCTGCAGCTTGGTGTGAGGCTGGAGAACGGGTCGCCTGGTGAGCGACTGGGCCGTGCGGCTGTCCACATGTACCCTCCAGCCCCTTGGGAGGAGACGTGGCTGGCTGAGGAGGTGTCTGGACTCTTCCCCAACCGCGACCTCCACTTAGAGGCTTTCTTCTTGAGGGTGGAGAGGTAGGGTCAGAGGTCAGACCCCAGAGGTCCACTTGAGCTCCCATGTGGGGTTACCAGGCAGTTGGGCTCTGGGGCCCTGGCATCTGCCTCAGATGACAGGGTTTGGGTGTGGGGCTCTTATTTCCGGGGAGGAGGTGATTGGGGGCGGGGGATGAGCTGAAGCTAGGCCTCAGAGAACTGGGGTGTAGGAGCCGCAATTAGGAGGGGTCGAAGGTCAGGGCATGGAATGTGGGAGGGAGGTGCGGGGTGACAAGGGGGTGTAATGCTAACTCTGTGAAACGGTCAGCCTTCCAGAGTAAATAAGGGGTAGGAGCCTTGCCGTTTGGGTCAAAGTTCGTCTCCATGGCAGAACCTGCGCCTGCCCTCCCAGGCCTGAATCCGGCTTTGTCTGGGAAGAGACACAGCCCAAGCAGCTGGAGGTGTCTGGGCCAGGGGCTGGGGAGCCCAGGGAGTGGCTGTGCGAGGAGTGGGGTGCAAGGCTGCGGGAAAGAAAGGGCCTTTGTGCCTGACGCCTCGTGAGGTCAGCGCGACCCCCTCGTGCTGCGAGTCTCCCAGACCAGTGCCGCCTTCCAGCGTTCCCACAGGGGCGGGGACCTGGTGGGGGTGGCCACATGGCCACATGCCTGGGGGGCTCTGGGGTGGAGACTGCCCAGCAGCTGATCTCGCCTCGCCTGAGCTGACTGAGGCCACACCCAAAAGCACACCAAGGACCACGCCAGCAACACTTAGCTGGGGCCATCAGATGCGCCTCCCAGAAGGATCCAGAACTGACGGGGTCACGGTCCCCCTGCTCACTCCCAAAACAGGCCTGGTTGTGTTGTTGTTCCTCACAGCCCCCCTCCGCGAGTGTGATCTCTGCAGACACGCTTCCTGGGGAGGGTTGGGGATTTGAGGGCTTTGGGATGAGGCAGCAGAAGGCCGTGTTTCCATGGGCACCAGGGCCCTTGTCGGTGTCCGTCGTCCCGCTGCCTGGAGGCCAGTCATGGAGCCGAGGCTGAGAGAAGCAGAGGGGCTGGTGGGTTCGGCAGGTTCTGTGGCTGGTCCACAGGAGGCCGGTGCAAGGGCAGCCTGGGGGTGGTCATCCCCACCCGGGCCCCTCCTGGCCATGAGCTGGGCTGAGGGGGGCTGGCCTGCTGAGAGGATGGGGTGTTTCTCAGGTTGGGCCCCAGAGCTGGGATGGGGAGGCCAGTGCTGACCGTGACGCCTGGATCCCACTGTTGGCTCAGGCTGTGTCTGGAGGCCGGGGCCACGTGCTGGCCGGCTGAGACCCCAGGGCGGCGCAGGCCTTGAGGAAGCCCTGGCGCTGGTCTGGGCTCTGCTGCACTTTCTGGGCCCTCCGGCCTGTTGGTGACCGCTGTCTCTGCTGAAACCCGGCAGGTTTCAGCTGGGCCTAGATGGGCCTGGAGTCCCTGGCCCCTTCCGCCCCCACGCAGTGCACAGCCAGCTCCTCCCGGAAGGTGCTCATGGCGCGGCCACAAGCTGAGGTCTGGCTCCCGGGCATGTACCAAGGGGAGACGGTCAGGGTGCTGCCAGTGCCCCTGTTAGTACAGGTCAGGGACAGGCCACGCGGGGGACCTGGGGGCCCACACTCCACACCCAGCATGGCCGTCCACGTCTCCGCTCACAGGTCTCCATTCCGAAGCCTCCCCGACCCCCACCGTCGCCCAGGTGGGCTTGGTGTGTGGTCTCTGTCCTCCAGTCCTTCATGGATGCGGCAAGTTGGAAAGATGGATGTCTGAGGCCCCACTAGCTCTGTGAAGTGCACCGTGTCAGTGTTGGTCCCCACCCTGCCCCTGTGACTCGAGCTGCGTGGTTGGCACATCGTAGGGACCTGCTGAATGTTGCCTAAACAGATAAATGAACAAACATTTATTGAGACCTGCCTCTAAGCACTCCATCCAGAGGAGATACAGGTCCACCCCTTGTGGGGGACAAGTTGGGTTCTTTGTTTCTGAGGACATCCCCCCAATCTGGGTCTTCTCCCTTAGCCAGAAATGTGGGGACTCCCAGGGCTGTGCCGATGACGCGCCCAGCCCTGCTCCCCAGCCAGAAGCAGCCTGGGGGGCCCAGCGGTGAGCACAGATTCACGCCATTGGTAGACTTGTTGGGGCTCTTCTTTTTCATAAAATTTTAGCAAAGGCAGATGAGGGCTGGGCCTGGCAGGCCAAACCCATGGCCGAGACTGCTGAGCCCAGAGTAAATGGTGAGCGCGCCAGCCTTTGCTCCCCGCGGAGTTTGCCTCTGTGGTTTTACCAGGGTTGGGGATCTGCTTGTCCTGAACTGGTGACGCTTTCATCCCAGTTCTGCCACTGTCTGGAGTCTTCCTCTCTCGGGCTCTTTACAGTGCCCCACACCCATCGCTGAAGCCCTGTGCCGGGGTCCCTGTGACCACAGCCACTGCCGCTTGGCAGGGAGCAGCACCCACACGTGTCCCCATCTCACATGGGAGGAAACAGAATCAGGGCGAGACTGGGTGACCTGGCCAGAGGTGGGGGGTGCTGGGGAGAAGCCAGTGCTTCTCCGCTCCCCTCTTCGGCAGGCGCGGGGCCACGTGCGAGGGTTCCCAGATGACGGGCAGGGAGCTGGGGGGCCAGAGGCCTCCCCACACTCAGAGCCCTGGCTCCTCTGGACCCAGAGTGGCACCGGCTGACCCCTGCCACCGCTTCCTGCCCACGCACAGGCCAGGTCCCCTCCAGACCCTCGGCTAAGCCCTGGCTGAGGCTTGGGCTTTCTTTGGGGTCTGAACAGGACTTTGTATGCATGGTCGGGTGTGGAGAGAGGATACCTGGGAGAAGCCAGCTCTTAAGACTTTGTCCAGAGACACTGGTCTGGCGTTGCCTTGGGGCCGAACAGCATGTCAGCCCGTAGTTGTGCCGCATCCCTGGGATTACCCGTGAGATGCGGGGGTCTCTTTCCCTTGTTCCGTGAGCCCCCAGCCCAGGGAGTGAACCTTGGATGAAAAGGCGAATGGGCACATGGGCAGGTGGGCCGCGCTCCTCCTGAAGGCCAGGTGCAGGCCGGGCCAGGTCCCGACCCCGCGGGTGGCCGCTCCTTCCGTTTCCCCTTGCAGGGCTTCACCAGGCCCCTCTGCCCCTTCCTGAGCGGAAAATGTGAGGCCAGGCCTCCAGAAGGGAAGGGATGCGTGGGGGTGGGGAGCGGACATTACTCACCTCCCGGGCAGACAGGAAGCCAGCGCCAGGGGGGAGCGCAGGGTCTGCTGCACCGGGGCCTTCTTCCGCCTGCCTTCCGCAGGATGGGGACTGGGGGGTTGCTGGGCAGGAGCCGTGTGGAGCCTGGGACGTCTCAGGGCTTCGAGTGTGCACCTCCCAGATGAGGCTGCTCCTCCAGCCTGGACCCTGGGACCCACCGGACCTCGGAGTGTCCCTCTGTCCAGGCTTTGAGGCGGGCCAGAGGCACTGAGTGTCCTGCAGCTCTTCTGGGGCTCACCCTCAGGGTAGCCGTGAGCTTGCTGAGTGCCCTGGCCAGGGAGGTTGACACTCCCAACCCTACCCTCGCCCCAGAGGAGGCTGGGGTCCAGTTGGAGAGGGATAGGCACAGAGGTGGGGTCCCTGCCAGGCTGGCTGTTCATCGTACAAAATTTAGGAAAAAAATGAAGGAGAAAAAAAAGAAAATTAAAAACACCAAAGTTTGGGGGCATTTTTTCTCCGGCTTTTATTTGCATATAACCAAAGCCTCGTTTTCATCTAAAAAAAGGAGATGGAATCGTGTGATGGTGTAGCCACCTTTCTTCCCACGTAGTGTCATTGGGTGTGTGTGGATCAGTGGCAGTTTTAAAGGTCGCCCAGTTAGTCCAGTGACCAGCAGCCTCATTCCTGAGCCCACTTTGCACGGCCCCAACCCTGTGAGCTCAGAGCTGTGACTGTTCTCGATTCACAGAAGAGGAAACGTCTCCAAGCGGGAAGTAACTTGCCCAGATCACTGGGAGCAGGTCTCTCCTGAACCAAGTTTGGCCACTTCTGGGAAGGACATTCATGTCCCTGGTTTTCCTTCCTATGCTCAGTGCCATGGGGAGCATCCTTGGGGCTCAGCCCCCACCACAGAGTGGGTGCTCGGCAAATGGCCACCGAGTGACTAGCCTCAGAGACTGGGGGCCCCACAAAGG
The DNA here is from genome assembly GCA_008086735.1 of Cheirogaleus medius. Lineage (NCBI taxonomy): Eukaryota > Metazoa > Chordata > Mammalia > Primates > Cheirogaleidae > Cheirogaleus > Cheirogaleus medius. The sequence continues at coordinate 31,498,909 of VBSM01001118.1, read as the reverse complement.
GAGAGGCTTTGGGCAGAGGCTGTGTTTGGGCAGGGCGGCCGAGGCAGGCCAGAGAGGCTTGGCGGCAGTGCGTCTGCAGGGCGCTGGGAAGGGAGGAAGATGCTCCATGCCAGGCTTGGGGGTTTCCTGGGTCTTCTGTTTCCAAAAGCTCCCTATGACCCCAAGCTCCAACCAGAAGACACAGGGCAGGGAGGCCATAGCCAGACCACATGGCGAGGGTCTGGGACACCAGGGGTTCCAGGAGGATGGAGGGTGGCCAGGGTTGTTTCTGTGGGCCTGAGGTCTCCACTGGATGTGGTGTCCTGTAGGTGGGGCCCAGCACTCTGCTGTGGATCTCTTGCATGGGTCCTGGCCTGCCCTTGCCCTGCTGTGTGGGCCTAGGCAAGTTGCCTGTCCTCTCTGAGCCTCAGTGCCTCTGTGGCATGGCCTGGTGGCTGTGGCCATTCATCCTGGTGTGTCCTCAGGAGCACTTTGAGAAGGCTGAGGCCTCTCGGCTCTTCTTGTCCTCAGGTGGGTCCTTCCACTACCCAGGAGCAAGCTGGGCAGCAGGCTGGTCCCCGGGGAGCAGGTGCATGACCACCTGTCTCCCCAGGGCTCCCCTTCCTTACTGGCCTGGGCGCCTCTCCCCTGGGTCCCCTTCTCCCCAGCCTTTGCAGGCGGGTCTGCAGGGAGGTGTGGGGCAAGTGTCAGACACCAGCTTGGCCGCCTGCCCCAGGCTTGGATCCTGCCTCAGTTACTCCCTGCTGTGGGCCTTGGGCAAGTCATGTCCCTGTGCTGGACTATGGGGGGATAATCCTGCCCCTCCCCACCGGGCAGTGAGGATTGGGTGATGCGAGGACAGGGTAGCGGCCCGTCAGTGGCTAGGCTGGTGCTGGGGTTTGTAGGGCCAGGCCAGGGCCCCTGGCGCACGCAGGCTGGGAGCTGCTGGGAGATTAGGGGTCCTCTTGTTCCCCTCTCCCGGATTCTCTGAACCCCTCACTGGATCCACTCGATCCAGTCCTTCCTCCTCAAGTCTCTCTTTGTCCCCTCTGTCCACTGAGCCCTGTGGACCCTGAGCACAGCTTACTTCATGGCACTCAGACCGGCACCCCCACCTTCCTCTCAGCCCCCTGGTCTTGCTGCTTTGGAAAGGGGGCCAGGCTGGAAGGGCCCTGGTGCCAGCTGAACCCAGGCTCCCACAGCCTGTCCTAGCACCCCGAGTTCCTGTCCCTCCCCCCACCCATATGTGCCAGGCCCGTGCGGGGACCCTGTGCCCCCTAAGACTCTGCTGCTTGACCTGGCCCCTGACCCACCTGACATTCCCCGCTGACCTGACCCTCACGTGAGGCACAGGAAGGAGGCAGCCGCACGGCGAGTGGGGAGGGGCAGGAGGGAGTCGGAGCCAGGCCATTCAGGGTCAGAGGTGGTCACCTGCATAACCCCTGTGCCTTGGCCACTTCTAGTGTCTTCCTGGGATGGTGCCATCCTCCCTCCTCTGGGCCCATCCCTGGGTCAGAGCAGCTCTCTCCTGGGGTCACAGAGCTCCGTGGCCTGCTGCAGCCCAGCCCGTCCCTGTGGACCCAGTACTCACGGCTGGGCACTGCCACTGTCACGTGGGGGATGGCCTCTGAAAGGCTTTTCCTCCAGGGGCCTTCTCTTCCCCACCTGCCGATCTCGGCCCTGTCTCTGCCCTGACCCTGCCTCTCCACTGGCCACATGTGCGAGGCCCAAGGCTGGAAACCCGGCTGGGGCCATGTTCTCTGGCTGTGGGTCACAGCCCCAGAGTAAGCCATTTGCTCCTCCTCAGGGTTCTAAATGTCCTCACTGGATGAAATGGATAGGCAGCGGCCTTCTGTCCTCCCCTGCCCCCAGGAGCGCAGAACCGGGGCCCAAACCCTTCCAGGGATTGGCTGTGGGCCACGATGGTAGTCCCGGGTCACAGGAAAGTGTCCATCATCAGCTGGGCTGCAGGCGGCACAGACAATGCTGGGCTGTGCTGGCCCTCGGCCTGCCGAGGGGTGAGAGAGGCTGGGAGACGGCGCGGAGAGATCCCATTATCCCAGGAGCAGGCAGGGCTGCAAGCCCTAGGCCCCCACAGGCCAGGATTCCTGGTGGGGACAAGCCCAGAGGCCTGCGGTGAGGTTCGCTTGCTAAGAAAGGAGGAGGGAGAACTCGCCCCCCCACACACCTGGAAGATCATTGGGCCTGTGGGGCCACCCCATCCGGCAGGTCAAAGCCCTGCCTGCTGCCTCCCCGGGACGTGTACGGAGCCCTCCAGATTGCCCCTGTGTCGAGGCAGGCCCTGCTGTGCTGAGAGGGGCTGAGGAGGGGGCCAGGGGTACCCGCAGCCTGAGCCTGTCCAAGGGTGACTTTCCTAGGAACCAGGAAGTGACTGGGGCCCTGTTGGCGTCATCATCCCGACCTAAGGACTGGGATGCACCGATCCCAGACAGGCTTCCGGGAGGGCTGGCGGAGGGCCTGCCGGGGCCCTCAGACACCACCCAGGCAGTGGGGCCAGGGCCCTGCCCCGTGAATCATGCACACATGGAGGCCTGAAGCGGTTCTGTTTGCTCTCGGAACACATGATTGCGGGGCAGGCTCTGGGCATCTCCGCTGGAGCTTTGCACGTTGAATTGGTTTCTTTCTCACTGCCTGCGCTTGGCCTAGAGGGAGGGGCCTTGGAGACCGCCAGGCCTGGGAGGACACACCCAGGCTCTCGTACTGGGAGTTTCCTCCAGGTACAACTGGGCAGTGGTATTGGGGGAAGGGCTCCAGGAAGTGGGGGTGGCAGGGGTCTGGGAGTTGTCCCAGAGTACAGATGGGCAAACCAAGGCACAGAAGGGAGCTGGCCTTGGAGGCTCCTAGGATGCCCGAGAGCACCAGGGCTGGGCCAGTGATACCCCCTCACGGGGTAAGGGCAGTTGTCGAATCAGGCATGACGGGTTACCCAGCACAGTTGGTGTCCACTCCCTCCCAAAGGTAGTGTCTGTCCCCAGGGCCCCACCACTTGAGCCACCTGCCCTAAGACCTGAACTCTCATCTGCAGTTTGGACACCTCTCTAGGGTCCAGGACCCCAGGGTCCCCACAGAGAGAAGTGATTTCAGTTTTAGGGGACGATGTGGGTCTGGGCTGTCTAATGTGGTCGCCAAGGGTGGGTGGTCACACCTGGAAGCGGCTGGTGCGGAGGTGAGGTGTGCTGTGTGTGTGACCCACGCTGGGGCTCGGGGGCTGCGTCTGAAAAAAGAGGGTGAAATATCTCAATTTATTGCAGTATTGATTACTTACTGAAATAACATTTTGGATATATTGGGTTAAGTAATGAGATTTTTAAAATTAGTTTCATCTGTTTCTTTTTATTCTTTTAAAACATGGGTACTAGAAAACGTAAGAGCATGTGTGTGGCTTGGGTTCTATTTCTGTCGGACGGTGCTGCGCCACTCTCCGAGGGCCCTAGGTTGGCCCTTACGGGATGAGTCGCAGAAGGCCGGGCAAGAACGCCACCAACGGAGCACCAAGGTGGGTGCTGTGGGGAGGGGTGCTGGCGTCCGAGGGCTGCACGCTGGGGGCAAAAGTGCAGCCCAGATGGGAGCACGGGTTCCCTGTTTGAACCACAGGGACAGAACAGGGGTGCTCAGGAGGGACATCAGGCAGCAGGGGCCCGAAGGCCAAATGGAGAATGCAGCCCTCGTGCGGTGGGGCAGGCGCCCAGTGTGGCCCGTCACCCAGGATGGTGGGATCGCAGTGTCCCCCATTTGGCCCCTGGGCCCCTTCTGCCTTGCCGTCCCAGAGGGAGACCCGGGTAGCCTGCCAGGAGCCTGGTACTCCTTGGGACTCTGCATCGTGTAAACATGGCCCAGGCCACCAGCCTTTGTCAAAGCAGGCAGAAGGTCAGGCCTGGTGAGGTGCCACCCCAAATTCAGAGCCTAGGGAATGTCCCCCAACAGCAGCCTAGAGCCCTGCACACTCTGCCTCCCTCCTCCGCCCCTGCCTGCCTCTCCTGGGTGTGAATTATTGATGCCCTCTCCTCTCCCCTGCCTGGCTGCTGTCGTGGTAGCCTTGCAGAGGAGGCAGCCGTACCTCTGGCCACGGGAGGCAGCCCTCATGGCCACATGCCTGGCCCGTGGTCCAGGGGTGGTGGACCTTCCCGCCTTCCCCAGCCCCGCCTCGCCCACCAAGACAGGGTGCCCCTGGCTGTGGCCCCAGAGCCCGGTGTGGCGATCGGCGGCTCGCACAGAGCCGGGCTTGTGCAGGCTGCGGGGCGCTGGCGCCCACATTAAGGGCATTGTTTGCCGAGGTAAAAGGGGTTTTTGTCTCCTTCTGGAGCCAGGACAGAGGGAGGAACAATTTCCCCCATTCATCACTAATTCCCCCATTGGAATCGCAGCACATTGCCCCACGTTAGAATACATGGGCACGCCGTCCTGCCCTGCCTGTGGGCGTTCCGGGCACAGGTGGTGGGTCTGGGTCCTGCCCAGACTGGGGACTCACCCTGCTCGAGAGCTGGGGAGGCCTGGTTCTGCCAAAACGGTCGGAAGGGGCGAGTCCTCACTGCTTCCCTGAGGGCCTCAGGGCACAGCCGCAGGCCGGGCAGTCCCGCCCTGCTGGCTCCAGTAGGCTGCCCCCAGGGGGTGACCATCCTGGAGGGGCCTCCTGGCAAGACAGCAGGATGGGGACCAGGTGGGGACAAGAGGTCATCTGGGTACCCTTAACATTCTACTTCTAGTTCCAGGTCCTTAGGGTCCAACCAGAACACACAGCCTGCCTGTGAGCCCCTCGGCCGGAGGCCTGCACCCTGCGCCTGAGAAGGGCCCGTTGCTGGGCCTTCGGTGCCCGAGGGACAGCTGGGGTTTTTCAGAGTCATAAAGCGTTGGAGCCCAAGAGGGCGTCACGGCAACTCCCTGGACGCAGATAAGAGGAGCTGGGGAGGCGGCTGTGGCCAAGGTCGTGCAGACAGCAGGGCCCCGCACCCACTCTGCCCCTGCCTGGGCCCCGCCATGTTCCATTCGGCACAGGTCTCTGTGCCTGTCTTTGTCTCTCTCAAATTGCATTTTTGAGGAGGGCTGTATGAGGAAGAACTCGGAGCGGATTGAAACCCAGCTGCCCCCGTCTCTCTGTTCCTTCTTTCCCCAAATGGTGACGGGCGCATTCTCTGGGCCAGGCGCCACACTGGGCACTGGCAGGGGTGGGTACCAGCCTCCTCGGGACTGAGCTGGGGAAGGGTCCCTGGTGCTTCCCTGAGGGCCCCAGCTGGTGGGGTCCCAGCACGGAGAGAACCTGGCTCCCAGGTCCTGTCCCTCAGCGCTTGCCAAGGGGAGGACCCTGGATTACTCAGACCGAGCCAGACACGTGATGCGAACCTGCCTCCCGCCAGCCTCAGCAATAAGGAAGTTACTGGCTCCCTAACCAAGGAGTCTAGGGCCTTCTTTGGTTTTAGGCACAGTTGGATTTAGGGGGCTCGTCAGTGCCAGCGCGGCAGCCCCGCCTCGTGGGCTCAGCAGCCCCAGGTGGGGGCAGCTCTTCTTCCCTGTCATGGCAGCAGAAGACCCGGGACTGACTTTCTCAGTCCAGCTTGGTCACATGCCATCCCAATGGCTGTGACAGGCAGTGTTGACTGCCAGGCCTGGGGCACATGTTCACCCCGGGGAACCTGGGAGATTCGGGTGCCCTCACCGGTGGGAAGGGTGTGGTTTCTAGGGAGGCAGGAGCGGTCCGGGCCCACCCAATGCAGGTCTGCCAACCCTGGTCTCCAGGGCCGGGGTGGCTTCCATGGGGGCTGGGCACAGGCCAGAGCCACAGTAAACATGGCAGTTTCGTGGGAAGACGGTACATGCTCCGGAATAAGTAGGTAAAGGGGTCAGTGTGTCGGAGGCAGGCAGGGCTAGCCAGGGGAGGTCCTGCTGAGCCCTGGAAGTGAGGGAAGGAGCCAGGGGCAGCTGGGGACAAAGTGAGGCAGGGAGAGGGAACAGTAGGTGCGAGGCCCACAGCTGGGGTGGCAGGGGGTGTATCAGGAAGCCTGGGGGTTAAACTTGGTCAGTGTGGCTACAGCCAGGATCGCAGCCACCGCCTGTGGGGCTGAGGGACAGACGGAGCCAACCCCACGCTGAGCAGCACCTCTGCCCCTGCCGGGTCAGGCGGCTTCCCCGGGTGAGTCCCCCAGTCCAGCCCTAGCCCACGTGCCCGGGGCTGGGTTCTGCTGAGGAGTGGGCCAGAGCCGTACCACGAGGGGGCTTCCCTGAGGTGGCAGCATTTGAGTGAGGTCCTGAGCAAGGAAGCTGGTGACGCCCTCTTCGGAGCCCAGTCTCCTCTAGAACCCTCAGGTTGGTGTCTTGCTCACTAGAGCGTGTGTCCCCAAGGGCAGTACCCACGCCTGCCTTGTCACCCCTGGTCCCTGATGCCCAGCTCGGGGCCGACATGCGGTAGGTGCTGGGAGAGGAGGGGGCGAGCAGGCATGGCAACTCCCAGCCCCTTCGTCCTCCCTCCTTCCCTCACCGTGCCCACCCCAGAGTCGGCACCTGCCAGGCTCGGGGCCCCCAGAAGCCCGTGTTCAGCCTGGGGCAGCCTCGTATGTCGCAAGTAGGCGAGTTAGGAAGTGAGAGAACGGGTGCTGGGGACTCACTGGTTTTTCCCTTTTGAGCACCTCTTCTATACCAGATCTTGTCTACACCATATGAATCCTGTTTTGCTGATGTGAGACCCGTTCTGAGGGAAATTGAGACACAAGGAGGTGAAGTGGCCTCTTCCTGGCTACACAGCTGGCAGCCACCCCGCCCCACGGCACTCCGCATTCTGCCAAAACCTGCAACACTCAGCCGTAGACAGCCCCATGGATGGGGTCACACGGGCAGGCAGCGTGGGGGTGGCTAGCATGCCAGGCCGGGCCGCCCCACACAGTGTCAGGGTAGGTAGACTCCGGCATGAGTGGGGAACACAGGCTCTGTGATTTTTTTTGTCCCTCTGATGTGGGCTCTGTGTGTGTGGCGGGCCCTGCCTGCCCCAGGTGTGCGTGGGTGCACGGGCTGGCCTCAGAGCCTGTTCACAGGGGCCCATGGGCCTGCTCAAGGTTTCGTTTTGTTTGGGGGCTTTTTTGGTACAAAATATGTATACCATAAAACTTGCCATTTTTACCATGTTTAAGTATACAACTCAGCACCATTGTTCAGTACCGCAAACGAAAGCTCTGCTCCCGTGGAGCAATGACCCCGCCCCTGGTAACCTCTGATGTACCTTCTGTCTCTGGATGAGCCTCGTCTGAATATTGTGTGTAAGTGGAATCATTCAATATTTATCCTGTCCGGCTCATTTCACCTCGCATGATGTTTTTAAGGTTCGCCACGTTGTAGCTTGTATCCAGACTTACGGCTGAATAATAGCCATTGTCTGGCTAGACCACATTTGGTCTGTCCATTTATTTGTCAAAGTTTTTCAAAATGTAAACAATGTAAATCAGTGACCAGTATTTTACAATCTAGATATTTACATAATGTTACAGATTTCCAGTTTCTTCTAAAACACTTGGAATACATGGCCTCATGGGTCTCATCTGGCCAACCACTTCCCTTGCTAGGCTGGGTGGCACCTGAGTACAGGGAGGGGGGCTGCCACTGGGGCAAGTGCCTGTTGCTCCCTGGCCAGGTACGCAGCCCTGAGCAAAGGTGCTGGCGGTGGGAGAGAGTGGCCCCCAGAGCACCCTGTGTGTCCCAAGCAGCACCTGAGTCTCGTGTGTGCTCACCCAGGAGGGCGAGCCCATCCTCCCACGGGAAACCTGGCCAGGGAGGCAGATGCTGGGATGCCACCTCTGGCCCCATGCAGGGTGTGGCACTGTAGCCGGCCTTGGCCTCATGCCCGTGGTGAGTGCGGTGACCGTTGGCTCACTGTGAGCCAGGCATGGGGCCTGCTGAGGGGTGGCCCCTCCTTCCCGAGGAGGAACCCAAGGCCCTCCGAGGTCTAGCAAGTGGCCTACGAGGATGGTGTCAGGGTATGAAGTTGCACCTGCAAGGTGGGCTAAGAACAGGCCCCTCACAGAGCTCCTGGGAGCTCTGGCAATCAGCCAGCGTGGGTGTCTGTCCTTGTCCCCAGCGGAAGCTCCTGGAGCTCTGTGGGGGCTTTCCTGGTGACAGGGCCTGCCTTGGTGGGGCAGGCAGCCCTCAGGACGACCCTGGGCCAGGCGGAGGAGGCGTGCAGTATCCCTGGGAGGGTGGGCAGCAGGCTGGGATTGGGGCTGTACATCCTTGCTAGGGGCAGGGAGGAAGGAGCCCACCCTGAGGTGGCAGTGTGGAGCTGGCTGTGCAGGCTGCCTGACGTTGCTCAGCTGGGAGGATCATGGCCGCGGACAGCAGAGCCCAAGCACAGGGTGGGGTGTGGTTTCGGAGGTCAAGAGACTGAGCACACAGGGGCAGGGTCCCAGGAAAGTTTTGGAACAGGGGGCTCCAATTAGGCCATTAGGCCCCAGTGTGAAGGGGTGGGGCGGAGGGAGCGGGCAGCGCAGGAAGGCTGGGGGGTTCCCTACGTTAGAGGCTGGCTGGTGCCCCCACTCCACAATTCACTTTCTGGGTTATCCATGAGGTTGAGTTATGCACATCTGCGCCCCAGGAGGCCTGGCACCTTGATTGTAGTCATTATTGTGTTTCCTGGCCTGGGACCGGTCCAGCATACAGTAGGTGCTCAGTAAAGATGCTGGGTGATTTGTGCATTGCACAACGTCCAGGCTGCTTGCTGGAGATGCTGCCAGGAGAAAACCAGACCTGTGTGTGCAGGAGGAGGAGGGGCGAGTAGGGTAGGCTGAGGTCCACGCGGCTGCTCTGGGACGTGGGCTACTAGGGGAGCTGTGGGCGGGCTCTGAGCAGAACCGGGAGCTGCCCTGCAGGAGGATGGAGGGAGCAGTGGAGCCCCACTGCCAGGAGGAGGAGGAGAACAGGACACCAGGCCCAGGGGACCTGCGGCAGCCGAGGGGGAGGGGTGCCACTGCGCCGCGGCCTTTCCCATCCCCCTCGCCCGGCCTGGCTGCTTGATGGGCAGCCTGGTCCCGCCCCCGGGCAGCCGGGAGCCCGGCGATTGGTTGGGGCTCTAGAGCCGCTCGGTCGCCATGGGGACGCTCAGGAGGTGCGCGTGCCCAGTGCCCAGCACTGGGGACTAAATCTTCATAATCTGCCGGCTGGGAGGGTGGGGGTGGGGTCCGCGCGACCCTGGCCTGGGGGAAGGGGCGGCCTGGGATGTGGCCAGGGCTCACTGCGGCCACCCCTCCCCCACCCGCGCTGGGTGCAGGTGCAGAGCCGCCAGGGCGCCACCGGGAACCACGGGAGTGCTCACCTGAGAGTGACCCCGGGAGTTCCAGGGTGGCTGTGGCCTCTGCTGTCTCAGCGGATCAAGCAGGCGGCTGGGGCCGGGTGGGAAGAGAGGCCTGGAGTTCATCTGAAAATGTCCAGTCTTCTAGTTAAAGTTTGTTCTCCCAGGTTCGGCAGGCGGGCAGTGCCACGCTCTGCACAGCAGGGGGCGCCCTCGGCAGCGCTTTGTTGGGCTGCCCACCACAGGGAAGCGGCGAGGTGCCCCGGGGTGCAGAGCCCAGACCCCAGCCAGGGTGCAGCGTGTTTGTGCACTGCTGCGGAGGCGGAGCTGTGCCTGCCTGCAGGAGGGAGTGGGTGACTGGGGGGTCACAATGGAGCCACTCCTCCCTCCTCAAGCAAAGGAAGGAGAAATTCAGGGGCCCACTGTGGGGAGGGGCCCCGAGGGCGTGAAGGGCAAAGCAGTGCTGAGCAGGCGGAACAGGGTGGGTGGGAAGGTGCCGTCCAGGCAGCTGGGGAGAAGGGAGGGTCTGGCCAAGCCCTAGGCAGCCTCTGGGGTGTCCAGGGACCTCTGGTACGCCACTCACTCGCAGACCCTTGAAGCTGGGCTTCCGCGAGCCTGGCTGTGTTGGAGGGTCTGGCGTGCAGGAGGAATGGCCATGGCTGCTCTGCGCCTGCTGGCCGCGCTACTCTGGCAGAAGAACCATGTGGCTTCAGGCTAGAGTAAGGCTAGACTCTCAGAGCCACGCTCTCCCCTCATCCCCCCACGTGGAAGACACAGGGCAGGTACTCCAGAGTGGCTTCTGTATGATGCCCTGCAGGGGGAGAGATTGTCTTGGGGGAAGGCATGTGCTGGGATAGGGCCTCACACCCAGGCCTCTTGTTCTAGACGACTCCTCCTCCGAGAGTGGCAGTGGCAATGGCTCCTCCACCCTGAACCCGTCCACGTCGAGCAGCACGCAGGGTGACCCTGCCTTCCCCGAGATGAATGGCAACGGCGCTGTGGCCCCTATGGACTTCACTGCCACCGCCGAGGATCAGCCAATCAACCTGTGTGACAAGCTCCCACCTGCCACGGCGCTCGGCACCCCCTCCTACCCCGCGGATGGCTGCAGCGCCGACGGGCTGCGGAGCCGCGTCAAGTACGGGGTGAAGAGCACCCCTGAGGTGCGTGGGGCCGCGGCTGGGAGTCTGTTTCTGTCTGTAGACAGCAGGGTTGTTGTGAAGCTAGGATGCAACTGTATACGTCTGGAGCATAGCTGGGAACCAGCCTGTGTGTGACACCAAGTCAGGGCAATGGCAGTGGCTGCTACACTGTTTTCCTGTAGAGGCTCTGCTTGGGGTGTGCCCTCAAGCAAGGCCCCCACTTCTGAGCCTGGTTCCCCATCTGTGAAGTGAGGCTGATGGCCCCTTCCTTGGTGAAGGTGGTAGGTGATATGTGTCCCTGTGGCCTGTCCCCTCCCCTGTGAATAACAGCAGCAAGTGGCTATATTTAGCACAGACAGGCACAGGCCTCACATTTCCTGGCCACTTGTACCCCTTGCACCCCCATCCCATTTTGTAGATGGTGCAGAAAAAGGGCGAGGGCCCAGGGAGGTGGGGGTGGAACTCCCCTCTTGCCCAGGCTGATGAGGGTGCTTCCACCAGCTGCCTCTGGGCCACTAAGATTTCCTGCAGTAGCATATTTCTCCAGCATGGGCTCTGGGGGCCAGAGGTGCTTCTGGGAGCCTCACCTCCCTGGTCCCTAGCCGTGTACCTTTGGATAGGTCCTTTTCCCTCCCTGGGCCTGTTTTCTCTCTGCAGAGAGGGAAGGGTAGGTGCCAGTGCTTGCCCGAGACGGAGTGTCTCATGAGAAAGTTCTGTACCTAGGGACGGGTGTTGAGCGTCGCCATGTGTCTGGCCCAGGCTGCGGAAGCCTGGCGGGGAGCCTGGCCAGCCAATCTTTGACAAGGTCCTGGGGCAGACACAGCTGCTGTTCCATGGAGGGAGTTTTGCTCAGCAGGGCCCTCCAGCCTCTGTCACCATGGCCACAGCGTGCGTGGGCGGACCAAGGAAGTGAGACGGGAGCAGGAGTGCCACCAGCATCTCCCATCGTAGAGTTTTCTCTGACTGTCTGCCCTGGCCGAGGATTTGGCGAAGGAGTAGCTTGGGAATGTGACTTGCCCAGGGCCACATAGCCAGCTGGTAGGCAGCTTGGGGGCCTGAGCATCCTACCCCCTATGGATGAAGAGGCAGGTGCCAGGCCAGGGCCCCTGGGAGAGCTGACCCCGTGACCCCCATTGGCATGGGACCAGGCACAGGCAGCGTGCATCGTCATTGACTTGTTCCTCAGTGAGTGGTGCAGTGCCCCCCAGGCTGTGCCACGGCAGGCTGCCATGTCACAAAGTCTGACTGTGCAGCTCTTTGTTCCCTGGGCCCAACTTACCTGCTAGATGCCAACCTCCTTAAGGGCAGCGACCACGTCCCCAGGCCACTGCCAGTCAGGATCCAAATGACTGAAGTCAGGACACAACAAAGGTGCAGACTTTCTAAAAGGCAAATGGTCCTCAGAGAGCCATTCCAGAGCAGCGTCAGCGTCCTGAGGGCAGGGGCAGGGGACAGGTGGTGTGGAAGCTGAGCCATGAAGGGTGACAAGATGGAGAAAGCAGGGAGGAAAGTGGGAAGCTGCTTGCCAAGGAGAGATGGGTGAGGGGGGCTTGTCCAGGGAGGAGCTCGTGGGCGGGGGCAGAGGCTTGGAGCCCTTCTCTGCTGTAGGGCAGGCGACCGCCTGGGCAAGCTGGGTCTGGTCCCCTTTGCCCCTTTCTACCCACACATCCTCATTGGGGCCCCCGGGATCATCCTTGGGGGACAGACAGGAGAAGCCTAGCCCGGGAGCGGCGGGGACACACTCTGCCTAATGGACCTGTCACCTTGGCTGACTTCCTCTCCCAGCCCATCTGTCCCTTATCCCCAACAGAGCACACTCGCTGCTTTGGTGACAGCTCAGTTGTCAGCTCAGGGTTGTAGTCCTTCAGGGAAGAAAACCCCGAAGCTAAGCAGATCTTGGCACAGCGAGCAGCCAGCCGGCGGTGGGAGTCCTCGTGTCTGCCTTTCTCGAACCGTATGGCATGTCCTGGTGTGGGCACCACTGCCGAGCAAACAGCTGACATGTGCTGCTGTGGTCAGGCCCCCCTCTGGCAGCCCAGGAGGGAGGTGGCAGCATTGCCGTCCCCATTGCACAGATGAAGGGAACGGGAGGCGGGGTGACCCTCTGTGGCTCACGTGGCAGCTGGGTGGGCTCGCCACCCTGGCACCCAAGCTTACCACCCGTAGGAGACCAAGCAAGGCCACAGGCAGCTGCCTGGTCCAACCTCTGCCTCCTGCCCTCTCCTCAGTCGCCCCCGTACAGCTCTGGGAGCTACGATTCCATCAAGACTGAGGTCAGTGGCTGCCCCGAGGACCTGACAGTGGGCCGGGCCCCCACGGCAGATGATGATGATGATGACCATGATGACCATGAGGACAACGACAAGATGAATGACTCTGAGGGCATGGACCCTGAGCGTCTCAAGGCCTTCAACGTGAGCACAGGCCAGGGGCGGGTGGGGCAGGTGGGGCGGGGCGGGCCAGGGCTGGCCCTCCCATGGCTGTGTCTCCACAGATGTTCGTGCGTCTCTTTGTGGACGAGAACCTGGACCGCATGGTGCCCATCTCCAAGCAGCCCAAGGAGAAGATCCAGGCCATCATCGAGTCCTGCAGCCGGCAGTTCCCCGAGTTCCAGGAGCGGGCCCGCAAGCGCATCCGCACGTACCTCAAGTCATGCCGTCGCATGAAGAAGAACGGCATGGAGATGGTGAGCCTTCCCGCCCAGCCCAGCCCATCCTCTCCCTGCACCACCACCGACCTCCAGCCGTGCCCCTGGGATTCCTGGGCGGCCCTTAGCCACACAGTCTCCCATCATCCTCCCAGTAGCCCTGGAAGCAGGTTCTGTAATCCTGTTTTGACAGTGAGGGAACTGAGGCCCAGAAAGGCCACCTGGCTCTGGAAGTGAAGGCACTGGAGCCCCAACCCCAGCTCTGCACTGCCACCTCTGGGGCAGGGTCTCTGCACAAGCCTAGGGTGCCATGAGCCCCACACTAGCTGCATCCCTGTTCTGCCTGCAGACCAGACCCACGCCACCCCACCTGACCTCGGCCATGGCAGAAAACATCCTGGCAGCCGCCTGCGAGAGCGAGACGAGAAAGGCGGCCAAGAGGATGCGCCTGGAGATCTACCAGTCCTCGCAGGTACCTGCTCCCCTGCCACCGCTGGGGCCACTCCTGGGTGGGTGCAAAGGGAGCAGGGATGGGTGTGGCCTGATGGAGCTGGACTGCACAGCTAGGAGGGCAAGGACAGGGCCAAGGAGGCACCAAGAGGTGTTTGGAGTCCATCAGAGGTCCCACAGGCCTCCTAAGGAAGTCTGGCCCTCATCCTGGGACCAGAGGGTCTTTAGTTGAGCAGTGACAGATCAAATATGCCCACAGGGAGATGAGCAGGGGGTAGAGGGTTAGGGGCAAGGTGACCGGGGGAAGGACAGAATCCCCCAGGCCAAGCTGCAGCATTGGGTCCCAGGAGATCTGGGGCCGCACCCAGGGACAGAGGTTGGGGCTGGCTGCCCCCAGTTTTCCAGCGCCACCTTGCCCCTCTGCAGGACGAGCCCATAGCCTTGGACAAGCAGCACTCGCGGGACTCCGCAGCCATCACCCACTCCACCTACTCACTGCCAGCCTCCTCCTACTCCCAGGACCCTGTGTACGTCAACGGCGGCCTCAACTACAGTTACCGTGGTTATGGGGCCTTGAGCAGCAACCTGCAGCCCCCTGCTTCCCTCCAGACAGGAAATCACAGTAACGGTGAGTCTGGGAGGCCCAGGCTCTGGCCCCCGACCAGCACCCAGTGCAGCCTGCACACAGCCCCCAGGAGGGGCGGGCGGGGGAAGGCAGAGGCCAGCAAGGCCAAGGGACTCCCTTGTGGCTCAGGGAGCCAGGGGAGAGGGGCGGCTCCTGGCACCCTCCCATTTCATTGTCTTAGCCAGCCCTTAGATCAGAAGGTAAGGAAGACTCAGCTGGTTAAACACAAAACCTCCAGCCGCCGCCTCACCACTGGAGGTGCTGCTCCCAGGCTGCTTCCCTCCCTGCGGGTGCCTCGCGCTGGTTCCGCACCCCCCAGGGCCCCGTGAGCACGACCGAGTTGCAGCCAAGGCTCTGCTCTTGCCCTGAGTTGAATCCTCTCCCCACCCCAGTCTCACCATGACGACTGAGGCTCAGGGAGATGATTCCAGCAGAGCCAGGCCCGGCCCTATTCGGCTGTGGCCCAGCGGGCCTGCTGAGCAGCTCTGGGCAGGTCACCTCTCTCTCCAGGCCTCAGCGCACGGCCTCGTACCCAGAAGCCAGTCCTCAGCCCCTGCCCCTGCACTCACAGTGCCCACATCCAGGTCACGTGGGGCGAAGGTCACACACCTGTTCCCTTGGCTGCACTCCCACAGCTGAGTGGTTCAGTGGGTGCCTGCTGGGTAACGTCCCAGGCGGCTCTGCCGCAGATGGGACACAGGCCATTACTAGAGAAACAGTCCCCGAAGAGACAGAAACTTTTTCGTGGAGTTAAGTGCTGCCCTGAGCAGGAACTGGAGTGGGGACCGCAGGCCCTTTCGTTCTGAGGCAGAGGGCAGCAGGGCAGGAGTGGGGCTAGGCATGTAGGTTTTGTCCTGTGCTAGGAAGGAGCCGCTGACAGGTTCTGAGCACAGAAGGGCTGTGAATTGTGCTGTCTGCATCGTTGTCTGCCCTTGTGGTGAGGAGGTTGGAGTGGGGAGGGCCGGAGGCAGCAGTGGTGTGCTCTGGGGGTTGTTCAGAGGCCAGGGAGTGGAGGGGAAGAGTTGAGGACACCAAGGCGCTGCTTGAGGAGTAGGCTGGAGGAAGGTGCCACCTGCAAGCTGGGGAAGCCTGGTGCCAGGTCTTGGCTGGACGTGCCTGAGAACTCCTCAAGCCCTTATCCTCGGCATAAGGGCGGCAAGGGAGGGGGCTAGTCCCACCCCTGGCAGGAAGCCCAGGCCGCGCCCACCCTGGAGCCAGTCCCTGCCACACACTCACCACACCCCCCAGAACCAGGAAGTATGTGCAGGTCCCTGGAAGATTCCTGCCTGGGCTTAACTCCTCATCCCTTCCTAATGCCTCTTAACCTAAAATAAGAGGCTGCCTGGCCCTAATCCCTGAAGCTAAGGCCAGAGTGGCCAGCACAGCGAGAGGTGGAGTGGCCGTCCCACAGGGGCTGCTTTCCTTCCAGGAAGAAGAGCCATCCGCCAGCCCTGCCCCCTACACGTGAGCAGTCTGGCGTCCAGCAGGAGAGGTAGGGGTGACCTCTAGGGCCTGATCCCTCCCAGGCAGTAGACGATGGTGACAAGCCTCTCCCTCATGCCACCCAGTGTGTCCTATCTCAGGGCTGCCTGTCTCATGAGGGCCTCTGGTCGGGTGCTGGGCCGGCTGCATGCCCCGTCCTGTGAACCCTGGGCCTCAGGTTCCCGTCCGTGGACGCCCTGGTTCCTTAGAGGTAGGTGGGAGGTCACTGAGGCAGAGATCTGGTCATTTATTTCCTTGCCTGGGGCAGCCCCTACCCTGGGAACGCTGGCACCTCATTTGAAGAACATCGTTTGAATCTGGGTTTGAGCCCAGCAGTTGGAGGAAAATGACCGGCAGCCATGTGGTTATAGGGCTACCCAGTCCCTCTGCCCTCCCCAGGCACGGCCTTTTAAGTGATTGTTCAGTCAGTTTGGTACCTCGGTTGGGCAGCCGTATTAATGGCTCAGAGCTCCTCACTTTGCTCATTATGTTGTCAACTGGAGATGCAAATCAGCTTAGATGGAATCAGGCTCTGCCTGTCTTGCCTGGGGTACTGGGCAACTCCTGCCCACTCCTGCCCCTCCACCAACCATCCAGCAAGCACCCGGCAACCCAAGCGTCCTGCTGTAACCAGAGCCTGCGCCGGGATGTCTCCAGGTCAGATTGGCTGTAGGAAACAGGGACCTCCTCCTTTCCAGGCTTTAGCTACAGCCCAGGGGAGAAGGCAGGCTCTGAGCACAGGCACGAACAGGATAAGATTTGGGAATGGAAGGAGGAAAGAGAGGACACCCAGCGCCACTGCCAGCTGCTGCTCACGTTGACCGTGGCAGGAGGCTCCAGCCACCCTCCAAGCATTGTCTGAAGGGCACCGGAGCCACCCCAGAAGGAACCAAACCCTCTCCCTCCTATCCCTCTGGGTCCAGCCCCTGCAGTACCTGACAGGTATGCCTGGCCCAGTCGTCCAGTCGGCCACCAACTTGGGAGTCAATCCCCTGCTTGGCTGCTGGTTCCAGTAATAACACAGCCCCAACTCCTTCCTCCTGTGTTTGATTTTAAGAGACGTAACAGTTCCTTTAACTCTCAATTCCAAGGACATTCTTTAGCAAACCAGTTCCCACGACCACCTCCTTGATATCCATGTTCTCTGGTCAGAGAGGAAATAACCCCATGTGACAAACTGTCCCATCTTAGACTCCAACTTACCTCCCCATTTGGAGGCTGCACCAGCTTCCTTTTAGCAGCAGTCAGGTTTCCAATTTATCCCAAGATGTTACTTCTGGTCTAGATGCCTCCAGTGACAAGCCCTTACTTGTCCATCTCTCTTTATAGCGGCATAAGAACTGCCACTGTAGACGTACTGAGCACACATGGCCATCAGAACCTACAGGGTAGTGAGGAGACCCGCTAGGGTCCCCTAGAGCAGCCCCACACCCCGTGAGACTAAGCCCGGGCTGCGCTGTGGGGCGGGAAACAGGGAGGCTGACCTGAGGAAGGCCCCGCTCCCACACCCCAGATCCTCTCTTCTCTGGCTGTTTCTTGCTGGACACCTCGTAAGAATGCTTTTCCAACTCCAGGAGTTTAGAAGCCCTTTCCTAGTGGGCCGGACCGGGCAGCAGGCCTCCTGTGGTCTGAGCAGCCTGCCCACTGGCGCCCCGGCTCCTGCTCACAAGAGCCGCCTCAGTTTGCAGATGAGGGCTCTGAGGCTTAGAGGGGTTGAAGAATTTGCCAGTGAAGTAGCAGAGTTGGGCTCTGAATCCACATTTGACTCCAAAGCCAGCAGCTCGCCCCACAGAGCTTCTTGTGAAAGGCCGAAAGGAACTAGGGCCTGATGCCCCTCCCCTACAACACACACACCCCTACTGTGTTCCAGAAGAGGGGCGCCCTCTTCTGCTGCCACCATCCGAGGGCAAAGGGCAGGTGATTTCCCCAGACACCCTGTCTGGGGTCCTGTTTCCACCTCACCCAGGTACAAAAGAAATCCTCAAAAGAAGGGGGACTCCAGGTGCTGAGGCCCAGCAGAAAGAGCTTAACCCCGGCCCCACCCCCAGGTGCCACACTCCCTCTCTGGTGGGAGTGCCATCATGGCTTGGCTGGGGCCTCCTTCCCTAGCCACGCAGGGAAGGAGGCCTCACTGGCTTCTCTCCAGCTGGACAGAAGCCCCTTCCTTCTGTGCACATGCAGGTGTTCCTGTCACTGGTCTTTTGTGGCTCCATCATGGACACCTGCACACCATCTCCCCTCCCAGCCTCCCTGAGCGGGAGGATAGCACATAGGTCTGTACTGTTCCCCTATGCACGCAGACAGACTTCCTTGTGGTGCTTGTCCCCACAGTTCCTTTACGGGACTGTTATTTCCCGTTCCCAAGCTCCTCTTACCACACTGCAGAGAGGCAGAAGTTCCTTTGCATCCAAGGCTTCTGCTTCCTCGCCTGGGGCCAGAGCTTAGGCTGTATGTGGCAGGGATCCTCAGAAAGCACAGGGCACGAGCTGTGCTAGGGAGCTACGGTAGGAGGCCGCCCTGCCTGATGCCAGAGCCTGTGCACTTGCCACGAGGCACCCTTCCGACAGACCCACCATGTGCGCCTTCACCGTGTGAGCCTGGGCAAGGCTCTCAGCAGCAGCTTGCACCTGTCACACAGTGCCGAGGAGACCCCCTTCTTTACAGGATCACCCTGAGATTAACCCTGTTGCAGGCAGGCCCCATTCTAGGCACTAGGGATACAGCCATAGGGGAGACAGCCCAGAGCCACGGACTCCAGCCTGACTGGCAGCAGGCACCAAGACTCAGGGTGATGACCGCATAAAGGACGCCTCGCCTCCCAGAAGCCGGGCAGGGTGTCTGCTCCTTCCCTTACTGTTTCCCTCTCCACAGGGCCCACGGACCTCAGCATGAAAGGCGGGGCCTCAACCACCTCCACCACTCCCACGCCCACCCCCTCCAGCAACAGCACCAGCAGGACCATGCCCAGCGCCCAGCTCAGCCCCACGGAGATCAGCGCCGTGCGGCAGCTCATCGCCGGCTACCGGGAGTCTGCGGCCTTCCTGCTGCGCTCGGCAGATGAACTGGAAAACCTCATCTTACAGCAGAACTGACCCCGCTGGCACCTGGAGTGCACTGCCCTAGGGAAGGAGGCTGTCCCAGCCTGGACCTGGCTTCCTGCCTCACCAGTTGGTACATTTTGTTTTTTGAAAGAGGTGGGATCCAAAAGAGCTGTTTCTAGCCACACTCCAAGCATCTGAGACTTTGGGCACAAGGACACTTTTTTTTTTGGAATCTCACCACACGGGTGCTCTGACCTGCTTGGAAGAGGCCAATGGGGGCAGCTCTGGAAGAGTGGGGCTCCCCTGACAAGGCGCCAGGGCTGCAGCTCTATTTAGAATCACCTTTGTGGACCCTGATGTTAGACTCCCACTCCCAGATAATTACCTTTCAAGTCTTAGGTGAGCATAATTGCATATTTATTGAGAAAAACAAAGTGGACCCCTTCTTCCTCTCCCCTTAGTAATTTATTTTTCTGAAAATGGATTCTTTTGTGTTTGTACAGATTGCCAGTCTGTGTCTGTCTGATCAGAAGGATGTATCCCTGTACCTAACATTCCATATCACTACACTGACGCGGGCTGGGGCCGGCAGGGGCAGGGCGGGTGCCAGGCTGGCTGTCCCTCTGGGTGCCCAGCACACCCTGGGGAAGGCCACCACCCCTCGGCCAGGCTGTCCTGGAGCAGATCCCAGTGGCATCACAGGGATACTGCCAGGCCTCCCCAGGCACCACCAAGCAGGAGGACCTCACCCACACCATTGCAAAGCAAAACAAAAAAGGCACCCCTACCCCACTCTACAGAAGCCCCAGTCACATGGTCACCTGTATTCTACCTCACACTCCAGCGTGGGCTTTTTCCAGGATGTGCCCTGAGCCTGTTCTGAACGGCTGTCACCCCAACTCCCCCCCATCACGGTGTCTGCCTGGGAGGTAAGTCCAGACTGGGTGTCCAGGAGCTGGAGCCCAGAGAGGGTCCTGCCCCTTATAACCAGCCACCGCAGGCCCCTAGCCCTCCCAGCTGCTTACTGGGACAGAGCATGGGGAGATGGCAGTGGTCAGCAGGGCCCTTGCCCTCACTGTGCTGCCGGGGAGCCTGAGTACTTCTCTGCACAGGCCTGGGCCCTCAGACACTTGCTGAGAAGGGCAGGTTTCTTCAGGGCGCACCCCCAGCTGTCAAGGCAGCTGTGAGCTCCAGGGCAGACTGCAGTTCCCATCCCCTCACCCCATGTTTGGAGTAAAGGGATCATCAGTGGAAGTGGAGAAGCCACTTGGGTTTTCCTAAGACCAGCCCTTCTTCTGGAAGGGCCAGTCCTGGAAGAAACCCATAATCCCTGGAGTGTGGAAAAGGGCAAAAGGAAAAAGCTGGCCTGGTTTCCTTCCTCCCTGATAGGCACTTCCTCTTGCTCAGTGCAATACCTGCCAGTGCTGCTAAAACCAGGGATTCGCCCAGACCTCAGCAGGCCCACGGGGCCTCTCCATGCGACACTCCGTAGCCATGACAGCAGCTCTCTGCTGCCCGCCCCTGCCCAGAGCAGGCAGAAGCCCTCTGTTGCCTTTCCTCCCTCAGAGCAAAGAGGCCCCAGGGGAGCCAGGGCCGAGTGGCCCCTAGGATGGCCGCAGAGAGCCACACGACCCTGGAGCAGGCACCCCTTCCCAAACCAGCTTTTCTGCAGCCAACTTCTTCCCGGCACTGTGGCAGACCCCCCTCAGGAGGAGTGGGAAGGGGGCACAAGTGCAGATGCCCCATCCTGCCTCAGATCCAGAAACTCTGAAAGGTAGGGTGCCCACCCCGTGCTTACTTCCAGCCCCTAGAGGTTGGGGGTGGTCTTATCTCTCAAGTGGCCTCCAACACCTCACCCAGCCACATCACCTCTGCCTTCCACCTGACCAATCCCCAGGCCTCCGGGCAGGGCCAGGACACCCGAGACTCACCCTTAGCACAGCACAAGCTCCAGTGCCCAAGGCCTCCCCAACACCTGGCATCCACACGTCCAGTCCCACCTGCTCAGTACTACTCCCGGATGTTTGAATTTGTGTAAATATTTATTTTTGTGTGTGAACAATACAACAAAGTAATTGGTAGATCTTTTGCAAAATGTTACCCCAGGCAATTTGTGAAAATCTTAAATGTTAAACCCTGGCAGAGACAATCGCCACCCTAGAATTCCTGATATCAATTGCTCAATGTGTCACTCACTTCTCCCAGAGGCGGTGCCCAAGCTGGACAGGAACGGTTTGCATTTCTAGGCAGACAGAAATGAGAAAGGCCGGGGAAAGGGCTCCCTCCCACCACCAACACAAGGGATTAGATCTAAAGATCATACAAGCTACCGTCTGAAGTTGAGTTTTTCTAAGTTCAAACTGTGGTGACTGACCACCTCCAGCCTGCCTTAGTACTGCGGCAAGAGCGTGGGTTCAATGTATTTTAAAGAGAAAGGAGAGGACATGCCAGTGGTAGAAGTCCACTGGGACTCCAGGAGACCCCTCCAGGATGGATTTTGTCACATTGACCCCAGCTCTTGGGTGGGCTCCTTCGCAGTGAAGCTACCCCTGAAGCCCTGGAGATGGCAGAATGGGCAAGTTAGTGCATGGAAACAGGATTCCACTAGCTGGTTCAGTCAGGGATCTTGTTCTATTTTGCTTCTATTTTAAAAGATGCAGCTTCAACCCCTTCCCTCTACTCCCGACTTGGAGAGCACCAAAAAGCTGGTTGCTGTCTCATCCTCACCCAAGGGACTGCCTTCTCCCAAAGGGCTCCCAAAGCCCTGTCCCACAGCCATTTAAAAATCTTCTGGAGGGCCTCAGGGCACAAAAGTAATCATTTGGGATCCTAAGTTAAAAAGGAAATGCAAAGTAGCAATTCCAGAGTCTTTGCAGGGGACTAATCCCACAAAAAGGGTAGAAGCAGTGAAGTGGGCCTTTGGTCTGGATCCTTGAGTAGACCAGAGAGAAGTGTGTGTAACCTGCTGGAAGTTCATTTTACCATCACCGCTCTTACAAGGCACAGTTTACTCCCAAGGACAGTGTTGAGGGGGAGGGGGACAGGTGGGGGGGCCAGGAAGGTTTTAGAGGATTTCAAACAACCCATCTGTCCCTATTCCCAAGGGCCACTTACAACTCCAGGGGTGGTTATAGGATTAATACCAGTTCATTTTCAAAATGCTGCTTTGAACTCAGAGGGTTGATACTTTTAATTTGTAATTTTTTTGTAAAACTTTTTACAGGATAGTAAAGTATTTCACCAGAATACCAGTTTCAATCCGTCCATGGTCTGATTTTTATATAATTTAGTGGTGCTTTAGAAACTTTGTTTTTGTTGTTTCTGAGCTAAATAGCTCAATCCTTTCTCGCCTGTATCTACCTAAGACCAATGTGAACCTTTGTATTTTTGCTCCTAATTTTGGACTCAGTGAAAGTGTACTGTTTACATGTACAGATGCCCTCAGTCCCTGTGTGTTCTGCAAGACTCGCTCTTGAGGAGGAAGATGCACCTCACTAAGCTCATCTGCTTAGCAAAGCCACAAAACAAAAACCTCTCACTTTTAACCTGTTTCCACCTAAAAATAAAAACAAAAAACCTACACCACATAGAACTCAGATTTGCTGAAAAACACTTTCCACCTGGTAGATGGTCCACGTGCTTCTGTCATGTGGTCCACTTAGGAACAAGAGTCAGAACAGAGACCTCCCGCCAGCCCCTGGTGTGCCGCAGCGCGGACAGAGAAGTGAAGGCAGGACCACGCTGCAGAGCCGTGGGATGAAGACAGTTCTCTGGGCAGCCTGGGAGTGAGAAGGTCAAGATGACTCACGTGGCCTTTAGGATCAAGCCAACCAGGACTTAGGGACAACCCAAGAGGTCATCAATCCTCTGGCATAATTTAGACATGTTTTGGAAGAGCGTGAATTCCCTGTCTGAGATGAGATTTTAAGACTTTCAGTGCAGATGGTACAAGTATTTCTTCAGGGTTCCTCTGGGGGCAGCTCATTCATGAGGCACCACCTCTGGGGAGGGACGGGGGCTCCAGACAGCAAGTAGATGGCACTTAAAGCAAACAGTGGATGGCACCAACTTTTAAAGGTGACTCTTTATTATAATAATCAATGGCTTCACCTCTAAATTATATTTTTACAGATATGCACCTATGCAACTTAACGTGGCTCTTCTAAGCAGGTGAGGACTTCCTCCTCAATGCTCTCTATAAAAATTATTTGTGTTCTATATAGTGAGTTTTTCCAGTAAATGTGGCTTAATATTTTAATTCTTAGAATGTGTCTTCTCTACGTGATGCGACTAAATTCTGTTTTGTTTGTGGAATGACTAGCACAGGCCGACTCCCTCTCTCCCTCACTTAACAAGACCAATGAGCTGTTAATCGAGCTGTTATCTCCATGGTATTACTTGCTAAATGCACTGATTTCATAAGTATGTGGAATCCTTTTCCTTTTGAACCTGTATATCATATATAAGACTGAATCTACTTAATAAACACTGAACAGCAAACCGAACACTGCTTCCACTGTCTCCTGTCAACAGAAGCACTGCCAGCCAGTTCCCATCCTTCTGAATCTAGTTTGCTACTGAAGCATCTTGCTACTGGTAGATTCTACCTTTTCCTAGCCAATAATCTGGGACACACAAGGTCCTCAGTAAATTTTCCTGAATAAACCTATAATTTTAGCACCTCGTGTGTTAGGGAAGGAAACAGCCTTTCCTTGCTGCTAGTCAGGTGTTGAGCAGAGGCAGAGAGCTCTCCGTGCACCATCTTAAGTCTCAGTCTCCTTACCCCACTTGCAGATGCAGATGCATAGTAGGTATATGAAACAAAAAACTTGAATCTTTTCTCCTCTCACCCTAGCATGTGGCTAAGTGACCTAAACTGAATTCCTACAATAATTCCTAAATGCTACTTAGAAAACCAAGCCAACAAGATCCCTAGTTCTGAACCTTTGGTACTTGACATTCCGTTCTATGCAAAACCCTAGACCCCACCCTGGGAGGAAACAAAAGGGCTACTTTTCCCAAAAGACCTTTATGTGCATGTTTTTTTCATCCTACATATATTATTTAGGTTAAACTTTAAGGAAAAATTGCAGGAATATGTCTGGGAACAAACTTGATTTTCATGGGTTTAAAAACAACTTTTGTGACTTAAAAGCTTACATTTTACTGTTAAAATTACAAATGTGTATATACACATACACCTACATGGCAGTTATTAAAACCTTGACTTTTTAGTAATGGTATAAGAATCTTTTTTTTTTTTAATAGAAATTCTATGCAGTAGCCAAATACGTAAAATAGACCAGAGGAGAGGGGCTAGTTTGAAAGCTCTGCACTGAGGGTGTGACTTTGGGGCTGAGACGCATGTAAAGACAGCAGGTCCGGGCACAGCACTAGATGGGACACCTCACCTTTCCCAGGATGTGAGGATCAAGGGGCAGCAGATCCTCAGTAATACCATGAAAGTTCCTTGTCCTACCAAAACTACTACTGCTGAGACTATTAAAACTATTAAGATGACCGAAACCCCATAATCTGGGACATCTCCAGAACACAGACCCACTTCACACAGACCCCACGGGCCTGCCGACCAGCCCAAAAAACTTACCTCCTTCCACAGGAAATGCTGCAGTTCCACAGGAGACTGGAATCCGCAGGAGAAACCGCTTGAGGGCAGGACAGTGCAGGCTCTTCCCAGTCTGGCTTCTTTAAATGGGGCTCCAAGCCACTGGTATTAACAGTGGACACAGGACATCGTCAGATGGAAATGTCCCCTTAGAACAGTGAACTAAAATTTACTCAATGACAAAACAGGCAAACCTCCCTTGACTCAATGAGGGAAAGGGGAGAACATACATATGCTGCCTTTTAAAAAATAACTTAAAATGCACTAAGGAAGTTTTAGTTGTTACACAAAACCTGCTAAGAAGAATCTGTGCAATGTCCTACCTTCCTTTGGTTGATGTTTTCTATTATATACCCCCAGATTTTATTAGGTTTGTTTTCAGCCAGTGGTTCTTAAATGAAAGGCCCCAGCTGCCTAAGAAACTCAAACCCTCTGAAATAGAATGCAAAACTTTGTATGTGCATGGCGGGGGGTGGGAGGGGCTGTGCAGTGTCCACCAAAAGGTGAAAACCCACTGACGCCAGGTAAAGCAGCACTAACTGTGTTGTTCTCAAAGGGCATTTGTCTATGTCCCACAGTAGAGATGTTTGCTCCAGGCTTTCAAATTGAGGCAGAGACAAGAGGAAGCATGGGGTACTGTCCAGTTTTGGTTTCAGGTAGCAAACTCCAAGGCCACACATCTTACCCTTTCCATGGCTTCAAATGGCATCCACACACACAGGCAAAGGCAGCCTGCCCCCTTCCTCTCAGAGCAGCAGGATGCAGCAGCTTTGGTCTGTTGAGAGCTCTGGTGGATGCAGGCTGCTCTATTTAACTCACACACATACCCACAAACCCCTCTCAAGCAGGGTCTAACTTCCTCAAGAGCAGGCTGGGTGTCAAACAAATTAATGATACCTCGCCAGACCAATATAATATTCTTTCCCTATTCCCAAACATTGTGTTTCCTTGTCCTTTGGATCATGAGCAACATAAGCTGCCCTTACCAAATACTCTAAGCTCTGGACTGCACCCAATGGCTGCAGCGAGAACAGGAACCAGGCATTGGTGTCACAGCCCGCGCCAGCACCAGCACAGCACACACAGGACCACATCTTGACAGCTTCCCCCAGGCAAGGGTGAAGCAATGGCCTTGGCTGTACATTAAGTTCATGTAGCAAGTATCGTCTTAGCCTGGTACAAGCTAATAGTCACTAACAATCTGACGAAGTAGGAACTATTATCCCCATTCACAGGGAGAGAGGCACCATAACATGCCCAGCCCCCCCAGAGCTGGCAGGTAGCTCCAAGAACCCACTGCACTATTCTGCTTCCCTGTTGAGATGTGACAAGCAATGCAAGGCCCCAAACCTGCATTCTCAGCTCCTGCAGTCCTAAGTGGCCCAATGGATTCTCTGACGAGAAGGCATAAAGACACGTCATCACCACCAGGCAACTGCCCAGGCACCGAGGGGCTCCTGAACCATACATGCTCAAACCGCGTGTCTGCTGACAGCAGCACTGCAAAATGGCAGCTTCAAGTGCCCGAAAGGTGTCTCACCACATACAAGTTTTTCTCCAATTCATGTAAAAAAATTAATGTATATATATTTGATCTTTACTTCTATCATTTTTACTTTTGGCTTATTTATATACCAATAAAATTATTTCTGATGAGCAGAGTCATGTATTTCAGTACTTGAGAGAAGTCTGAGGACTGTAACTGGGCTAGCGATCCCTGCCAGCATGTCATCCACACCTGAGGCAGCACCTCCCTCACTGCTGCCTGAGACCACAGGAAGAGGTGCTCATGGTTAAGGCTTTTCAAGGTCAGCACTGGGCACCCTCCCACAGAAGACCATCAATCCATTTGGCAACCTTAAGCTCAGTGAGGCCATTTGGATGAGCAGCGGCAGAGGGATGTCACAGTTTACGACTTTCACTCACAAAGGGAAACACTCCCATTGCTTCAGCAGATACCTTATTGCAGTTCGCAAAGTGGAAAGGTTTGCCAAGTCATGAACAGAGGCTACAGACCAGTGAAGCTGCCAAGTCATTCCTTTTGGACTAACCTCCCAAAGAAGAGCTCCGTGTAGAACAGCAGCTCCAGAGCAGAGGCGAGGCGAGCTGGCGCTACTCCTTCCCATCCAGCTCCGCACTCCAGCCGGACCTTCCCATGCCAGCGGGGCAGCCACAGAAGATGACTGAGACCACAACCGCAGGGTGTACAGGTTTATTGTTCCAATACCATAAGAGACATACAAAAGCAGTGCTTTCTCTGGGGCAGCCTCATGGACCAGATCAGTGTCAAACTGTACTTTTGAGTGGCCCCAAAGGTCCCAGCAGAGGGAAGTAGAGGACCAGACACTCGTGGGCCCCTGCTCCCAGGCTTTGGTAAACGGACTCTTAAGTTGACAACTTAGACTTGGCCAATACTGCACTTTATCATTGTCAACTTCTCATTCTTCAGGTGACAAAAATGCCACATCAGATTAAATGGGGAAAAAAAACCCTGTTGGATGAAATGAGATTTGCCAAAGTCATAAAAATTTTATACTTCATATAGGAGCACTCACACAGGCAGACTGAAATCAAATGAGGACTCTCAACTCTGTAATAAGTTGAGATACAAGAGGTGAGGCAGGAAACAGGGTGAGGGATGACAAATACAGGGATATCTACTTGCTGGAAACTTATTGGGAGAGAGGCAGGCAGCAAGCACAGCTTTGTTTCTTCTTAAAACCTGCCTGCTGCCAAAAGTACGTGAAAAGGAGCCCCAGGAGAGCATTGGTTCCAAGGTATTGCTGTGACAGGTGGTGACCCTGGAGCCGAATCTGTAAGGCCTGCCTGGGGGATACCCAGGGAACTCACCCATGAATCCAGAAGCACTTAACACTGGTGGTGGTGACTTGTCACATATGGCAGCGAGCAGCCACTAAAGGCTGGAGAAGGAGAAGAGATGTGAGGAGCAAGGTGCACTTGCTCAGTAGCGTGTGGATGGGCTGACTATGGCTCTGCGGGCTGTGGCAGACCCACCTGGTGACCCATGATGGGGTGCCGCGCCAGCCTGGCAGGTCACAAGTCAATCGTTTCGCCCTCACGTCAAGCAGCACAGCACTCAGTGGCTCTGACAATAGGCATGGAGAAGTAAATTACACCACTTTAATGCGATGATGCTGAAGACGTAAAATAAGGAGACAGTCATGTTCTCTGTACAGTAACATCCATTTACAGAATCGGCCTGTACTGTGTACAACATATAAATACATGATAAAACATTAGAGGTGCATAGAGCATACTTACAGAAGCCAAAAAGTTCACTTTATACATCCAAGAATAAAGGGTTAAAAATATAAAAATAAGAAACACACACTGCTTTGAAATGTAAAATGACTTTCACATACACAGGTACGTGGAGATGCCCACTCCCACAGAGTCCAAAGTGACGGGGAGAGTGTCAGAGGAATTCACCTGCAAATGTCTGGATAGTTGACTCACAAGGTCTACGGATGGCATTTTCATAAGAAAGACAACCCTATTCCCCGACCCCATTGTCCAAGCAGGGCTATTTAAGGTTTCAAAAGATCCTGTGGGCTAGTGGATCATACTGAGACAGGAAAGTTCCGAATTGCTTCAGCAACAGAACCAAAGGTCAAACTGGCTCTATCAACTGGCAAATGACTGAACTGTGACCATGAGGTCAGCAGGTGCTTAAGCCCCCTGGTGGGCAATGCTGGGAGTTACTTTAACCCTGTGCTGGCTTCTTCCCCACCATCAACTCCCCAAAGTAGCAGAAGATAGATGGCAAGGAGGGGGCAGTGGAAGACTGACATTTCTACTCAGTTCCAATAGGTTAGTTCCCTTGGTGGAGAACACAACCTTCCCGTTTCAGTTTCAAGTCCCTCTGGGTGTCAGGCAGGCTCCCTAAGCCACACCAGGCTCCGACTGCGAAGCAAGTCCAGGCTGGCTGGCCTTGGGCAGCCCAGTGGGTTGTCCCCCAGGAAACACCTCCAGCAAGACCAGAAGGGTTGACAAGTGACAGAGGGCTTTAGCACTATAAATTTTGGGGAAGGCAAGAGTGCTCTTGCCTAGAAATACAGAGTATTATATCAATGAAATTCTGTATACAGATTTAAGATCAATCATTATCAAAATACACACACTAAATATACAATTTTTCCCATGGCCATAATTTATTATCTCACCACAAGGCACAATACACAGAGCTTTGAGGGTCCAATA
The DNA here is from genome assembly GCA_008086735.1 of Cheirogaleus medius. NCBI lineage: Eukaryota > Metazoa > Chordata > Mammalia > Primates > Cheirogaleidae > Cheirogaleus > Cheirogaleus medius. The sequence goes on along the minus strand of VBSM01001118.1, from coordinate 31,470,413 downwards.
CAGTCATCATGACAGAACGCACCACAGCCTTGGCACATGATCATGGCTTTCAGGCTGCACGCACACTGGAGCGAGATGCTTTCCACCGTGCTGCTGTCAGTGAACATTTGCAAGGAGAGTGATGCACTGTGGCTCGCACCGAAGTTTGCTTTGTGGCTCAGCTGCACCACGCTTCCAGCAAGGCCTTTGGGAAAGGAGGGAGAGCTGGAGGAATAATTAAAGCTGGTGGAACTTAGTTGGAGTTTAGAAAGCTTCCCATAAAATGCCTGCTTGATGTTGAGTTGGGAGGGGATAGAAGGTGGCTCCAGAGGCTCACTGAGCCCCTTCCCTGGCTCTCGGGGTAATTTCCAGAAGGGCAGGTCCATGACAAAGGGCATGCCTTGCAAGTGACCTACCAGTTCCAGGGGACTGTGCCCAGCAGCTTTCCTGTTCTCTGCATTTGCCTTGACAGGGCCCCCAACAAAAGTCTTCTCATTCTTAATGCTGCCAACAGAGGCAGGTGGTGGCTTTGGAGCCCAGTCTTCTCTTGCAGTCTGTACCCCACTAGATACAGAGTTTTTGTTTGGTCCCAAGTTCCCACTGGGAAAAACTGGAGGGACCTCAGCGGGCAGTGGTGTTGGGTCTGCAGGCCTGGGACACTGAAGGGTTGCAGTCACACTCCCAGAGCCAAAGAGCTTCTTCCCTTGTCCTCCAACATGGTTCCGATCACCCAGGGCCCGGCCCATCTGCTCTGGACCAAAGGAGATCACATTTGGAGATGAGAAACAAGGTGCTCTCGAGGTAGTGAGATCTCCTGGACTTTTGCCTGGAGCAGCATCTGAATTACTGCACTGGGACATGGCACGGATTTCCTTCTGATCTTCAAAACTTAAGGAAGAGAACTGCTCTTTGGAATCCAATTCTTCCATTTTCCCAGAGGAAGTCATTGGATGTGTCACTGGATTTAGGGAGTCAAAACTTGGGGCTGTCTTGGAAATCTTTTGGGGCACTCCAGGAGGCTGGATGGCCTCTATCCTGGCAAGACTAGTGCCTGCATCACAGCTCTTCAGCAGAAGAGGCTCCTTCAAACCCCTTAAAGAAGTGGGGCTGCTTCTGACAACCAGGTGACTGTTTTCCCCAGGATTATGCAAAGACCCCATGCTCAGGAAGCCACCATGGCTCTGCTCTTTTGTAAGTGGTAGCTGTGGGGATTCTGGCTTGATGCTATCATGGGCTGGAGGAAGAACCTTCTCTAGGGCCAACTTACCCTGCAGCAACTGTATCACAAGTGGGTTAGTGGGCTCCACTGAGGACCCAGGCCTGGCCAGGCATGTGGGTTTCGGCTGGTACTCAGTACTGGCCAGCAGCAGGGAGTCTGGGATCTTTTGGGGGACTGCACATACTCGAGACACCCAGCTCTGAGGTGCAATCATACCATCTGTCCTTGTAACCAGACTCAGGTCACCGTTCATCCTGGAAAGTGAGACAGATCGGTTCCAGTCCTGTTTCTCATCCTTGTCTACTGAGGATCCCTTCATCACTGTGCCTTCACTAGTGTCGGCCTCACTGCTGTCCTCAGTGAGGTGGCCTTCAAAGTCAGAGGCTGTGTCTGTGGACTCGCTGTGAGGACTCAGTGCTTCAGAGTCTCCACTGATTTTCAGCTTTTCAGTGTCCACCTGTTTGCAGGCACTGGCAGTGCTGTCAACACCTGCTCGTGACAGCACTGGCCAGAGTGAAGGAAGGTTGCCAGGGGGTTCGGGGCTCTCCTCCACTGTCAAACCCCCTGGCAATGCAGGAATGAAGGGAGCAGCTTTCTCCCACTCTTCCCCAACCTGGGGCTCAACACATGGTACGTTTTCTCTGGATTCTGGTTCAGGCTGTTTCACTACCTCATCATCTGATGGGACGGGCAGCCAAGAAGTAGTACTGTCAGAAATGAGAGCCTTGGTTTTCAAATTTTCTTGTCTAGAATCACTTTCCCTCATGGGAGGGCAGGAGTCACCAAGTCCTAATTCATCATCAAATGGTCTGTCTTGCAGGCAGTGAGCCAATGACGATTCAGGTGTGGAACTATGAGTCACATCTACAGGAACTGTCACAGTGGGATTACTGTTAAGAGCCAGGCCAGTCCCTTCTAATACATCTCCCACCAGAGATTGAACAGGACCATCCTCTGGGAGGACAGTGGGTCCTCGCTCCTCATTATCCCTTTCCCAGGAAGTGGTACCAAGCTCACATTCAGTTCTAACATCTAGATGCAACTTAGGCTGCTCAACTAATCTTTCAGCTACTGGGGTTTGGGAGGACAGTGGGGGCAAAGCCTGGCATGGCTGGTCCCCAGTGGGAGCGATGGGAAGCTGGGAGGTATCTTCTAGCCCACTTGTGAATACACCTGGAATCCTCTGTAGTGGGCAGCTTTCCTCCTGTCTGAGAGAAGCCAGTTCCTCTCTTCTGGCTCTGGACATGGCAGTTCCAGCCTGGGCATGCTCCCCATTTAGAGGACAAGGCGGCAATAGTTGTGTTCGCTGTAGATCTGACGCACACTCTCCAGGGGTGCTCGTGGCTCCCCTGGGCTCAGGGTGGCCACAGGCCTCACTACCATCACCACTGCTGCTGCTGCCTCTGCCACCTCCCTCATCGGTGGTCCCGCCGCCACCTCCACCCGGGCCACCCCCCCCTCCGATGGCAGTGGTGGCCGCCTCTCGATGGCAGTGGTGACCTCTCGCCCCTCGGGCTTGCAGAGCACGGGCTTTAATGTCTGCGAGGGTCCTGGCGCCGGTCCAGCCCCGGCAGGAGGGCTCCGTGATGGGGACGATCCGGGGGCATATCTGGTAAGTGGGCTGACCTTTAACCACCCAGGGTGGTTTGATACGTGAAAGTTGAATCTGCAAGAAAAGAATTGGAAAACAGTTTTAATTGACTAGGTAATCTGACCTAGGAACCGTAAAGCAAAACTAGTATTCTAGCAGCGTGGGAGTCACAGCATACAGAATCAATTTCCCTAAAAATGAAATAAGCATAGTAAAATGGCTGCTCATGACACCACACCATTCGGAGAAGATTCTGCTCAAGGGCTGTTATGTGCCACACTTCTAAATTTAATTTCTGGTGGGACTGTGTGAGTCACTACAGCAAAGAATCTAACACTACCTAATAAAAGATTTAAAAACTCCAAAGGATTTTGACCTCTAGAGATAGCTTTAACATAGTGAACAAAAAAGTAAGAAAGAAAAGAACCTCATCTCCCTAAACTTCACATGAGTCCCAAGAAAGGCTCTCTCATAGGAAGCTCTACATTTCCACATGATTAACTCAAAGGCCCAGGGGCAAAGGGGCTCTATAATCTCATGACCCTCAAAGGAAACCTCTCCTACCCGGATGGGCGGGACTTTGGGCTCCTCTTTAGTGGGCTGTGGCTTTTCGGTGTGAACACTTTCAATTGTGTTACGAAAGGACTGACGATCTTCAAGCCGGGGCTTCTTTTCGGGAAAGGACGCAGAGGCCGCCTGCTCAAAGGATTTCCTCTTCTGATCCTTGGGCTCCTGATCTACGGTCTCTGGAGGCAAGTTAGGAATTCTGTCTGGAGATGTAGAGGCGTGTGTCAAGTTGTCTGGCTCAGTTGGGATCCGGGAAGCCACAGGTTCAACTGGGAACTTGGGACCCTCTGAGTTGGGTGCTGCAGAGGACATGCCTGGCAAGTCGGGACTGCTCCTCCCTGCCGAGTCGGTTTCAGCCTCCCCATCCTTGTAGAGGGGAATGTCTGGTGCTACGGATTTTGCATCCTTAGCAACCCCTGCTTGTTCTGGCTCCTGTTTTTTGTACAGATTCCCTCTGGCTCTGGTTCGAAGATCTGGCCGAGAGCGTTTCTTATAATGCCCATCCCGCTGTCGGGTGGCCGGACCACGCTGTGGCCGCACTGATTCTCCTGGGACACGCAAACCACTCTTGATTTCAGCCTCCTCCTGGCCCACATTCTGCTGCAATGACTCTTCTTTGGTCAAACCCAATCTGCAAACCAGATTCACACCATCAATTGCAGGCCAAAGAGAGCATGTCTCTTTTATCTCTATGAATAACACCCAGAAACACAGATATATCAGAACAAATCTGCACAGTGTAAAACACTAACCACAAGAAAAATGTGTTAGCTTCACTATGAATGGCATTAAGTTAAATGACTCAAGCCATGGCAATCTCCACATTCTTGTCCAACAAATAAGTATACACTATTTTGAAACCATTTGACCCCATCCCCTCAAAAGCCCAGACCAGGACTCATAGCTCCAAGAGCCTTACTTCTGTCCATAGTAGTCTTCAAAGAACTTTTCTTTCCACTGTTCCACCTTCTTTTCCTTCTCCATTTCCTGTCGTATCCTGACTTGCATCTCATGCGTAAATTCACCTAGACAGAAATATAACTTTTCTAGTGAATGCATTCAGGATATTATGTACAGCCAAATCTTCCAGTTCCACCATACCACAGGTTTTAAAAGAACATGCTCCCGTCTATTCCACAGGCCCTCTCACATCATGCTCTTACTCGGGACAGAGCTAACATGCCTACTGTAAGGGAAATTTACTCTTCTTTAAGGTACTCGATCATTCAAGGGCAAGCAACACACTGATCAAAAAAGCAAAGAACCATTCTCACTTCCTGTGTAGAAGCAAGTTAGCATAGTAGGCCTATTTACCCTTGCTTAGGCCTACTTACAAGATGGCCCTTGGCTGACATCCAAGAACGTGGATTTCAGGAGGGTTCCCACCACTATAACCGAAAGGAGTGGCTCACTGTGCCTAAACTGTTTATGCGAGCAATATGGTTTATGCTGAACATCTGCTTTCCTTTTGGAAATCTGGGTATGTGCCAGGCAGTGGCTTCCTACATGGTCAGCCCACAATAAAATCCCCGGGCACCACGTCTTGAACAGGCTTTCCTGGTAGACATTTCACATGTTGTCACAACATGTTGTTGGGGGAATCAAGTGTGTCTGTGTGACTCTGAGGACCTTGGAAGCCTGCACCTAGTTTCCCCTGGACCTCACCCCATGTGCCTCTTCCTTTGCTGATTTTGCTTTGTATTCTTTTGCTGTGATAAATCACAACCGCGGGTATGACTATATTCTGAGTCCTGCCAGCAAATCATCAAACCTAGGTAGGGGTGGTCTTGGAGTCTTCCCAACACATTCCCCTTGTAGCTTACATGCAAAATTCAATTCAGAGAAGCTAACAATCACTCCAAGTGATAAGCACACTATATGTACATGCAATACAGTGAAAGTCCAAATATCCTGTTAGTTCTTCAGAGCTGTGTGGCACTTAACTAAACCCACCACACTTACTAGTATTACGAGGAAAGCCTGCCTTATACTAAATATCTCCTAAGGAAAAAAGAGATTGGTGAAAAATGAGTGCTTGGGTTTTAAATACTGAGAGACATGCCACACCAGGAAGGTGCCATCTCAATTCATCTGAGATGATGAAGTCTACTCACCATCAGCCAGGCGTTCCCGCCAACTCTGAGCCGCATGGGTAAAAAACTCGTTATTTAGTGCACTGCTACTGAGACGCAACAGGCCATCTGTCCCCACCTAGAAGGATCGAGGGGGGGAAACCCCAATAAATGAACTTAAAAGAGAAAGAGAGGCCCGCCCAGGAAGACGTAAAAAGAAGGCTGCCCATGTGCACCTGTCTGTCCACTTCGGGCAGGAGGAAGAGGAGCTGCTGCTGGAAGTGTGATGGCAACGCATGGAAGGTCCGAGAGTTGATCAGGGCTCGGAGGTTGGTATTGACAAGAATGGACCCAGGTGTCTCAAAATCTATCTCTTCACCTCTGTTGCGCTTCATCTGACCTGTGATTTTTGAAGTAAGCAACAGCAAGGTATAGATTTTCAGCTTTTTAAAGCAAAAAAATAAATCCAACTGATGGGAAAACTTTGGTGGCAGCACCCAAGCCACCAGGAACTTATCTGCACACAATCTGCTCAACCGTCCAGTCCATCCTAACCTTTATGTTACAACTGTTCTTTCCAGGTTACTGTCGTTGCCATCAAACCTAAGAGAACACTTGGGCTTGCATCCCCTCAGACAACACTCTGTACTGTGCTGTGCCACAGCCTGAAGAGGACACTCTTTCCACGAAAAACCAGGCAGGGGACAGGTTCTGAGCTTCCCTCCGAAGTTGGAGAACAGGCTCCACAAAGCCCAACTGTAGAAATGATGGAAGTTTTCTAAAAGCAAATCTAGTTAGTGTACTACAGAAAAATTTGCAGAAGTCTTCTGTGAATGGGCTGGAGAGGTATGATCTCCACACAGAAATAAACTAAGGGTTGTTAAAAGCTAACTGAGAAGTTAATACTCTCGCAAAAGCCTAAGCAAACGTTATTTTATTTGAAAAACTCACTAAGAATGGAGACCTATGAGACCATGGATTAAACACTGCTGATGAGATGGAAAAGCAGTAAGACAGCAAACCTAGTTCCCACTTGGGCAATGGTTTATTCTAATTGTCAGAAGCAAAGGCTAGTCTTCTTAATGTTTTCATGTGGCCCATCTACAAAAAAACCTCAGCAAATGGGCCACAAGAAATAAATCCTAAAATAGCAAACAGCATACTAGCATTGCAAAAACTCTACTCAGGAGTAAGAGGTGAACAGTATAGCACTACTAAATTTGTTTGCATCCCCAAAATTCGACATATGCTTCCACTCAACATATTGACAAAAAGGGAGAATCCAATAGACTACAGATGTTGAGAACGAACATGGCAGGAAGCTACAAAAGAAAGAAACTGGATGCTGGAATTCTTCACTCAGAAGCTCAGAGGCAATTTTCACTCACTCAAACACCTGCTAAGCAGTATCAGGCGGGCACAGGCTAGGCCCTACAGGGACATACAAGGAGCAATGTGGCACCATCTCTGCTTGCAAGGAGTTCTGTCATAGTCTAGCAAAGATCTACACATGAAATAACCAAATTATTTTACCAAGGTAAAAATCAACAAAAAATAGAGGGCCACCCAGGAAGTAAAAATAAACTGGTAAAGGAACTGTAATAGAAGACATCATCTTCTCACTAGGCCTGCTGGGGCCCCCTTAACAGGCAGAGAAACGAGTGCCAAGCCACTCACCTGTGGCCGGCTTCCGGAAGCCTCTCAGGAGCGGGGCAGGGTCCCGGGCGACCTCGGCCTGGCCACGAATAGCAGCGCTGCCCAGAGCCAGAGAGCCGCTGCTGCTGCTGGACGGGCTGCCGCTCTCGCCATCGGCGTGGCGGCCTGAGAACCCTGAAGGCACAGCATTCCACTGGTCAAAAGCATCACACGCCGCGCCCACGGCTCTCAGACAAGCTTACTTCTCCCAGCTCTCCCTGAGACGCTGCCAGCAATAACAGGGTGCTGCCATCTCCCAGCCTTGGGCTGACAGAAACCACCACCTCATAGTCTGGCTTTAAAATATCACTTTAAGAATGCCAAACTGTGGTCACCTTTATTTGTATAGCACTACACCTTTTACAAAGCACTGACACAATCATTCATTGGATGCTCACGACTGCTCTAGAGGGCGAAGAGGAGGGCACAGAGCTGAGCCCAGCACGAGAGCCTACACAGGCCTCACCACCACGCCTGCTGCCTGCAGAGGGGCTGGGGTCTCCTGACTCTGGCCCAACAGCTCTACTGGCAACACACTACTAGGTCAGAAACTGCTGACAGAAAGAAGCCAGGTCCCCAGGACCTGAGGAAAAAGCATCACAATCGTGAGTTTACACATACCTGATGCAGATTCCACGTGGGCCCCGTTTACCTTCAGAGGAGTCAGGACAACTCGAGGCAGCATCACCCCAGTCTTTTTCTTCTGTTTGTTTGCCTGTGTTCCCAGAGGGAATAAAAAGAGAGCCCAAGTCACCTGCAGAGCCACAGGAGCACTCCCTGTTGATCCTATCTCTACCAACTCTCTTGTAAAACAGAGTTCGTATTCAACCAGGTCTGCCGGGTAATGCTGACAAGAGCACTGACTGCCAGTCACTGTGCCAAGGATCACCCCGAGCTAAAAAGACTGTATTATTATTCCCATTTTACAGGTCAGGAATTTGCCCAAAGTCTCACAAGCTAGTAAGTGGCAGGGCTATCACTCAAACTGCTGAATCCCAAGCCCATATTCTCTCCAATCTACACTGTACTGTACTTCTCCCCGGATGTTCACATGTGTATTACAAGAATGAAAGGAATCATCCAGCCACGGTAAAGAAAAAAAAATGAATCACTCTGCTCTTAGACCTACAGCCCACTTTTAAATGGCACTAACACAAGTAGAGACCAAACTTCTGTCCTCTACTCTTCCTCCACAGCTAACTGCAGGAGGAAGAAGAATCTCGTCCTGTGCCTGCCATCATTCATTCTCCTGGCCTCATTTCCACCTTGCCTCCCTACCTGTGAGGAAGCTCTGTAGCTGTCCCTGGGATTGGAAAGAGGCCGGCTCTGAGATTCTGTAGAACAGGATGCATTCGAAGATGTTTCATCAAGAGATACTGGAGAGAGGAAAATAAAGGTTAGTTCCTAGCACCTGCTGTGGCTCCCTCGCCCATGCGGTCAAGGGTCCTTACCATCGTTTTCACCACTCACAGTGCTGGCTTCATTAGACCCACAGCTCTCCACATCAGCTGTGTCCTCTGGCTCCTCTCCCTCCGCTGCAGCTGGACTGCGAGACCACTGCAGGGCATCCTTCTGTGACAGCAAGGCATAACTCAGGTGAGCAAAACTCTACAAATCCTACAAGCAAGGCGAGCATTCCTAAATTTGTATGCTTCGGAGAAGAGGGGTTTAGAATATTGATAAACTCCTATCCCTTTCTAACTGATCTCTTTCTTAATAAGTTCTTTTCATAAATATATCATTAAGAGAGTTAGATATAATTTTGCATTTAATCATTCATTAAGCATTTACAGGGTTCTTCCTATAAGCTACACTGTGCTAGTTCTGAGGAGGATGGGAATCAGAGCCCTAACCTCAGAGAGCTCAACTGAGTAGGGAAAAAAATCAATTACAATACAAACAGCAATAGCGGTAAACAAAGAGCTGTGGCAGCCCAGAAGAGGGGCACCTAACTCACTGAGTTGGTGGAAAGAAGGAATGGGTATAGGGCATGAACAAGGATCAGGGAAGTAAGGCTTCCAAGAGGATGTGTTGCTTGAGCTGAGTTTTATTTAAGTTAGCTACTGAGCAGACGGGTCAGCAGTAAGGAAGTAGGAAGTTCTAGCAGGTGTCCTCAAACTACGGCCCGCGAGCTATATGCGGGTGTTTTTGCCGGTTTGTTTTTTTACTTCAAAATAAGATATGTGCAGTGTGCATAGGAATTTGTTCATAGTTTTTTTTAAACTATAGTCCGGCTCTCCAACGGTCTGAGGGACAGTGAACTGGCCCCCTGTTTAAAAAGTTTGAGGACCCCTGTTCTAGAGAGTGAGATGAGCAAATGTGAAAGAATATTCCAAACTCAAGGAAATGGTGATTTCAGTAGGGATGTGGGGAACTGGATAGGTAGGAGGCTAGAGAAAGTGCAAGAGGGCAGATGATAAGACACTGTGGGGAGGGATTAAGACTATGATTGTTCTGGAGTCTCTGAAGGATATTAATCAGGGGAATGATCTGAGTTTTAGGAATTTCCTTCTGGCAGTGAAAAATACTGAAGATCTAACCAAACTTAAATTGTGGCAACAAGGTTAGAGTGTAGAGGAGAGCTTCATCCCAAATTTCATCTCCTAACAAAAGCTTCTTCCAACAGACTTCGTTGTATTAATATACATAGTCTCAAAACTTTAACTCCACCCATTCCCCAGGAGAACCTGTCTCACACACCTCAACACTAGGAAGAAGTATGAATGAATATTGGGGGCTGAAGAAAGGAAGAGAAAAGCTGGGGTGGAAGAAGGGAATGTCTTTTTTTTAATAAAAATGTACCATAAGTGTAAAAAGGGAACCCACACAATGCAACTCAAATTTAATGGGTCCCTTGATCTACTACATTAAGGTTTCTATTTATCTTTATTAATTTTAGCCAAAATCATGCTGTCTTAAATGAATAAAAAAAGAAAACAACTTTTTAGATCTTTATCTCTTTTCCCTACTGGTTGTCAAATGCAACCTCAGAATCAAAAGCTAAAGAATATTTTTATTATTAATCTTACAGATATACTTATTGACTAGCATGTTCTTAGAATAATGAAACAAATTTAATCTCTGACTTTTATGGACAAACTAAGAAAAAATACTCATTAATGAATTAAGGAAGTCTATTACATTGGCAAAGTTGGCCCCAAATCTCAAATCCTGGCAAGAGTGTGGGAAAGTCATACATATACTATTGGTGAAAGTAAAAATGGTATCAAAAGGTTCACGCATTGCCAGCAGGAGAGTAAACTGCTAGCAAAAACAAAATATATATATACCTTTACCCAATACTTCTAAGACTCATATAGGACATGAAAAGCATTAACTTTGACAAAGGAGAAAATTAAACAATTAAACTATATTAAAATTAAGATCTTCGATATTCATCAAAAGACACCACTAATGGAATGAAAAGATCAAGGTACCTACAGAGTTAGAGGAGATACTTGCAACTCTTATAACCAATGAAGAACCTGTATCTAGACGACAAAAATCAATGAGAAAAAGCAACTGAGAAGAAAAATAAAAGATGTGAATTATGCACTGCACACAAGAAGATATATATAAATGGCCAACAGACACATGAAAAGGTATCCTCACTAACAATAAGGAAAATACAAAATAATGCAAATTAAAATCACAGTGAGATACCACCACATCCACCAGAATGGCTAAAATTAAAGTTTGACAATACTAAGTAGTGTTAATAAGGATGTGGAACAGGTACACTGAAAACTGATCCAACCATTTGAAAATACATGTTGGCATTATCTGGTACAGTTGAAGATATAAACATCCCCACGTCCCAGCAATGTCACTCCTAGGTTTGAACTCCCTTGAGAATTGCATGCACGCGCGTGCGCGCGCGCACACACACACACCGGGAGGCACAATCAGAATGTTCATGGATGCAGTGTTTGTAACCTGGACTGTAAACAACCAGCGTGGCCATCAACAGTAGAATAAGTGGTAGTGTATTCAATGAAAGCATGACTATACAATAAAAAAATAAATGAAGATAGATGACTCTTAAAAACAAAATATCAAATGAAGGTCAGAAACAAAAGAAGGTATGCTGTGATGATTCCATTTGTAAACAGTTCAAAAACGGGCAAAACTAAACTATAGTTGTTAGGGAACAAACACAGGTAGGAAACAAGAAAGAAAAGCATGAAAATAACTTTCATAAGTCAGGACAGTAGTTACCTTTAGGGGGAAGAATGGGGCTGTGACTGGCAAGGAGCACGCAGTGGGCTCCTGGCTGTTGGCCATGTTCGGTGTCTTGACCTGAGTAGCAGTTACAAGGGTGTTCACTTTACAACAATTCATTAAGCTGAACATCTGTGTCCTATGCATTTCACTGTATTATACCTCTATAACTAAAAAATTTAAAAATAAAGTTTTTCCATCAACTAACACTACCATAGGCAGCAGCTGTAGAGTATTTAATGCCAGGAGAAATGTTGATGCTACAGCTAGTGAATTAAGTAGTTAAATTCATACAATGATTCCATCATCCTTTTAAAAAACAAAAATCTGTGTGAATGTGTATGCATAGAAAAACATGAGTGAAATTCTCCTGAGTTGTTAGCCATCATCATCTCTAGGTGGTAGAGTCTAAAGTGCTTTACTTTCTTTTTAATTTTGGGTATTTTCTACAATGAACATGCATTTTTTTTGTGATCAAGAGAATAACATTTAAAAAGAAAAATTAGTTAAATGCTTTACCAACAGCTAAGTTAAAATAAACCCAGTGCTGATTACAAATCCCATTAATTAAATAGAAACAGGGCCTTCCTGTCTGTGATTCAAACTGCCCAGTAGTTTCTATAACCATACATTTTCAGTAAAAAACGAACAGGAAAATGAAACTTCTAAGATAATAACAGCAATTCTAGTTCTGCAATTTGTAAGATCATTAACCTTTCCATATAAACTCTAGAAGTTTGGTAACATTAACTTTTCATACATTAACTCTAGAAGTTTGACAAAAAGGAAATAGGTTATAGAAAAATGAGATGTACCAGAAAATATGCCCTAGGACTCAAGATTTTAATTTTTCTGCAAAGATATTTTTCATCAAGAAGCTTTAAAAAAAAATTAATAATAGGTGATCTTTCGCAGAATCCTAAATATTAAAAAATGCTGTAAAAGACTTCTTCTACTATTTTTTAATTTTTCTCCAGCTTTATTAAGGTATATCTGACAAACAAAAATTGTATACTTTCAAAGTGGACAATGTGATGATGTGATATATATATACATTATGAAATAATTAATCAAATTAATTAACACATCCATCACTACACAATTATCATGCGGAGGAGTGGTTTGAGGATCTACTCTAAGCAAATTTCAAAATATTATTGGGATATGTGAATGTGAACTGCATACTAGATGGCAGTATTAGATTAATGTTAAATTTCCTGAGTGACAAGCCAGGTGCATCTGCCTGTAGTCCCAGGTACTCGGGACGCTGAGGCGGGGGAATCACTTGAGCCCAGGAGTTTGAGGCCAGCCTGGGCAGCATATCAAGACTTCTCAAAAAAAAAAAAAAAAAAATTCCTGAGTATGATAACTGTATGTTGTTTATGTCAGAGAATGAGCCTCGATCACATATACTTCCTCACATGCTTTCCCTATTTTTCGAAAATTAAGGTATAATTTATATACAGTGAAATGCACAGATTTTAAGTGTAATAAGTTTAATGAGTTTTGACAAATACATATCAAGATGCGTAGCATTTCCAACATCCCCAAGTTTCCTTGTGTCTCTTCCTAGTCAATCCCCACTCTGTACTACCCCTGCCCTCCCTCCACTAAGGCAATCACTGTTCTGATTTCTATCGTTATAAATTACTTTTGCCTGTTCTTGGGCTCATGTAAATGAATCATACGTATGTGCTTCTTTGCATCTGGCTTATTTCACTCAGCCTAATGTTTATGATACTCATCCATGTTGCTGCATACATCAGCAGTTTCATTATTTGTTACTATAGAGTAGTGTTGATATACAACCATTTGTTTATTCTCTTGTTGATGGACATTTGGGTTATTTCCAGATTTTGACTATTATGAATAAAGTTAATATGAACATTCTTGTACAAGACCTTTTGTAGACATGCTTCGATTTCTCCCTGGTAAATACCTAGGAGTAAAACTGCTGAATCATAAGCAAAATTTAACTTTATTTAAAAAAAAAAATGCCAAACAGATTTCCAAAGATTTACAGTTAATTCACTGATACTTGGTCAGTCTTACTTTAGTCATTCTAGTGGGAAGGTAATGGGATCTCATTGTGGTTTTAATTTTCATTTGCCTAGTAACTAAAGACTTTGAGCATTTTTTTATGTGCTTATTGGCCATACTCGTATCTACCTTTTGAAGTATCCAAGTCTTTCACCCATTTTTTAATTGAGTTATTTGTCCTTTTTAAATTATAGTTGCAGGAATTCTTTATTCTGGACTTTTTGATAATTGATCATGGGCATGTATTACTTTAACAAATACATTATAAACATTTTTATTTGAAAATAAGTTCAAATTTACAGAAAAGCTGCAAGAGTAAAATGGCACAAAGAACACTTGCCATGTACTTTTTACCAATATTCACCTATTAATGTAAGTATCTTTAAAATGCATAAGTATATTTGTTTGGCAAGGCAACTGGAAAAGAGGCTAGTGATGAATTAAAAAAAAAAAAAGCAACCATCAGTAATAAATAAACCTAAATAAAATATTCTCCCATAAGTCAGAAGTTTTAAAAAATAAAGGGGGCCAGGCATGGAGGCTTATGCTTGTCATCCCAGAGCTTTGGGAGGCCCAGGCAGGATAATCGTTTGAGGCCCAGAGTCTGACACCAGCCTGGGCAACACAGTGAGATCCCACTGCTATAAAAAAATTTCAAAAATAAAAATTAGCCAGGCATGGTGGTGCACACCTGTAGTCCCACCTCCTAGGGGAGGTGAGGTGGGAGAATTGTTTGAGCTTCACAGTTCCAGGCTGCAGTGAATTGCCACTGCAGCCACTGGGTGACAGCCAGACCCTGTTTCTAAAAAAACTAAAAAGAAAAATAAAAAAATAAAAGGCACTGTGAAGTAACAAGTCCCAGATCTGAATAAAACAGAATATTTAAACTGATAAAGTTTAAACTGACCAAGATTACATTCTCAAATTTAAAAAAATAAGCAAAATCTCAGGTATATTTTTCCTTTATGAGTCTGATAAAACCCTTCCTAAGAAATGACTACTGTCTTTTAGAAGGCTGATTTGAACAGTATTTAATATAAATTATTAAAAACTAAAAACACACTGACCATTCAACAGTATACTAGAGTTCCTAACCAATGCATAATAAAAAGAAATAAGAGATTAGAAGAGACAAGAGTCACAATTTCAGACACTATAATTATCCACATCGAAGATCCAAAAGACTCAGAACTAGTAAGAGAATTCCAGCCAGGTTGTGACATTCAAGATCACATTTTGAAAATCAACTGATCTTAACATCATAGCAATAACATCACCAATTAGAAAATGTAAAACAACAAAGAACATAAGTTACCTGGGGATACACTGCACAAAAGAAACAATCATTTTATGAAGAAAACATAAAACTTTATTGAGAAAGGTTTAAAATCTAAATAAACGGAGAGCTACGCTATGTTCTTAAGATTCAAAATTGTAAAGATGTCAATTCTTCCCAAATTGATTTGTAGATTCAATTCAATTCTAATAAAATTCTCAACGTGATTTTTTGTACAACTTGAATCTACATGAAGAAGCAAAGGGCCACAAATAACCAAAAAACTCTTGAAAAATAAGATGAAAGACTTGCTTTTCATAAAGCTCTAGTAATGAAATTAGATTAGCGGTTGCTAGGGGATAAGAGGAAGAGTGAATGGGGGGGGCTTTGCTAAAAGGTTTCTTTTTGGAGTGATGAAAACGTTGTGGAATTAGATCATGGTGATGGTTGCATAACTTTACGAATATACTATCAGCTACTGAATTGTATGGTCTGTAAATTAAATCCCAATAAAAATGGGTAAAAAATGGCTTACTAAATTTAACTGACAGTTCTAAAAATGTGAATGACTTTCCTCAAAGATAAACACAACACACAAGAACGTTAAAGTGTGCAGAAAGTTAATAGATTCAAAGTCAAAACTCAACTTTGGAAAACTGTGGCTAAAATAATCCATTAATGATGTTTTAATTTTGTTATGTAAATCCTGAAGAAAAATTAAAACTAGTAATTTTCATGTATGCTTGCCAAAAGGCTTCATTATTTTTAAAAACACTTGATGTAAAAAAGTTCTACTGAATTTGAAATCCATTTGCATTATCACAAGCAATTTCACTATCACAGCTGTCAAAAAAAGAAAAGGAAGAACTGTTATTTAAAAATTGAACACATTCTGGAATATAGTTTAAAGAAAAGAAATTGCCTGAGTCTCATTAATGACAAGAAAGGAGTTTCCATCAACCAGAGATAAATTCTTGTCTATAATTTGTCACCTACATCTGCAAGCAAAGTTTCTACTAATGGTGACCACAGGCCCACAATCACTCATCTGAAACTCTTGGGCCAGATGTTTTAGAATATAGAATTTCTTGAATTTTAAAATGGTAATAGTGCACATATTGTATATTACCACCACCAGCAACCTATAATCAAACGCATTAATATTTTTTGAAATGAAATGTATATACATACCAAATACAATAAATAGGCTAAATTAGCCTTGTCAGTCTAAATCAGAGTTTTGCTACCAGATGAGTTTAGGCAGGTCAAGTTTTATTATCAAATGAGTCAGGGGAAAAAAATCTTCAGTTTTCAAAATATTTTGGATTTCAGAATTGTTGATAATACACATCCTCCGTATGAGGGACGTGAAGAACTCATCATTGAAAAAACACAAAGAATTACAAGTAGACATTTTAAGCATAAAACTTGATATTATGATCATTAAAAAGCACATTTCTCCAAAAAAAAATGTTTAAGACTTACAAGTTTTGTAATTCTACTTTTCTCATCATGGTTGTAAAATGTAAAGAATAAAAGTTAATGAAATATTTCACGAAGCCCAATAGACAGAGGCTCCAAATCACACTTCCATTTCACCCAAACATGCCATAATATGAAAAGGTAAGGAAATAGTTCCCTAGAGAAATTCTCACCTATTTGCAAATGGAGACTACAAGTAAAAGGATGATTGTTGCAGCAATGTTTGTAATAGCAAAAGACTGGAAAATCTCCGTAATAGGGGACTGGATAAATAAAATGAGGTATATTGATATGATACCCTTTAAACATTAAAGAATAAAAATACACCTATATAAACAAACAGGACACACACTTTTCATGAACACATGTGAATAGGAAGGATGCACATTAAATTAATGACAATGTTGCTACTGGGAAGAAACAAGGACCATAGGCCTACATGGCAGGTAGGATGGGGTTTGGCATAGAAGTCAAGAGTATTTCCCACTCTCTCTGCGCAAAAGGTTGAGGTTCCATATTTAAACATGGCAAAATAGAAGTTCGTTAAGGAGTATAAAAATTAAGTTAGAAGGAATAAGTACTAATATTTGATAGTAGAGAAATCATAGTTAAAAATAATTTATTGCATATTTCAAAATAACTAGAAGAACTGCAATGTTCCCAACACAAAGATAAATGTTTAAGGTGATAGACATCCCAATTACCCTGATTTGATCATTACACATTGTATACACGTATCAAAATATCACATGTACCCCCACAAAATATGTATAATTGTTACATATCAATTAAATTTTTTTTTTTTCGGAAACAGAGGCTTACTCTGTTGCCCTGGCTAGAATGCAGTGGTGTCATCATAGCTCACTGCAACCTCAAACTCCTGGGCTCAAGTGATCCTTTTGCCTCAGCCTCCCAAGTAGCTGGGACTACAGACACATGCCACCATGCCCTAGCTATTTTTTTCTATTTTTAATAAAGACATGGTCTTGTTCTTGCTCAGGCTGGTCTCAAACTCCTGAGCTCAAGCAATCCTCCTGCCTTGGCCTCCCAGAGTGCTAGGATTACAGGTGTGAGCCACCATGCCTGGCCTCAACTAAAAATTTTTTAAATGTGATGTGTTGGGAGGGGCAATAAACATGGCAAAACAAACACAGCTTCTCTGCATCCTCCTGAAATGTCATTACGATAGCTATAAGGAAATAATAAAGGTATAAATACACAAAGATAAAGGGGGAGGAAAAGGGCAGTAGATGAGGAATATCAACAGAAACATGGAAGACGTAAGTAACTAACTCAGCAAGGAAAGAAAGCTGAAGTCCAAGACTGCAGAGGGAAAAACCCACAAAAAGCAAGCCAGAAAACACAGGGGGCAGGGATTGGAGATACCAGGAACCACTGCAGACAGAGATGAGGCATGGGCTGAGAACAGGAGAACTGGTTCAAAGTCTAGACAAGAAGTTAGACCCCTCAAGTCTCCTCCTTGTCCCCACACAGACAATACTCTTCTCCAGCTTCGAAAGAAAACAGATTTATATTCTGGTTTAGACTGAACCATAAAAGTTCTGGAATAGAAGACAGGAGGCACAGCTCAAAGGTTGGGAAATAGAGTGAGGTGCGACATTTCTAAACAGGAGCAAAAAGTCAAAGACCACATACAAAATGGTGATGCCACCAGCTTTCCTAAATTTGGTTCCCAAAGCTCCCCAAATAGTAGTTGCTCTATGACCCTAACCTCTGCCTACTCTTAGCTAGCTGGGAAGTGATAACAGGATCTCTCCTCCTGGAAAAAGTGGCTAGCCTAAGACAAAACACTTTCAGATATAGATAGCTGGAAGATCCATAAAAAGCATCTGGGTTCCCACTCTACCACAGCCAACAAGTCAAACAAAAGTAGAAACTGAAAGAAAACAGAAGTAAATAAAATTTCACAACATAAGTGTGTTCTCAAAGAGCCCAGAACAAGTACAGAGTATTACATTTTTTGTTAAGAGATGGGGGTCTTACTATGTTGCCCAGGTTGCTCTTGAATTCCTTGGCTCTAGCAGCAATCCTCCCACTCAGCCTCCTGAGTAGCCCGGACCTACAGGTGTATAACACCACACCCAGCCAAGTGCTATTTCTTACAAATAAAATGAAGAAACATCAGAGAATATGAGCAATCTGCTAGAAATTAAAAAGGAGATACCAAAAACAATAGATTATCTCCTAGAGAAATGACTTGGGGGTGTGGGGAAATTAAGAAAAATAGGCTTCATCCAAGAAAAGTCCCAGCCGGGTGCAGTGGCTCACGCCTATAATCCTAGCACTCTGAGAGGCCAAGGCCCGAGGATCACTCAAGGTCAGGAGTTTGAAACCAGCCTGAGCAAGAGCGAGACTCAGTCTCAACTAAAAATAGAAAGAAATTAATTGGCCAACTAAAAATACATATAGAAAAAATT
>VBSM01001118.1:31416582-31429353 GCA_008086735.1 Cheirogaleus medius | reverse complement strand
AGAAATTAATTGGCCAACTAAAAATATACAGAAAAAATTAGCCGGGCATGGTGGAGAGTGCCTGTATTCCCAGCTACTTAGGAGGCTGAGGCAAAAGGATTGCCTGAGCCCAGGAGTTTGAGGTTGCTGTGAACTAGGCTGATGCCACGGCACTCTACTCCGGACAAAGAGTGAGACTGTCTCAAAAAAATAAAAATTTCTTCAGTGTTGAGGAGGAAAGTAGCAAGAATGGAAGCAAGGAGACCAGTTGGGAAGCTGCTATAATAATCTAGGAGAGATGATGGTGGCTTAAACCAGGTTGGTAGCAAAGGGAGTGGTAAAACGGGATATATTCTCAAGGTAGAACCAACAGGATTTATTTATGATTACATGTGCCATGAGAGCAAAAGAGCTGACTCCAAGGTTGAAGAATCCAAGGTTTTCAATTTAAGCAACTTAAAAGATAGAGTTCCCACTAATTTATACAGACAAGGGTGGAAAAGGTTTGGTGTGGAAAAACACAAGATTGGATTTATCCATGTTAAATCTGAGATGTCATTAGAGACATTGAGCAGGCAACTGAATATACAAGTCTGGTGTACAGAGAGGAATATCCAGGATAGGGACATAACTTGGAAGTCATCAATGACAGAGAAACAGATGGAGAAGCAAAGAAGACAAGTTAGCAAAGCAAAGGAAGATGAGATCTGAGTGCTGCAGAGGGAGATACTGAAAAGAACCAAGCAAATTCATCCCCTAAATTCCAACCACGCTCAGAACTTAAACCACATACCATTACAGACAAGGATGAGGTATGGAGTTGAGAACATGGAGACTGTTAAAAGTCTGCATTAGGAGATAGAAATCCCTACTACAGCTCCATGCATCTAAGCGACAACCACTTCCTCACTTCTGCAGAAGACAAATGAAGCCACAAAACCACAAGGCACTGAATTTCCCACTAGTATGTAAGAGCCTGACTCTCAAGGATCAGCCCTCAACCAGGGATCACCAGGCAACTGAGTAAGGCTGTGATGTGAAAGAAACAGGGCACAAGAAACAGTAAAAGCATGGGCTGTATAATATATAAATAATATTTAAAAATTTTTATTTGTATTATGAAATGTTCCTAACATAAAGTTAAATACTGACAGTATCAGAACACCCAGAAAATATGTAAAATCATTTCCTAGATTTGCAAGACACGAGTCTCTAGACCCAATAACACAAGGGGTGAGAAAAGACCCATACCAAGGTACATAATCATGGAAAAGATCCTAAAAGCTTTCAGGGAGAGGCAGTAGAAAAAGGTGGAGAGGCATACATGAAAGATCAGGAATCAATGTAGCATTAGATTTCAAAAGCAACACTGAACACTACTTTTTTCTTTTGAGGAAAAAAAAAGCTCATACTTTGGAGGTTTTCAAACACTCCATACCATGAAAGAGCTCTTGCTAAACATTCCACATTACACATTTCCATTCTGACACTAAAAATTACTATCCTGAACCAATTCAACTGTTTGGCATTGTGAAATGCTACCACAGCAAGTTAAAACAATCTCCTTCTATGTGTTTTTTCACTGCATTTATTCAACATAGATTTATTGAGCACCTACTATAATAGGTGCTAGGGATATAGCCAAGAACAAAATAATACAGATTCTCTGCCCCTAAGGCTTTGTCAAGAGAGACATATCAAACAATCACCCAAATAATTATATAATTATAAACGCCTAAATGATAAGAAGTTCAGATACAACAGGAAAATCCAATTTAGGGGTAAGAAAAGGTTCCTCTGAAGAACTGACATAAGTTGTCAGTTCTTTGAGACCCACAGCCAGGAAAAAGTAGAGGAAGGAGAGTTCAAAATGGGACACTCTAAAACTAGAAAGAGCTTAAGGAATTCAAAGAACTGAAAGAAGGGCAGTGTGGTCAAGCAAGGTTTGGATTTTTCTGTAAATGCCATGGGAAACCATTAACAAGTATCAAACAGAAACATGTCATGACTAAATTATGTTTTGGAAAAAAAAAAAAAGCCCTCTGGTGGCTATGTGGATTACAAAACAGCAAAGCACTGGATTATAAAAGCGATGAAGGGAAAGCAAGTAGACCAGGCAGTAGCTATTTCAGTATCCCACATACGAGGATAATTTAGGCTAGGGTGGAAATGAACACCCAAAAAAAAGAGTTGAAGTTTTAAAAGTAGAATTGTTAGGAAAGATAGCTTTCCAATGAAAATCTGGCATAAAGATTCATCTGTATCTCAAAAGAGAAGACTAAAACAAAAGGACCAGCTGATACTTTGAAGAAGTATCAGACATTTCAAAGCCCATTTGGTACCACTGAATCAAAAAAGAGCATCATTCAGAATAGAAGAAAATAAACATTTTTGAATTTGAAGTTATTCTTCTAGAACCTTGAGGCATGCTTCTCAAACATTTGAGAACTGTCCCATTTAGCTCAAGCCTCAAAGTTCCTAACCTGTCCTCTATGTAATACAAATCATTCAAATAGCCAAAAACGTTACTGTGTACCATTTACTTAACTCTCTCAGGCCATTTTCTCATTAGTATAAGAGTTGGAAACATATTTATGCTGCAAAGGGACGAGTATGAGGAGTATGTCTGGAATATAGTTAGCACTCAATTAAACATCCATTGCCATCTTATCTTCCAGATTTAGCTAAGCTAGAAGAAGTAACTTTCTTAGACTAAACAAATTCTTCAACTAACTTTTCCCAAAAGTCTGATCTGAAGGATTATGAGATCAAGTGCAGAGTTTTCATACTGGCTGATACAAAGAAAAGGCTATTTTTCCCCCACAGTCCCAAGAAAGCCTAGAGTACGTACAATCTCATTTTCCCAAAATCTTGGTGCTTTAAAATCATACTTAACAGAAATAACCGTTTTGTTTCAAATATATATATCCTTTAAAGGCCCTGAAATTATCAGCCTGCCCATTCCCCTATGCTACCACAAAATCACTCCAGTGGTACTGGGTAGTATTTTCTAAACCACTGTTACTTGACCTTTACCATTTCATTCACACAGGGCTCTGAACTTCAGGAGGTAGAAGGACAAAAGGCAGTTCATCTCTCAGACATAAAACCAGACTCTGACCAGGGCTCTGAAAACAATCAAGTTCTCTCTTCTCCCTGAGCTGGCTGGGAATCCTGACAATGGAATACTCCTTCTTTCAAAGACAGATCCAGATGTCCCTTGAGAATTATTCAAATAAAGAACCTTTCACCAACTGAGGAATCAAAGCCTCCATCAAAACCAAAGTGCTGCGGCAATTAACCAGAGCAAATGGTCTCTACTAACTGGGCCTTCTGTGCAGACCCCTCCTACACAGTACAGAGTGGGACAGGGTTTCCAATAACAGTCAGCCTCATCAAACGCATCACAAAAAAACAAAACAAAACAGAAAAGAAAAATATCCATGGGTTACTTACCGTTTACACAGAACAGTCTAGATGCTAGAATGTGAATACCTTTACTGGTTTTCCGCCCAAGAGGTATTCAACAGAGTTCTAGGGTCCAGGGAAGATGCCTTAAGCTTGGGGTACAGGACAGAGATGGTAGAACCCACGAAAGATGGAGAAACTGGGCCCTCAAGCTTGTTTCAACTTGAGCAGTTTCACAGTGACCAATTTGTATTTTGTTGTTTCATTTCATGAGATAAAAGGGTTTTACAACTGTAGTTTTTGTTTTGTTTTGTTTTTTGAGACAGAGTCTCACTTTGTTGCCCAGGCTAGAGTGAGTGCCGTGGCATCAGCCTAGCTCACAGCAACCTCAATCTCCTGGGCTCAAGCGATTCTACTGCCTCAGCCTCCCGAGTAGCTGGGACTACAGGCATTCGCCACCATGCCCGGCTAATTTTTTCTGTATATATTTTTAGTTGGTCAATTAATATCCTTCTATTTTTAGTAGAGATGGGGTCTCTCACAGGCTGGTTTCGAACTCCTGACCTTGAGCGATCCGCCCGCCTTGGCCTCCCAGAGTGCTAGGATTACAGGCGTGAGCCACCACGCCCAGCCACAATTGTAGTTTTTTAAACACCCAAACTATTTTAACTACTCAGTGTTAGAGACAAGAAAGTATAAGTGGAGATATGAAGTAATACATAAGGTACCATGCTATAACCCAGACCTTGACTCCTATTCTGGTGTTCTTAGCACCACAATATATCACTCATTCTGGCACAGAAAAGAAAGCCAACAATTAGAAATGCCAATATAATTAATGGAGAGTGCAGAAACTCAAAACAACCAGACATAACAAAAGGGTTCACATCTAAGAAAACGAAAGGCTACTTTCGCTTAACAATTACAAGCATTTTCATTAAAGAGAGTAAACTGACATTTTGAGAAATAAAGGAATTTGTAAGATCCTTCAAAAGATGAAGTGGCCAAAGTTCACAAAACCTGAAGAAAACTCTCTATTCTAAATTGGCATAATGACAAGAAACCAAACCCAAAGGTGAGGAACCTGAGTTTTAGTCCCAGCTCAGCCATATGCCTTTATCGTGCAGCTGTGCAGTCACAGACAAATAATTTAATCTATGAGAAGCTCAATTTTCTATCAGAAAAATGAAAATGGACTGGATGACTTGAGATCCCCTCCTCCACTAAAATTGTAGGATCCTAAGCATTAATAAGATCACGTATTTGATAGGACTCACAGAGACTACAAAAGACACTGTCTAAAAATATCCCTACCATTTTAAATGAAAGTAAAAACTCTTTTTTTCTTTTTTTCAGTCCTAAACAAGAGACAAAAAAATTATTTTCTAACAAGATGATCAAAGTTCAAAACTCCAAAAGGAATAATATGATATCTAAAAAAGTACATAAAATATTTAAACTGTTTCTAATGGTTCAGTTTCTTCCTTCAGCAATAAAGAAAAACCAGATTACAGCCATTGTCTGTGAAAGAAAGGTTTATTTCTAACATCAGTAGATTCTTTTTTTTTTTTTTGAGACAGAGTCTCTCTCTGTTGCCTGGGCTAGAGGGCCGTGGCATCAGCCTAGCTCACAGCAACCTCAAACTCCTGGGCTCAAGCAATCCTCCTGCCTCAGCCTCCTGAGTAGCTGGGACTACAGGCATGCGCCACCATGCCTGGCTAATTTTTTCCTATATATTTTAGTTGGCCAATTAATTTCTTTCTATTTTTAATAGAGACGGGGTCTCGCTCTTGCTCAGGCTGGTTTCTAACTCCTGGCCTTGAGCGATCCTCCCGTCTTGACCTCCCAGAGTGCTAGGATTACAGGCATGAGCCACTGCCTCATCAGCAGATTCTTTCACAGATTTATGTGAACTGCTCCAAAGAGGGCAAGAAAAAGGAGTTGTTAAAAGTTAACTTGCTGAGCAGGAAAAAAAAATAACCCAAAATATGCATATTCTATAACAAAAACTGATATGAAAGCAAGGTGAAATACGAGAATTAGCTGGCTTAAGATTTTGGTAATACTATCTTTTACTTTTCATTCAGCCAATATTTATTAAGTACCTATTATGTACCAGATCCGGGGATACAGTGAAAACAAAGTCCATGCACTTACATTCTAGTGGGGGAAAGCTAATGATAACCAAGTAACAAACAATCAAAGTAATTTGGGATAGTAATAGGAATATGAAACAAACAAAAAACATAATAATGTTGCAGAATTAGATTGGTAGTAGCAGAAAACTTCACTAAAAAGACACTATTGAACTAAGAACCAAATGACAAGAAGCTACTGCAGAATTTTCCAGGCACAGAGACTAGCAAGTATAAGGGTCCTAAAGTGTACACAAGTTTGGGGTGTTTGAGAAACAGACTGAAGGCCAGAGTGGCTGAAATATAATGAATGACCAAGTGGAAAGTGCTAGGAGAGCAGATCAGAGAGGTAAGCAAGGGCCACTCACAAGAGAGTGATAATGACATGATCTAATTTGCATTTTTAAAAAAGACAATCTTGCTGGACCGGTGGCTCATGCCTATAATCCTAGCACTCTGGCAGGCCGAGCACGAGGATGCTTGAGCTCAGGAGTTTGAGACCAGCCTAAGAAAGAGCAACACCGTCTCTACTAAAAATAGAAAAAAATTATCCTGGCATGGTGGTATGCACCTGTAGTCCCAGCTACTTTGGAGGCTGAGGCAGGAGGATCACTTGAGCCGAGGAGATGGAAGTTGCAGTGAGCCACAATGACGACACTGCACTCTAGCCAGGGTGACAGAGCGAGACTCTGTCACCAAAAAAGAAAAAAAACAGCACTCTCTTTGCTACGCACCTACTGAAAATCAAAATGGGTTCTGATATTGTCTTTCAAATAAGCTTTATGATTTTACTGTATTTAAATCTAGGCTTACTCCATTTGTTCTTTTCTTGGTATTTAATGGTAATATAGTTTTGTTCTGGTTTGGGTTTTTTTGAGACAGAGTCTCACTTTGTTGCCCAGGCTAGAGTGCCATTGCATCAGCCTAGCTCACATTGACCTCGAATTCCTGGACTCAAGCAATCCTCCCACCTCAGCCTTCCAATATACTGCAATTACAGTCATGAGCCACCATGCACAGCCCACAAACTATGGATTTTATTTTATTTTTATCTTATTTTTTTTCTTTGTTCTCCAGTTAGAAATCAGTGTACAAACTATGGATTTTAATGGTAGGATACCTCAAAAGTGTAATCATCTATTTCTTTTACCAAGGTATTTTTTATACTTTTAAGATGGTCTATACATTAAAAAGGTTCCACTGAGCTTGTAAATTGAAAAAAGACCCTGAAGGCTCAACTTTGTATCACCACATTTGGTATAATAAAGTACAAACAGCCATAAATGACATCTCTATTTGAGCACCATACAACAACAAAACTGAATAATGTCGAGATGACTGCAGTTATGCCTGACAGTGAGTGCTGAAATGATTATCCACTAACCCAATTTAAACTCACCAGTGATACAACCAGCTTGTCACAAAACCATACTATTTCAACATGAAAGTCCTAAATATGTAGAACACTACAAAGGAGTTCACAGTAGTCTTATGTCAACAGGAAATCCCAAGTTTAAAAAACAATATAAATCCTACCTCTAAGCAGGCAATGATCAACAATGACAGATAACTTTAAGAATAGCTTAAGGAAAGCAATTCAAATCAAGAATTCAAAGCAGAGATACATACATTTCATCAATCCCATCCATCCAAAGACTAGCTCTGAGTACTGATACAAGCATCTGTATATAAAGTATCAAACATACAGGTTGAGCATCCCTAATCCCAAAATCCAAAAAGCTCCAAAATCATTTTTTTGCTGACATTACACCATAAATGGAAAATTCTACACTTGACTTCATGTGACAGGTCTCTGTTAAAATGCAGTCAAAACTTTGTTTTATGCACAAAATTATTAAAAATATAGTGTGTGGGCCTTCTCTTCCCGGTTCTTCCCAGAGTTGGGAAAAGCTGGGTTGAGAGGGCGAAAAAAATTAAAAAAAAAAAAAAAAATATATATATATATATATATAATATATATATATGGTGTGTGTATAAGGTATATATGAAACAAATTAATTGCATGTTTAGACTTGGGTCCCATCCCCAAGATATCATTATATATGCAAAAAACCCCAAATCTGTAACACTTCTAGTCCCCAGTATTTTGGATAAGGGATACCCAATCTGTACCATCACATTAACCAGAACAACTTTTTATCAGAGAAGGAACCCTGTGGCATGCCCAGAAAGACTCCAGCTTATCAGTAAATCTTTGGTAATCACAGATAAGGAAAAAAATGCTACTATTTTCAGTGAGTAGCAAACTACCTGGATAAAATATAATTCTGACTTTGATGGCCCACCAGAAGAGATCTGCAAGCAGGGAACAAGAAAACTAACAAGCCATTCTGCACATAAGCTTTTCCTTAATACACAAAGGAAAGCTTAGACAAAGAAAATGCCAAAGGATTTCAAAGATGTCACTACTACCTTCTAAAGCAAATATGAGAAATATGAGTTAAATAATTGGTGTCTTCCTGTCCTTTATTACAGGCAAAATGCTGACCAAACTAGCTCTTGGTAGACCACTATGCAAAACATCCCACCATTTCCATCTTCTACTACTGAACAGCTTTGGTCCACAAATTGGAACAGCAGACATGACCTAGGCAGTAAAACATAAAGGACTCTGAAAATAACCAAGATTGCCACATTTTTATTAGTCCTTTAAAATGTACTTAATTCTAAACAACAACTGGCCTGGACAAAAGCAAGGGAACTACATTAAAGGAGATTAAAGAAACATGACAACAAACCTAATGCAAAATTCTTCATTGGATGCAAGATTTTAAAAAATAAGCCACAAAAAAATTTTGGAACTAAAGAAAAATTTGAACATGTACTATATATTATATACTAGTGGACCAATGTTAAGTCTCTTGAGATAACAGTATTGTTGTTGTGTAGGAAAATGTCCTTGTTCTTAAAACATACATTGTAAAAAGAAAAATTTGAACATGTACTATATATTATATACTAGTGGACCAATGTTAAGTCTCTTGAGATAACAGTATTGTTGTTGTGTAGGAAAATGTCCTTGTTCTTAAAACATACATTATAAAATATTTAGAGGTAAAGTGCCATATCCGTACTCAACTGTCTGAAAAAAATGCATACATACATACAGAAAAATAAAGCAAATGTGAGAAACCTCTAACAATTAGTAAATCTAAGTGAATGTAGATGGGTGTTCACTATGTGCTATGGTTTGAATATATGTCCACCCTCCAAAAGTCAATCCCCAATATGGCAGCATTGAGAGGGGAGGCCTTAATAAGTGATTGAGTTATGAGGGATCTGCCTTCATGAAAGGATTCCCATTCATGAATTAATGGGCTAATGGATTAATGTATTATCATGGAAGGAGAACTGATAGCTTTATAAGAAAAAGTAGAGACCTGAGTTAGCACATTAGTATGTTCTGCCCCCTCACCATCTGATGCCCAGAGCTGCCTCAGGACTCTGCAAAAGAGTCTCCATCAGCAAGGAGGCTCTCACCAGATACATCCTCCAACTTTGGACTTCCCAGCCTCTGTAACTGTAAATTCCTTTTCTTTACAAATTACCCACTTTCAGGCATTCTGTTAGAAGCAACTGAAAACAGACTAAGACAATATGGTACTTCAATTTTTCTACAGGTTTGAAATTTTTCAAAATAAAAAAATGGAGGATAAAAAAAGAAAAAAAAATGTAGTTAACACCATCTTGGACTCAGGTGTTTTACTGGCAGACCTAAGTACTCAGGTGATCGAGATGGTAAACAGCTGGTTCAGATTTTTGGTATCCTTCCTCATCCATTCCTGAACAATAAAGTAAATACCTGTACAACTTCTGGCAGACAGCATGGTGTCAATGAGGCATTAACAAAAGACTAATAAATCACCACGTATTCATAACCTGGAACCTAGAATCCTTACAATGGCTTTTTTTTCTTTTTCTTTTTCTTGAGATAGAACCTCGCTCTGTGACCCCAGATAGAATACAGTGGCATCATCATAGCTCACTGCAACCGCAAAAAATTCATAGGCTCAAATGATCCTCCTGCCTCAGCCGCCCCAGTAGCTGGGACTATAGGCACACGCCACAACACCTAGCTAATTTTTCTATTTTTAGTAGAGACGGGGCTCTTGCTCAGGCTGGTCTCCAACTCCTGACCTCAAGCAATCCTCCTGCCTTGGCCTCCCAGAGTGCTAGGATTACAGGCATGAGCTACCATGCCCGGCCAAGACTCCTTACAATAGTCTTAAAAAGACTAAGCTATGTCTATATACTGTCATGGCAAGTGGTTCAAAATATATTAACTGGGCCGGGCATGGTGGCTCATGCCTGTAATCCTAGCACTCTGGGAGGCTGAGTCAGGAGAACTGCTTGAGGTCAGGAGTTGGAGACCAGCCTGAGCAAGAACGAGACCCCCAACTCTACTAAAAATAGAAAGAAAATTAGCCAGGCAACTAAAAATAGAAAAAATTAGCTGGGCATGGTGGTGCACATCTGTAGTCTTAGCTACTCCAGAGGCTGAGGCAGGAGGATCTCTTGAGTCCAGTAGTTTGAGGTTGCTGTGAGCTAGGCTGATGCCATGGCACTGTAGCCCAGGCAATGGAGTGAGACTCGGTCTCAAAAAAATATATTAACTGAGTGAAACAAGTACCAAATGTAATAAGGAAAGTATGATCCAATTTTTTCAAATATTTATGTAAATTATTTAGGTTACAGGTAGAATTTTACAATTTATTTTCACTTTCTCTGTTGCATTTGCATATATTGCTTTTATAATAGATCAAAAACATTAAGAGACACACATAATTAACCAAGCTAAAATTCTTGGTTAAAGCTACAGCATCCTTCACTTTGGTTCTGAGATATGCACTAGATGCCAGCCAGAGGCATATCTAGGGGTACTTTCATCAAAATTATGAACAGTATTTATCATCAAATGTCAAAAGATTAAGGAAGTTCTAAAACATAGCCATTATTCACTAAATTCATTCATTAAAAATATCATTTGTTAATGGTGGGTTTTGTTTTTTTTTTAACAGAGTCAAAGTCTCAATCTGTCACCCAAGCTGGAGTACAGCAGCACAATCATACATCACTGCATCCTCAAACTCCTGGGCTCAATTTTCCCATCTCAGTCTCCTAAGTAGCTGGGACTGCAAGCACAAGCCACGACGTCTGGCTTAAATATACATTTATTGAAGGCAACTTTGTACCTAGTACTGTGGATAAGATATAAGATACTGTGGATAAGAGTAAGATAGATTGTGCCCTCAAGGAGTTTACAGTCTAACTGGAAGAACCAGACAATCAAATCATTAACCCAAAAAGAGCACAATAAATATCACAGAGGTGATGCTTTCCAGATGCACAAGGCCAATGAATAAGATACTATGAAGAATAAGCAACATAAAGTCAAAGGCAAATGAGATGATGTGCTAAGCACATATTCAATCAGTGCATCTCAGACACAGGCTGCAGAATAATATAATACTCCTGAGCCTACAGCAGGTTCATACAAATTTACACAACGATATATTAAAATTAAGATGAAGAAATGCAATTCTGTTCATTTATTAACTGTTTGCCAAGAATTCAGCCCAAAGCCAAATTACAAAGACAAAACTCAGTTCCTACCCTCAAGGTACTCATAGAAAAAAGTAATTCTCTTTCCTCTTTAAAACAGAAATATGCCATTAACAGGCATATTTGTTATATATAGCATGTATAACCATATATAATTACAATATATATAATATACAATATATATAAAATAATAGAAAAGTGCCATTAACAGGCAATTAAGAATGAAGAACCTAAGAATAACATAAAGACTACCATTTATTAAGGACTGATTCAATGCCAGGGATGCATACACCACCATAAAAAGAGGGGTTAAATCCATCCTAGATTACAAAGCTAGGTTTTGAAATCAGGGGCTCTCCCAAAGCTTGATTACAAAAAAAGCATGCAAAACCAAAAGAAAAACAAAAAGTCCAAACTATTAAAAGACTATGTTTCATGACTTCAGGTTATATAGTTGGTATTTGTTCAGGTTTTAATTAAATTTGAATTAATACAATCTATCAAGAAAAAAAAATTAAAAGAAAATGTTTGTATAATGGCTACTGCAATTTATAAACACATTATAGAAGAATACAAGGGTCAGCATCAAATTTTCAGTTTCCCCAGAGTCAGCAAGTCATCTTATGTCTAAATCAGGGGTTGGCAAAATATAGACCCAAGTCAAATCTAGCCTGCCGCCTGTTTTCATAAATAAAACATACACTTATAAATAAGTTTTTTTATTGGGATACAGCCATGCCCATTCATTTGTGTATGTTCTATGGCTACTTTCCTGCTACAATGGCAGAGCTAGAGTGGTTATGAAAGAAACAGTATGGTCCATAAAACCTAAAATATTTATTTTCTGGACTTTTATAGAAAAAGTTTGCAGATCTCCGGTCTAAATAATTGCCACATATATCATAAATGGTAAGAAAATAATTAATCTGTTAATTTCACCCTTTTAAGCTTTATTATGAACTCTACCCGATTTAGGTTTTCTTCTTTAGTAATTAGTGTCACTTAATAAGTGCTACTGAGTTTTTGAATTTCCACAAATATGTTCACATTTCAGTTATTTTCCATAGAAAAGGTCTTACTTTAGCTGCCTGGTAATTTATCCTTCACATCATTATTACAACAAAATCCTAATTAAGGAACATTTGCAATTATCCCCACGCATACTTACCCTTCAATTTTGTACAACCTACAAACATACAGACCACCAAAGCTGAACAAAGACAAGAACTGCTATGACTAAATAATTCTTAATACCCTATTCACACTAGAGTATCTCAAAGTACCATTTAGGACCAACAGCATCAGTGTCACCTGACTGCTTAGGAGAAATGCAAATTCATGGGCCCCATTCCAGACCTACCAGGTGATTCTAAGGCACACTAAAACTTTAAGAATCGCTGCACAAAAAGTTTATATTACTTACCTTGAGTGTGAAAAGGCTGATTCGGCCAGGCAGTTTATAAAACAGCCCCTCTCCTCCTCTTGAATTGGAATGTAGCATGGCATTGAGACATGCAAGAGGGGATGTCCCACTATAAAACACAAAAGGATGGATGAGGGTCATACAAATCCATATGCCTACTTACTCAAAGACCTAATCCCGGCCGGGCAGGGTGGCTCACGCCTGTAATCCTAGCACTCTGGGAGGCCGAGGAGGGCGGATTGC
>VBSM01001118.1:31373917-31398899 GCA_008086735.1 Cheirogaleus medius | reverse complement strand
GTCTCGCTCTTGCTCAGGCTGGTTTCTAACTCCTGGCCTTGAGCGATCCTCCCGCCTTGGTCTCCCAGAGTGCTAGAATTACAGGCGTGAGCCACCATGCCCGGCCTAACAAAGAGTTCTTAAAAGGATAATAGGAAACACCTCAATAGGAAAATGGTCAAATAACAGCGGCCTAAATAGGCTATTAACAAAAGAAGAAATACAGATGGAAACAAATATTATACTTGAAAAGATTTTCAGCCTCATTAGTAATCTTGGAACTACAGATAAAAACAAAATTGAGATATCATTTCTCAGTAGATCAGATTGGCAGAATTCAGTTTTAGCAAGAATATAGGGAAAGGGGCACAACTTACACACTGTTAGTGGGAATGCAAATTCATACAGTTGTTTTAGGAAGCAGTTTAGCGATATGTAACAGAAATCACACTTGCTCTGAGTTTATCAGGATTTGAATACAGGTCTAGCTGACATAAGAAAATTTTAAGGGGAAAACTTTTTGATCTAGTAATTAAATTACAGTGATTTATCCCAGAAGGAAATTAAATAAGTGAACAGTGATCTTTGTCCAAGGTTGCTTAAGATAGCATTGTATAAAATGGTAAAAATCTAGAAATGACTTCAATGACCATCAATAGTATTAAATAAATTCTGGTATAATATAATAGAAAAGGAAGCCATAAAAATAATAATATAAATTTATATTTATCAATTGGATATATGTTCACAGCATATTAGTGAGTGAAAACAGGACAGGTAAGTACTATGAACGTATGTATATTATGAAGGTCAAACTAAGAGATTTTGCACACAGAGATCTCTAAAAGATTATCAACAGCTCTGAGTGATGGAATTTCCAGTGATTTATAATTACTTCTTTAAATGTTCCTGTATTGTTTGGATTTTTTATCATCAGAATATATAATTTTTATAACCAGAAAATTCAATAAAGCTCACTGCATTTTTTTTTTTTTTTTTTTTTTTTTGGTAGAGACAGGTTTTTGCTACGTCACTCCAGCCCAGGCTGGAGTAGAGTGGCTATCCACAGGCATGATCATAGCACACTGCAACCTAAAACTCCTGGGTTTAAGGGATCCTCCTGCCTCAACTTCCCAAGTAGCTGGGATTAAGAGCATGTGCCACCATGCTTATTCACTGCCCTGATTTAAAAATAGTACTTACCTACTATCCAGCCTAGAAACTATATTATCACATTTATTCCCTACCCCAACCCTACAAGGGACGTATTATTCATTCATTTTACAGGCGAGACAACAACCCGAAGCTCAGAAAGGTTAAGCAACTTGCTCTGGATGTATCAGGATTTGAATATAGGCCTGGCGGACAAAAGAGCTCTTTCCATATGCTGTGCTACTTAATAATAAATACTGCTATAAATATCTAACAATATGTTCCTTTTATTGTGTGCCTGTTAAGTGCTAGGCACTTGGTGGATATTTCTTTCGTCCTTTCAGCAACTCTGCAGGGTCAGTATTTACCTTCCCACGGAGATGCAATAGTTTGCTGTGGGTAGTAAGTGCTAAGCCAGGTTTATCCAGCTACGAAACCTCCCTGCTCCGTTTTGCCACATTTCCTGCTGATCTAGTAGCATACTCTTTTCACCTGGAGACATTATTTGCCCTGAGGTCTTTGCTCCTCTACATGTCCTTACATCTCCATTTTGTAGCTCTTGGGTTTGACTGCAGTGCTTAAATGTAGATTATGCTTTTAGCCATAATGCAGATGTTTACTTTTACCATGTAGTACTTAAACAAGAATGTTGTGAAGTCTTAGTTTATCTGCCAACTTTATTACCTGGCTCAGAAGCCTTCAGGGTCTCCCGGGCAGAATAAACCCAACCTTCACAGTCTAGCTCTCAGACTGGTCACGAGGCTCCCAGAATGCCCGTGGCTCCCTCTGTGCACACTCCTGACCACACTTCTCCTGGGTTTTGCAGCTCAATAGCCCCTGCACCCACCAGAACGTATCACCCAAAGTGGCATTCAATAAATGCCTCTGAAGAGAGGTAAAAAGAAAGCTCTATACTATGAGAGACAAAGATCTCACCCAGGCAACAGGAAGGGGGCCTTGGAGACTGAGTGAAATTTAATTGAGCAGATGAGGTGAGGCTTCAGGGAAGGCAACATGCTCGTGGCACAATCACCTCTAGCCTTACCTATCTGCTGTGCTAGCCAGTTGCACGAAATGCTTTCACATAATAATCCTAATTGTCACCACTTACAGAGAGCATGTGGTGACATGCCAGGCACTAGGTGCTTTACAGATTGCTTTCCTATTTATGTATTTATTTATTATAATTATTATTTGCTTTCTGTCTCTCTCCACTAGCTCCACACAAGCTCCAGGAGGACAAGTTTTTGTCTATTGTGTTCAAAACAGTGCTTGGCACACAATAAGTACTAGTGACTGAATTCTCCACAAAGCCCCCTGAAGGAAGGATGATTTTTAACCCCCACTTTACAGATGAGCAATTTGATGCTTAGAGGGGCAAGTGACTTTTGCAAAGGTACAGAGCCAACAAAAGGCATAGCCAAGACTAAAAATAGATCAGGATTCTCTCTCTCCGTTACCCTTGCCACTGTCTAGATTCAGAAATGTCCACGCCTGGCTTTGAAGTTGGGAACCACCACCAGTCTGCAGGACTCCGTAGTTGACTAATAATGCTAACACAGTACCAATTAACATTCACCGAGCACTTGCTACATACCAAGCACTGTTCCCAGTGCTTCACATGTTTGGACTCACCACAGGAATTACAGTCATGCACTGCATAACGACATTTCGGTCAACGAAGGACAGCATATACAACAGTGATCCCATAAGATTACAGTGGCACATATAGAAACCTGATAAATGGCACCTGATATTGGCACTGCAGATCAAGTACAGGAAATGACTGATATTCAGTAATGGTGCTGGGACGTGTGGTTTCCCATATGAAAAATATATATACCTTCTAGGTTTGTGTAAGTACACTCTATGATGTTCACACAATGACAAACTCGCCTAATGATGCATTTCTCAGAAAGCATCCCCGTCGTTAAGTGATGCATGACTATACTTGCTATGATCTGTTTTTAACAGTTGAAGAATCTGAGGCCCCAGGGAGGTTTAAAAATGTAGACAAAATCACAGAGCTAGGAAATTCACAATCCAGCCATCTGGGTCCAGCACCCACTCTTCGCCACTGCCCATGCTGTCTCAGTGACATGTTGTCGTAGCTGTCCTGTTCCAGGATGGCAAACCAAGGGTCATGACAGTGGGCAAAGGCAGGGCCACTCTGCTTGGCCTGTTAGACAAGCTCTCGTGTTTCATGTTATCTTTTTAAGCTTCACAGTCACCCTATGAAGTCACGGATGAGGAAACGGATTCAGAGACCCTATAAGGGCCAGAAGTAGACAGAAGAGATAGAAAGTAGATTAGTGGTTGCCTATGGCCGCAGGGTTGAGAGAAAATGACGAGTGACTGCTAATGGGTACTTTTGGGGATGATGAAAATGAAAATGTTTTTAAAATGATGATGGTGATGATTGCACAACTGTATATACTAAAAAAACCCACTGAATTGTACACTTTAAATGGGTGATTTACATGGTAAATGAATTACAGTCATGCTCCACATAAGGACATTTTGGCCAGTGACAGATCACATGATGGTGGTCCCATAGATTATAATACTGTATTTTTACTGTACCTTTTCTATGTTTGGATATGTTTAGATACACAAATAGCATTGCATTACAGTTGCCTATAGTATTCGGTGCAGTAATGTGCTGTCCAGGTTTGTAGCCTAAGAACAACACCCAGTACCATACAGCCTAGATTGTCAAAGGCTGCATCATCTAGGTTTGTATCACTCTACAATGTTGGCACAATGACGAAGTCCATAATGACACATTTCTTAGAACATCTCCTCCATTGTTAAGTGACGCATGACTATATATCTCAATAAAACTGTGCTGGTTTTTGTAGTTGTTTTGTTTTCTAAAAAGGGGGGCCATGTGGAATGAAGTGGCACAGGTGGAATTTCAATACGCTTCAGATCAAAAACCTTGGAACCATCGTCACCTCTTCTTTCCCTTTCATGTCTCACATCTGATTATCAGCAGACAAAATGTATCTGAGGCATGTTCCTGCTTCTCTGCCCCCACAGCCTGGGCCCCACCGCCCTCTCATCTGAACTATTGCACCCCTCCTAAGTGGTCTCCTTGCTGCCCCCTTGTTCCCTGTGGTCTGTTCTCTGCAGAGCAGCCGCCAGAGCAATCCTTTGAAAGCATTCCTGTCAGATCATTTCCCTCTTCGGCTCAGAAATGTCCAATGGCCCCCAAATAAAATTCCCTTACAATTCACGTTTGGCCCTGTCCACCTTCCCAACCTACTGCCCAATAGCCGCATTTCCTCCTTTGCTGCCCCCAAACATACTCCTACCCCCAGGCCTCTGCACTGTGGCTCCTTTCCTTTGGAATGCTCAGCCTCCAGGCACTAGACACTCACACGGCGTGCTTTCTAATTTTACTCAGGGGTCTGCTTAAATGTACATCTCACTGTCCAGAGATGCCTTCCCTGACCTCCAGTCACGTCTTGAGACCCCCTCACCCTGCTCATTACTCTCTAACCCCTGACCTGCAGGTTTTTAAATAACCCCTGACCTGCAGGTTTTTAAATTCAGAGCACTTGTGGCCACCTGGCACAGTACATGCATCTCTGTTAGCCATCTGTCTCTACCACTAGAATGCGACATCCCTTAGGGCACCCTGTATCCCTAGGACCTAGAATAATGCCTAGTACTTAGTAGATGCTCAAAAAATGAATAAATGAATCTAAAGCCAAAGGCTGATCACTACCTTTAACATGTCCCTTACCAAAATCTGTGACCCGCTCTGTGCCCTATCTGTGCCACTGCTCACCTTGAATTCCTACCAGATCGGGAGCTCTGGAAGGGCAGGGTCCACCAGCTGTAACCCATGACACAGTCTTGAAAGGCATATATGTAAATCTTTTATTGATGGAACAGGAAGATAAATTTTAAAACCAATGGGAGAAGTTTAATTTCTCAGCTCCCAAACAGAGCAAAAGGGCCACCTTTAAGCCCAGTACTCTGAAAAATGCCTGGGCCCCATTCCTGGGGAACTTAAGACCTTAAAGTCAAGCTCAAGTGAGCCTTGGAATTCCTTAGGGAGTGAGCTGAGCCAGGGAAAGCTCCTCGTAGAATGGAATTTGCCAACTAAGCCCAGAAAACCATGTGAACAGGCAAACTTAAAGCAAGCATGTAGTGAAGTGGCTTTCTGTTATCTCAAAGAGAAATAACAGCATGCCAGGCTGGCTTAAGGAGAAAATGCTCGTGTAAATAGGGCTGTGCTTCCTTCCCCAACACCCCTCCCTCACACACACACACAAGCCTTCAAGCACTCTCCTCTTATCTACAGCGAGATAGAGCCACTGAACCCAGACTTCCCAGCCCCTTCCTCCATTCTACACTCTGTCCCTCCAGGCCTCGCAGCTTCCCAAACCTCCAGGAACTCTCCAGGCACTTGTTCATGCTGTTCCCTTTGGCATGCTCTTCCCTCCTTCCCAAGTGGGTGGAACCCTACTCATTCTTTGTTGCCTCCTTTGCAAAGCCTTCCTCTCCCTCACCTGACATATCACTCCTTCCTCTGACAGGTAGCACTTTGAGCTGTAGGTGTCAGCACCTATCCAGCCATCCAACTCATCTCAATGACAAGCTTAGAGAAGACAACAGAACATGCCTGTCCCCACGCAGGGAACTTACTTCTAGTGGGGGAGACAAAGCAAAGAACTACATAATTGCAATTGGGAAGAGGGCTAAAAAGGAAACAAGGTATGGTGAGAGACACCATACAGCAAGGTGGAGATGGGGGAGGGGGGATCAGAGCAGATGGCTGGGGAAGGCTTCTCTGAGGAGGTGACATTAAACTGGTTCTTGACGGATGGGAAGGAGTTAGCCAAGCAAAGAATGGGGAAGAAATTTTTCTAAGCAGAGGGCATAGCATGTGTGAAGGTATGAAGGTGCTGGGCAGGAAAGCACTGGGCATAACCCAAGAACCAAATGGCAGCTTGTGTGGCCCAAGCCTTGGAGGGCTGGGAGGGCGGCGTGAGGGGAGGCAGACCTTCTCGTAGGCACCAAGTGCTCAGAATTGCTGTCCTCTGTGTTTCTGTCCCCCCTCTCCTAAGAAAGGCCGTAGCACATTTTACTTCTCTCCCTGCCTACAGGGCAAAGACACCTGGTGCACAACAGGCATTCAACAAGTGTTTGTGGGCTGCACTGTCCCCAGAGATGCAGTGAGCGACCCTTCCCTTGCCCTTGTCCCCACCTCAACAGCAAGTCCCCAGTTGGCTTCCCTAACTGAAGCACCCGGGGACCAGTTAACCACAAGACTAGTGATAGCAACCGAGGATGAAATGGGAACAGCTGCAAGAGCTACAGTTTCGTCCTTGACAAATGCCACTGACAACCCAGTTGGCAGATGTGACCACCACATGGTCCTTGGAGACCAGATTCTAGGGGTAAACTTCAATCAGATGGCAACTCTAGTATAGCAGGGCCTGCCAAAATTATGAGCCCCAAGACTTAAATTGTCTAAAGTTCAAAATACCACTTCCAAGATTCAGTAGTTCCTTGATTTTTAAAAAAATTAATTCAAAAGATGAGAACACGGCTGAGTTGGCAGGAAAGTCCAAGTTGCCCAGGTGCCCTGTCCTGTATGTCCCCTGATGAATTCGCCTCTGGCCCAACCCAGAATTCTGTCATTTTCAAGAACATAGTCATAATTCTTCAAATCACACTTTGTTGGTTTTTTTTTTTTTTTGAGACAGAGTCTCGCTCTGTTGCCCGGGCTAGAGTGAGTGCTGTGGCGTCAGCCTAGCTCACAGCAACCTCAAACTCCTGGGCTCAAGCAATCCCTCTGCCTCAGCCTCCCGAGTAGCTGGGACTACAGGCATGCGCCACCATGCCCGGCTAATTTTTTCTATATATTTTTAGTTGGCCAATTAATTTATTTCTATTTTTAGTAGAGACAGGGTCTCACTCTTGATCAGGCTGGTTTTGAACTCCTGACCTTGAGCGATCTGCCCGCCTCGGCCTCCCAGAGTACTAGGATTACAGGCATGAGCCACCGCCCCGGCCTCAAATCACACTTTGAACTCTTGGTTTCTGGGTAATGAATTCTCAGCTACTCTAAACTACTAATTATTTAGGCTAAGCCAAGCTATGGTTTTAAACTTTTTGGAAGGGAGGGGAAGAGACATTACATATAGTTTGAGAGCATCTTATGAAGGAGGCAATTATAAAACTTGTGCCTACGTCACACAGGCCATCATCCCCTTTGTGCTCTTTAAATCTCTTTTTGGTATCTTTAAAGGCCTATACTGTAATTTTTCTATAGTAGTTCTCTATGCTCCCCTCTAGTGAGGGTAAAAAGGGACTGCAGATGCCTTCTTGGGAAATTCCACTTCTGCAAGGCCTTCGCAAATGCTGTTCCCCCATCCCTTCACAACTGCCCTTCCCTCCTCTCTTACCCAGCTAAGCCCTGTCCTCTAGATCTCACTTTAAATGCCATTTCTTCAAAAAGCCCTTCCTTTCTTTACTCACCCCTTCTACATTAGGCTTCCACTATTCTCTTATAATATCAGTTCATGGTATTTGTCACAATTCATAATTAACATTTGCCCCTCCTCCTTCCTCATTAAAGTGCAAGTTCCACGTGGGCAGGAACCATGTTGGTGCTACATCTGTATATCTAGTGCCTAGAACAGCTTGGCACATAATAAGTACTCAGTATGTATTTTTTAAATGGTTAGCGGCTTTCCTTCAGATTTTTTCTAAAGATGGTATGTCCAATACTGACTTCCAGTTTCTTGGGATACAAATTGTTCGTGGTTATCTTGTAAACATGAGGCCGTATCACAGCAATAGTAACAACATTTTAAATGTCTGCTCTAGTCCACATACTGCATTTGTTGCTTTAAATGTATGGCAAATCCTCGCAATGGCCCTGCAAGGTGGGGACAATCACCCCATTTTAGACATGGACCCCAGTGTTCAGAGGTAAATTAAATTCCTCATCGTCAACTAGCTTATAAGCAATGGCAACAACAGAATTCAAACCCAGAGTCAAGAGTGCGCTCCTTCTACTCAGTCCTGCTCAACTAGGCTGCACAACTCCCAAAGGTGCACTCCGGCAGGCCCAGGAGCATGAGAAACCACAAGACAACGTGTGGCCCATTTTTGGTGTCTCTTTTTTTCCTGGTGGTAAACAAAATAAAATATTTTTATGTTAAAAAACACAGATATATTTAAAAGTATAATGTAGAGTAATAAATTCAAAGGAATTTAAAAAACAAAACACAAAAATTAAAAGAAATTTCATGCCCGTTGCCCAGGTCTATCTCAGGAACCTCCATGGAAAAATGTGAAAAGTACTTATTTGTCATTCTTTCTTCATTTTATGTCCCTTTTCCTTGTTGCTATATTTTTTATAATGCCAACATTCCAATTCAGTCTTCACTTTCTGCTCCCACCCAATTAAAATGCTTAATGAAAATGGCAGTGTGTCAGCCACGCGCATGTCATTTTCAAAGTCATTTATGAGGACACCTTTTTGTAGGTACAATAAATCTGATTGATTTTTATTACACATCTTAGTTTAGAATCACTTTTACATTCCTAGACAAAGAGATGATACAAATAAATATCAATTGTAAAACTTAGAGCCCCAAGTATTGGCATATTCTTTGTCTAAAGGTAGCCAAAGAGAAGGTCAAGATCAATCGCAACTCCAAGGAGCCATAAAGCCCACCACCTCTTGCCTGCCCCAAGATCACTCCTTTCATAAATAACCTCAAAAGCATTTCATTCAAGAAACGAGGGCAGACATAAAGGTGACAGATTTGTGAACAATACAAGACAAAGCCTTGCACGATAGACAACAGCCAGGCCCACGATTCTTATCCGGTTCCCTCTGAGCAATTTTAGTATGGCTTTTAGAGTATATTAATAGCCCCATTTTCATCCACTGATGGGGTTCAGATGGTCCAAGGTGGTGTTCGCAGTATGCCTTGACCTCGAGTGGGAAATGTTGAGGCAGAATTGACATCCTGTGTTAACAGGGAATCGACACTTCTCAGAAACTTGGCAATGGTTCTACATTCAGTGAGGAAGGACTTAGAAGAGTCAGACACAAAAAGCAGAGAGCGGCCCATGCCTGAGCTGCAGCTCTCCCGCGCCCTTGGTCATGGAGGTGTGGGTGGAGCAATTCAAGCAGCATGCAGGCTAGGCGGGGAACGATCCAACTTTAGGTCAGAGTCTTAAGAAAGTGCTTCATGCCTATGATTTTGTGGCCTTGGGTTCTGAATCCAGGGGTCTGAGAGACATGTGACTTTAAAATATGAAGCCAGATACATTCTACTGATCAGAGCACACAGGGATCTCACCAGGGTTGCACACAGTCTCAAACTCCTTCTCCCGATGGTCATCTTAGATCCTGTTAGACTTGCTTTCAATAGCTGCAGCTGGCATGATTGCCCTCAGATGGCTTGGAACATTCTAGCATGACTAGAGACATTAAAAAGCTGGTCCCTAAGTGGGCTTGGTAGGTCCTCTACATATTTGGCTCAATTCAGAACCCAAAGCAGCAGCTTTCTGGTGGTAGCAAGACATCCTACCATCTGTTCTCTTCAAATATTTATCGGATCCATTTTGAGAGAAGAAAAGCACCAGAGACTGCTTGGAAAGTGACAGCTTCATCTCCAAGTGGGTGTTCTTTTACTTTGCTTCCCTAGACCACCACGTGAACACAGCTTCATATAAGGCAAGTTTGTTTTAATAATCACACCTGTCAACTTGGCTTTCTTCTTTTGCTTTTGTAGAACAGTTCAACGTGTCACTTAACCACTTTTGGTCAGAAGAGCCACCTCGAGGCATTGGTATTAAGGTGTGGTGTTATTTGTAGTTTTCAATTCTCAGATATACTACACGAATATTTTCAGCCTACAGAATTCAGACTAGCTTTGCGGAAATATGGTGCGAGAGACACGTGTAACCAGCAGATAACCATCTCAGGCTACCCACCTCATCGCTTGGTTCCTATTCAAATGGGCAAATTCTTAGTAAATAAGAAAGATGCAGGGTTTGATCCCGAGAAAAGATGAGGGAAGGCTCCACTATGCTCTGGGGACTGCTGAAAAGGGCCCTGGGTTCAAAAAGAATGGTTACTAAACAGGAGATAAGCTGCCGGACAACAGACATCCACCGTGCAAAACGCTGCGACATTGCACTTGGTACCTCCTCTTTCCCACAGGTTCTGATCCAGAATTGGGCCCTGGGAACTGAGCAGCTGAGTTAAAATAGAACTCAAGGCCCACCTGAGTCACCACCTTCCTGAGGCACCGTGCCAGCAAGGTGCGCCAGCGTGGCAGACCTGGGGACTCCTATCGTCCCCTCAGGCTTGGCTCATGGACTCAGACACCCACGTGGGAGCACTTCCAGCCTGGATTAGTCATTCAATGGGCCTTTAATACACACAAAAGGCAATAACTGCACATTAGTATATTTCTAAAATTGGGCAAGTTCTTAGTCTCTCTCTCTTATAGACACACATGGACACACTCACAGAACACAAGCACCATTGTGCTCACACACCCACACACACTTAAGAGCTTCTCTTGAGGGGAATATGAGTAACAGTCACCTAATGACCAACATAAAACGAAGCTTCGAATATCAATAATACAAGGAACTAAAACTTACAAACCAAACTAGTATATGTAAACGGGAATTCGGAACTCTCCTCTGAGCCTATTCGATCACACAGCCACTCCTCACCAGCATCTCAGGCAGCGCATGGACAGAGCCACAGTTCTAGAATTCGGTGTTCTCGCCACAGGCAGGCAGGATTCCATCTGTATGTCTTCCCTTCCCACTGCACCGAGTATCACATCTCCATCTCTGTATCTGCCTCGTTACTCTTCTGCTCTTTACACCAATATGGAACAAAATGGGGAATTCAAAAGTGCCACTATATGTCTCCTTCCCTCAATTCTAGTCCCATCAGAGAAGGCAGAGCCAGTCTCGTTTCTCCCACAAAGCAGGCCCACTGTGGAGCACGCTCTAGAGGCAGAGGATGGGCCTATGCAAGGACGCTCAGAGTATGCATGCATGGGAAAAGATGGTGACAAATGAAGAGTAAAGTGACATGGCGTGTTGTATGGACATGGCACCAGCTTATAGACTTAGGTCTTTGACAGGATAGTCACGGTTTTGAGGTTTTAAAGAAGCTATTTCCCTAAATGCTCCAAGGAGGCAAAGGGAATGTTATTTCTATTGCTTCCAACATTGAATTCCTCAGGAGCAGAGATGGGAAGAGATTTCCTCATTGAGCAGATCCCAAAGGCAGATCCACTTCTCACAGAGGAGCATGGAAGCAAGGTCACTGATGGCGCCCACCTAGAGCCTGGGTCCAAATGACATTTCTCATTTCTCCCTATAAGAACAGGCACCTATTCGAGTTCTAGGGCTCTCACTTTTCAACCTCACTGTCATCTTATCTTGAGGTTCCAAAGACGTGGTCCCGCCAAGGTGACTCCTGATTCTGCCCTATTGTTCAACAAGAAGGGAGCCCACCATGAAGAACAGGCTAGAAAAGGAGAGGGGAGGGAGGGGAAGGCAGGGAAGGGGGGAGGAGAAGAGGGAAAGGGAGAAGGGAAGCAAGGTCACTGGTCATTCTCTTGCTTTCCACTTGGACTATCGCACTTTACCTTACCCATGCATTTCTGAGATGCTAATTAAAAGACGTTTCCCAGAGGGGCTGAGTGCCAGATTAGGACCAGCACATTCGATCAGATTAAGTTGGTTACTCTGCAAAGAGGCCATTGCTTCTCCTCAGGGGAACAGTTCTGAGTTTGGGCTCAGGTCCTCTCTGCAGCTTTTTACTTGTCTCTTCTCTCAGAAGGCAAATGCTGTTCACGCCCTGGGAGAGGAGGAGCTGGCTTTACTTTGGAACCAGCCCCCGAGACTGTGGATAAAGCTGAGATGCAGGGGTTCCTGAGGAAGAAGAGGAGGATCCCGACTTCCTTCCACTTTTAGGCCTGCAAAAGTCAAACACATGTTTACATGACACCTCCTCATCTTTGTCCCTGACGCATCAAGTGCAATTAACATTCCAAGGTGGCCTTTCTTCAATGGCCTGAAAACCAGGATACTTTCAACTGTAAAACCACTAGGCTGGCACAGCCTGACCGTCTGTGCATGGCTAACACGGCCTCCCAACAGAGGAGTGAAATCTGAGGGAAGGGACTCTATTGCCCAGCAATTGCTCTTCCATTAAAATCAAGGCTTGGCTGTCTTCTCCAAATCGATATAACAGTATTAAGTTTGCAGGTAGAATTACTTCCATTTTTGGCTTTCCACCTGGTTGTTTTTCCTAAAACTTCTAATCTAGAATTTAATAAGACAGAATTTCTACTTTTGCACCAAATGGAAGAGGTAAACTTAGCATGGAGGCCCGGAGCCTGGGTTGTGGATTTGTACATATATATACTGAGGTTTGAACTCTAGCTCTGCCACTTACTTGCTGGGTTTCCTTGGATCTGGCTATTTTCTCAAATCGTCTAAGTCTCAGTTTTCTCATCTATAAAATGGGACTGCTGATAATATTTACTTTATAAGTTTTTTGCAGGAAATCATTAAGAGAATTCTTGTACAGCACGTAGGATGACCTGAAACTTGATGGGAACTGGAGAACTGACCCAAATTTCACCAGAATACATGCTCCTTACAGGTCTGGGTGCATTAAGTATACCTGGCATAGTGTCTCAACCACAAATATTTTTGGAATTAATAAGCAAACATAGGAGTAATATGGCAACATTTTCTAGCACGTTCCGCAAAGTGTTCCATGATAAACAAGCACTCTTGTCACCCTTTACTTTGGTTTGAACTTGTTCAAACATGTTCTGGTCAAACACAGGTCAGCAAAGCCACTCACCTGGACTTGGATTTCTTATTTGCAGTGCTTTCAAAGGATGATGCATCCACCTGTATCTCGTCTTCATCCTGCAGAGCCGCATCCAATGCAGCCTGGACCTTGGGGGCGATGGCTGGGCCCTCGTAGTCTCTGGTGGTGCGGCTGGGCATGTCCAGCTCTAACAGCACAATGTTTTCTGCCTGCAGAAGCACAGCCATCACCAGCTCGGTTGGCCTCCATTCAGACACAGAGAGTACAAGCAATATAGGCCCCCTCCAAGAACAGAATTATTCAGGGCCTACCAAGAAAGAACCTGCCTAGAAGAAGTGATGTGGTTTTATGATTTTTTTCCTGGTGGGACTGCAGGTGATTTTTATTTCCTTCCCTATGCTTTCCTATATTTTCCTTTTTTTTCCTTTTAAATAAT
This sequence comes from Cheirogaleus medius, assembly GCA_008086735.1. NCBI lineage: Eukaryota > Metazoa > Chordata > Mammalia > Primates > Cheirogaleidae > Cheirogaleus > Cheirogaleus medius. Next base: position 31,385,472 of record VBSM01001118.1, on the reverse strand, counting down.
GAATATGTCTTATGCCCTAAGGGAAATAATCCACAAAAAATTATTAATTAAGCAAAACCCATTTATTGCAGACAGTTTGAAAATACAAAAAGGTATAAAGAAGAAAATATTCATTACTAATAAAGTCACCACCTACAGCAGCACTGATGAACTCTGCAGCTGCAGAAAGGAGAAGGCAGTATGACGTTGTATGTGGAGGGTCTGCAGTGTATGTGCATTTTAAAAACCAGATTGGGGCCAGGCGCGGTGGCTCACACCTGTAATCCTAGCACTCTGGGAGGCCGAGGTGGGTGGATCGTTTGAGCTCAGGAGTTCGAAACCAGCCTGAGCAAGAGACCCCATCTATACTAAAAATAGAAAGAAATTAATTGGCCAACTAAAATGTAGAAAAAATTAGCCGGGCATGGTGGCGCATGCCTGTAGTCCCAGCTACTTGGGAGGCTAAGGCAGAAGGATCACCTGAGCCCAGGAGTTTGAGGTTGCTGTGAGCGAGGCTGATGCCACAGCACTCTAGCCGGGGCAACAGAGTGAGACTCTGTCTCAAAAAAAAAAAAAAAAACAGATTGGGCCCCATCTCGTAATTGGCCTTGTGGATTGATCCATTCCTTCATTTGATATCCTGTGGTGAGCCTTTCCTAACTCCTGAGACAAGTATATAGAGGCAAGAGCACCCACGAATTTACACATGCCATCTTCTCCTCTGACTCTTCCCAGTCAGTGGAGTTCCAGCCCCAGGGCTCCAGAGGTGGGGCAGGTGGAGCCACTGCAGGGAGAAGGTGAAGAGAGAGACTGGCTCCATTTACCAGTTTTAGATATTGAGATAGTGCATAAAATTTCTCTGCAAGAAGCAGGCCCATTGCTAAAGACATTTGAGAGTAACTGCTTTAAATTCTACTTTTGCATCAGGTTAGTCCCCTAAAAACCTACATATTTGATTTGGGGGCTTTAAAATCATGATTTTGGCTTACGACATGAAATAACTGGTAAGTTATGCACCATTGGCAACTACTAGAAAAATGCTTCTGAGGATTCTGTCTGACACACCACTCATCTTCCACTATATAAAACCTCACCTAATCGTTTTGGCTTTTGCTTTCTTTAATTTAAATAAAGCAGTGCCAGGAAGAATAGCACCTGAGGAACAAACTAAGCCTAATCTCCTGTTTGGCTCCAGGTGCCAAGGGAGACTCAAATACATTTTTGAAAATTTTAAGTGAAAATCTTTCATTATAAAAATAACACAGCTTCCCTGTTTATAGTTATAAAATGCAGATAAGCAAAAAGAAGAGAATTTAAATTGAGTGTACTTCCACCAACCAGAGACAATTAGTCCACATTTTGATATATTTTGTACCAGATTTTTTTATTCATATCCACACTTCTGGTACAAATTTTTTTATAGCTTTACATTGTGTCCCCCAGTACACCTACTTGCCAGCTACCTGACTCATTGCATCAAGTAGATGGGAGAGTTCAATTAGAGAAAGTGGTCAATGTAAGTACAGTGTCCAGCATACAGCAAGAACTTATAAATAGAAGCTCTCATGGCATTTTTACTGTAAAATATTTTTGGGTCATTAAGTAGTCCTCAGTTACATCACTTTAAATGACTACATGACTGACAAGCATTATGTGAGATGGACGCACTGGAAGTCCAAGTTCATCTCCTATCACTAGGCATCTGCATTCTTTCCTATCTTCCCACAGAGCATTGTGAAGTTCATTGTTAATGTTTACTGGCCACTACGGACAGGATGTTTTGCACTCTCCTCTTTCCCTAGTACTGACTTTCTAAACCTTATTCTATTTTACTTTTTAATTTATTAATTATTAGTTATTATTTTTATTTGTTATTATATTTATTTATTATTTGTTGTAATTGTTGTTATTGTCATAAATATCTTCAAGTACCTCTGGAAATCATCAGGGCACAACTCTGGGCAGAACAATGCTTAAGGGTTTACATAGATCTAAACTCCTCCTAGAAAGAGAAGAGAAAAACCCAAGAACAATCTTCTCACCCTGTATCGGGCCTCTGGACGCATCATCATGGACATTCTTGCATGTTGGCTCAATGGTCTCTTATATCCCACAGCTGAGACTGGCCGCTTCATCATCTGCTGATTCCTGGAAAGGGACTGCAGCGTTAAAGGCTTGGCTGGAGTGTGTTCCACAGCCCCGGCCCCAGCATTGGTCCCGTGGAACAAGCACTCAGAAAACTCTGAGCCAGACAGAGCCTGACACACTAACTTCCTGGACTGAGGCCTAACATAAGTGGGGCAGGTGCTGCTTATATTTTCTGTTTGAGTTGCTTTCTGATTCAGATGTGAGTGTCATTCATCTTTTAAGCCAGAAGGGATCTTAGTCATCATCCAGTTCTTAGATGGCAGACACAAAGCATAGCTGCCAATATCCCCCACCCCTGCATCCTTAGCATTCCCAGCAGGACCCAGACTCAGACTAAGAATCCTCAACACTGTGGTCAGACTGACACACAAGGTAACACCTCTGTGCTGCCCCTCTTTTGGCCTAGCCCGCTTCACTTCACAGCTGGGAAATGGAAATGCAGGAGCTTGGGAAAGGTTAGTTCACTGGTGAAAAAAGTCTTCTAATTCCTAATACCACACTCATCAACAAACTTTTACCTGGTGGACCTACAGCAGCCACAAAGTCAGAAATGCAATTGATTCTTGGTTTAAATGAATCAAACTGTGTTCTTACCATGCCCCACTGGCCAAGTCCAGCTTATCAACATTCTTGCCCTTCTCCCCACATGCAAGTATACTTAAAGTCAATAGTGACTTACTCCAGTCTGGTTATAGGATGTAATTTCCAATGATCTTCCTCTTCATCAAAGAAGGATCTATTCATAATTTTACTTTTTTCTTCCAGAGGGATAAAGTTTTCTATAATAAGATGCCTGTAAGAGCACATATAACATGGGTGAATACAGATCAAGAAACACACAAGTGTTGGCTATCTGGTCTCTTGTATAATGAGTAATTAGGTAAAAGTCAAGGCACTCAGCAAACATTTACTGAGCAGGTACTATGGACCTAACATCATACAAAGAGCTGGGATACAGACATGAATGACACCTGGTCCCTGCTTGAGACAAAGAGGTAATGGTGTAGCACTCTTATGTTTGACAGGTGCTGACAGTGGTCTGTTTTAGAAATATGGAGAAGTCACTTCTGCCTGGGCAGGAGCAGCTTGAGGATGTGAACAGGCTGAGGAGGGAAGCAATGCCTGGGCTACACTGGCATGAATGTTTGCTACCCGAGGTATCTTTTAGAAAGCCACTGGTGCTGCTAACCCAGGTCATTAACTTCTAAAATGCTAAAAACAGGCTGGGTGTAGTGGCTCATGCCTATAATCCTAGCACTTTGGGAGGCCGAGACCGGGAGGATGGCTGGAGCCCAGGAGTTCGAGACCAGCCTGAGCAACACAGTAAGACTCTGTCTCTACAAAAAAATAGAAAAATTAGCCAAGTGTGATGGTGTGCACTTGTTGTCTCAGCTACTTAGGAGGCTGAGGCAAGAAGACTGCTTGAGCCCAGGAGTTTGAGGTTGTAGAGAGCTACGATTGTGCCACTGCACTCTAGCCCAGGCAACAGAGTGAGACCCTCTCTCGAAACAAACAAACAAACAAACAAAATGCTGAAAACAGATTAGAAATTAAACTGCCTTCCTCTAGTCCCAAGGCTTGTTGTCCAAGCTGGAAAACTTCCCATTCTAATCCACCAGGACAAAGAGCAGAACCAAATGGATTTCAGTACTTTAGAGCACTGATAATGAAGACCATTCCTGAGAGAGTCTCTGCCTGACAAATGCCTGGGAAACATGTCAAACAAGGAAACTGGAACCCACTGGGCTGCAGTCTCTCCATGGTGATGACTGTCTCCTATGACAGCTCTCCCTTATTCTTCCAAAACCTTTGGACAGACCAACGCCAAAGGGCTGCTAATGTGGGAGGGACGCAGAACAAACACCACAAAGGTGTAGGATACTGTGAGAAACAGGCTGACTCATTGTTTATTCAAAAGATATTAAAAAGAACTATAACAATCAAAATGGCTTCCTTATGAAAAAATATTTTGGGGAGATGAAATTTTCTCTTAATTTTTCTTTGCCATCTCAGAAATTATTTTTCATAACATACATTTGGTTTTTTTCTGATTACAAATGTCCTATTTTTTACATTAGATAATATAAATAACATAATTACCCACAATTTCACTATCTAGAGATTAACTATTATTAATATTTTGGTATATTTTATTCTGATCTTTCTTCTAGATGTACATACCTACAAAGAGGTATGACACATATATTTAATTTTAAGGGTTCCTTTCCAAATTTAAAATTTGGTCATTAAAAGAATCCCTTTGAAAAGTTTTTCTTTAAAGAAAAATTTCAGCTCATGATGTGGAAGGACTGATGTAGAATAGGAAAACACCATTTTGTAACCCCTAATGAAATAACGGATTTAGACACAGATCATTGTTGGCTGAAACCATTAGCTCAGTGGTTCTCAAGCCAGACTGCACATTAATATCACCTACAAAGTTTTGAAAAATATATTGCTTGGACCTCAGGGAGACAAATAGTTCTCAAAGTATGTTCACCAAACCAGTAGGAGGAATACCTGGAACCTGTTGGAAATAAAGATTCTCAGGCCCTGCCCCACACTTACTCAATCAGACTCTCTGGGTGTGAAGCCCAGCAATCTGTTTAACAAGCCCTTCAGGTGATTCTAATGTCTGCTAAAGTTTAAGGACCACTGCCTTAGACCAATTAAATCAGAATCTCTGGGGTGGGGCCCAGGCATCACAAAACTCCTCGGTATGCAGCCAAGGTTGAGAACCAGTGATTCAGAGCTAGCTAGCTTTCTGTTAAAGGGAAATAATGGGGATAGAGACATAGTTAATCAAAGAAAGAGATTAACAAATCCAGAATGTGGCATACTTCTACAGGCTATCTCCCATCCGAGTACTAACCAGGTCTGACCCTGCTTAGCTTCCGAGGTCATATGAGATCGGGCGCATTCAGGGTGGTATGGCCATAGACTCTACAGGCTATCTGACCTATACTTTTCAACAAGTCACCTATGAAAAAAAAAATTTTTAAAGAAAAAGGATTTCCTAAGATTAAATTAAGTTTAAGAGACATAATAATCAAATCCAGTGTGTGGTCCTTATTTATATCCTAAATACAAACAAATCAAGAAAATTTAAATATGATTGAGTACTTGAAAATACCAAGAAACTTAATGCTTACACACAGACACAAAGTGAACACATGCTGTTGGAAAAATGGCACCAATAGAATTGCTTGACACAGGGCTGAAGTGCAATAAAGCAAAGTGCAATAAAATAAGGTATACCTGTATATGGAGATGCAAGCAACCCTGAATAGCCAAAAAAATCTTGAAAAAGAATAAGGTTGGAGGACTCACATCTTTTGACTTCAAAACTTACTACAAAGCTACAGTAATCAAAACAGCTCACGCCTGTAATCCTAGCACTCTGGGAGGTCAGGAGTTCCAAACCAGCCCGAGCAAGAGTGAGACCCTGTCTTTACTAAAAATAGAAAGTAATTAATTGGCCAACTAAAAATATATAGAAAAAATGAGCCGGGCATGGTGGCGCATGCCTGTAGTCCCAGCTACTTGGGAGGCTGAGGCAGAAGGATTGCTTAAGCCCAGGAGTTTGAGGTTGCTGTGAGCAAGGCTGACGCCACAGCACTCTAGCCAGGGCAACAGAGTGAGACTCTGTCACAAAAATAAAAAACAGTATGGTATTAGCATAAGGATAGACATATAGACCAATGGAACAGTATTGAAAGTCCAGAAATAAACCCTTACATTTATGGTGAATTGACTCTCAACAAGGGTGCCAAGAAAATGAAATGGAGAGACAAGAGCTTTTTCAACAAATGGTGCTGGGACAACTAGATATCTGCATGAAAGAGAATGCATTTGGAATTCTACCTCACACCATACACAAAAATTAACTCAAAATGGATTTTAGACCTAAATGTAAGACCTAAAATTTTAAGACTCTTAGAAGACCTAAGAGAATTGAAACACATATCCACAAAAAACTTGTACATGAATGTTCATAGCAGCATTATTCATAACACCCAATAAGTAGGATCAACTCAAAATGTCCATCAAATGATGAACGGATAAAATGTGGTATATTCACACAATGGAATATTATTTGGCCAAAAACAAAGAATGGAGTATTGATACATGATACAACATGGATGACCCTTGAAAACATTATATCAAGTGAAACAAGCCAGTCACAAAAGGCCACATTATTCCACCTATAAATTTATATTACATAAAATGTTCAGAATAGGCAAATTTAGATACAATACCAAAAGTATAAGAAACAAAAGAAAATACAGATAAATTGGGCTACATCAAAATTGAAATCTTTTGTGCTACAAGCAATACCATCAAGAAGAAAGATATCCTACAGAATAGGAGAAAGTTATCTGCAAATCATGAATCTGATATGGGACTGATATCTAGAACATATAAAGAAACATATAAAGAAGTTTTAAAACTCAATAACAAAAAGACAACCCAATTTAAAAATGGGCAAAGGATTTGAACAGACATTTCTCCAAAGAAGATTTACAAATGGCCAATAAGCACATGAAAAGATGCTCAACATCATTAGTCATTAGGGAAATGCAAATCAAAACCTTAATGAAGTACTACGTCACGCCCATTCAGGATGGCTATAATAAAGACAGACAATAACAAGTATGTCAACAAGGATGTGGAGAAATTGGTGGTGGAAATGTAAAATGGTGCAGCCACTGTGGAAAAGTTTGGTAGGTCCTCAAAAAGTTAAACACTGAGTTGCCATATGACCCAGCAATCCCACTTCTACATATATATCACAGAGAAATGAAAACATATCCATATAAAAACTTATACATGAATGCTTATAGCAGTTTTATTCATATAGCTAAAGACTGGAAAAAACCCAAATGTCCATCAACTGATAAATAAATCAAATGCGGCATATCCATACAATGCAATATTATTCAGCCATAAAAAAGAATGAATGATGCTGAGACAACTACGTATCTACTGACCCATAAATTCCTTGAAATCATCATGCAAAAGAAGCCAGTCACAAAAGACCACATTTTATGAGTCCATTTATTTGAAATGTCCAGAACAGGCAAATCCACAGAAATAGAAAGATTAGCGGTTACTTTGGGTTGGGGAAGAGGGTAATGAGGAATGACTGCTAATTGGTACAGGGTGTCTTTTGAGGGGGGACAAAAATGTTCTAAAATTAGATTATAATGATGATTTCACAACCCTGTGAATGTATTAAAAAAACACTGATTCATACACTTTAAATAGGTGAACTATATAGTATGTAAATGATGTCTCAATAAAGCTTTTTTAAAAATACCATTGTGGTCATGTATGTAAGGATGTAGGAGTGAGATAATATGAGGTAAGATTCGCTTTAAAATATTTTTATAAAAGATGACAAAAATGTGTTAATCATTGAATCTGGGTGATGGGTACTTGGGTGTTCATTATACCATTCAGAAAACTTTTTCATAATAAAAAGTCACATTAACAAAAGATTCCCTCTTATCAATAGATAGATAAGAGGCCAGAACCTTTAAAACAAAAGGTAGGGTGGAAGGGAATTTGGAGATCATCTGATGAAGCCATTCAGTTACCACATGGCACCCAGAGATGGAAAGTGACTTTCTCAGGAAGAAACAGAAGACAAACAGGGTGGTAAGGGATGAGATGGAGAGAAGTGGGCAGGGGCCCTGTCATCAGGGGTGTGTTTAACTTAGCAAACAAGACCAATGTCTCAGCAAGTGGCTGGAGGAAGCCAAGGAAGACCCAGCACTTACTTGAGTTTCAGCTCCCTGGTGAGCTCATTCTGAGTCTGCTCCAGCTCTTGGCGCTCCTTTATGTGCTCTTCTTGGAGGTCATGGATCTCAGCCTTCACCGCCTGAAGCTTGGAGAAGAGCTGGAACCGAGGGGAGAGGTAGGTGAGGATAGTGTCCATCCAGAGAATAGAGTTCTCCCTTTCCCCCAAGTCTCCAGGCACATCAGATTGGTCTTGTTCATTTATACCTTTTTGAGTTTTTTGGTCTTGATGTCCACTTCTTGCTGCAAGGAACTGTATGTCTCTTTAAGTTCTAAAGTCTCCTCATCTCGACTTTCCATCTGTTGCTGGATTTCTCTTTCTCGACGTTTCTGAGCAACATCACAAAATTCATTAGCTTGCCCTCGAGACTGTCTACACAAGAATACAGATCAGAGTCTCTAGCTAGGATGAGATTGACCCAACTTGTAATATTTCCCTTGATGAGAATCTAACATAAGAGATATTTACTCTGTGGCATAAACACACCTTACCCCACTCCATTCACCCCCCAAAAGAATGAAAAGTTACCTGCTCTGCAATTTCCTGCCGTTTCTGCTCCAGAATTTTCTGCTGTTCATTTGTATGATCTACTATATTTTTTCCTCCAACAAGCAGCTTACTCTCCATGGCCTGAGTGAGAAGCAGAGCAGAATCCATCTCATGAATGGTCTCCCTCAAAACCCAACTCCTCATACGGGGGCCCACGAAAGACAAAGAGCTCAGGACTGAGTCAAAGGGACAAACTCTGGGAAAACAATGTGTTGTGCTCAGCTGTACTGTCCCTTCACTGGCACAGGACTGGGCAGCTTCACTATAGTCTCTACCTTAGTAACCTCAAGATACAGCTTCGCCAGACATTCTTGTATTTCACCTTTCTTTAACAAAATATGTTTTTATTTGTTGCTACAAAGTATGAATACCACTTAGAACATACTAAGTAGCTCCTATGTGTTAGACACTGGGGAGGCCACTGTGAGTGTGAATCACAAAGCTCAGAGTCCGCAGAGTCCACAAAGCAACAGAGACGAGTGGGCTTTAATCCTATAGTGCCAGACACCATCAGCAGGAAAGTACAGAGTCATTAATGGGAGAGGTGCACTGTAGATGGAGTCAGGGAAAGCTTCCTGTCTGAGGGCCGTCTGCACAGAGCACTGAAGTAAGAGATAGGAATCACTTAAGACAAAAAAGATTTTTTTCTGATAGGGTAGGATAAGTTGGCCTAAAGCCTTGCGAAGGACACTAAATTTGATTCTGAGGACCTCAGGGAACCACTGGTATGTTCTTTGGGCATGAGAGTCCACGATCAGATTTGTGTTTTAGAAACATTACTCCCCTGCAAGGGGAAGAATGACTGGAAAAGGGCTGGCAGGATGGTGGGAGATCAGACAGGAGGCTAGGCCTGGGCTAGGCCTTCTCCCCAGCGGGAGTGGGCAAAGTTTGGATCCAAGAGACCCTGATGAGGCAGGATCCAGAGGCTTTGGGGCTGAATGGGCACTGAAGAGAGAGAGAGGGGCAGCCAGCAAGGATGACTCCCAGGGTTCTGGCTTCACGGATAGGGAAGCAGGAGCAGTCTCTGAGGGGCTGTGAGCATCTCGGTGGAGATGTCCAGTAGGCAGAAGCTACTGGGCCTGCATGGCAGAAGACAGCTCTGGACTAGATACACAGATTGGAAGCCTTCAGCATTTACATGGGGGCTGAAACCACAGGACTGATTTACACCTGGAAAGTACGGAACCCCAAAACTCCACAACCTTGCCTTTAAGGAACTTATAGACATTCACTGCAACCTTGCCGCCATCTTTCAGCAAGTCCTTTGAGCCTGTTTCCTCTTCTCTCAAATGAAGGGGCTGGACTAGATTACTAACCCTCTATACACATATCTTCCAGCTCTAACATTCTTTTGTTCTATAATTTTACAGCATCCAGGGACTGAGACAGACAGAAGTAAAGTCATTCTCCACAGACAAAATGTCTCAGAGATGCAGTGACCTTGAGGTAATGCGGCATCTTGCCATACTTGGCCTCTGAGAGTTCAACCTCCGAGAGGTTATTTAGAGAATCTAGGTGCTCCTGGTCTTGAATAACAGGTGTGATCCTAAAACACAGCAGGCAAATCAAAGGCGGCACACTCAGTCACACATTGAGTGCAATAGCGAGGAGAGATGAAGCGCATCCGACACGATGGCATCTCATAGTAAGCCCCTCCCTGGGAGAAAATTACTTCCTAATTGTGTATAGTATATGACCCCATTTTCACAACAGGTCTTAAAAGGCCTGGAAGAAACATTCAAGGTTTTAAGACCCCTGCCTCTGAAGTAAAATAGCACCCAGCTCTGGGAAAGGGCTACTATGAAGCCACAGATAAACAGTTTAGCTCCATATAGTGGGGCAAGCAGAGGCAAGAAAGAGAGAACATGTCATTTTTAAATTCATAAACATAGATACATTTTAGGGTAGAAATCACAGTTTGCATAAATTCAATAAGATAGAACCCGACACTTCCAAGGAATTCTGGCTTGTGGCTAGCCAGTGGCCATCCTCGGACCGCCAAGGCCACCTCTGCATCCTTCTCTGCCATTAAAGCCCAGTGGCAGCCCAGAGTCCAGGCACCTGAGGGAACAGTACACTGCTGCCAGAAAGAAGACTCAAAACAATGGTAGCCTCCACACTCTAGAATACTACTCAGCCACTGGTGGAAAATGAGTATTTGAGGAAATGTATTGGCACACAGGGGTTAGAGGTTGGGGTGGGGGGTTGACTACAAGGGAGCAGCATGAGGACATTTTGGGGGTGCTAGAACTGTTTTGTATCTTGTATAATCAAGGTACTGCATACTAAAACCACACTGAGATACCATGCCATACACAAACGTTAGTCTGATAATCACAAGTGTTTGTAAGGAAGAGGGGCATCCAGAACTCACACCCTGCTGGTAGACACTTCAATCTACACAGTTCCTTTAGTTTTTTTATTTTTTACTTTTTAAATTTTTTGAGATAGGGTCTCACTCTGTTGCCCGGGCTAGAGTGCAATGGTACCATCACAGCTCAGTGCAACCTCAAACACCTAGGTTCGAGCGATCTCCCTGGCTCAGGCTCCTGAGTAGCTGGAACTACAGGCATGTGCCACCACACCTGGCTAATGTTTCTATTTTTTGTAGAAATGGGGTCTTGCTATGTTGCTCAGGCTGGTCTCAAACTCCTGGCCTCAATGATCCTCCCACCTTGGCTTCCCAAAATACTAGGATTATAAGCATGAGCCATTATGCCAGCCACTTTAGAAAACAACTTGTCCTTGTCTAGTGAAGTTGAAGCTACATATACTCCAAGACCTCATGGTGCCAGACAAGAAACTCTTACACGTTCATGTTCTCCTGGAGCCAAGTAAAAGAACATTCACTGCAGAAGTGGAAACAACCCATACTTTCGGGAGAATGGAATACCACAGAATACTCGAAACAGCAATAACGAATCGCTACAGGAATCAGTGTGGATCTCAAGAACATAATAATGTTGGGCAAATAAAAGCAAACTGCAGCAGTGAGATTCCATTTATATAAAACTAAAAAATTCGGTAGCTCACGCCTGTAATCCTAGCACTCTGGGAGGCCGAGGCGGGTGGATAG
>VBSM01001118.1:31363405-31373817 GCA_008086735.1 Cheirogaleus medius | reverse complement strand
AAAAAAAAAAAAAAAAAAAACTAAAAAATTATGTGAAACTATGTTTTATTTAGAGATATATACATATATGGCAAAACTATAAAGAAAAGCAAGGAAACAGTAAACAGCAAATTCAGGATGATGGTTATGTCTGGGGGAGGGAAACACAAGCAGCTTCTAAAGATATGAGAGCTGTTCTAGTTCTCACTTTGGGTGGAAAGTATATGGGTATACTTTTTACTGCTGTTCTTTATACCTTGCACATATGTAATAATCATCCTTATTATGAATTCCATTTATTTTTTTTAATTTGAAAAAATCATTTTCATTTCAATTCCACAAAGGTATACTGAGCAGTGGATACCATGGAGCTAGTGGGGAATGCAAAACCAAAGAGACATCATCCCTTGTATCATTTCTTTTTGATAAAAGAAAAAGCACTGATTGGGCAAGGGCACAAGGAAGGGTATGGTACCTTGATCTTGGCACCCAGCATCTCGGCAGCATCCTTCTCCCGCCGCAAGTCCTCCATCTTTTTCTCCTTCTCTTTCAGCAGCCTCATCTTCTCCTCTGCAACCAAGCTGTGGTCCTCTACAATGGCCCGCTTCTCAATCTCCAGTTTTTCTTGCTGTTCCCGCCAGTAATCATCCTTATCATCCCCTTCCTCCTCACCCTCTTCTCCCTCCTCCTCCTCCTCTTCCCCACCCCCACCACTGCCACCACCTTCCCTCCGCTTCTCTCGCCTCTTCTTTCTGCCAATGGACCGTTTTTCCAGCTGGGCCTTGAGCCGAGCAATCTCTTCCTGGAATTCTCGAAGGAGGGCATCCTTAGGGTCCTCATTGACCCTTGGTTTGTTCTTAATGTTTTTGGCACGGTTGGCATATCGCAGAGTGGTTAGAGTCTCTTCTACATTGTAAGAGGCAGGCCCCACGTTGGCCACCATCACAGTCTTAGCATTGCCACCGAGGGAATCTTGGAGGAGCCTCGTAAGCTTAGAGTCCCGATATGGAATGTGAGTGCTTTTGCCATCCACCAGGGCAGAGATGACATTACCCAAGGCCGAAAGGGAGAGGTTGATCTTGGTAGCTTCCTTTAATCTTTCCCCTTGTGCGCCAGTCTTGGCTTGCCGTTCACTGCCCGCGAGATCTACAAGGTTCAATTTCCCTACACGGATATGGTTTTCACCATCGAGGCCCACCTCACTGCACTCGATAGTAATAACAAAAATTGCATGAGAACGTGAGCTGTGCTCATTCATGTTGGTAGCACCGACAGAACGGTTCTGGTTCCCCACATTCATCACGTGTTCTATCTCCTTTACGCTCTTGGTGACAAAGGAAGACAGGTCTTTCACATACACTCCAGTGTCAGGCCTCTCTTTGAGCTCAAGCCTTTTTGTCTGATCCTTGGAGAGCAGATCTCGGATCTCCTCCTGATAGATCTCTAAGTAAGAAGCCCTGACCAGGTACTGTTGATTCTGGGATCGAGAGATGTGGGTGAAGATGTGGTCAAATGAGTTAGGAATGACTCCTCTTTTTTCAGGGTCACCACGGACCCCTTCCATCGTGTAGGTTTTCCCAGTCCCAGTTTGTCCATAGGCAAAAATCGTCCCATTGAAGCCTTGCAGGACAGAGTCCACGAGTGGTCGGAATGTCTCATCGTAGAGTTCAAACTGCTTGGCATTCCAGTCATAGACTGCATCAAAGGTGAAAGTCTTGGGCATTTCATGGGCTGTTCCTTTGGGGTTCTTCACAGACACCTGTCCCAGCTTCACATCCACATCCACCACCTTGTCATAGGAAGCAGCCTTTTCCTTGCCATTCATGGGCCGACAGCGGACCACCACCCTGACGGACTCTGAGCTTTTCAGCTTTGACATGATGAACTCTGACTGGGTCAATCGTGAGGGCTATGAATCCAAAATGTCTCAGGATGCTAAGGTCCTAGAAAAAAAGCAAAAGTAAATAAGTACGGTACAGTTGTCACTGGGGGCTGCTTGACAGAAGCTGACACACCCAAGTCATCTCATCTTGCTACCCTTTTGACAGCCATATTCAATAACTATGCCACACTGTGTATTTCCTCACAGGATCTTCAGCTTCAGTGGTTAAAAAAACAAACAAACAAAAACTCCAGTCCACCAATATTGTTAACTACCCTGTTATCCCTTCAATCAATACTTGATCTCATACTACAAACTGAGGCAGCTGGAAATCTTTTAAAAGCCTGGGTGATCTTATATCCTGTTGAACTACTACAGCCTCTAGGTAGAGCAATTTGGAACTATCTATCAAAATTTAAAATGCACATACCTTTTGACCTAGTAATTATATTTCTAAGAATTTATCCTACAGATACATGTCTCGTACAAAGACATATATACATGGATATTTATTGTGGTAGCAATACACTATGGACAACCCCAATTCCCATCAAGAGGAGACTGATTAAATTATATATTTAATACATATGCAGTGGAATCCTATGTAGTTATTAAAAAGAATGTGGTAATCTCAATGTAATCCTATACCAAGATAAGTTAAGTGAAAAAAGAAGGTGACAAACAGTGTGTATAATACCGTTTACACAGTGTAATGGGGGCTGTAACACCAAGAGTGAGCTTTAAGGTAATTTTTGGACATTGGGCGATAATGATGTGTCAATATAGGTTTGTCACTTGTAACAACTGTACCACTCTGGTGGGGGATGTTGATAATAAGGAAGGCTGCGTATGTGTGGAGGTGTATACGGGACATCTCTGTACTTTCTGCTTAATTTTGCTGTGAATCTAAAACTGCTCTAAAAACAGTCTATCAAAAAAAAGTAAGTACATACAAAAAGGGGAGGCTGTATGCACGTTATGTGCTTGCTGTGCACAGAATATTATTGGAAGTAAACAGGGTAAAAGTGGTAGCAGTGGCAGCCTTGTCAGGGCAACTATGAGCTTAGGGGACTTAGATGTCTAGAGAGAGAGACATATTTTTCATCGTGTACTTATTTGTACTGTTTGTCCTCGCTTGTGCTGACAACACTTTTCAGTTCTAAAATCATCAACAAAAACTGGCTTGTGCAAAATGTGTTCAAATAAATAAGGATGTGGTGTAATGCATTACACAGAAAGCACTTATTCAATCAATAAATTTAATAGAGAGACTATGAAGGCAAATAAGAAAAGCAGGGTTAAAATTTTTTAAAGTAAGAACAAAAAAGAGAGAATTTCACTAGGTGCCAGAAAACAAAGAGAACAGAAGAAAGGATTCCATGGGTCCAGTGGGAAGGGGTAAGGAATAAGCAGCTTGGAGTAAAGAGGTACATATGAGGACCTCAAACCCCTGAAAATCTCAGTGTGGGGATTTTTAAAAATAGGTAATTCACATGGTTCTTGATCAAAAGGTCTTGTGGTCTCCTTCCTTCACCTATTCTCCAGCCACCCTGTTCCCCTGCCCACAGATAAGCATTATTAGATTTTTTTTTATTTTTTATTTTTTGAGACAGAGTCTTGCTCTGTTGCCTGGGCTAGAGTGCAGTGGCATCATCATAGCTCCCTGCAACCTCAAACTTCTGGGCTCAAGCGATCCTCCTGCCTCAGCCTGTGGAATAGCTGGGACTACAGGTGTGCCACCACACCTAGCTAATTATTTTCCTATTTTTTGTAGAGATGGGGTCTTGCTCTTACTCAGCCTGGTCTCAAATTCCCGTCCTCAAGAGATCCTCTCACCTCGGCCTCCCAGAGTGATGGGACTACAGGTGTGCCACCACACCTAGCTAATTTTTTTCCTATTTTTTGTAGAGATGGGGTCTTGCTCTTGCTCCGCCTGGTCTTAAACTCCTGTCCTCAAGGGATCCTCCCGCCTTGGCCTCCCAGAGTGATGGGATTACAGGCGTGAGCCACCTCACCCAGCACAAATACATATTAATAATACTTAGCCCCTTCTTATTTACACAAGCATATTATACACAATAAATACACAGTATCCTTCCTGCTTTTGGCTTTTTCTTACTAAACCTATCTTAGGGTTTGTTCCCTCAGTAAATACAGAGCAGCCTTATTCTTTACGACAGGAACAAAATATTCTACTGTATGGATGCACCATAATCGATGCACTTCAGCTGTTTTTGATATTTTGCTGCTAAACGCCAAGGCCATACAGTTATTTCATGTGTAGGAAAGTATGTCTATAAGGATAAATTCTTAGAAGTAGAATTGCTGAATCAAGGGTATATGAATTTGTAATTTTAAAAGATATTTAGAACAGTGACAACAGTACTCTTTTTAGTCGTGAGAATGACCCATTCCGTACCAACAAAAGGGTGGAGAATGTGAAGCAGTGATGAACCACTTTGGGCATATATGCTGCAGGTGCATACCCAGTCAATATGTTCCCCATTGATCATAGATTGTTCTGCTGCTCAGCACATGGAAACGCAAAAAGTAACTTTTCATACTTCTTCTAGTTGTTACATGTAATAAAATACTGCTGTCTAGAATGAAGGACCAGAAGACCTCTTATCCTCTCTGAACTTATTTTCTGTAAAATTTGTAAAAAATAGGGTAATTATCCCTCCTTATGTTGACTATGAAACTAAGAGGTGCTTACAAAGATAGAAGTACTTTGTAAACTAATATAAAGGTGGATTAAAATGAATAATATAGATTCATCCAAAACCCTTGTCAAGGGACCATTCCAGAGATTACAGGTGAGCCCTAATTTTATGCATTAAATATCACTAAAATAAGATTTCTATTGTTCAATTTGAAGCTATCATTCTTAAAAAAAATCAGATTAAATTGGGATCTAAATACCTAGTTGATGTTCAATAAGAACTAAATAGCAAGCCACGAAAAGGAAGCTATGTAAAAGGCAGCCCTTTGGTTCATTCTTCATCTTCTAGATGCTATTAGAATTTTGCAGATGGGCAGAAAGAAACATGTCAGAATGGCCAGTTTAGTATGTCTCCTTTTCATTGCAAGGGGAATGACCCCTCAGCTACAGCCTGTCTCTCCCTCTATTCCAAGAGGCCTGCCAAGGCTGATCTGGGTGCAAAGTGACAATCCCAGCACCTGAGCCACCTCTGTGGATGCTCTGCTGCAGTGCACGAGACAGCCAGACAAGATCCTAGACTTGAAAGACTAAGAGAAATGTAAGGGCAGGGTGGGGCAGGGAGACAGGTCAGGAGAGAGGACTGATTCTTCTGCATTACCTATTCCTGAGAACAGAGCTATCCAACTTTGTGGTTCCAAACCTATTTCACAAAAAAAAAAAAAGAAGAAAAAGAAGAAGCAGCAGTAAGCTACAGCAAGCTGACCTTAAGGTTCAGCTGCTTTCTAATAGCTCTGTACATTTTTTGAGCTCTCCAATATGATACAAACAAAGCAATAATAATGACCTACATTAATCTTAAAAATCTCTAAAAAGAAAGGAATTCCCAAAGCATGAGTGCCCTTAATTAAATCTCCTCAACTCTGAACACAGGACACCATTTCTTTTCTGAACACATCCAGCTAGACTGAACTAGTCAAGTATTATTGACATATTATTTCAGGAAAATGGACTAATTTAATTTCCTGCCACTGACGCTTAAAATCTTATTCTCCTCAAAGGAAAGAGTTTTCTTGGAAGGATGCCCTGATATTCTTTATTACCTTCCTTATTCTTTTTCTAGTGGCTCTAATTACAGGGTGATAAATCTTTAAAGGAATTCACAGTGTTGCCAGGAAAGAAGGAAGCACAGGTCAGCAGCTCATCACCTTCATCCCGAATACCTTTCTACTTGGACTTGTCATTCAATGTTAGCACCTGCTGTTTGAATGGCTATTACACATGAAAAATTGAGTTTTCCCCCAACCTCATTTCTTTTGTCCGCTAAGGAAATCAGCTGCACATTTCTCATGGCAGCCACAGTCTTCCAGACCATTCTTCAGCAGTTTCATGTTTTGATGCATGGGTCCTTACCCTGCTAGTTGTCATGGAGTCTCACCTCAGAGGCTAGAACTAGGTATGGACTGGATTCTCAGTAACTATTGGCTTCCTCTAGAGATTCTAAGATAGGTCATAGCTGGTCACATTCTACCTGAAACATTTTATTTGGCCCATCTGGTATTTAAAATAACAACAACAACAAACCCTCAGCAATTCCACTTCTATATATATACATGTCCTGGTGAAAACCTTTGCACGAGGAAACATGGACAAGCATGCTGTCTGTAGCGTTGTTATAATAGTAGAAAAACTAAAAACAACCTAACATCTATTTACAAGGGATTGAAAAATAAAATATGGTATAATTACATACCAGACAATATACCATTCCGTAGTTACAAGAAATAAATTAGAGCAAGGGTCAGCAAACTACAGCCCAGGATCCAAATCTGGCCCACAGCCTGGTTTTGTAAATAAAGCTTTATGGGAACAGTTATACCCCTTTGTTTACATATTATCTATTGCTACATTACCTGTAGAGCTGAGTAATTGCAACAGAGATAATATGG
Source organism: Cheirogaleus medius (assembly GCA_008086735.1). Taxonomy (NCBI): domain Eukaryota; kingdom Metazoa; phylum Chordata; class Mammalia; order Primates; family Cheirogaleidae; genus Cheirogaleus; species Cheirogaleus medius. The sequence goes on along the minus strand of VBSM01001118.1, from coordinate 31,367,348 downwards.
CCCACAAAACCCAAAACAGGCCGGTGCAGTGGCTCACGCCAATAATCCTAGCACTTTGGGAGGCTGAGATGAAAGGATCACTTGAACCTAGGCATTCAAGACCAGCCTAAGCACCAGAGACCCTGTCTCTACAAAAAATATTTTTAAAAAGATTAGCCGGGCATGGTGATGCATGCCTGTAGTCTCAATTACTTGGGAAGCTGAGGCAGGAGGATCGCCTGAGCCCAGGAGTTTGAGGTTGCAGTGAGCTATAATCGTGCCACTGCACGCTAGCCTGAGCCACAGAGCAAGACCCTATCTCAAAACAAACAAACAAACACCTAAAATATCCTGGCCTTTTACAGAAAAAGTCTGCCAACTCCTGAATTAGAGTTACATATATTAACATGGATAAATATCTACAGGTTGAGTGAAAAACCAAACTGTAGAGTGATAATTATGATTAGAAACTTACAGAACAATATGGTGCTCATATGTATGTATAAGTATAAAAAAATAGAAGGATATACAATAATTTATAATAGTGGCTGCCAAATTGGGCAGTAGGAAGTGTGGAAAACGGGACTAGTGATGGGAAGGATATTTCAACGTTATCTGTAATTTTTTCTTTTTTTTCTTGAGACAGAGTCTTACTCTGTCACACTGGCTAGAATGTAGTGGTGTCATCATAGCTCACTGCAACCTCAAACTCCTGGGCTTAAGCAATCCTCCTGCCTCAGCCTCCCGAATAGCTGGGACTACAGGTGCACACCACCACATCCGGCTAATCTGTAATATTTTAATATTTCTCTTAAAAAACAAAAATGGGGGAAAAGAGTCTGAAGCACATAGGAGAAAATGTTAACAACTGTCAATTCTGGCTATTTCCTATATTATTCTCTGATTTTTTTTTAATTTAAAAAAACAGCAACAACTAATTTCATGTTTAAACAATTTTTTTTCTGCTTTTCTGGAAGAATAGGAATATCTGACAGCCCTTGACCTGAGCCCCAAGTGGCAGCAATGGGAGCTTAGTCCCTCTGCTGGGCCTGGGCTCTCCAATCTTCCCCAACCCCACTCCCTCCTGTTTCATACCCAGCATGCTTTGCTCATTTATACTTCCTGCCTGGCTCCTGTAGGCATCTCTTGTCTAGGACCAAATGCATGTATACATGATCTGATTAAGAGAGGCCTGACATTCTAGTCCATCTTTTTAAATGACATTTACCAAAGCTCTGTAATGACATGGAAAATGCTTATCATAAATGAAAACGCAATTCGCAAAATTGAATGACTGCATACAATCACAAACATAAAAAAAAAGACACGTCAAAACATCAAAAGTGGTCCACTTTGGGTACAGGTGTTTTCCCTTGCTCTTTCAACATTTCTGTATTTTCCAAATTCTCTTTACTGAGCATGTGGTATCTCCAAATGGGAAAAAATAAAGGTCTGGGAATTCCCCAGGAATAACCCTGTGGGGAGAAGTGATCTGTGGGCACACAGCTTGCATACTAACGCATCTCTACTCAATGCATTCCAAAGCAATGTCCTCTAAGATCAGACCAGGCAACCACCTGCCAACTGCTTGGCCTAGAGTTCAAGGACTCAGTATCTGAAATGCAGCCTGAACCATAGATCACATGAGCCATCAGAAAAGCACTGCAACACTTGAGCAATAAGATAAAAGCGACTCCCTGTTAACCAGCCTAAACCAATTCCCTGACCAGGAGTCTCTCAGGGGAAGCAGCTGTTTTTACTCTGTATCCACCTCATCACCATCAACACTACTCTCTTTCATGATTGTTTCTAATTGTTTTTGAAGTACCAGGACTCCTTGTTTGCAATCCCTGAACCACACCACGAGAGCCAGTCCAATTCTGGGTCTCAGGTTCCTAGAAAGGCCAGTTATCATAATGGGAGTTACATACTTTTCAAAACAAGATTATCTATCTCCAGTTGAAAAATAACACCACTGCCCTGCAGAACTTTCAAAAGGACACGTTTGTGTTGAGGGAATAGTTCTACATCTACTTGTATGTGCACAAAATATATTTGCAGGGATATGCAAGAGCCAAATAACAACAACGATTGCCAGATAACAACACTGGCTTTCCCTAAAAGAGCTGAGTGGATGAGGGCCAAGGGTAGGAGGGAGGCTTTTCATTGCATACTCTTTTATATCTCTTGAGTTATGAACCATGTGAATATATTACCTAGTCAAAAAAATAAAATTAAGGGGGAAAAAAAAGTGGAAAAGTTTTGTGAAATTAAGTAAACTAATATCCAAGTGTTAAAACTCACTTTTCCCATTTCATCTACTCATTTTTGCTGACCACCATGAATATAAAGTAATAAAAACATTTTAATTGATGAATGAGATCTAGGAGTAAAACTACCCAAATTTATGATGAAGCTTCATAAAAGAGCTTCCATGAGGTCCACTGAAAGGGAATTTTTAACTTTCTAATAATAGAGCAAGTCATGTAGCCTCAGCTCTCAAAGACATTACGAGCAAAGATGTCAAAATAACAAGACTAATAAAATATATTCTGTTGTGAAAGGGACTGTTTATAAACATAAAGTCATCTTTTCTGTAAGCCAAATAGTTGTCTGAGCTGTCTAAAAAGTTTCAAAATGTCCCTTACAGCAGCGGTCCCCAACTTTTTTGACACCAGCGACCAGTTTCATGGAAGACAATTTTCCCACGGGCCGGGGAGGAGGATGGTTTCGGGATAATTCAAGTGTGTTACATTTATTGTGCAGTCAGACCTCACTGCAAATTTTAATCTGTATTTGCAGCCGCTCCCCAGCACTAGCATCACCACCTCAGCTCCACCTCACATCATCAGGCATTAGACTCTCATAAGGAGCACGCAACCTAGATCCCTCGCCGGGGCGGGTCCCTACCTATGAGAATCTAATGCAGCTGCTGATCTGACAGGAGGCAGAGCTCATGCAGTAAGGCCAGCAATGGGGAGTGGCTGTAAATTCTGATGAAGCTTCACTTGCTTGCCCGCCCCTCACCCTCTGCTGTGCGATCTGGTTCCTAACAGGCCACAGACCAGTACTGGTCCACAGCCTGGGGGTTGGGGCCCCCCAGCCTTACAGGATGTATAAGAGCCATGGCATCTCAAATTGGTACAACTTATTTGAGGGCAGTTAGGCAATCAATACCAAAACTAAATGTGAATACTCCCTTGAAATAGAAATTCCAAGTCTTGGATTCTTTTTTTTTTTTTTTTGAGACAGGGTCTCACTCTGTTGCCAGGGCTGGAGTGCTGTGGAGTCATCATAGCTCACTGCAACCTCAAACTCCCGGGCCCCAGTGACCCTACTGCCTCAGCCTCCAGAGTAGCTGGGACTGTAGGTGTGTGCCACCATGCCCAGTTAAGGTTTTTATTTTTCCCCATTTTTTGTAGAGGAGGGGTCTTGCTGTTGCCCAGGCTGGTCTTGAAATCCTAGCCTCAGGTAATCCTCCCGCCTCAGCCTCCCGAAGTGTTAGGATTACAGGCATGAGCCACCACACTGGCCTCTTACAATTACTTTAAGGTCATAATTGAGTAACTGAATACATGTGCAAAGATGTTTGTACATATTTTTGTTGATCATAGCACCCATCTCTGAACACTTAAATACTCACCAATAATGGATTGGTTAGATTATGGCACATCTATACAATGGGAAACTATGGAGTCATTAAAAATGTCAGTAAACCTCTAGGTATTTAGATATGGGAAGATATTCATGATATATTGCTGAGTGAAAAAGCAGGCTACTAAATAGAAGAATTACTATGATGCAATTGATGTACATGTGTATGTACATGTGCAGAGAGATATTCTGGGGATACTGTGTAAAGTCATTTTGTTAAAAGCATGAGTTTTGGTGTTTAAAAAGTCTAGGTTTGCCTACCACTCTGGGAGGCCGAGGCGGGAGGATCGCTCAAGGTCAGGAGTTCGAA
>VBSM01001118.1:31342892-31363305 GCA_008086735.1 Cheirogaleus medius | reverse complement strand
TCAAGTGATCCTCCCACCTCAGCCTCCCAAAGTGCTGGAATTACAGGCGTGAGCTACCACACCCAGCCTTCTTTGGACTTTTTGATGGGTGCATGTATTTTGTTTTTTATAATTAAGGTGGAGGGATGCAATAAAGCAATTTTTTCTTTGGGGGAAAAGTCTAGTACCTTGATTTTAACTTAAGCGTCTTAAGAACACAAGCTAGTTCTCCAGAAAGAAAACTAAAAAGGTCACAAATAACACAAACAATAAATGCCTGCCCTGAATTCAAATGGGTGCCATGCAATCCCTGTCATTTGATGATGTGAACAGGCAAATAAAGCATTTATTTAGGGGGGGAAGAGGGAAAGGAATTCTTTTTTTGTATTCAATTGTGAAACATTCAGAATCACCGTGGGTCTGAGGCTTTACTGTATTCAATAGCCACAACTCACAGTATATCAAAAGCTTATGTGTATCCTCTTTTAATCCTCAAAATCACCTTATGAAGAGGAAGGCATTAGCCCATTTTAAAAATAAGGATGGGGCCAGGTGCAGTGGCTCACACCTGTGATCCTAGCACTCTGGGAGGCCGAAGTGGGAGGATCGCTTGAGCTCAGGAGTTTGAGACCAGCCTGAGCAACAGCAAGACCCTGTCTCTACAAAAAACAGAAACATTAGCCGGGTGTGGTGGTGCTCGCCCCTGTAGTCCCAGCTACTCTGGAGGCTGAGGCAGGAGGATCACTTGAGTGTAGGAGTTCAAGGTTGCAGTGAGCTGAGGCCACTGCACTCTAGCCAGGGTGACAGAGTGAGACCCTATCTCAAAAAAGAAAAAAAAAAGGGAGGCTCAGGGATATTAATTTTCCCAAGGTCACACAACAATCAACAGTCAGGATTTAAAACCAGGTTTATCTTATTTTAAAACCATATAAACCATAATTTTAAAACACACATTTACACATGTGCATATATGTGTGCATATCAATATATACAGATTAAACAATTCAAGTTGTACAGAAGAGTATACGATGAACAAGTAAATCTTCCCCCTACCCTTGGGGAGAGACCTGATGCACATGCAAGCATTAGTGGATCTGCATTGCTTCTCCATCTTTTTGTTTTGTTTTGTTTTATCTTTTTAACTCAACTAGCAATATACTCATACATCTGCGATCCCCAACCCCTGGGCTGCATACTGGTAGCAGTCCCTGGCCTGTTAGAGACCGGGCTGCAGAACTCTGCTGCCCCTCGTCCCCCGCACTTCCATGGAAAAATTGTCTTCCATGAAACCGGTCTCTGGTGCCAAAAAGGTTGGGGACCACTGCTATACACCATTGTACTTCTTACTTTATAGATCTTGGAGAACTCCCTCCCTTCCTCACTCTTTTATTAAACAGCTACCTAAATGCCATAGTATGGTCGTCTTATAATGTATTTGATCAGATCCCTGCTGTGGGACCTTCTAATTGTTTTGGGTCTTTCACTACTGCAAATAACACTGCAATGATTATCCTGAACATATATACCTTTAGGACAGGTGGGTGTAATTGGTAGGATCCATTTCCAGAGGTGGGAATGCTAAGCACACTCCTTTTTGACAGAAGGCACCATCTTGCCCCCTTCCCCAGGCTATACCATTTATCATCCACCATCAGTGCACCCCATTTCCCACACGATCCCGACACACAGAGCCATGCTCCCAACCACCACTAAGCTATGAAGCTGGAAGAGACTTTCTGCCAGGAACTTCTTGTTCCAGGTACTAATCTAACAAAGAAATGAAGTTGTTATTCTGCTAAAAATTTACACCTTAAGAGCCTTAATCAACCAAATGCAACATGTGGCACTTGTTTGGGGCCCTTTTTTTTAATTTTGATTCAAACAAACCAACTGTGAAAAAAATCTACAACACTTTACTCTCAAAAATATTAATAAAAAAAGAAACAATGTACAAGACAATCAAAATTTAGAACACTGGATATGAGATGATGTTGAGGAATTGTGACTTTTTTAGGTATAAAAGTGGTATTTTTTAAAAGAAAGTTCTTATCTTTTAGAGAATAAACAAAAGTATTTTCAGATAATTATATGCTGTCTGGGATTTCTTTCACAATAATCAGGAGCGGGGGTGGATGGAAGGTTACAGGTGAAACAGGATTGCTATGTGCTGATAACTTCTGGAGATGGGTTAATGGGTTTATGATTCATTAGTACTATTCAACTTTTATACATGCTTGGGATTTTCCAAAATGACAAAAAAAATCACCCTCTGACCAATGGCTTTTCATTACAAATTTTTTTTTTAATTATGGTAAAAAGAATACCCCAATATAGTATAAAATTTACCCTTTTAATCATTTTTAAGTGTGCAGTTGAGGAGTGTTAAGTATATTCACATTGTTTTATAACATCTCTGGAACTTTTTCATTTTGTAAAACTTTAACTTTTATTTTTTATTTTTTCACATGTGGAACTCCAGTGAAAAACTGAAAGTTTATACCCACTGAACAACTCCTCGTTTTCCCCCTCCCCCAGCCCCTGGTAACCATGCTTCCATGTTCTGACTACTACCGATACTTCATATAAGTGGAATCATACCGTATTTGTGTATGGCTTATTTATTATTATTTATGGCGTTTGCAACTGGCTTATTTCATTCAGCATAATGTCCTCAAGGTTCATCAATACTGGAGTATGTATCAGAACTTCCTTTTTTTTAAAGGCTGAATAATACTCCATTGTATGTATGTACCACATTTTCTCCATGCATTTATCTGTCAATGGATATTTGGGTTGCTTCCACCTCTTGGCTATTGCAAATAACCCTGCAGTGGAAAGGGGTGTGCTCAGTGGTTTTTCATTTTAATCAAGTTGCCATTCAGCTGGGTAGAGAGCCACAGCAAAAGCTGTATTTAAAAGTGGCCTAAATAGCAAAAATGAGACTCAGATATACCTGAGATTGAAGCCCAGCTCTACCACTCCTAGTTCTGGGACTCTGCACACGCTCCTTACCCCTGTGAGCCTATTTCCTCATCTGTAAAATGGGAATACCACCAATACCTTGCTCCTTGGGGCTATGTAAGGAGCAGATGAGGACAGGCATCAAGTGACTGGTCCACAGGAGGTGCCTTCTGCTCTGACCCAATTTATAGAAGAAAAAAACCTGAGACCTGTACAGGGAAGTAACGTGGCACACGGAGTTAATAAGTGGCAAAGCAAGCAGAAACCTGGTCGACCTGGCTCCAAAGTCCATGGCCTTTTTTCCACACCAGCATATCCTAAATGTCAGTCATCTGATTGTCCCTTCACAATAACAGCACCATCTGTACTATTATTTACTTAAGGGTTTTCTTTAAATCTTTCTTTCTTTCTTTTCAGAGACATCACATGTGTCTATTTTTAAAATATTTTTGTAAAGACAACTTCTTGCTATGTTGCCCAGGCTGGTCTTGAACTCCTGGCCTCAAGCAATCCTTCCACCTCAGCCTCCCAAAGCACTGGGATCACAACTATGAGCCCCTAGAAATGCCTAAGTCTACTTTCTTTTAACATAAATTTATTTTAAAAAGAATCTTTATATCACTACCATGAATAGAAAATCAGTATGATGTGTTATAAATGGAAGATAACTGTGAAAATAAATATAAGGATACACAACAATGTTATTAAATTCTAACTAGATACTATAGCTTATCTAAGGCCTGAGATTTGATTTCTATTGGTTTGAAAGGGTTTGATTTGATCTCTATTGGTTAGCAAGTATTAAGAAATAGACTGGCACCAAACAAATATAGTATCTTCCTTGACACAGTCAGAAGAACCAAAAGTGAGTTTAAAAGGGAATGGCTCTCCTCATGGCATTCAACATAATTCCAGATGTTGTGTGTTAGTGTCACCTAAAGTCCCCTCCTTTTCCACCTGGTTCAGCTCTGCAGAATATAAGGCCCCACACAGACCCTCCAAACCAGAATTGTGTTTAATCAAGATCCCTGGGCCAGGCGCGGTGGCTCACACTTATAATCCTAGCACTCTGGCAGGCTGAGGCGGGAGGATCAATTGAGGTCAGGAGTTTAAGATCAGCCTGAGCAAGAGCAAGACCCCATCTATACTAAAAATAGAAAAATTAGCTGTGCGTGGTGGCACACTCCTATAGTCTCAGTTACTCGGGAGGCTAAGGCAGGGGATCCAATCACTTGAGCCCACGAGTTTGAGGTTGCTGTGAGCTAGGCTGACGCCATGGCCCCTCTACTCAGGGCAACAGAGTGAGACTCCGTCTAAAAAAAAAAAAAAAAAAAAAAAAAAAAAGACCCCTGGTGATTCATGCCTATACATACTACCTCTAGAGTATACAGTTCCCAAAGTTGATCAAACAGAATTTCTTATAAATCATAGACTTTATTTCAGTAATACAATGAGTTAAATACTTTAAAAAAATTTCTCTTCCAAAGTCCATCCGAACTGTCTTGGTTCACTGTCCAATTCTATAATGATATGCATGCAGCTCACATAGTGCACATAACCGATATTGTACATATTTCTTTTTGTTTTGAGACAGAGTCTCACTTTGTTGCTCAGGCTAGAGTGAGTGCCATGGCGTCAGCCTAGCTCACAGCAACCTCAATCTCCTGGGCTCAAGCGATCCTACTGCCTCAGCCTCCCGAGTAGCTGGGACTACAGGCATGCGCCACCGTGCCCGGCTAATTTTTTTTTTCTGTATATATTTTTAGTTGGTCAATTAATTTCTTTCTATTTTTAGTAGAGATGGGGTCTCGCTCAGGCTGGTTTCGAACTCCTGACCTTGAGCGATCTGCCCGCCTCAGCCTCCCAGAGTGCTAGGATTACAGGCGTGAGCCACCACGCCCGGCTGATATTGTACATATAATATTTCTGATTAATGTTGTCAACAAACAGCTTATTCAGATAATGAAGGGTTTAAATGCCAAAGGCCCACGTTCAGGGTCCTACTCACAGGGAACTCTCCATGAGAAAGAAAAATGGGGCCAGGTGTAGTGACTTACACCTGTAATCCTAGCACTCTGCAAGGCTGAGGCAGGAGGATTGTTTGAGGTCAGGAGTTCGAGACCAGCCTGAGCAAGAGTCAGACTCCATCTCTACAAAACATAGAAAAATTAGTCTGGTGTGGTCCAGCTTCTCAGGAGGCTGGGGCAGGAGAACGGCTTGAGACCAGGAGTTTGAGGTTGCTGTGAGCTAGGCTGATGCCACTCTAGCCAGGGCAACAGAGCAAGACCTTGTCTCAAGAGAAATGAATTAAGGAGAATACTTTATGGCACATGAATTATATTTAATAAAGCTGGGTTTTTTGGTTTTTCTTTTGAGACAGAGTCTCACTCTGTTGCCCGGGCTAGAGTGTTGTGGCATCAGTCTAGCTCACAGCAACTTCAAACTCCTGGGCTCAAGCGATCCTTCTGCCTCAGCCTCCCGAGCGGCTGGGACTACAGGTATGCGCCACCATGCCCGGCTAATTTTTTCTATATATTTTTAGTTGGCCAATTAATTTCTTTCTATTTTTAGTAGAGACGGGGGTCTCGCTCTTGCTCAGGCTGATCTCGAACTCCTGGCTTTGAGCGATCCTCCCGCCTCCGGCCTCCCAGAGTGCTAGGATTATAGGCGTGAGCCACCACGCCCGGCAAAGCTGGGTTTTTTAAAAGATACTTTTAGAGGATCCTAAGAAGGAAAATGTACAGGTTGTCTTTAAAATTTTTTAAAGTTCTAATTTTTCACAAGCCACTTATTTAGAATTACAAGGTTGAGAGAGAAGCAGATGTTCCCTACAACAGCATGATATGTGATTACAAAAAGGTGGAAACAACTTAAATGGCCAATGCTAGGGAAAGTTTAGTAGTTATCAACACATAGGAAAATGGTTATGAAATAATGTTAAGTGAACATTTCCAAATACAAAATGGGAGACAGACTTTGAATACTGCTATCTAAATATATATCTGCGAGTGGACAAGTAAGCTAAAAACTGAGTTAGGATACCATCATGGATAATTCCCCCCCCCCAAATTATAATAATGTCTGTCTTTTCAGCTTTAACACTACCTTGTTAAAATTTAAGGGGGCTGCCTTTATAATTAAAAATTTTTAACAGTTAAAGGATCTAGTTTAAAGAAATCACCAATGCAGACAAAGGTTTACACAAAAATAATCATTAAGATGTTCTCTGTAGCATTATTCATAACATTTAAATACTGAAAATAGCCTAAATGACAATGGAGAAATAGGTAAGAACTGCACATCTATACGATAAAATGTATCTAGGAATATATGTGCATAAGCACAGAAAAATGTTAAATGGTGGTTATTTCTGCGTGGTGGGACTGAAGGTGAATTCTAGTTACTTTAATCTTTTCAGGGTTTTCCTCAATGGGAGATTTATTATTTGTATAATCAGGGAAAAAAAAATTCTATTAAAAAAAAAAAAAAAGCAGCAGCAGCAACAGCAGGCTGGGTGCACTGGCTCATGCCCGTAATCCCAGCACTTAGGGAGGCTGAGGCAAAAGGATCACTTGAGGACAGGCATTTGAGACCAACCTAGGCAACAAAGTGACCCCATCTCTGAAAAAAAAAAAAAGTGAGCCGAGCATGGTGGTGCACACCTGTAGTCCCAGCTACTCGGGAGGCTGAGGTGGGAGGATCACTCGAGCTCAGGAGTTTGAAGCTGCAGTGAACTATGATTGCACCACCTCACTAGAGCCTGGACTACAGAGCAAGACCCTGTTTCCAAATAAATAAATAAATAGATTTTAAAAAGCTGACAATTGGAGAACCAAAGAAGGGAAAACACTGCATACATTTCTTAGGCTAGAACCTAATTTAGTATTGCAGATCTTGCAAAACCAGTAACTATTTCCACCAAGGACTGTCTTCTTATGGTTATCTTTAAGTAACTTGAGCTGATATTTTATCTTACCTGGATGGAATCTTTTATGATTTACCAGCTAGAATTTTTGCTTAGGTTCTTGAAATGTGTTATAAAGTAATGATTACTGCAATCTACTACGCTGCCAGAGATTGTGCTATGAGCTTTTAGTTTCTGTCTAATTTATGTCACACACAAAAGCCCAAGCAAGCCCTTCCTGAAACCACTGCTGAAGGTGATATGAAAGACCCCAGAGTGGGTAACAGTATGTCAAATCCCAAGCTCCCAATAATCTATGGCAATTTCTATTTCACTTGGATCCACTTCCATTTATACACTATGTTCAAGTATGACAAAATGCAAGTGCTGCAAATATCTTGCCAAAAACTTTAAAAATAAAACCACACCCACCATGATTATCACTGGTTCCCTCTCTAATGCAAATTATGATTTAAATAAATCAGCATACTAAAGATAGATCTGCCTGTGTGTGAAGAGCTCAATGCCCGCAATCAATGTGACAAAGTGAGGAGACACAATGTGTCACCATGATTAACTGAGGCTTAAACACGAACATCCCAAGTGCAATGCAGATGTATGATGCTGATAAGATGGGCTGATTGTAATGCTCTCTGACTGCCAAGAAATACACGTTAAAAACCCCACCAGAAGGTCTGGGTGAAAGCCCAGCATGAAGTCACCGCGGAAGGAAAAATACCACCCAACTCCAGGCTCAGTCTTTTGGGCAGGGCTTGAAGGGCCTTGAAAAAACTGTCACAAGTCTAAGAAAGGGGGGAAAGAGGAGCAGAGAGGTTGAGTTACTTGCTCCAAGTCACATCCAGGTCCCACTGCCTTTTCCCCACAGAAGTTCCTGTGATGGCATAGGCCTTGACCATGAAATCTTTCTAAGAGGCTGGAGAGATAGGAGCTGTTGAAAGGAAAAAAATGAGCCCATAGGGCAGAGAGGGAAAACTAAGGCTTTATGAGATTGAATCTTTTACAATTAGTCAGCAGGTGTTACACAGGACTTTAGTCACCCTCTACTCTCACCCAGTGTAGATATTATCACCAGAACCAAGAAACAGTTTAGGGCTAAATGACTCAGAATACAAACTTGCAGTTCCTACCAGCTTCAGCTGTTTCAGCCCTTGAATTAGACCTCTAAGAACTGTAAGAGGTGGCCTATCTTACCAAATTGGATATCTGTTTGACACTCATCATTATGCTAACATAGCTAAAGGGCTTGGTGGCTCACACCTGCAATCCTAGCACTTTGGGAGGAATTGCTTGAAGCCAAGAGTTGAGACCAGCCTGGACAAGAGCAAGACCCCTCTCTATAAAAAATAGGAAAATTAGCCACGTGTCTCTCTCCTGTAGTCCCAGTGACCTACGATGACGCCACTGCACTCTAGCCTGGGCAACAGAGCAAGACCCTGTCTCAATAAAACTTTTTCTTTTTTTTTTTATTAGTTACCCAAGTATGGAAAGGAAGGCTTTTGACAAAACACCAGGGATGTGGTCACTGCCCACCTGAAAAACAGATGAACAAGAAAGAGCAACAGACTTGGAGTCGGCAGATGTGGGGAAGTTATTTGACTTTTTTATGTCTCTACTTTCCTCATCTGGAAACCTGTGTTACAGGGTTGCTGTGATGTCTAAATGAAACATCTGTAAAGTGCTTAGAACGGTGCTTGGCTCAATAAATGTTAGCTATTATTATTACTTTCATTGTCATGATCATCGGCGTGTCCTAGTTTTGCTCCTGATTACCTAGATGAGTGCGTCTCAAACTTTACCTCGCACAGGAAACACCTAGGGATCCTGGTATAATGCACACTCTGGTTTATTAGATCTAGGCCTAGAGTTTGCATTTCTACCAAGCTCCCAGGTACACAGGTACCTCTGTCATGCAGAGCACACTTTGAGCAGCACGATTCTGTCTAACCCAGCTCCTAGCAGCTGCTTAATATCACCAACAAAACAAGCAAACTCTCTGCAACTCAATGTCTTTATCTGTAAACTGGGAATACATATTACACGTGATCCCAACTGACTGAAAATTAGTAAATGAAAATGTACAGGAAAAAGCATTCTAAACTGCAAACAAAGTTATACAAGTGGTAGCAGCAAGGCTATTAGTCTTACTATTCACAATGTTGAATTTAGAACATTTTAATGCTCAAGTTTACAAGTGTAATTATTGCAATATATAAAAACAAGGCTTGAATTCCTTTGTTCAGAAGAGATACTCCATTCAAGAATCCTCTAGGGGGCAGGGCGTGGTGGCTCACGCCTGTAATCCTAGCACTCTGGGAAGCCGACTCAGGAGGATCATTTGACCTCAGGAGTTCGAGACCAGCCTGAGCAAGAGCGAGACCCCGTCTCTACTAAAAAAAATAGAAAGAAATTAGCTGGACAACTAAAAAAATATATATATTTATATATATATATATATATATATAAAATTAGCCGGGCATGGTGGCGCATGCCTGTAGTCCCAGCTACTCGAGAGGCTGAGGCAGGAGGATCACTTGAGCCCAGGAGTTGGAGGCTGCTGTGAGCTAGGCTGACGCCACAGCACTCTAGCCTGGGCAACAGAGTGACACTGTCTCAAAAAAAAAAAAATCCTCTAGGAATTCTGGCAGAACACAACAGCTTTTCAAGGGATTCCCAAATCAAAAGCTCTGAAATTTTAGAACTGTCCTTTGGTGGCCAGGAAAGCACTACTTTGGCAGGGAGAGGGTGGCCATTTGAGGCGCTGAGAGTGAGCTTCGCTAGTGATTCTACTCCCTCTCCCGGAGCTGGCCAGCCTCCTTCAGCCTCCATCAGCCAAGATCCTGAGTCAGAACAGCAATGCCAACAGCACAAGACAGATGGGCACTGCCCTGACAAGGCCCACACCTGCTGCTCCACAAGCTGGCAAACAGCCTGTGAGAAAAGAAGTGTGTTTTTTTTGTTTGTTTGTTTTGTTTTGTTGGTCTAAGGTAGATGCTTTAATCAGATGTACCTGGCTAGCTTCCTTCCGCATACTCTGCAATTTCCTCCTCACAGATTACAAAGTAGGATGTTCATACCTTGTGCCTCTCCTCTAAGGGGTTCAAAGTGAACTACTGCTAGCTCTTCCTCACAGGGGCCCTTACCAAGAAGTCCCCTCATCACTTCAGAGGCAGATGGCACCTCCAACGTATACCTAATGGCTCAGGCCAAAACCCAGGAGTCATCCTTAATTCTTCCCACTCCCTCACCACCGCCCTCCCCCACCATCCTGCTTGTTTTATCTCCAAAACACATCCCCAATCCATCCTTTCTTTCTATCTCCGTTGCCACCACCCTAGAAGGCCACCATTATCTCTCACCTAAGCTCCTACCTAGTTTCCTGGCTGCCACTCCTATGCCCTCTAAAATTCACTGGCCACATAGAGGACAGAGTGATTTTTCTAAAAAACAAAAAGCAGATCACGTCACTCCCCTTTTCATAGCCGTCAATGGTTCCTACTGCTTTCAGAACAAAATCCCAACTCTTTACTCCAGCCTCCAAGGTGCTATACGATCCGAGAGCCACCCACCTCTCCGCTCCCTCTGACCCGCCTGCCCCAGCCATCCTAAGTCTTCTTGCAGTTCCCGGAACTTACCAAGCTTGTTCCCACTTCAGAGCTTTCCCTGTCCTTCCTTCTGACACATCTTCAAAGGCTGGTCCCTCCCTGTGAGCAAATCTCAGCAAAAATGTCACTGCCTTAGAGAGGCTTTTTCTGACCATCCAATTAAAGTAGCAGCATTCCCAATCCTCTGGAGAAGTTACTCTCTGTGACATCACTGTTTCATTGTTTTCACATCACTTATTTCTATCCAAATTACCTCGTTCATTTATTGATTTATTTTTCTGTTTGCTACTACTGGAATGTAAGCTGCATGAGAGCAAGGACCTTTCTACCATCATATCTCCAGGCTGGAACAGAACTGATACATACCAGATGCTCAGCAAATGTTGAATAAATAAAACCAAGAGAGCACAGAGGCAAGAGCATTGAACTTGGAGTCAGAAGACCTAGATTCCAGTGGGAAATGGGCTACTTACTAGCAGCATGGCTTCTACTCCCTCAGGTTCCTTGACTATAAAATAGGGATCTTGATCTGCACCTGACCTTCCTTGAAGGGTTATTGATGAGATCAAATGAGTAAAGGCAGGTTTAAACATTTTTGTAAACCACTATGCACTATACAGATAGTATTGTATTGTTAACCCCTCTCTTTCTCAGGGATCCATAAATTAATGGATGAAAAGGCTTAAGGGGGCCGGGCATGGTGGCTCACGCCTGTAATCCTAGCACTCTGGGAGGCTGAGGCGGGAGGATAGCTTGAGTTCAGGAGTTCAAGATCAGCCTGGGCAAGAGCGAGACCCCATCTCTACTAAAAAAATAGAAAGAAATTAGCTAATTTATATATATATAAATTAGCCAGGCATGGTGGTGCGTGCCGTTAGTCCCAGCCACTCGGGAGGCTGAGGCAGGAGGATCACTTGAGTCCGGGAGTTTGAGGTTGCTGTGAGCTAGGCTGACCCCATGGCACTCTACCCCTGGGAACAGAGTGAGACTCTGTCTCAAAAAAAAAAAAAGAAAGAAAGAAAAGGCTTAAGTGGCCATCTGAGGCTTCTAATCCAGGTACCTAAAACAAGTCTAGGGATACAACAGAAAAGATTTGCATCAGAGGCTTTATGCAGCAGGGGCAAATGAAACATATAAATTCATTTAAAGAACTCAAATCATGTCAAGTGCTAGTAATTTGCAAATTAAGCTCAGGTTCCTTGAAGGATGTGGAGATGGGATTGAGCTCTACATCCTCCATGTGACTGGCATAGAGGGATTTAACACATATTTCCTGAACTGGGTGTCAAGCTATCAAAACTGGCATCCTACCATCATCTTTCACCTTTTTTTGCAACCCATTGTGACAAAGGATTATAGGTTCCTGGGACAATGCTACAATAATACCAACATTTACATAATGCTATGATGGCCACTGTTTTATGCTTGCAATGACCCTGTGAAGTTGAGAGACCTGGTATTATCACATCTTTTTAACTTATGCATTTGAGACAAGGTCTCACTCTGTTGCCCAGGCTAGAGTGCAATGGCTGTAACCTCAAATTCCTGGGCTCAAGGGATTCTCCTGCCTCAGCCTCTCGAAGTAGCTGGGACTATAGGCTCGTACCATCACACTTGGCTAATTTTTCTGTTTTTTGTAGAGACAGGGTCTCGCTCTTGCTCAGGCTGGTCTCAAACTCCTGGCCTCAAGCAATCCTCCCACCTCGGTCTCCCAGAGTGCTAGAATTACAGGTGTGAGCCACCATGCCTTATTATCTCCATTCTATACATGAGGAAAGCACAACACAAAAAGGTGAAGTAAATTGTGGCAGAGCCAAGATTTTAACCCAGGCAGCTTGACTACATTCTTTTAACCACAATTGCACAACAGCACTGACAGGGCCTTCAGTATCATCTAGCCTACTCCCCTTACTTTTATTTTTAATTGACTGATTGAGTGATTGATTAGCAGAGTCTCATTCTGTCACCCAGGCTAGCATGCAGTGGCTCAATCACAGCTCACTGCAACCTCAAACTCCTGGGCTCAAGGGATCCTCCTGCCTTGATCTCCCAAAGTGCTGGGATTACAGACATGAACCACCTGCCCAGCCGCCTACTCCCCTCATTTTAAAGAGGAGGGCATGAGGGACAGACAAGCCCCCTTTTAAACATTCCAGTTCTTTTCTGAGGTCCACACTTTGGACGGTATCTATTTAAATGAAGCTTTATGTGAGATCTTGTTTCCTTGCCATTGAAAGAAAAGCCTCTAGCCATAGCAGGTAGAAGTAACAAAAGAATACCCTTGTGGCCTTATGACAGCTACTGTAGAAAACTCAGAGGCAGCAGGGTATGGGGGATAAAATACAGGATTTACCGAGAAATATGTCCAGCTCCATCATTTAATAGGTATAAGATTCTTAGGCAAGTCATTCACTTTTCTGAACCTCAGTTTCCTCATCTGCAAAATGGGGATGACACCACCAGCTATCTGGTAAAGTCTATGTAAAGAGTAAATAAAATAACATACCTGAAAAATGCTTCTTAATCATATACTTGTAAGTAGTTATTACTGCTTTAAGCACTTCCCAAAGGACATAAAGATGCCCTTTTTCTTCTGGAAGGGTCAAGAAGGCCCAAGCAGAAAACCATAACCCTAGCCATCTACAAGGACCTCAAGGTTTCACTCACTAGAGCTGTCTGCAGAAGTCCACCCTTGTTCTGAGCAGGAAGGAGCAGTAAAACTGGGGGTGGGAGGGATGTCACAGTGATAGAACTATCCATAGGAATTGGTGCTCTACACACTTAAGACCTACCTGTCACAAAGTCATCTCCTCCTGGAAGTCTTGCTCTCCTACCCCAGATGCCTCATAATATAGCTTGTTGAGCACTTACTACATGCCAAGCTACTTGCCATACCCAATCTCACTGGATTTCCACAGTAGCCCGTTATCCCACTTCATATATATAAAAAAAGAAGGCTCAAAGAGATTAACTATCCCAAAGCCACACAGTTACTAAGTGGAGATGCCAAGTCTCTAACTCACTCAGACTTCAAACTGGACTCTCGGTCCCCATGCTAACGTTTCCTAAGAATTCTCCCTCTTCCCATCTAAGGCACTTTCACACACACACCTCATCATCTTAACTACTCTGAGCTGCAAGTGTTAGGTCCCCATTGGACAAACAGGTCAACTGAGGCCAGAGAGGGGAAGGCACTTGCCCAAGGTCACACAGCAAGCCAGAGACAGCGCCAAGGTCTGGACCTCAGGCTCTCGCTTCCGTGTCCCCCTCCGGAGCAGGGGCCCTGACCATGGCCCCAGGCCCCCCAGGAGGACTCCGACCCCAGGCGGTCGTGTCTGGAGGTCGGGCTGCGACTCCGCTCGGGGGAGGAGGGCGAGGCAGCCCGGACAGCCAGAGGATGCCCGGGAGGCAGGGCAGAGGATGCTCCAGCTCGCGGGGCTGCAAAGGCAGGCGGCGGCGACGCCGGCGCGGACGGCCGGGAAAACCCCAGGCGGCTGGAGGGATCTGCCCTGCCCGGGGACGCCCGGGCCCCTCCCGACTCACCTGCGGCCAGAGCCGAAAGCGGGCGGCGGCGGCGGCGACGGCGGCGGGGGCGGCAAACCCCGGGCTCAGCCATTCCCCGTTGCCCCGGATGGGGAGAGACGGTGGCCGCTCACTTCCTTAGCAACCTGGCTCGGCGACCCACTTCCTTAGCAACCGGTGTCAATTTCAATAACTTTATTGGGACCGGGCGGCGGACAGGGCAGGCCGGCTGGGCGGTCCCGGCTAGGTAGGGGCGCTTAATGGGTGCCCGCGCGCCGCGGTCTTGTCATCTGCGGAAGGAGTGAGAGCCGCGCGCGCTGTGGCCTGACTCCACCCGCTGAGATCTCGTGCCTCAGTTTCTCATCTGTCAAATGGAACGCACTGCCTTGGTCGCGCAAATGCGATTTCATCCGCCACCGACTGGCCTTTTCTAAAAGCGATTTCACCTCCGTTATCTGACTTGTGTCTCAAACTGCTACCGAGAGAGCTCTCATTTAGGGTCCACCCATGACTCAGGCCAAACACTTAGGAATCATTCTTGTCTCTTTCCTGGCCGTCACCCCTCACATCCATTCAGTCCTCATGTCCCTCAGTCTACCTCTCCAATATTTCCCCTGTCTATCCACCTTTCTCCATTGTCGGCGCCACCGCACCAGACAAAGCCAGGCCACCCCCATTTCTAGCCCACCTGAAGTATCTGGCCTCTCTGCTTCCATTCTTTTGCTCAGCTCTGCCCTGCAATTCATTTTCCCCAAGGGCCAGAGTAATGATTTAAAAACATAAAACAGATCATGCCAGCCCCTGGTTAACATCCTTTAATGGAGTCCCACCACTCTCAGAATCTAAGTCAAAGTCCTTAGCACTTCCTACAAAATCGTTAAAACTCTATTCCAGCCACACTGGCCTAGAAGGCCAGGTTCCATCCCCCATAGGAACTCACACCTGTTGTTCCCCACTAAATAGAAACTCCATGAGATCAGAGTCTCCCTTTGTTCACTGTTATATCCACCATGTCTAGAACCAAGCTTGGTCCATAGTAGGTGCTCAATAAATATGTATTGCTTCCTGAATAAGTGAATACGAGGGCTGCTCTTCCCCACCCACCCCCCTGCTTTTTGCCTGGTGTGGCAGCTATTGCTACTTGCTCTGGGAAACTTTTCTTCTTGCTCCTGGACACATAGCTCTACTACATTCCCCAGCCTTCCTTGTAGTTCAGATCAAGTTCTGGCCAATTAAATATGTGTGCCATTCTCAGGCTTGATCCATAAAAACCTCCCATACAATTGTATACACTTTCTCTACTTTAAAATGAAGTATTTTGCTGTGTGTGGAGGCTCCTGCCTATAATCCCAGCTACTCAAGAGGCTGAGGTGGGAAGATCCCTTGAGGCCAGGAGTTTGAGGCTGCAGTGAGCTATGATTGTGCCACTGCACTCCAGCCTCGGTGACAGAGTGAGACTCTTGTCTCTAAAAAATACAAATAAATAAATAAACAAATAAAGTGAAGGATTTTAAAGGACTCTGAGGCCCCAGGAAATGGCTGAGCTACAAAATAGGAGGAACCTACATCAATCAGATACCCCTTAAAGAACAACTGGTCAGAAAACCAACCAACCTGGATCATCCAAATTGGACAAGAAAATAAACTTTTATTGGATTAAGCCATTGGGATGTGGAGGCTTTTTTACAGCAGTTAGCTGGCCCCATCTAAGACGCCTAACTCTGAATCATCTGTTGAGTCTCAGTTTACCTCCCTTCCCCTGGTAACCCACCCTACTCCTACTCACCATTATTCTAATTATTAAGTCAATAAATAATATTTCTCTTTTAATGACTGTAGATATTATCATATACTGAGCCAAGTAATGTATGTATTTATGTTTATGTTTCATTGTATTTATATTTCATATCTTTCACATCTTTTGGTATTTTCTAAGGCTAATAATTGCCTCAATCTGTTTCCATTTTCATTAGTTTTCTTTGTAGCTATTGGTAATATTTCTCTGTATGTCCAATAAATCAGGTAAATACTTAGCAGTGATTTTTTCCAGATGCTTAAACACAACAAATAGTCCATGAGTTTGTTTTGTTTTTTTCTCCTGAAGATATCAGCTCTAATCCAGACTGGTGCTCTCCAGGCCTACTGGAGATGCTGGGACTCAGTTTCCTCATCTGAAAAATAGAGCTAGAAATGCTACTGCTGAGGTTGATTGTGAGGATTAAATAAGACACAGTGTGAGACAATGCCTGGCACTTAGTAGGTCCTCCATAAAGGGTGGCTCTCTTTCCTTCCTTTATTGGGTGGGGGTCATGATGTCCTCCAGTGAAATAATAATTGTAAATGTCAGGAGTCATGCTGGTAAGAGAGTTTAGTCTTCTTGGAGATTTAATACCATTTGGGGAGGAGGGCTGAAAAGGGGTTGTGTTAAAAGACTGCAAGGGAATAATTTATTAGAATGCATGGAGGTGGCATCCCAGCGTCTCTTTCAGGAAGCAGCAAGATGCCAGGCTTGGATGGAGGCCAAGCACCTGAGATGTGCCTGGTGGTTGTCACTTGGCTGAGTGCCCAGCTTCAGTATGATGGGACTCTGGGACCTGAGGGAGGCTCTAAGGGCTGGGAATCAAGCTAATGGCTTCTAAATACACATCTTTGATGTTTTCTGATGAAAGCCAGACAGGAGTTGGCAGCTAATTGCTTCCTCCTCAGGCACTTAACTGGTTGTGCGACCTTGGGCAAGTTAGCTCACCTTTCTGGACCTCATTGCCCCACTTGCCTCCTGCGGGGCTGCTGTGAGCATTTACCCCAGGAGTGAGTGTGAAATGATTTCCCAGCTGCAAGGCACTTAAATGGTGAGAGATGCAGAAAACAATGGTATTAAAATCTTACAGCCAGAAGGAGGTCATGAAAGCCCCTGACAGAATCAGGACTAGAACGTAGGTCCCAGGACTGGGTTTTGTCTTACTTATTTCCACCCTCTGTGCTTAGCACAGTGGCTGGTGCATAGCAGCACATAACACATTTATTTAAAAACATATATTTGGCTGGGTGAAAAGGCTCACACCTGTAATTCTAGCACTCTGGGAGGCTGAGGCGGGAGGATCACTTGAGGTCAGGAGTTTGAGACCAGCCTGAGCAAGAGCGAGATCCCATCTCTACAAAAAATAGAAAAATTAGCCGGGTGTGGTGGGCACACCTGTAGTCCCAGCTACTTCAGGAGGCTGAGGCAGGAGGGTCACTTGAGCCCAGGAGTTTGAGGTTGCAGTGAGCTATGATCTTGCTACTGCACTCTAGCCAGGGTGACAGAGTGAGACTCTGTTTCTAAATAAATAAACAAAATGAAAACCTAGTTGAGAATAGCAAAATAAGCAAATAAAAATAAAAAATAAAAATATATATTATCATCATGCACTTCTCAAATTAGCAGATTATTTTTAAAAGCATAATACCCAATGTTGGCAAGGAGGGAGAGGAGAGTACTTTCATCCCGCTGCTAATGGTAGTGAGAAATTGGCACACGTTGTAAGGAAAATTAACACGATGACTAAAAACTATTTGAGTCAGCCCGTTCCACTTCTAGGAATCAATTTTGAGAAAATAATTAGATAATGAAATGTTCACCCCAGCTTCATTTGCAACAGGCAAATATTACATCCAACATTAGAGAAATGGATAGAGATGGCAGTAAGAGGGAATATTATGCTGCCACAAAAGTGATGTTTTTGAAGAGCATCCAGTGATATGGGGAAATGCTCATGGAAATATAATAAGGGGAAGAGTAGATATCTATATCCATTAGGAAAAATTTTCAACTTCTCCAGGGTGGTCACCAAGAAACAGTGTCTTACACACTCAACAGAATGAAAAAGGCAACACACAGAATGGGAGGAAAATATTTGCAATTCATACATCTGACAAGGGGTTAATATCCAGGTTATATAAAAAAAACTCCTATAACTCAACAACAAAAACATAAACAATCCAGTTTCAAAAATGGACAGAGCTGGGCACAGCAGCACACACCTGTAATCCCAACTATTTAGGAGGCTGAGGCAGGAGGATTGCTTGAGCCCAGGAGTCCGAGGCCAGCCTGGGCAACATAGCAACACCCTATTTCAAAACAAAAAATGGACAAAGGACTTGAATAGACATTTTTCCAAAGAAGATATGCAAATGGCAAATAGAAAAAACACGAAAAGATGTTCAACATCACTAATAATTAGGAAAATGCAAATAAAACCATAATGAGATACCATCTCATACTCATTAGGATGGTTACTACCAAAAAAAAAAAAGTCAGGAAATAAGTTTTAGCAGGGAAGTGGAGAATTGGAACCCTTATGCACTGTTGGTGGGAATGTAAAATGGTACAGGTGCTGAAATGTTGGTTTATCAAAAAACTAAATATAAATTATCATGTGATCCAGCAATTGCACTTTTGAGTATATACCCAAGAGAATAGAAAGCAGGGTCCCAAAGAGATATCTATACAGCCATGTTCACAGTGGCATTGTTCACAATAGCCAAAAGGTAGAAGCAACTTAAGTGTCCATCACAGATAAATGGATAAACAAAATGCAGTATAAGCATACATTGGAATATTATTCAAAAAGGAAGGAAATTCTGACACATGATACAACATGGATGAATCTTTTTTTTTTTTTTTTGGTGTTAAATGATCCTTTATTGAAATATTTTCCTTTGTACTTTTTAACTAGCTGGGCACTCCACGGCGCCACTGTTGATGTCATCTATGATGTCATGTGGGTGGCGGCCATCAACATTGCAGCCCACAGACTGGGCAGTGCCCAGGATCTCTTTAATGGTTCCAGAGAGTTCTCTGGCTAAAGATCGGTGCCGCATCTGTCTGGCAATATTGACAATCTCATCAAAAGTGATATTTCCGCTGTGTTTAATGTTTTTCTGTTTCTTTCTATCTCTGGGTGGTTCCTTGAGGGCTTTGATGATCAGGGCAGAGGCAGAAGGTACCACTTCAATCTGGGCCTGTCTGTTCTGAATAGTTGGTTTCACTGTAATCCTCAGACCCTTCCAGTCACCGGTTGCCTTGGCGATGTCATCACCAACCTTTTTTGGAGACAGACCCAGGGGGTCGATCTTGGGGGCCAGGGAAGACGTGGCACCGACTTCGCCGCCGGTGCACCTCAGGTACACGACTTTGATTTTGTTGGGGTCGAACTTAGGTGGCATGGTGGAGGCGGCTGGTGTCGGATGAACCCGGATTCGGGACGACAGAAGAAAGTTGCACCTTGGTCTCCTCCGAGCCGAAAACCGAAAGAAGAACATAGATGAATCTTAAGGACATTCTGCTAAATGAAACAAACCAGTCACAAAAGGATAAATACTGTATGATTCTACCTGTGTGAGGTATGTAGACTGGTCAAATTCATGGAGACAGAAAGGAGAAAGGTGGTTGCCAGGGCTAGGGAGGGGAAAGCATGGGAAGTTGTTTAATGGGTAAAGAGTTTCAGTTTTGCAAGATGAAAAGAGTTCTGGAGATTGGTTATCGAAGGCAGTAAGTTTTATGTTATGTGTATTTTACCATAATTAGAAAAAGAAGCAGAAGAAGAAAGAAGCAGGTTCTTTTCATCCTACTCCACTTGCCATCCTCAGCAAGTTCTCCTTTCGTCCCTGCACTTGTCATCTTGTGGTTGCAAGATGGCTTCCAGGCGTCATTCACTCATACCAGCATCTCAGACAGGAAGAAGCATGAGGCTCCTTCTTTCTATCCATGTAGGGGAGCCCTCCCCCACATTTACCACTTGTGTTTCATTGGCCAGAATTGGACCACATGCACACCTCCAGCACTGTCCAATAGAACTTTCCACAAGACAGAAATGTCCTATATCTGTTCTGTCCAATACAGTAGCCACTAGTCATGGGTAGCTTTGGAACATTTGAAACATGGCTTGGGCAGCAGAGGAATTATATTTTAAATATTATTTAGTTTTAATTAATTTAAATGTAAAAAGCCACACATGGGGGATGGTAACCATATTGGACAATGCAGTGAAACAATCTAGAAGGGGAATGAGATTGTTATGATTGGTCCATACTAGTCATGATTCATCTCCCAGGACAGGCTGAGTTAAGATCAAGGCAACTCCACTACTACCTAAAAACAAAATTGGCGTTCTGTGAACAGGGAAGAAGGGTGTGTGTGTGTATTGAGTAGACAATCAACAGCGTCTGCCACAGGTATGTTACTATATTTACTTCATGACCACACATTTGGTTTAAAAAGAAGAGTGCATGTGTGTGTACGTGTGTGTGCATATATGAGCGTGTGTACTGGCATAAAGAAAACTGGAGGGAACTAACATCAAATATTTATAGCGGTCATCATCTTTGGGTATTGGGATTATAGTTGATTCCTATTTTCTTCTTTTTTTTTTTTTTTTTTTTTTTT
>VBSM01001118.1:31315555-31336079 GCA_008086735.1 Cheirogaleus medius | reverse complement strand
AAAAAAAAAAAAAAAAAAAAGGCATTATTTGGAGTGAAGGAAGCTAGTTTCAAGTCTATGGCCATACCACTTTCAAAAGGTTACATACTATGTGATCTCATTTATATGACATTCTCTAAAAGACGAAATGGTAGTGATGGGTCTGTAGTTACTATAGGTCGAGGTGGGAGGAGTGTGTCACTACAAAGGAAACATGAGGGTTTTTTGAGGGTGATGAAACTGCTCTCTGCATCCTGTTTGTGGTGATGGTTACGCAAATGTACTCTTGTTAAAATCATAGAACTATACACCTATATGCCAAAAGAAGGAAAAAAGGAAAAGAAAGAAAGAGGTAAATTTTACTGTATGCTAATTAAAATAAACAAAAACCTTGTGGCAGCCAGCCTCTAAGATGGTCTACAATCACCCTCACCTCTTCCGTGTACTGATGTCCTCTCACATTGAATAAGGCTAGCCTGTGTGACCAATAAAAATGGCAAGAGTGACAATGCGTGACTTCTGAGGCTAGGCCATAAAAGATGGACATTGCAGCTTCTGTCTTGGTCTTTTGAATCACTCATTCTGCGGAAAGCCGGCCACACTGCTGTGAGGCCCTTCAGGAAACCCCATAGAGAGGAGCTGAGGCCTCCCACCGACAGCCAGCCCCAACTGGCCGGCCACAGGAATGGGCCACCTTGGAAATGGAGCTTCCAGCCCCAGTCAAGCCTTCAGATGTCGGCAGCCCTGGCCAATATCTGCCCACAACCTCCCAAGAGACCCTGAGCCAGAACTGCTCAGCCAAGCCACTTCCAGTCCTGACCCACAGAAGCTGTGAGAGATAAAACATGATTATCATTTTAAGTTACTACCTTTGGGGGTTACTTGTTATGCAGCAATAGATAAATACTATAAAAGCTTAATCAGATACATCACTCCTCTCTGCTCAAAACCTTCCAATAGCCTCTCGGGTCACTCACAAAATACCAGATGCAAGGTCCACTATGATCTGGGCTCACCTCCTGTCCCCCTCCCTGTCCCTGGAACATGCCAAAGTCATCTCCACTTCAGGCCTTCTGCACTGGCTGGTCCTTCTACCAGCATTGCTTCCCCCAATATCCACACCCACTCACCTCTTTCAGGTGAGTGCACCCACTCACCTCTTTCAGGCCTCTGCTCAAGTGTCACCTGGACACAGAGGCCTTCCTTGACCACCCCAGTCACTTTTTTCCTCTTTACCCTATTTCATTCTTCTTCAGTCTTCATCACCCCCTCACATATATTTATTTGTGTCTTATCTGTTTCTCCTCCAATAGATGCAAGTTCCATGGGAAGAAGACTTAATTCATAACGGTGCAATGGCTTAATATGTATTCCCATTTTACAGATGTGAACATCGAGTCTCTCATTTACACAGTGAATTAATGCTAAAGCACTGTCTTGTACCCACGCCCTTAGACTCCAACCTTAGTGCCCTTTCCAAGGGGTCGTCCAGTTGAAAATCGCCCTCACTTTACAGTTGAAGAGGAGCCAAGTTCAGAAAGGGCCAGACTCTGCCACAAGAGGCAGTTTTCTGCTTCTGCCCACCCCCTCCGCCCAGCATCATTGGCCGGAGGCCTTGACTCCCTCCAAGCCCTACTCCTCTGAAGCCTGATCCTTTGGGTGAGGGGCTGGTTCTCCTGCTGGCCCATCTCCCCCGCAGGCTAAGTGCTCAGGGTTGCTATTTGCCCACTGGCGACAGCTGGGAGAAGATGGTCTCACTGTGAGCAAACACGACACTGAAAAGCGGGAGGAGACGTAAAGGAAGCTTAGGCAGAGCCTAGCAGGGCTGCCAGAGCCCAGTAATGCTTAATCCCCCGTATCTGAGGCCCTCCTAAGACTTGCAGAGCATTTTCATGCACTTTGAAATCTCTCTGGCAGCCCTGTACCAACCGCTGCTTCATAGTTGAAGAAACTGAGCCTCAGAAAAGCCATACGATTGTGCTAAATAATAACACACTCTTATTATTGAGCATGTGCTATGTATCAAGTACTATGGCAATATTAGTTCTTTAAATTTTCACAACCCTACAATGTAGAATGGAGTTATGTTGTATGTGGGTTTAACACATTAGAGCAGAAAGAATAAAGTTTGTCTTGAGACTTTAGGACCTGTCTTTAAAATGAGACTTGATTGAAGACATTATTTCCATTTTACTGAATGGACAAACTGAGGTTCAGACAGGCTAATGACTTGTTAGAGTCACACATTAGTTAGCGGCTGAGGTGGGATTTGAACCACAGCCTCCCAGGCCATGTATGAGCCAGCACACAGCAGCACCAGGACAGAAATCAGTGTTCAGATCCAAGACCAGTGTCTTCTCCCTAAGCCATGAAAAACATGACTGTAACATAACACGAAAAACCAGGTGCTATGCTGGGGAGGGGTATGAAGTGGCGCAACTTCTTTGGAGGCCCATGTGGCCATGTCAATCAGAATGACAAACGCACCATACCCTTTTGACCCACCAATTCCACTTCCAGACACATATCTTTTGTTTGTGATGGCTAAAAACATCAAACTTAAATGTCTTGCAATAAGTTAAATGTGGGGGCTTTCTGGGGACAAAAATAGCTATGGCCAGTGATTTCTATCTGCGCTACTATGTAGGGCACAAGGGCAATTTTGGACATGAATTTCTAGAGTTCGAGTTTCAGCCGGATGGAAAGCTTAGATATATGCCAACAACAGCAATTGCAAAAATGATGTCATGATCAGAAAAGAGGCTTATGTACACAAGAGTGTAATGGAAGAACTAAAGAGAATTATTGATGACAGTGAAATTACAAAAGAAGATGATGCTTTGCGGCCTCCCCCTTACAGGGTTGGTCGACAAGAGCTGGAAATTGTAATTGGACATTTCTTTTGAAATTGCACATTTCTTTTACTACATCAAAATAGGTTCTCTTATTGATGTAAATCAGTCAAAGGATCCTGAAGGTCTTCGAGTATTTTACTATTTGATACAAGACCTGAAATGTTTAGTTTTCAGTCTCATTGGATTACGCTTGAAGATTAAACCAATTTAAATTTTATGTTCCTGAAACTGTTTGTACATTTAATTAAGGGATGAGTAAAGGAGGGTTTATTTGTTATTTACAATATTGGGATTTTTATGAAAAACTGAAAATAAGAAAAATACATAAACAACCTTAATGGTTATCATTACTTGGGTCCAACTGGGTTGGACAGTCCCCACACACATTAAATTTTGTAAATAAAAGCCACCTTTTGTTGAAGATTTGCTCCAATAAAACATCAAAGCCTGAAAAAAATAAGTTAAATGTGTTATAGTCCATTCATATTGTGGAATATTATTAATATGTGGCAGATAAAAAGACTGAAAAAGATCTATATACCTGATATGCAAAAAGCTCTAAGGTATATTATGTGAAAAAAGCAAGAGCCAGACAATACATTGTGTGTGTGTATTTAAAGGATATACATGGCCTATACATGGCAGGGGAAATTTCTGGAAGGCTTACAAGAAACTGTTAGCAGTGTTTGCCTCCAGGGAGTGTCTGGACTAGCAGGGGGTACTTCTTTTTCACTCTACAGGCATATTCTTTTCCACTTTTTGAATTGTTTAACTTGTACATTAATTTATTTCCAAGAAAATTTTTGAATAATTTACACAGCCAGAGCTCTGCCTGTTGGCACTGCCCTCAAGGGACACTATAGGGACCCTTGACTCATAGATGCCTCAGGTGGCCCCTTGGCGAGCCCTGCAAAGCCCCTGCTCCCCCCTCACCCCATTTACTGGCCCCGGACCCAGAGACAGCCCCTGATTGAACACCCTCGGTTTAAAAGCCTCTTCTGGCTCCCCAAGGGTAAGGGTCCAACCCTTAATTTGGTGTCCCAGGCCTTTCACACACGGCTTAACCTTCCCAGGCCACCTCGTCTCCTGTCTCCACCTCGCTAGACCCATGTGTGGCCCTGCTTGCTGCTCCCCACAGACTCAGCTCCCAAGACCTTACTTAGCTCTTAGCGCCTTTGTTCATGCAATTCCTCTACCCAGAATTCTCCCCGCATGTAGCTGTTGAGATCACAGTCACCATTCAACTTAATTCTTTTTTGGAGACAGAGTCTCACTCTGTTGCCCAGGCTAGAGTGAGTGCCGTGGCATCAGCCTCGCTCACAGCAACCTCAAACTCCTGGGCTCAAGCGATCCTTCTGCCTCAGCCTCCCGAGTAGCTGGGACTACAGGCATGTGCCACCATGCCCGGCTAATTTTTTCTATATATTTTTAGTTGGCTGATTAATTTCTTTCTATTTTTAGTAGAGACGGGGTCTCACTCTTGCTCAGGCTGGTTTCGAACTCCTGACCTTGAGCAATCCTCCCGCCTCCGCCTCCCAGAGTGCTAGGATTACAGGCGTGAGCCACTGCGCCCGGCCTCAACTTAATTCTTACCTCCTCCGTGAATCCTCTGTGATGCCAGAAGTCAACTCACCCGCCCAGACCTCTTTTTCTGCATATTCATTTGTTCATCTCATCTGTAAGGGACACTTTTATAAGCCAGGCACTGGGTTAGGTGCTGATATACGGAGATACATGAGGCATGGTCGCTGGCCTAGCTGGGGAAACAGATTAGCTGACAGTGTCGTCCACCAGGTGACCTGACACCAGAGGCAGCACAGCGCAGGGCTGCATGGTGCCGACTCTTGCCCCAAACTGCCAGGGCCTGAGTCCCAGCAGGCGCTATGACCTTAAACTAGGTGCTTCACCTCACTGCGCCTCTGTGCCCTTGTCTGTAATACGGACACCATAAGAAAAACAACCTTTTAGGTTTTCCCTAACGAGGTGAGTTAATTTATGTAAAGTGCTTAGAGTGCAGCCTGGCACATGGTAAATGATACGTGTCAGCTATTATAATACATGTTTCTTCTTATTATAATTTCAAGGTGCTAAACATTAATGAGTATGTTGTGAGCAGAAGGAAAGCCTGGACAATAGCTGGAGATGAGAAGAGTGAGTGGTGTTTCGCTTAGGAGCCCCTTGGGTCTTCTTTTGATGGGTCAGGGTCTGGCTGAGTGAGGGTCAGGGTCAGGGTCTGGCTGAGTGAGGGTCTCTCAAACTTCACCTTCATAATCCATGCCACATCATGTATTTAATATTTTTCTCTGAACCAACTCACATTTTGTAAGCTAAATAAGCTTCTTAAAAGGAAACTTTAAACCACATTTTAAATGTAAAAGCATAAATACAAAGTATCAAAAAATAAGCATAATGAAAACAATGTCACTGAATTCCAGCTAGCTAAGGTTGTCTGGCCCTGAGGTCTACTCTCTCCACTACAAGGGCAGATTATTAGCAAGCCACATAGAGGAGTTAATGACACATTGGCATAGAACTGAAACTTTTTGTCATTGTTAGCAGGACTGAGAAAAACTGAAAAGATACTTCTTGCCTTCTACTAGTGCCTTGTACCTCCCAGGGGTAGGGAACTTGCAGCCTTGGGGCCACATGTGGCCTTCTGGATCCTCGACTGTGGCCTCTTGACTGAATCCAAATCTTACAAAACAAATCCTTTTATTTAAAGGGGTACAGCAGAGGAAGATGAAGCTTTTCTTCCCTCCTTTGGTGCTTAAATAAGAACAATCTTGCAATCAGAAGGCTGCAGGTTCCAGACCTAAACCCTCTTGCACGCTGTTAGAGAAGGGATACATTCTCCACATTGGAGGGGATGAATGTCGAATGGATCAATGGGTTGCCAATTTTTTGGAAAAGTGGATTTTCAGAAAGGGACGGGTATCCTCCCCAGGGTGCCCCCTCTCCCCAGGTGGGCATTGTTCCTCCACTTCTGAGTCACTGCACTTGGGGAAGGAGGTTTCTGGGAAATGACTTTTGTTCCTTCCCTTCTCACTGTTTACCTGGTTATGCTTGGTGTCCTGGGCTAATGATCAATAAAGGATTAGACGTAAAAACAAACCAAACCTGCCTGCCCTTAAATAATGTCATTCCAAGGGGAAGGTTTCAACCCTGAAAGAAAGCACGTTTCAAGCAAGAATTTGAATTAATTTTGACAGCATAATCCAGACAGCAGGATTTGCCTTCAGGCTATGGGGTTTTTTGTTTTTTTTTTCTTCTTCTTCTCTCTACTAGGATATAAAGAGAACTGAGGAGAGGAAGGGATCTTTATTTTCAGGCCAGTGAAAGCTTATTATTATTGTCGTTGTTACTAGATTATTAACTGAGCTTCTTTGAAGGGAACAGAAAATGGAAATGAAAGTTCACCTTTCTTTCTTCCTTCCTCTGTCTTCTCACTTCTTCCTTTTCTCTTCCCTTTCTCTCTCTCTCCCTTCCCTTCCATATTTCTGGAGATCTATGATGTTTTAGGACAGTGTTTCCCAGCTTTGGTTCCTTTGAAGAACGTCTCCATTTCTGCCTAATCCACAATCCATCTCTATTAGTACTTACTTTTAAAAAATTAATTCCCTTTGTTTACATATATATATATATATAAATTTGTTCTCATCCTAATACAACAAAAGTTTGACCATCTAGTTGTGTATCCCAGTACAAAAGAAATGTGAGTTTGGCCGGGGGAGGTGGCTAACGCCTGTAATCCTAGCACTCTGGGAGGCTGAGGCAGGAGGATTGCTTGAGGTCAGGAGTTTGAGACCCCATCTCTACTAAAAAATAGAAAAAAATAGCTGGGCAACTAAAAATAGAAAAAATTAGCAGGGCATGGCGGCGCATGCCTGTAGTCCCAGCTACTTGGGGAGCTGAGGCAGGAGAATCACTTGAGCCCAGGAGTTTGAGGTAACTGTGAGCTAGGCTGATGCCACGGCACTCTAGCTCAGACGACAGAGTAAGACTCTGTCTCAAAAAAAAAAAAGAAATGTGAGTCTATGCCAGCTGAACAGTAGATACCTCCTACAGCTACCCTGCTGACCACACTTGGTGGAACCTGTGATGCTGCCAGGAAAGGGCTGCAGAAGTGTTCCCTGACTGCTTGCTGGCTGTCTGCACAGCATGATTCCCTACTGCCTTCAGATCAATCTTGCTCACACCTTAGCTCCTGAAGAGCTTGTTAGGACAGACTGCTGGGCTGCATCCCCAGAGATCCTGATTCAGCAGATCTGGGCTGAGGCCTGGGATTCTGCATTTCTAAACAAGCTCCCCCAGGTGATGCTGATGCTGCTGGTCCAAGGACCACAATTTAAGTAGGTCTTGGGCCACTAGGCATCAATATCACTTGTAGGTGCTTGTGAAAATGCAGATTCCTTGGGCACTACCCACCAGACATTCTGATTCTTCAGGTTTGGGGTGGCTACCAGGAACCTGCCTTATCAACCAGCACTCCTAGGAACCTCTGAAGACCAGCCGCTGAAACACTGTCTGAACCCTCCTTAGCAGCTGTAATGCAGAAGTGAGGTATAGGGAAGTGAAAGGATCTGCTTGAAGGTCACTCTGCAAGTCAGGAACAACTTCTCCCTATTGCTTGAGCCCTAATCTTGGAGCATCCTGGACTCCCTTTTCCCTCCTAAACCCCATTCAGTATAGTGAGCAAATCCTGTTGGTTCTCTCTTCGAAATATATTCAGATTTTCTTTAAGACTCCAGCAAACAAACAGACTTAGTGGTGGGAGAGTAAATGAAACTAGACTGGTAAAACGTTGATAATTGTCAAAACTGTGAGTTCATTTTATTACTCACAATTCTTATGTATATTTGAAGTTTTCCATAATAAAAAGTTTTATTTTTTAGTCTTTGATCCAGCAAATCCACTCTTGGGAATTTATCTTAATGAACATTTTAAATAAACAAAACCCCTTACAAATAATATATTTAAAATAACAACAGTGAAAAAAATGGGAACACATTAAGTTCTCAAAATAGGAAAACGATATACTATGGAGCATCTCTCAATGGAATCTTATGTAACTAACAGCATTTATTTAGGATGTATACCAACAAAGAAAATGATATACTATTATGTAAAAAACTAGGACATTAAATTGTACATACTGCATGATTTAAACTATGCAAAGATTTATATCTTTAAAAAAGACTGAAATTTAAAAATAATTTTATATATCCAGAATCTGATCATTCCATCCACCTTCAATGCAATGGCCTTTGCCTCTTGGGAGAAGAGAGCACTGGAGTTCTAGTCTAGGGGACACCTCTGCATCATCTCTTTCCCGTATCCCAGCAACAGCCCCAACGGGTCACTCTGCTTCCACCTTTCCTCCTCTCCTCAACCTCCTCTCCACGTGCTGGCTAGAGGGGCTTGCAACCCTCTTCTGTTCAGAACCCTGGGAAGGCTTCCCCTCTCTCTCCCACTAAAAGCCAACTCTAGACCTTACTAGGGCCCTCCAGGCTTTTGGAGTGTCACCTTGCTGGCTCTGTTCCCTGCCTCTCCCGGCCTTTCTGCCCTTCAGGCACATACTCCAGCCTCAGGGCCTTCGCTCATGCTGTTTCCTCTCCTGGCAATGAGCTACTTCCAGATATCTGAACAGTGTGCTCCCTCCCTCTTTAACAGCGGCTTTTCAGAGAGGCCTTAACTGGCTCTTCCTCTACACCCCCATACCCTTTATTTTTCTTCACAGCACTTATCAACACCTCCCACGCTACATTTGTTTATGTCTCCCACTTTCTAGAATGCAAATTCCTTGAGAACAAAGACTTTGTTTTATTTTCTGCTGCATCCCTAGTACCTAGCACAGAGCCTGGCAAATAGTATTTGATCAATAAACATCTGTTGAATGAAACGATGTTGAACTAAATAACTATCCAAGAGAGACTGTTAAGCTTCAGGTGGGCTGTGTCTGAGGTAACCTCCCGTCCTGAAACCTCCTGGCAGTGGCAGACCCACGGCAGGTGCTCAGCGGAAGCTAAGGTGGCTGAGCGTTTTTCCCTCGGAGGCCTCCGTGGCATATGAGGTGTAAAGTGCCTTCTGTGAACTGGAGGCAGTAGAGCATGGTGGCTGACGGAACTGGCTTGGGAAGTCAAATCCTAGCTTAACACCACCAAAGGGGCCGCCTGGGGAAAATTATGAGAATTCTCTGAGCATTAATTTTTCCTTGTGCAGAAAGAAAAGAGCTCCTAGTTCCCAGGGCTGGGACTAAACAAGACAAAATCTGTAGAGTGCTCAGCAAGCACAGTGTCCAGCATGGGTAGGTACGCAAGGAGAGGCAGGCAGACTGATCGACAGCCACATACACGCCTTTGTCTCTTTCAAGTTTACTACGTGCTCTTATACACATGCGTTAGCTGATTAGAGCCTTTCAACCCTTCAGTTTTATCAGCACTTTATAGATGCGGAAACTGGGTCAAAGGGTAAAGTGCTTGCCCACAGAACACAACTGAATCCGACTAGAACTCCGGCGTCCTTTCTTCCAGAACACAAGCTATTATTACTGCTGATGCTGATAGAGATGGTTTGCACGGCCCACTGGAGCCCCAGACTCTAAAGCGTGTGCCTCGAGTAAGGCTGTGGGTGGCAAATGAATTCAGAAATGGAATCAGCCATCGAGCCACTCACTTGCACCACCTGATAAAGGCAGGGGCGCCTGGGCTTCCCCGTCTGCAGCCCTTTCTATGGATGAGGCTTGAGAACAAGTCTGGACAGGTGAACTATCTCTCACAGTCCACCCAGGATTTAAAACATTTCACTGTTTTCCCAAGAGGGAAAAATACAAAAGCACTTCCTGTAGTTTCTCCTGCTTAGCATTGTGCAGCAAATGCTGACTTTGGTGTTTTGGGGGCCTTGATACCCTGCGATCTCTGACCTCTGACCCAGTCTGCCCCTGACAAAGCGTTTCCTCCCAAAGGTAATTAAAGTAGAAGCCCCTGCATGGAGCTTGGGGCCTGACTTTCGGGGGAGGCTCTGCCACCTTTCCAAGATCAAAGGCTGAGGAGGTCACATGGCAGGGAAAAGATCTGCAGGTGTTAGATGTTGAAGTTTAGAACCACAAGGTCAAAAAATCATGGGATCTCAGGAGTCACAGATTATTAAAACTGCAGCATCTGGAAGACAAAGAAACTCCCGAGGACACCTTAAGCCTCACAGCACTGGCAAGGATTACGTTGGAAAAAAAGGAGCAAAGGTTGCTTCCAACTGGAAATTCCAATGGCTCCTGGATCCTGGGCATCTTCTATGTGGTCAGACCCTGGCAAAGACTCCCTTGTGAGAATATGGTCTGAGGGCTCCAGCTGTAGGAGGGAGGCTGGGAGAACAGGCTTTGGATACCAACCCCTTGGGGCGAGAGATCGGAAGGGGAGAGGGCAGACTCCCGAAGGATCCTGCCAGGCCAGTAAGCCCTAACCCCAGTGATGCATTCCACGACTATGATGGTGCCAGGTTTGTGGCAACCACCAACCACCAGAGGACTCTGAGAGCAATACCATGATCATCTTGCTTGATGGCATGTGCTCCTTGCCAGGAACTCGCTGTGTGACTGGCACTTAGCCGCCCTAGCAGCACCACATAGCATCATGATTGATAACTTCCACTTGCATAGTATTTACAGTGGGGAAGAGTGTTCATGCTCTGAGCCCCAGAAATGGCCTAGGAAGTAGGACAACAATGGCTCTGGCCAGGCAGTGGGGATGGGTCTTGAGGGCCACTTTGGGGGACACCTGGAAAAGTGGCCAATAGACCCACCTCAGCCCTGGCCTTATCTACATTCAGTTAAGGTCACTTTAGGTACCTACCTTGATGGACTTGACTGATATTTAAAAATGAAGGAGAGTTCTAGGGTAGTCATGATCTTGTATCAAAACTATAAAAATCTGGCTGGGTACGGTGGCTCACTCCTGTAAGGAGGAGGATTGTTTGAGCTCAGGAGTTCGAGACCAGCCTGAGCAAAAGCGAGACCCCATCTCTACTAAAAAAATAGAAAGAAATTAGCTGGCCAACTAAAAATATATAGAAAAAATTAGCCGGGCATGGTGGCGCATGCCTGTAGTTCCAGCTACTCAGGAGGCTGAGACAGGATTGCTTGAGCCCAGGAGTTTGAGGTTGCTGTGAGCCAGGCTGACGCCACGGCACTCTAGCCCGGGCAACAGAATGAGACTGTCTCAAAAAAAAAAAAAACCACAAAACTAAAAATCTCTCTCTATATGTAAAAAATCTCTCTGGAGAGAGTTCAGCATCCCAGGCTGTCCAGAGCAGGGCAGACCAAAAGACAGAGGTTGGACTGCTTTGCTGATGAGAAATTCCCAGGAGAAACAGCAGGAAGCACATGAGCTGGGGAGATGCTCCTGTTCCTAGGAGCTCAGAAGTCCTAAGCCCTGGAGAGAGGGAATGTTTCCCTCCTCCAGAAAGCCCCTGGTAACTTTCTCCATCTCTAGCGTAAGAAGAGGAGCTTGCAATCCGGGGAGCACTTCTGGCTGCCTGGCCCGGCTGGAGGGACCAGCTCAGACTGGTGGTGTGCTGCAGCCAGGATCAGAACTCGTCCCGCAGCTGAGGGGGCTTGTCCATGCCGAAGAAAGAGGACGGCCTTTCCTGGAGGTCCCGCTCTCGCTTCACAAAGGCGGTGAAGGAAGAGACACAGTTGCCAATAAAGTGGTCGGCTTGGCCGAGGATGTACAGGTCGACCTGGGCCACCTCAGGCTTCAGGCTCACCACCTTCACCTGCAGGAGGAAGGGCAGAAAGTATGAGCCAGTGTGGCTGCAGGCCAAGGTGGCTGCCTCGGCCAAGCCCACAGTTCATACCCCAACCTTCTTCTCCTGGGCTGAAGTTACAGACACAAAAAGAGGAGCGGAGAGGATGAAGATGCGGGCTCGGGTGTCTGACAGCAGTGGTGCCCAGCTGCTGCCAGGCCACCCCACCCCCCTACCTCCAGAAGCCAAACACCATTCACACCTCTGTGCCCTGGCTTGTGTTGTTCCCTTTGCCTGGAATGTCATTTTCCCACCCATTCAAGTCCCTGCCAGACTCTCAAGGCTCAGCTCTAGTTCCACCTTCTTCCTAAAGCCCTACCTGGCCTGCCAGGCTTCCCCCACCAAACCAGATATCAGACCAAATAGAGCCCTACCGATCCTGTTCTGCTGCTAGATGCCTCCCTCTCCCATATACCCCAACTCCAAGCCCAAAGTCCTGTCCGATCTACCCCTGAGATATTCCCCAAAGGTGAACCTTTATCTTGAGGGATTGCAACTCCCTGAGCCCAGCCACCACCATCTCTTGCCTGATTACTACATCAGCCTCTTACCTGGTCCCCTCCCTGCCTCTCCTGGCCTGCTCACCACAGGGTAGCCAGAGGAAACTTTTTGAGACACTCCTACCCTGCCCTTCCTGCCCCAAGCTCAATATCTTCTAATGGTGCCCCATTGCCCTTCAGATGAGTGTGACAAATGTGAATGTGGTGTGCCTACAAGGCCCTGCTTGGGCCTCCTCTCACACTACCCCACCGTCTCTTGAGCTCCAGCCACTACCCACCAGGCTCCTCCCTCCTCAGGACCTTTGCACATGCTATGCTGCCCTCTGTGTGGGGTACACCCCCCTTTACCTGGTTAACTGCTGCTTTTCCTTCACTTCTCAGCTTAAGGGGCACCTCCTTGGGGAAGCCTTCCCTGACCACTGGCCAAGGCCCTCTGCTCTGCACACTCACAGAACCTTGGTGCTCTACTTTGGAGCACACATCTCAGTTTATCGTTTTCACTCCTTAATGATTCTGATTAGCATTGTCTCCTGTAGCTGATTGGGGAGGGGCTGTGTTGGCTTGCTCTCCACTCCTGGCCAGGCCCAGCACAGAGCCTGCCCCATTAAACACCTACTGAGTATACAAGTGAATGAATGAACCTACCTACTTTCCCACCATGCTCCTGAGCCTTGCTTGTGGCACATGTTACAGCTCTCTGCAAAGTCTCTCTTCCTGGGTCTGGCAAGTGAGCCCTGGAGGGCAGGACCACTTCCTATTTGTCAATATCCTGACTCAGCACTGGGACAGCTTGATGGAGGAGCAAGGCTTAGTTGGAGAGTAGGGTGGGACCTGAGCCCACAGCAAAGGGGGCTGAGGAGTGGGGAGTGTGAAAAGACTGGCACAGGAACAGGAAATAGGAAATGGCAAGAGACTCAAGGCGTACAAATACATAGGCTTGAAAAACTCACAGAAATCTCCCTGGGACTCTCCAAATGCTTCGACTTCGACTTAGTACAGAGGTGTATGGGGGGGGGGAGTGTGGGCACAGCCGGGGCTGAAAGTGCTTTGCTGTTCCACAGAGATGACTGACGTACAAGAAATTATCATCTTGCTATTTGGATCGTGTAGCAAAGAAATAATACCAGTTTGTTTAATCATGATCAAAATCCCCCAAACAATTCCACCCACACCCTGAAACTTACCCTCTCTGTGTCATGCCCACTATAATTAGCCCTGGGACATCTTGGGTAAATTCTATCCTTTCTTGCGACTTTGGTTTCCTCAACTATAAAACGTATGGGTTGAGCCGAGTGTAGTGGCTCACACTCGTAATTCTAGCTACTCGGGAGGCTGAGGCCAGAGAACTGCTTGAGCCCAGGAGTTTGAGAGCAGTCTTGACAATATTGCAAGATCCTGTCTCTTAAAATGAACAGCACCCAATGTCTGCCTCTTAAGGTCTACACAGCATGCACAGTTTTCATTCATTCAAGAAAGTCTTATTGAATGCTTGCTATTAATTCAGTCATTTTATCGATACATACTCATTACATACTCTTCACAGATACAGTAAGCATCACCAAGAACATTCTACCATGTATTCATGTACTTAATACCTACCATTCATGGCTTCTTTAAGCATTTACTAAGCATGAAAAATCCTTTCCTTTATTCATCAGGAATAAATTTCTGCAATGGATAATATCTAACTTTACCGATATTATCTAAAAGTTAGATAATATCTAACTTTTCCTGCTATTTTGTAGCAGGAACTGTTTCAATTTCTTTATATATTTGATCTTCACAATTGCCCTATGACATAGGTATACGTAGTCTCATTTTATGGATGAGGAAACAGAAGCACAGAGAGGTCAAATAATTTCTGCAAGGCTGCACAAGTTCTCTGACTCCAGACTCTATGCTCTTTAGCACCTCTGCCACACTGGCTCTCTTCCCAGGGCCCACTCTTTACATCCTTATTCAACAAAGTGTCTGCTAAGAGTCAGGTACTGTCCTAGACACTGGTGATGGCAAGGCAGGGTCTCAGTCACCAAAGAGGTCAAAGCACCGGGCTAGACACCAACAGGCAACAATGATTCAGCCTTGGCTCCTGCCTTCAAGGAGCCCACAACTCATGAGGGGAAATAAGACATGTTTCTACACTAGCCTCTACAGCCTAGAAAGCACCCCAAGAGAAGAAGTGATACAGGGTATAGAGCTCCCAGGAGGGACACACGAGCTACAGGAGTGGAGGAAAAACTGGAAAGACTCTGTGGAGGTGGTGTTGGAGCTGGGGCCTGAAGGAAGGGGAGGAATAGGAGAGGAACTGGAGGAAATGTCCAGGCAAAGGCTGATGGGGAACCCATGATGCAAGCAGTGGGACCTCCCTGGCCCTTTCTTTCCTTCCCTTCTTCCTGCATTCCCACCTGGCTCACGCATACCTTCCCTTTGAAGAGCTGTTGGATCTCAGGCACGTAACTCTCAGAATCAGTGGCGACGTAGACCGACTGGGCGTTCAGTGCCCCCACCCAGAGCTTCACGGCCCGGCTGATCTCGCTGAGGTCAGGCAGGCACATAGTCATGGTGAGGGGAGCCGCCGTGCTGCGGCTGTAGCCCACACACTGCGGAGAGGCCATGAAGTGTGAACCCGCAGTCCCGTCCTTCAGCATAGCGCAGGCGTTCCTCTACGCGGAGGAGAGGATAAGGTTAAACACCAGCAACTGCCCTGGAACCCCAAGAGCAAGAATTGGCAAGTGGAAAAAGACAGGCTATACTGTAGGAGCCCAGCTAGATTTAAGAGTAGAAAACATTGAGGGAAGAGAGGGAAACACATCAAAACACTAACAGTAGATATTTCTGGGTGGTGGGACACTGGCTTTTTGAGAAAAATATTTTTTTTCTTGGTCTTACTGCATCGTCCGGGATGTCCAACTATAGAATTCTGAACAGTGGCAGTGATAACGAGCAGCCTTATCTGATTCCTGACTTCAGTGGGAACACTTCTGATAGGTCCCCAAGAGGTGCACTTTGCTGTGGGTTTCGGAGAGATAGCCTTTATCAAGCTAAGGTGTGTCCATTCGATTCCTGGCTGTGAGTTTTTATCATGAATAGGTGTTGACTTTCATTAAATGCTTTCTTGGTCC
This sequence comes from Cheirogaleus medius, assembly GCA_008086735.1. Lineage (NCBI taxonomy): Eukaryota > Metazoa > Chordata > Mammalia > Primates > Cheirogaleidae > Cheirogaleus > Cheirogaleus medius. The sequence goes on along the minus strand of VBSM01001118.1, from coordinate 31,320,827 downwards.
CTAAAGAGAGGATCATATAATTTTTCTTCTTTGGATGTTAATATAGTGAATTTGATCACATTCTTGGGATATACTTTACTTGTTTGTGTCATATGTTCTTTTTTTTTTTTTTGAGACAGAGTCTCACTCTGTTGCCTGGGCTAGAGTGCTGTGGTGTCATCCTAGCTCACGGCAACCTCAAACTCCTGGGCTCAAGCAATCCTTCTGCCTCAGCCTTCCAAGTAGCTGAGACTACAGGCGTGTGCCACTATGCCCGGCTAATTTTTTTTCTATATAAATTTTTAGTTGGTCAATTAATTTCTTTCTATTTTTAGTAGAGACGGGGTCTCGCTCTTGCTCAGGCTGGTTTCGAACTTCTGACCTTGAGGGACCTGCCCGCCTTGGCCTCCCAGAGTGCTAGGATTACAGGTGTGAGCCACTGCGCCCGGCCTGTCATATGTTCTTTAATGTGTTATTGGATTTTTAACTTAGGATCTGTGTGTCTGTGTTTATAAGTGAGAATTGTGTTGACCAGTCTGAGGGTGGTATTAGTTATGCTAGCTCTGTAAAAAACAGCATCTCATACCTCTTGATGTTCTAGGAAAGTATAGATGGGAACTATCTATTCCCTGAATGTCTGGCTGAAACCACTCATAAAATGCCCTGGGCCTGGCTCCTTCTCATTGTGGAAGGGGGAAAGGGAGAAAGCCTAGTGGGTAAATGTGACATTACCTCATCAATTGGTTGTGAGTGAATTTTAATTTCACTATTTTTCAAGTTTTCAACAATGTGTATTTCTGACATATCTATGTATCTTCGTCCATAAATTAAGAAGACTGACTACATTGGATCTGTTATTTTCACACAGAGGTAGAAACCCCATCTGATGAGGTATCTGTACATTTAAACAGCCTATAAATTCTGGGGAGATGACATATTCATTTCTCGGGAGCTGCACCCAATCTCCATAGTTTGTTTTTCAACAAGGAGTCTACTAGCTAAACCCTGAGCTGGGACAGAGGACTCCCGGGCCACTCTGGCTTGACAGACTAAGCCAAGTGAGATTCTCTGCTTTGGGTGGGACTTGGGGCCAAATCCCATAAGCACGGGCTCTGCTCAGGGACACATCCAAGTCAGCCAGTGAGAAGAAGGGGGAAGTTACCCAATCGGAGCCAATGCGCAGATGAATGCCCACGTAGGGCCGGATGAGGTGGGCACGGATCTCGGCCTCCCCTGTCCTCACCATCTCGTCTGACCATACCACGTACTTCTGGAGCAGCCTATGTTCCTCCAGGACAGGGAACTGGGCTGGGGCCCCTGGCAGGGCGAGCACTGGATGTTCCTTCGGAGAAAATCTAGGCATGAGATGGAATGAGGGGAAGTCAGGCAGAGGATGCAGATAGCCAGCTGCCACCCCCACGGGAAAAAGGATGGTGTTGCACCATGCCCTAGAGACCCTGCAGAGGGGCCCCTGTACCATGCAAGAAGCACAAGAGGTTGTGAAATACCAACGGGCTGATAAGAAACCTTGGCGGCGGCAACAGGCACAATAAGCAACACTGTCCCGCCGCACGGAATTTACAACCCTTTTTGCTTGTTTAACAATTAAAAATTTACAGTAGAGCATTCCAACCTTTTATATGTCATGCTGGCTTCCAATCTGTGGTGTGGTAATTCACTCCAGGGTGGGGTGTCTGGAGCCTCTGCCCTTTTACCCACACGGCGGGACTGGGACATGCAGCTGCTTACAGAGCCAACAGCCAGGTCACACTCATAGGAACTGTGTACACTGGATTGGATCATTCATTCAAAATCTAGCAAATATTTATTGATTGCCTACTATGTGCTGGGGCCTGGGGGAGAACGAGACAGGCACGGTCTCTGCTGCATGCAGACCAGAGGTCTGCAGACGCCCCATCACACCGTCCCAAGAATCTCCTTCCCCCTTTGTACACTGTACACTTTGCAATCATTTCACGCTTGTCTTTTCTGTGGGACTCAGGCCTCTGAAGGCAGCACCTCCAGTGTGTCTAGAACAGCGTCTGGCACATGTAAGAGCTCAGTAAATATTTGTTGGCTGAATGAATGAGGAACAAACCTGTGTTCCCTCTTCAGCTAAACCCAGACTATATGTCATCAACATGAAATATCTTGCTGTTCCATAAACTTGCAATGCATTTTCAAACTCCAGATCTCTGCATACTTCTTCCCTCCACCTGGAATACTTGCCCTCTGCCAGCCAAAATTATGAAATAGGTATTCTGGAAAACAGTTTGGCAGTTAGGTTCTTATAAAACTAGACATGCAATTATCATATGACCGAGCAATTGTATTCTTGGCCATTTAACCCAGAGAAATGTAAACTTATGTTTACATACACACTTGTACACAAATGTTCATAGTAGCTTTATTCATAATAGCCTCAAACTGGAAACAGTCCAGATGCTGCTCAACAAGTATTATAAATAGCTAAACAAACTATGGTACATCCACACCATGGGATATGAAGCAAAAAAAGGAATAAATTATCAACGCAGACAACAACTTAGATGGATCTCAAGGCAATTATCCTGTGTGAAAAAGCCAATCCTAAAAGTATACATAGTGTATGATTCCATTTCTATAATAATATTTTTGAAATGAAGAAATGGAGAAAAGAACAGAAATGGAGATGAGATTAGTGGTTACCAGGGGTTAGGAATGGGGTGTGTGTGTGTTTAGGGAGGGAGGTGTGGTTATAAACTGGTAACGCAAGGATCCTTGTGATGATGGAACTGTTCTTAACTGTGGTGGTAGATACATAAACCCACACAAGATAACAGTGAACAGAACTAAACACAAATATTAATACAAACACACACACATACACAGAAATACAAGGAAAAGTGAAGAAATCTGAATAAGATGGGTGAATTGTGTCAATGTCAATATCCTGTTTGTGATAGTTTTTAAAAATTACATACATTTAAGATGGACATTATGTTTTGATATACATGTACACAGTTAAATGATTAGTACAGTCAAGCTAATTAATATGTCCATTCATTGGGCTATTGAGAGGATTAATGGATTCATAAAAGCAAAGCATTTAGAACAGTGCTTGGCACATAGAAAGCTCTCAGAAAATTCTGGCTATCATCCTCCTCATCCTATTGCATGTAACCTAGGTCAACTTTTTAAAAATTCAACTTTATGTTTTAGAGATTTGGTCATGTTATGTGGTTGTGTTAGCTTCTCTCGAAGTTGCACAAATAAACGGCAGTTCACTTATCTATTCCCCTCCTGCTGCACAGTGAGGTTGTTCCCATCTTTCCCTCACACAGCAGCGCTGCAATAGACGTGCCACGCATTCTCCACGCCCACCCCAGACATCTTGCTCAGCAAACACCTCCCGAACCTCCAAGATTGGCTGCCACTCCCAAGCCTCAGCTCCTGTCCCACTTCTCCTTTGCCGCTCTATGCACACTGTTGTGCTCGGCAGCCAGCTTCCCTGCTATGGGACTGTCAGCTGGTGAAGGTACGGACCCTAGTGGCCTGTTTACCATTATTCCCACACACGCTGGTCCAAGGCCTATGCCAAGGAACCAGTAAGCAAGTGTTCCTTGATGGCCTGGCTCTGTATGGCAATCATCTTGCTAGACTCTAACTTTCTGGTTTTATGTACATACATGTACATTGCTCATTGGGCCTTATTATGTGACAGGCAGTGCTCCAATTGCTTTATGTGTATTAACTCATTTGATTTCCATAAGACCTCCTGAGGTAAGTATCACTATTATTCTCATTTTGCAGATGAGGAAACTGAGGCACAGACAGGTAAAGTAACATGTCTAAGGTCACACAGCTAGGAACTGGTGAAGCTGGGATTTGAGTCCAGGTAGTGTGCTTCAGAATATATGTTCTAAATTACTATACCTCACTGCCATCTCCCCACCCCAGTCAATGAGCACCTCAAAAGCTGTGGTTTACTCTTCTGATTCTCAGCCCCTAGCATAGGCCTTAACACACAGGAGGTACAATAAATATTTTTAGAATGAATAAATGAGAGGAATTCGGGAATCTCACCAGAAAGACCAGATCAGGGGTTAGAGAAAGAAGAAGCTAATATTATCTGCGTACCTACTATGGGCCAGATGCTCTCTCAAAGGATTTTAAAAGGAAAGCAAGAGATATATATCCAAAAGAAGGGAATTCAGTATATCGAAAACATATCTGCACTTCCGTGTTTACTGCAGCACTATTCGCAATATCTGGAATTAACCTAAGTGTCCATCAGTGGATGAATGGATAAAGAAATTGTGGTACATATACACAATGGAATATTATGTAGATATAAAAAAATGAAATCCTGCCATTGGCAACAACATGGATGGAACTGGAGAACATGATATTAAACGAAATAAGCCAAGCACAGAAAGACAAATCTCGTATGTTCTCACTCATATGTGGGAGCTAAATATTAAAAACAATTGATGTCATGGAGACAGACAGTAGAATGATGCTTACCAGAGGCTGGGAAGGGTAGCGAGTAGGGGGGATAAAGTGGGGATGGTTAATAGATGCAAAAATATAGTTAGATAGTTAGATAGAATGAACAAACAATATTTGATAGCACAACAAAGTGACTATAATCAACAATAAGTTAGAGTATACTATAAAATAAATAAAAGGGTAGAATTGGAATGTTCCTAACACAAAGAAATAATAAATGCCTGAGGTGATGGAATGGATACCCCATTTACCCTGATTTGATTAATACACACTGTATGCCTGTATCAAAACATCACATGTACCCAATAAAGATATATAACTATTATACATGAATAATTAAATAAATAAAACACCTCCCACAAACTCCAAAACAGTGCTAAATCATGCTGACAATACCCACTACTGATATGATGTGAAAATATGGGAATGGCACTGTATCTTTGACTTTCTTCCCAAAAACCCACAACCTCAGTCAAATCATGTAAAAAACAGGTGACAAATCCCAGCTGAGGGACAGTTTACAAGATACCTGACCAGCGCTCCTCAAAACTGTCAAAGGTTGGCTGGATGAGGTGACTCATATCTGTAATCCTAGCACTCTGAGAGGCCGAGGCAGGAGGATCACTTGAGGTCAGGAGTTCAAGACCAACCTGAGCAAGAGTGAGACCCCCATGCCTACTAAAAATAGAAAAAATTAGCCGGGCATGGTGGTGTGCACCTGTAGTCCCAGCTATTCGGGAGGCTGAGACAGGAAGATCCCTTGAGCCCAGGAGTTTGAGGTTGCTGTGAGCTATGATGATGC
>VBSM01001118.1:31304484-31315455 GCA_008086735.1 Cheirogaleus medius | reverse complement strand
TCCTGACCTCAAGCAATCCTCCTGCCTCAGCCTCCCAGAGTTCTAGGATTATAGATGTGAGCCACTGTGCCCGACTCTTATTTTTGCCTGTATCCTCAGCATCCAGACCAGTCCTTGACACTCAGGAATTGCTTCTTAAATATATGTTGAAGGAAGGAAGGCTGCTGCCCAAGGGGCCCTAACTCCCTCAAGTTCCCTCCAGGGACCTCCTCTTCCCTACTAGTTTTCCTCCTCCAAAAGTTCAGCTGTAAGGCACAAGCTTCCTCAAAGTCTATGCAATGCTTACAACTCAGTGAACTCAAGCAGGGCTATGAGGCAATGAACAAATGTTTCAGCAATATTCCCCAACTGAAGCATCCACATGGCATTGTCCCATCTTCCTACAAGGATTGCGTGCTTTTTCTGGCTTTTTGGAATTTGCTTTTGGAGCTGCTTTTAGAGTCGGAGGCATTTTTTCTTTTTTCCTGGCATATTGTCAATAGAGCCAAATCTCAATCCTTTGAGGGCAGCTCTGCCTTCTGGCAGTAGCTCCAGGTCATTTGGAGGTGAATTGGGAGAACCAAGCAGGTGGACAAATGGGCATGACCTACCTGGGATCAACAATGAAGGAGATCTGAACCTGCCATGACTGAGTATCCTCAGTAACTGATAAACTAGCTCTCAAGACAAGTCCCAGAAAGGACTAGGAACTAGCTATTAAAGGCACAGCTATTTAATCCATGATGATTAAGAATGGGTGCTTTGGAGTCAGAATGCCTGGGTTCAAATTCCAGCTCTGCTACTTCAAGCTTCATGACCTTGGGCAAATGACTTCACTGCTCTCTGCTTCAATTTCTCTATGCATAAAGCAAAGATGACAATAACATCTATCTTACAGATTTGTGGAACGATTAAATGAGTTAATACCTGGGACAACGTAGAAGAGTATCTGGCACATAGTACCCACTAAATAAATATTAGCTTTTATCATTTGTTAAAAGATTCATATACAGGTCTCAGCTGCCCACTCAACAGCTCTATGACCTTGGGCAAGTTATTTAACTTCACTGAACTCAGTTTCCTCACCTGTAAAATGGGAATTGACAATAACACCCATTTCATAAAATTTTTCAAAGGCTTAAATAAAATATAGCATGTGGATAACAATAGTGAAAGCTAACATTGGCTGGCTGCTTACTATGTGCATGCACTTTGTGCACTAGGAGTGCTCTTTCCATTAAACCAAGGAGGACGCTCGGGCCTGAGAGCATGCTCAGAGGCACCTGAGAGTGAGGCAGAGCTGGGCCAGGGCTCGGGACTGTCTTACTCCCAAATCTGTGCTTGTTTCTCCATATCGGTCTACCTTCGGCCTTCTAAATGCCAAGTGCTATGACCACACATGAATTCATGTTCCTCATACTTCTGAACCCAAGTCTGACTTCTCAGCCCATGATCTTTCCTGTCATGCTATAGCATCGAGGGTAAGTACGCTATGTTAGTTATTGTCACTATAACTAGATCATAGCTCCCTAAAGACTGGGGCCGGGTCTTCCTCATTTTCACAGATCACCTTTGGCCTCTGAGTACTATGTCTCACACATGACAGACGCTCTATAAATATTTCACAGCCTGTGCCCATGCCCTGGTGACCTATTTTTTTTTTAACAGGGCCTACAGGAGTGCAATTAATAAAGCACATCCAATAATTATGAGGATGACATCATTTCTCAATCTGCACCTGAAGCTGTTCCTCTCTAGAAGCTGGTTCCAGTTTTCACCTTGTGAAGAGGAAGGTAGCAGGGGAGTGATTCTCACGCCTAGAGGAGGAAATTGAGATTCATGTGACTGCACAATGTTCTTTTTATGACATTCCTTATCAGCTGATAAACTCTTGCTCAACCTCGTGGCAGGTCAACGTCCCACCGTGTCAGGTGTTGAGATGGGAACAGATCACACAGGATCTCAAGTTCAACAGACAGAGAGCCCGCACCTTTGGTCTCATACATAAGGGTGGGGTGGGGGGAGAGGGCCATGAAGGTGCTGAATGCCCATGAGCCCCAACCCCTCCCTTAAACCCAGCAATGCCGCCCCCTCCAAGTACCTCTGGATCCATTGTTCTTTGTAGGAAGCACTGAAGGAAATGCCTGCAAACAGCTCCGACTTATTGAAACTCACACGAAACTGATCCCAGAATGGGCCAAAGGGGTTTCCTTCCTGCAGAAAGAAAGTGGTGGAAGGCTTACTGCCGGGGAGGGAAAGCCATCGGGGGATGGGCCAAGGGACTCTGGTAGAGGAACCCTGGGTTGATTTGACTCAGGCCGAAACACCCCCAGAGGGTGGCCTGGTAGGAATGTCACTTTGCAATCCCTGGGCTGGGGCTGAGGAGAGTGCCTTGCCTCAATTCTGGTTTCCAGCAGTTGTTCACAACAGTGTCTGCAGGAGTCCTTCCCACTCACATGCCACATCCCGCTGACCCCGCAGCACTGGTGACGGTCTGGGGAGGAGTGGATCTTGGATTTGAAACCATGAACTCAAGCTTCAAGAGACCTACAACTGCTAATCCAATGCCCTCATTTTCCAGATGGAAACCAAGACTCAGAGAGGGTAAGATACTAGTCCAGGGTCTCACAGCAGCTGAGGGCAGTGTTGGGGCTGTGAGAACTAGGTCTCCTTTCTCAAATTTCACAGCTTTTCTAACCACTCTGCCCAGACTTTAGCACATACACTAAAGGACATATCTGGGGATTGTCTTATTCCCAAAGTGTCAGAAATTTATAAATTTCTATTAATAAAATACAACAACTTCTCATTTACCTGTTGAGAGGTAGGAAAGTATTCAAGTTAAGAGGGTGGACAATGAAGCCAAATGACCTAGCGTTGAATCCCAATTCCATTATTTGTTTTCTGTGTGACCTTGGGTAAAATACTGAACCTCTCTGTGCCATATTCAGTGTCTTTTCTATAAAATGGGGATATTGTTAGTGTTTTCCTCATGGAGCAGTTTGAGGATTAGATGAGTTAATGTGCATAAAGCTCTTAGCATGGTGCCTGACATATCGTACGTGCTATGTGAGTATTAGTTATTATTACTGATATGGCACTTTGCAGTTTACAAGCACTCTTACACCTGACCCTCATGACACTTTGTACGTGAGACAGAGCAGGAACTGGCATCTCTATTTTGCAGGTAGAAACAGAGGTTCAGAGAAGAAAGTCTGTTATCCAAGGTGACACTGCTGACAAATGCCACAAATAGGACTTAAATTTCCATCTTTCTATGCTAAGCCCTTCCTGGGCCTTTCCCCACATGGTACTATCATGAAGTCCCCAGGGCCTAGAGGATAACAAACAGGCAGAAAGGGCCCCCAAATCCAAGGGACCCACCTTCATGGGGCAAGTCTTCTTATCAGGGCTTCGCTGGGCTGCCACCTCAAAGCAGTATGCTACCCGCTTCTCAGGGGGCCAGTGGGTGGGTGCCAACTTCTCCATGAAGTCCTCTAGGCTGATGACCCGATGGTAGGCCTGGAGGGGCTCCAGCTTGAAGTATTTCTGGTAGGACACATGGAGCTACAGGGAAAGGAGGAAAAAGAGGGGCTGATGTCCCTCCTCAGTGTCCTAGTGGATGTTTTAGAGACATTTATTAAAACCATACACTCCAAGACCAAGATAGCTCAGGCTATATGACGATGAAAAACTTTTGTCAAAAGACACCACGGTTAAGACAGAGACAGCTTGGGAGAAGATATCTGCATACTAAAAGACAAATAGTCATATCCCTCATATTAAAAAATGCCTGCTGATCTATAAGAAAAAAGACAAATGATGTCAATAGAAATTACAGGCAAAGGTCAGGGGTAAACAACTCACAGCAAAGGAAATTCAAACAGCCAATACACTCAAAAGATGTGCAACCTCACCAGTATTTAGGAGGAAGCAAAGTATAATTGTAACAAGGCATCACTTCTCACCCCTGAGACCAGCAAAAATTTAAAAGCTTAACTCTAATTGTTGGAAAGGGTGTGGGGAAACGGGCAGTCTCATACATGGCTGGTAGTACAAGTGTACATTCTAAAGCAATCACTTAGGGATGTAATCTGTCAGTAGAATTTAAAATGTTCATTTCACCTCTAGGTATTTACCCTAGAGAAGTTCTTGCACTTTGCACCAGAAGATGGGTACAAGGATACTCAGTGTCACAATGAAAGTATAAGAACTTGGAAGGAGTCACACCAAATACACTAAATCTGTGATAGTGGTTAAGGGACTAGGATTAGCCACAGGGGCCAAGAGAAACTTTATCTTTCATCAACTTTATTTGGAACACTTTATTTCTTTTATTAACAAAGAAGATGAAGCAAAGATGAGAAAGTGTTAATGATTATCACTTCCAGTGGTGGGTACATGGATGCTGGTTGTATTCACCTTTGTAATTTTTTAGATTTTAAAACATTCCTTAGAATACCATGAAACAAAATTTGGACTTTATCCTACAGGTCAGGGTTTCCCAAGCAAGTCCCACTAGTTCAGGTGGATAAAGGGTTCTGCAAAAAACAAAAGTCTTCAGAGTTAAAGAGGCCTGGGAAATGCTGTTTTAAGCTGGTTTCTTTACTGCAGGACTTCTCAGGGCCTTTAACATGCTAATGCATTGGGAATCTGCAAATTTAGGGGGATGGAAAATTGAGAATATAATTTCCCCAGCTGATTTAACTATTCACCTTCCTTCATGAGCTATTGGCATTCCAACAAACAGACTTTGGGTACTTTAACTATTAGCAATGAGGTATTGCTAAAGGATTTTAAGCAAAAATAATAAGAGATGTGCCCTTTTTGAAAGATCACTCTGGTGATAGAGAAGAGGATGTTATTGATGGTAGGACTAGAGGAAGGAGAAGAATTAGGAGGCCACTGCAATGGTCCTTTTATTTGTCAAGTATGCATTCAACATGTATTTATTGGGCACCTCCCACACATCTAAGCAAGAGCTGGAGAGGCAGGGACAGGTAGAAGATGTAAAGAAAGGTAAAGCAGAGGGTTTGAGGGTTGTGTGTGCATGTGAAGGCAGCCATTTAGCATGATCTCTGGGTTCCTCACTTGGTACCCAGGTGAATGGAGGGGACATAAACTAAGGCTGGGAATACAGATGGTGACACAGGTTTGAGGGGAAAGATGCTGAGTTCAGTTTTGGCTTTGGGAATTTGAGATACCTGTAGACATCCAAGTAGACTCAAGGGTCTAGGAGTCAGAAACATAGGCCTGTGGTCAGAAGGGAGTCTGGGCTACAGATAAATTTGGGAGGTACATGGTGAATAATGAAAGCCGCAGAGTCAAAATTTATAGCAAAGCAAGTAATGGTAATAATAGCAACTAATATTTACTGCATGCTAACTTAGTGCCAGGTGCTGTACTGACCACTTTACATAGATTTGCTCATCTAACTCTAAGAGGTAGGAATATAACCATCTCCAGTTTACTTATGAAGAAACTGAGGCATACAGAATCTAGATGACTCATCCGAGGTCACATAGCTAATAAGCAAACAGAAAGGGAAGGAAAACCAACATCTAAACAGTGTGTGGAGAGAAAGGAGCCCCTGCTGAGAGGTCAAGACTATAGCAGAAACCACTGATGTCTCAGAAGCCAGGGGAAGAGGGAAGTTCAGGAAGGAGAAAGGCTCATGGGGCCAGGTGTCACTGGGAGGTCAAGTGAGAGAAAGAATAAGAAATGAGCCCTGGATTCCGCAATTCTGAGGTTCCTGGTGACCTCAGTGAAAACAATCACAGTGGGGAAGGGGAGCCTAACTGGGGCAGGTTAGTAACCCATAGAAAGAAAGGAAGTGGAGTCTCAGAAAGACAACTGGCTAGGAAAGCAAGGAGACAGAGGGCAAAAGAGCCATAGGGAGATAGATAGGCAATATCTAAACTACAACAGTTGAGTGCAAAAAATCAGAACATCAATGGCTCCCAGTAACTGAGGACTTCCTGTGTCCTCGGCTCTTTACATGGATAAGCTCAGTTGATTCTAAGAGGGAGGAATATGACAATGCTCAAGGCATGTTACCATCATTAACGCACTCAATCCTCACCACGAGAGGTAGCAATAATTATCACCAGCCTGTTTTAAAGATGAGGAAACTGAAGCACAAAGAGGTAAAGTACCCTGCCCAGGCCACACGACTAGTAAGTGGACAAGCCAGCTTATGATCTCAAGTACTCTGGCTTTTTACCTCTGTTAGCAACCTCTTTAAATATTAAAATGCAAAGGGAAAAATAAAACCTATGAAGAGAAAAGGTTGTAAGAATGAAATGAAGTGTTTTGTACATATTAAGTATAATTTCTGATATCTATTCAAAAATTGTTAAGTCAATGCATCAAATAATAAGTTCCTCCTGTCAGGCTCCTAGGGATACATTGTGAACAAAGACAGACAAAAGGCTACTAGAGGACACAAAGTATAAGCAAGGAACTAGAGGATGCGGAGAGTTACCACAACAAGGGAGCCCCTTGATGGGGTGAGGCTGCACTGCAGCAAGACTGCCTGGGTCGGAGGCCTTGGACACCTTGTTAACTAACCTGTGCCTCTGTTTCTCTTTTAAAACTAATAATAGCATCCATCACTCATTAGCCAATGGAATGCAAAGAAGGTGGGCTCGATCAGGGCTGGAAATGGAGGCTTTAGGTTCAAATCACAGGCTCTGGAATCAGACAGACATGTGCTTGAATTTCAGCTCCACTACTCACAAGCTGTGTGATGTTGGACAAGTTACCTAATGTCTTTTTTTTTTTTTTTTGAGACAGAGTCTCTGTTGCCCAGGCTAAAGTGAGTGCTGTGGCGTCAGCCTAGCTCACAGCAACCTCAAATTTCTGGGCTCAAGCAATCCTCCTGCCTCAGCTTCCCTAGTAGCTGGGACTACAGGCATGCGCCACCATGCTCGGCTAATTTTTTCTATATATTTTTAGTTGGCCAATTAATTTCTTTCTATTTTTAGTAGAGATGGGGTCTCACTCTTGCTCATGCTGGTTTCGAACTCCTGACCTTGAGCGATCCGCCTGCCTAGGCCTCCCAGAGTGCTAGGATTACAGGCGTGAGCTTTAAACCTGTTTCCTCACAGGGATGTGATTAGGGTGAAATGAGCTAATTCTCATGCAGTGCTCAGAACAGTGCAACACACAGCAGGTGCTGAATGGACGTTAGCCATTGTTATTCCAGAGAAGACAAATGTGGGTGGGGGGTAGAGTGAGCTCAGAGGAGTGGGAGATAAAGCCCAGAGAAGGATTTGGGGGTGAGGCAGAAGCAGGTAAGACTGGGGAAGGGCAGACAGGGCCAAGGTCAGTGGCAAGTACTCACATTGGCGAAGGGAGGCTTGTGATGCTGGTACTCGATCCAAGGAGGAACAGCCAAGGTGCGGTTTAGCAGCTTTGCAAATGCCAGGGAGCCCAAGAAGTGATCAGCCTGGTTCCCAAAGCGCCCTGGAAATGGTACATTGTGGGTGAGGTGAGGCCTGGAGCATTGAGGGCATGGGGAATGCAGGGCTCAGAAAGGACGTGGAGCCAGGGGTGGGGAAGGCTGGGACACCAAGGAAAGCTAGGGGAGCCAGCAGCATGAAAGCAAGTCTGGACTCCTGGGTCTGAGACCCATGGCCCTTCACGTTCTGCTCCAACTGCCTTGGCCATTCCAGGCTCCTTGCTGTTTTCCCAACACGCTCTATAATTCCCATCCCCACCTCACGCCTTTGCTCTTGCTGTCCCCTCAGCCAGGAGTGCCCTCCCACCTCTATCTCCATTCGCCTGCATGTGAAGGGGCAATTCCAACGCCTCATTCACTGAGATCCTTTCACCAACCCTCTGCCATACTCACTCTTCCTCTTCTGCCTCCTACCTTGGATTTGAGTTACATAAATTCTTCCATTTTCCTCAAATGTCTTTTCATACTTCCTTGCCTTTGTACTGGCTGTTTCCTCAGCTTGTGAATGCCTCAGGGACAAGGACCCTGTCTGATTCTTTTTGTTAATCCCAACATGGCATCCACTCATTCGTTCCACAAATATTATTGAGAGGTCACAATGTGTCAGGCTGTATTCGAGATGCTGGAATACAGAAGTGAGCAAGAAGGACAAGGTCTCTGCCCTCAAGGCACTCGCAGTCCAGCTGGGGAGACGCTAAACATGTAAACAAATATATTGTAATAAATTCTAATAATTTCAAGAAAGAAAACGTTTAGTGATGGGGAATAATGAGGAGATAACTTGAGTATAGGTCGGTGAAGTCCTTTCTGGTAACATTTAAGCTGAGATCTGAAGGATGGGAAGCAGTTAGTCAGGCAGAAGTGAAGGTGAGGACAGTCCAAGTATAGGGAATAGCACCTGCAACAGCACAGGCCAGAGGACCTGAGTATGTGTGAGGAACAGAAAGGAGCTAAGTGTGGCTGAGCTAGATAGAGGATCAGGGAAGAAAGGAGCTGTGGACATAGTGGGTGGGGAAAACCATGCAGGGCCTCAAGGCCACGGTTAGGAGTCTGGAAGCCACTGGAGGGTTTTACAAATGAATGACTTTTACAATGATGATCCATTGCACCCCACTTAAATTGTACCCCTCAATGGCCCTTAGATTCTCCCTTACCCTGCTCTTTTATTTTCCCATAGCATTCATCATCTACCAAATTATGTACTTATTTATTATGTTTACCCTCTATTGTCTTTCCCAAATGAAGACAGATGAAGGCTCTACAAGGGTATAGGGTTTACCTGTCTTATCCAGCACAGTGGGAATAAGGGCACAGACTAGGTGCCCCATAAATATTCGTTGAATGAATGAAAAATCGCCAGGAGCCAACGTGGATCAGTGACATCAAGTCCTGCCCCACTAACTCCATTTACTGGACTCTGGGCTGGCAAAGACCTCGAGCAAGTCACGTAACCTCTCCCAACCTCAGTTTTCTCATCTGGCAAATGGAAGGTTGGACACGGCGGCCTCTCTGTGCCCTTGCAACTAGGGCAGAGAAGAGAAGAGAAGGCCCTGCCCTGCTCTTGGGTTCTCTCCTGGATCTGTCAAGTGTCTCTGGACGCCTCAGAAGAGTGGCTTCTCCTCTCCAGGCCTCAGTTTCTCCATGTGAGCAGAGGGCTCGGGAGGCCTTACCCATGCAGGGACAGTAGAGCAGGTAACCGGCCGGGTCCCAGGAGCCCGCGGGCAGCCCCGGGAGCGACAGAAGCAGCAGCAGGAGGGACACACGCAGCGGCAGGGGCAGCAGTGCCCACGCGGCGGCGCCCATGTCGGCTCCGGAGCCCCAGCGCGCCGCAGAGCGGAGGCTAGGGGGGGGAAGGAGGGGCGCGAGCGTCCGCCCCGCTCCCGACTGTCCCTGCGCGCCGCCCGCGCACCGCCCGGGCCGCTCTAGCCCGCGGGCGGGCGGGACCATAGAGATTCCGCGGCACCGCCCCCTCCGGCCCGAGTGCCCGCTCGCGCAGCTCCCACAATGCACCGCACAATGGCCCGACCGCCGCCACTACCGGGGCCTGAGCTGGCCTGGCGGAGCCCGAGCGCGGCCCGGCCCGCAGCGCGGGGTCCCGAGCGCGGTGAGTGCCGGCGAGGGCCCCGGGGGACGGCGGGGAGCGGGGCGGGAGGCCGTCTCGCTGCGTCCGCGCGCCCTGTACGCGGAGCGGCAGCGCCCCTCATCTCGGGCCCCTCAGCGCGGTCGCCCACACCCCGAACCGGGGGCCCAGTCTGAGCCAACCCGGCCCCAGATAGGCCCCAGGGTGACGAAAACTCTCCTTGGACCCGATACCTGTGTCTGGGGAACCCGAAGAAGCCCCACTGGCCTCCTCTCTTTCGAGATCCAGAGACGCAGTCTTGAGAGTCCCCCACTCCCGACCCCCAGGTTCCCTAGAGACCCAGATAACGCGCTGCTGACCTTACCAGAGA
Organism: Cheirogaleus medius; assembly: GCA_008086735.1. Lineage (NCBI taxonomy): Eukaryota > Metazoa > Chordata > Mammalia > Primates > Cheirogaleidae > Cheirogaleus > Cheirogaleus medius. Next base: position 31,305,564 of record VBSM01001118.1, on the reverse strand, counting down.
CCTGGGTCTGGGGGACGCAGATAAGCTGCACCTGCTCCCTCCTTCAGACACGCCTACCCAGACCCACTTAACCCCCTTTCCTGCTCTAGAAGATCCGCTCTTACCCTGTTTCGTTTTCCAGAATTACAGAAGCCCTTTTGAGGCTTCCCACAAATACCTGGGTCTAGAGAACCCGAATAAGCCCTACCTGTAGCTCCCTACTTAATGACCATATTCCCAAACTTCAGACATCTTCCATCCGGTTACCCATTTTGAGACCCTCTTGAATTTCAGACTATCTTCAACTATCTAGCTATCTTCAACCCCTGGAGCCCTCCAGCCAGTCCCTGTCTCTTTCTTTGGGGGGTCCCTTAGAGACCCAGATAGCTTGCTCATGGTTCCTTACCATACTTGCTCTTCTTTCCCATCCCTGAGATCCCTTCCAGACTCCTCCCTGAATTTCCCTTTCTCCAGCACCGGTCCACTGCCATCTCTCCAGTCCTGGGGAAATTTAACCTTTCCCACCACACAGTGGGGTGGTCTAGAAGCTGACTGGGAGCCAGGCTGTTTCCTGCAAATCCAGTCCCACGCTGTGTCCCAGCTTGGTGGGGAAAAGGGGACAGCTGCATGGGGGAGTTGGTGGTCTCACCTGCAAGTGTAGCCTGTCTCCTGGCTTGTGTGTTTTTCCACCTGTCAGCCTTGGACTGTGATAGAGTCTGGCCTTGGGTTTCTAACACTTCTGTCTTAAGGTGAGGCCACCAAATTGAGGGGAAGAGGGGTGTCTAATCAGGTTTCCTCCCTGTGAAAATGGGGCTGTGGTGAGTTGCAGCCATTTGCTCAAGGCCTCCCCAGTAGTGGGAGGCAGCAGGAATCTGAGGAAATAGTGAATCAAAGGGACTCCAAAGAGGGCCCATCTACACTGACAGAAGAACTAGCAGCCTGAGAGTAAATCTAACCCCTGCTAATCCTGTTTGATGTTTCTTGGAATGATGCAAGTCATTGAGACTCTCCAGCCTCCCTGTAATTTAATTCTCCCACCACTCTGGAGTGTGTGTGTGTGTGTGTGAGAGAGAGAGAGAGAGAGAGAGAAAGAGAGAGAGA
>VBSM01001118.1:31273904-31304384 GCA_008086735.1 Cheirogaleus medius | reverse complement strand
TGCTATCTCTCAGTACTGGGTTTTTTTTTTGTTTGTTTGTTTTTTTGTGGGTGAGAGAATTGCGAGAATTTGAGTGTGGCAGAAGGTGGGAACATGCAACTCAATACAAAGACAAAGATAATAGCTCTCTTTTGTTGGGCACTTATAGCAAGCCAAGCCCTATGCTGAGCCCTTTGCATACCTGACTAAAATAATCCTTACAACAAGCCTGTGAGGTAAGTATTTTTAGCTTTACAGATGAGGAAATAGGCTAATAATGGAGAAAGAACGCAGTTTCTATAGAGATGATGTAACACCATAAAAACTATAGTTTCATCAGAGGACAGCAAGCATCATGGCATACAACAGAAAATGGATAGGCTGGGAGGAATATGTCTCTGTTTCAGCTTCCAACCAGGGTCATATGTAGTTTTTAGCAAGCATTCCTATTTGGGGTACGGAGCCTTATTAGAAGAGGGTATAAGAAAGTGGCTATCTGGGCAAGAGAGAACTCTGGCCTAGGAGATGGTGCTGGAGAAAGGTAAAGTAAGAGGCTGGTTAGAGGGATGTGCTGGGGGTTAGTTGAAAGGGAAAAGGGGAAGACTGCATTCTGGGGAGATGTTGGGAAAGGAAGTAAACTCACTCTGAGCCCTGAGAAGTAACATTAAAGGTGGGGGGGGAGAAGTACTACTCAGGCCTCATGCGGAAAAGAGGCAGACCTCAGAGCACTGTATATATTCTGCACACATTTTATGTCAGATGCTTACAAGAGCGTTATTTCACTTAATCCTCTGTAAGAATCTTATAGGTAAGGAGACTAAATCTCTATTTTAGAAATTGAGGAAATAGGTTCAGAGAAATAAAGTAACCTGCCCATGGTTTCCCAGCCAGTAAGTGGCAGCTTTTCTGATAGCAAGTCCAAGGTTCTTTCCTTGCTACCTCCCCTTTCAGATCAGTCACCAGAAAGAATCTTAGGCTGAAAATATACTGAGTTACACCAGTAACTGGGAGGGATTGTGTTTGTTTTATGGAAACAGGTTCTGTCAGCTTCTCTATAGTTGTTAAGGTTAGAATGTGAGACCAGAAGAGCAGCTTTGAAAGAGAAGTAGAATTCTTTCAGTTTTGCTGAGGAAGGAGAAGTCTGAAGGAACAGGCCTTCTGATTATGTGAGACAAATCCAAGAATCTTCTGGAAGAGAGGAGTTTGCAGACAAAGGGCAGAGGGAGACAGAGGACAGACTAGATCCCCAGAAGGGTTCTTTTTAAGGCCACATCCCCATTAAATGCAGATCAAGGCAAGCACATGGCTGCCACTTTCCTCCTTTGGTTCTATCAGTACAACCTCGTGACCTCTTCTTAGCCACCACCAGCTTCTTTCCTAGAAGCCCATTACTCACTCTTTCAGTAGCAGTGTGCTAAACTGCTGTGTCTTGTTTGTGCTTGTTCAGGAGAACAGATGAGGTGGACGTGTGGGAGGTGGGGACATACTGTTCTCTTTCTGAGTTTGTGCGGAATTTCCAGGGCTAGGCTACCCTCTCACATCACCAAAGTGATGTGACTTGTTTCCCTCTACTGCCATTCCCAACTTTCCAGAGGCTGAGGTGCATGATTTCAGATATGAAGGGGGAGCAGAATTTGACTTTGAAGATAGGAGTAATTCCTTCCAAACTAAACATGCACACTTGAGCTCACTCTCTACCCAATTCCAAGGTGCGTAGTAATCACTGGTATTATAAACAGGTAATTCCACCCTTGTGAAGGAGGAGGGGACTTAAACAATGAAAGCTAGACATCAGAGGCCTTTGAGGTTTATAGTGAAGTAGGCAAATATGCCATGATGACTTGAAGGCTCAAGTGGGACTAGTTTTTAGTGCTACCTACCCCTCCCAGCATGTGATTCATGCAAAATGCAGCCACCTTTATGCAGATCTTTCTAGGCAAATCTCTACTCGTGATGGGGAAATGTTTATCATGTTACATTGCAATGTTTCTTCAACAAGAGGAATGGTTCCTGAACAGGACATAGCTCATGTTGATGATGAGCAAAGCTCTCTGGGGCATGAACCCGCTGATCCCATCATCTCGTTCACGGCCAGTCTGTTGGATGAATGGTCACTGTAAGCAGCAGGTGCTAATGAGCTGAGCAAGCATTCTGTGGCCCACAACTAGTTTGTGCAGTTGGAGCCCTCCCCAGATTCTGGTGGACAATCCCCAGACACCCCCTGTTCTCTCTTCACATGGAAGAGCTTCATGACCAAATTTTGGCATATCTTCAAAGGGAATCCCCTGTTAAGTAGATTGTATTGCAATTGGTAATCTGTGGTAAGTTTGTGAGTATGAATGAAGGTCTGTTGTCCCCTTTTGAGAGGCAGTACAGTAACTCCCATCCTCTTTCTCTGAGTTGGTGTCAGAAAAGGAGTTGTGTCACCTTACACCAGCCCCTCCCTCCCCCAACAAGAGAAGTAATCAGACCTCAAGATTTTTGCTCCCCACTTTGAAAGGGCTGCAAACCTGGTTTTAGCCAGAACTTCCTGGGCATAAGTCCCTGAGAATCAACTTGCATTCAATACTAATTTACTTATCTAAAAGAAAGTTGAGATTCCTTTTCTAGATATTAGGTATGTGGAGATGAAAGAGATGTGATATCAGTCTTCAAAGAATCAGAGTGTGGTGGTGAAGACTAAATTCCAATGCAAGTATGTTAACCTCATAATGGAGAAGTGCATCTGTATGTACTCTGAGGGTCTGTAGGGGGGCACTCAGCACCTTGGGGTGTTGCTAAAGAAGCATTGTCTAGGCCCCAAGACCCAGAGGTCAGGATGGGACCAGTACTGGTTTAGGGAAAATGCTAAGAGTCTTCTATTACCACCTCAGATAGAACCTACTGATGTTGATGCACCGCTAAGAAACACATCTGGTGCAGGGGCTGACTTTCCAGGATGTAAATTTCCTAAGTAAAGGCATCTCCTTCCTTCTCTGTTGCCTTTTGGGCATTTTATTGCTCCTTCGCACCTCCATGAGGAGGAAAATTGTGGAAAGTAGTGGATGAGGAGGTGCTAGGGTAATTAGGAAGAGGAGGAACTGCTATCTCTAGGTTTAGTGGAAAGGATATAAAATGAGGTTCAGAAGAGAAAGTTTGAAGTTTTAAGTCTTTTAGTTTCTCAGCTTATCTTGTTTCTTATTGGCCTAATTGGTAATAGTAATAATAGTTACCACTGAGCACTTACTGTGTGCCTAGCCTTTTGCTGAATGCTTTATATTCATGATCTCATTTAATCCTCAAAACATCCGTATGATTTAGAAGATTATTATGTCAATTTTATAAGTGAGGAAATAGCCAGGGAAGTAAGTAATTGGCTGAAAGTAAATAACTGGCTGGAAGTCACATAGCTTCTAAGTAGAAGGGCTGGGGTTGGAATGGGATGGATCTGTCTGCCTCCAGAGCCTATGTTCTCATGGTATTAGGCTCCCTAACACCAGGTGTTCTATGTTTCAGGTGAAAAGATTGTTTTCTGAAGGCTGCATTGGAGGCTGTGACAGAGCAGAGAGTCCGTGTGCAGCTGATGGGGAGGCTTTCTGATTAACATGGCCCTTCGCCATTAGCCTTGCCATGACCACATTTTTCACCAGCGTCCCCCCCTGGATTCAAGATGCAAAGCAGGAGGAGGAAGTGGGCTGGAAACTAGTTCCCAGGCCTCGGGGCCGAGAGGCGGAGAGTCAAGTGAAGTGCCAATGTGAAATCTCGGGGACACCCTTCTCAAATGGGGAGAAGCTGAGGCCTCACAGCCTCCCCCATCCAGAACAGAGACCGTATAGCTGCCCTCAGCTGCACTGTGGCAAGGCTTTTGCCTCCAAATACAAGCTGTATAGGTAGGTGACACTCTCATACCTCTTCCTGCCCTGACATTTCCAGAAGACAAAGCCAGAGACACCCTGCTGAATGTGGGAAGAGTGGAGTTAAGAAGAGTGAAGGTTAATTTGTCCCACAAGTGTACCCTAAACACCAAACATTTGATATCACTCACTAAAAATTATTCAGATCACTTGATTCAGACACTAGTTACCTGATGGCTACGATATCAGGCACCCATGAACAAACTAAACTCAACATTTTTGTCAGTACTCCTTTTCCCACCCCTATCAGGTGGTGGTTAGAATTTTAGCCAGAAATTAGGAATCAGTCTTAGAACTTCAGGAGGAAAAGTAGACCCTCTGGTCTGGTCTGTAAATTTTAAAAGTGGAGGCTCAGAGTGGGGACATAATTTACCCAAGATTACATAGCGTCTTAGGTCCTGCAGTGCCTCTTCCACTGAATCAGCCTGCTACTCAGGTGATTACGTCTATCTCCCTGGTGCCCCCGGGCCAGCTGCCTTTATGAAACATGTAAGCTCAAGAACTGCTACTTAAAGTGAAACAGAATGTGAAAGCCGTTGTGTAGATAAGGCAGAGCAGCTTTGGTTGCTTTGGTGGGGAAAGGAGGCCTGGTTGAAAGGAATTTTGATTTTATCCTTGCCTTTCTATCGGAAGAATCATGAACTTGCCCTTTACAAATGAGATAGACCAGCCTGATGCGTAATCATCCAACTGTCCATTCATCTATTCAACTATTATTTATTGAACTCCGGCTATGTACCAGTCACTGTGCTCAGTGCTAGGGACAGAGCAGTGAGCCAGACAGAGAGGGTGCTGGCCTTCTTTGAGTTTATGGTCTTAATGGTGTGGGCAGACAGTAAACAAGTAAATACATGAACAAGATGACCACAGAAAGCGTCAGTTCCTCATCTGGAAAACAGTTGATAGGAAGGAACTAAAATAGGCGGCGGGGTAGTGTGGTAGTTAGGATTGCCCTCGTGACAGTTCTGCGATCCTCGGGAATGCTTTCATTCTCCGTGTGCTCCTATGTCTTAGGGGACTCCAGTCAGGGCCATCCTCTTAGACTTTCTTAGTGATGGTCTGGGTGCCTTTGGGATGCTGCAGGAAAGGTCCTGGTCCAGGAGGCAGGAGCCCTGACTCCACCCTGTAATTCACTCTGATCTTAGGTGAGTTACTAAACCTCTTTGGGCCTCAGTTTCCTCACCTGCAAAATGAGGGAAATGGACTGTAGATGACTCAGCATCTCCATTTTATATGCTATCATGTCAGTTATGTCATAGGAGGCTGATTGCGACCCACATCACCACGAGCACTCTTGAGCATGCACATGTAGCATGAGGGTAGTGTTTGATACCCAGGTAGAAAGGACCACTGGGTGCTATACTAGAGACAGCTGTGGTATACCTGAGTGAACTGAAGTCTCAAGAAGGTGTTTAAATCCAGCCTCTGCCACTTACTGACTGATAGTTGGGGCTGCCCTGTGCTTCAGCCTCCTCTTCTGGAGGACAAGGTTAATGACAGCTTATGCAGGGCCTAGCAAGCTATGACTGCTGAGTTGATTCTGAATGCACTGTGAAGTTGTGGATTGCAGTTCCTGCATTCGGAGCTGCTTTCCAACCAGATGGGAGCAGGTAAACCAATGGACACTGAGGTGCCATACCATTAAAACATTTCTTAATGTGTTACTAATTTACGTGGCAAGCAACTCAAATGGTCGTTCCGTGAAAAATGAGTTGTCCTTACACTTGAAGTTACTGTTCCTCTCCCTAAAGGCAGCCACTGGGGCTAGTTTCTTGTGTATCCTTCCTGAGACATTCAAACATGTATTCCCGGCCGGGCGTGGTGGCTCATGCCAGTAATCCTAGCACTCTGGGAAGCCAAGGTGGGTGGATCGCTCAAGGTCAGGAGTTCCAAACCAGCCTGGGCAAGAGCGAGACCCCGTCTCTACTGAAAATAGAAAGAAATTAATTGGCCAACTAAAAATACATAGAAAAAATTAGCCAGGCATGGTGGCACATGCCTGTAGTCCCAGCTACCCAGGAGGCTGAGGCAGAAGGATTGCTTGAGCCCAGGAGTTTGAGGTTGTTGTGAGCTAGCTGACACCATGGCACTCTAGCCGGGGCAGCAGAGTGAGACTCTGCCTCAAAAGAAAAAAAAAACAGTATTCCCTTCCGTTTTTATGTTTAAAAGGGATTATGTTACATGCACTGTATTGAACTTCCTTTTTTGACTTAGCTCTATATATCTTGGGAATTCATTCTAGATGAGAAAGTATAGATACATTTCATTTTCTCTCATGTCATTTTAAATTATTTAAATGTAACTTTTTGAAAAGGAAATACATTCACATAATTCATAATTCAAAAAGGCACCTAAAGTTATACAATGAAAATTCTCTATCATACCCACCTAGAAGCTGTCTAGTTTTTTCCACCTGCGCAACCAGTCATGTCAGTTTCTTGTGTATCTTTCCAGAAATGTTAAGCATAGACAAGCAAATGTCACAAATATTTTCCCCCTTTTTACATACTGAGTACTAGTCTACATGCACTATTCTACCTCTTTGCTTTTTTCCCACTTATTGTATCTCTTAGGAGTTTGTTCTGTGTAGGTACATATAAAGCTACCTCATTTTTGTAAAAAAAATCGAGTCATGTTATAGACATAATTTATGTAACCAGTTCCCTATTGATTGGATGTTCTGATTGTTTCTGATTTTTTGCTACTACAAATGATGCTGCTAAGAGTAGCAGTACATACATCATTTTGCAGGTGGGCAAGGATAGCTCTAGAATATAGTTGGCATTGTATTCCATTACATGGCTTTACTGTAGTTTTTGTATCTAGTTTCCTGTTAATGGACACATTCATTGGTTGTCCATTCAGCCCTTATGATCTCCCCTCTTTTCTGGTTTCTCCCCATCCCCCTTCCCTATCCCCAGGCACATGGCCACCCACTCAGCCCAGAAACCCCACCAGTGCATGTACTGTGATAAGATGTTTCACCGCAAGGACCATCTGCGGAACCACCTGCAGACTCATGACCCTAACAAAGAGGCCCTCCATTGCTCTGAGTGTGGTAAGAATTACAATACGAAGCTGGGCTATCGGCGCCACCTGGCTATGCATGCTGCCAGCAGCGGTGACCTCAGTTGCAAGGTGTGCCTGCAGACCTTTGAGAGTACCCAGGCCCTGCTAGAGCACCTGAAGGCCCACTCACGCCGGGTAGCAGGTGGTGCCAAGGAGAAGAAGCACCCCTGTGACCACTGTGACCGCCGGTTTTATACTCGTAAGGATGTGCGGCGGCACCTAGTGGTGCACACAGGCCGTAAGGACTTCTTATGCCAGTACTGTGCCCAGCGGTTCGGCCGCAAAGACCACCTGACGCGTCATGTCAAAAAGAGCCACTCGCAGGAGCTGCTCAAGATCAAGACAGAGCCAGTGGACATGTTAGGCCTACTCAGCTGCAGCTCCACGGTTAGCGTGAAGGAAGAGCTGAGTCCTGTGCTGTGCATGGCCTCTCGGGACGTGATGGGAGCCAAGGCCTTCCCTGGCATGCTGCCCATGGGCATGTATGGCGCCCACATCCCTACCGTGCCCAGTGCAGGTGTGCCACACTCCCTGGTGCACAACACGCTGCCGATGGGTATGAGCTACCCTCTGGAATCCTCACCTATCTCTTCCCCAGCTCAGCTCCCTCCAAAATACCAGCTTGGATCTACCTCATACTTGCCTGACAAATTGCCCAAAGTGGAGGTGGATAGTTTTCTGGCGGAGCTTCCTGGAAGCCTGTCTCTCTCATCCGCTGAACCCCAGCCCGCCTCACCTCAGCCGGCGGCAGCTGCGGCCCTCCTAGATGAAGCACTGCTCGCCAAGAGCCCCGCTAACCTCTCTGAGGCCCTCTGCGCTGCTAATGTGGACTTCTCTCACTTACTGGGCTTTCTTCCACTCAACCTGCCCCCGTGTAACCCGCCTGGGGCCACAGGAGGCCTGGTCATGGGCTACTCCCAGGCTGAGGCGCAGCCCCTGCTCACCACTTTGCAAGCTCAGCCTCAAGATTCCCCGGGAACTGGGGGACCACTGAACTTTGGGCCTCTGCACTCCTTGCCTCCTGTCTTCACCTCTGGCCTGAGTAGCACCACCCTGCCTCGTTTCCACCAAGCATTCCAGTAGCCCCCACGGAGGTCCTCAGCTCAGTCTTTGGCTCTGTCCAGGAGCCATAGTACCCACCCCGTCCGTGTCCCCGATGAAGGCAGCTGAGCTTTCAGAGCTGGGTTCAAAAAGAAAAAATTCCAGTGTCTGTATGGAGCACTTGGTTTGGGGGTTCAGGCTCCAGGATCGATTCCACGAGGAGCTTTGAGTCCCAACCCCGTGAAAAGATCTCACATCATAGGACTTCAGGTATTTTTACTTTTTTTTTATCTGAATCGGGAGCCACACTTAGTCCTCTTCCTCTCCAAAGCGTCAGAACCTCCTCCTCTTTGGAGAAGGGGGAGGCCTCTTGGAGACACAGAGGGTTTCGTCTTGGATGACCTCAAGAGAAATCGCCCAAGAAGCCCGCCTTCTGGTCCTAACCAGCAGACCCCACAGCAGTCAGTTGGTTAGGCCCTGCTGTAGAAGGTCACTTGGCTCCATCACCTGCTTCCAACTGATGGGCAGGAGAGAGAGCCTCTGTTCTTCCCGACCACCCCCATCCCTACTGTACCAGCACCTCCGTTTCCAGTCAGTGTTGTCCAGCAACGGTACCGTTTACACAGTCGCCTCAGATACACCATTTCACCTCCCTTGCCAAGCTGTTAGCCTTAGAATGATTGCAGTGAACTCTGTTTACACACCGTGAATCCATTCCCACCAGTCCATTCCAGTTGGCACCAGCCTGAACCGTTTGGTACCTGGTATTAACTGGAGCCCTGTTTACAAGGCGGAGTCGGGTCTTACTGACTTCTCTTCACTTGAGGTCACATTTTTCCCCCGTGGGGAAATAAACTGACTTTGGACTGCTTCAGTTTCTGCCATCTTCCATGACTGCATCTGTTCCTGCCGTCCTCGGCAGTATCCATAGGAGACGGGCAAGAAGATCGGAGCAGTTTTCTCACAGGTCTACAGTTCTGTTTTTCTCCAAGTACATCATGACCCCTTCGTCCTCCTTTTGAACTGGAGAGGGGAAGAAATGAAAGGCACGCATACTTCTATCGCCTCCCCATTCCCTAATCCCCACCCTGAACATCATGCGCTGTTGTTATTAGTCTTGGAAGGAGGGACTCTGGGTTCTAGGTTGGAGTGGATAGCAAAAGAGAGGGTATGAGCCCCTCATTTGTCTCCTTCCTATCTGTCCCTTTTCTAGGAAGTTGTGGAATTGCTGGAAGAAGAGTTTTCAGAAAGTTAGGACTGGGCAGTTAAGTACATTGTTGCCCCCCACACCAAATTTTTTCTTAGCCACAATGTCCCTTCTGTCTCTTCCACTTTGTAGTCCCTATGGACTCAGGCCACTGTGCATAGGCTTCTCTGCTCTCCATCAAAGAACTTCCACCTTCTTGTGGCCCCCTTCGGTTTTGCTCCTAATATCCAGCAAGGTTTCTTGCAACAAATGATTAGTTCTCTTCTGACTTGGGGGGCTTATTGCTACAGACAGCAAAGCCCTTGCCCAGAACCCAGACGAACCCCATCCTTGCTTCATCTCAGTTCTGCATGGGCTTCACACTTCCCACTTGTGGAAGGGAGGCACCTCAGGGACCTCCTTTGTGGGACCCTCTTGAGACACCTGATTCAGAAACACACTTCTACCTCTTTACTGTTAACTCCTACAGATGCAGCCAGCAGGTTCTTGGCACTTCTCTCATTGAGTGCCTGTTGCTGGCTTCTCCACTAGGGTTTCAGGACAAACTACCAAGGAACTGCCTCAGCCTCCCACCAGTCCTCCCCACCCCCCTTCTGTCTGGACTCATTTTGGTTTTTTATCAGGAACTGAGCAGGTCCAAGACTCAGGCTTCTGCTTCAGCCCAGGCCAGTACTCCTGTTTGAGGTGAAAGCCTTAAAATTTAGCTCCCTGGCCCTTGATTGGAAGCAATGTGGCGTGAGTAAGCATGTTTTGATTTAGGCAGGGTAGTTCGGGATACCTTTAAAACAAAAACCAGATATAAAAATATCTGGCGAGGTTAGAATCAGACTAGGCGATTTGCTTCAAAAAATTAGTTTCAGTGAGTCCCAGGGACTAGTTAAGGTTTATTTTAAAAAGCGTCTACCTTGGTACGCAGACACCTCCTGCATGCTGTGCATGTTATCAGGACTCGTATTATAGGAAATGGTATGTGAGAATCCAAGTGGGACTTGCTGCTGCCATTCTCCTTGTTGTATCTGGTCTTCATCACTAGACCCAGCAACCCTCCTTCCCTTGCCTGCCACCCTCCCAGCACCCTCAGTTTGTAGAGGCAAATGGGCCTCTGGCCACAGAATATAAAGTCCTGGGCTGTTAGAGGAGTCCTGTCCCCTCTGCCTGCTCTTTCCTGTCCCTCCCTTGAATTCTCTCTCCCCATAAGAGATGCTGGGAAACTCAGCAAAGCAACTATTTAAAACCTTGTCACTGGGGCCTACCCCCACCTCCTATCTTGTCTTCTTGCCTTCCCCCCCTCTCCTGTCTCTTCCTTTCATCCTGTGTCTCCATTCCTCTTCCCTCAATGCCCTCACCACCCACAAGGAATTTTCCCATCACTGTGAATTTTGCTGGTGCAGAGGAATATTATCTGCCTTTACCTCTTTTTCGGACCATAGCCACCCAGCCATTTCTTAAAACCCCCTTCCCAAAATTAAAAAAAAAAAAAAAAAAGCCTTATTGGCCTGGTTGTTTAAAGGATAAGAGTAGCTTTATCCTACACTCATTACCCAGACTCACTTCAGTACTTTACTGAGGCCATGAGAGCCTGAGCGACATCTGCCCAGGACAGGAGCCATGGCATGTGGCAAAGACCAAACAGGGACCAGAAAAAAGGAGTGATGTCCCCGCTTCCCCACCACTTCCAGCACCTGTCAGCGATGAGCTGTTTGAACAGTGGGGCAAGCACCTCCCACCCTACACAGTAGCTGGTCAGGGCTGAGTGCAAGGGATGACATGCCCAGGTATCAGCTCAAAAGATCTCTGCACCATCTTAAAGAGGTGGGAGGCAGGGAAAGGAGCACCAATGAAATTTTTCCCTTCAACCTTTTGTTAATGGAAACCGGGGAAGCAGGTGTGAGTACTTTTTTGCTCATAGATATTGTCCTAAGTTGGAATTCTCCCACTACCCTAAACCTTCCCTAGTAGCCCTTTAAATCCCACCCTCCCTTTTTGGTAGCTGTTTTTTCCGCCCTCTTTCCACCTCCCCTCTTATCTAGGAGCTGTTTTTAAGCACGATTTTTTAACAGGTTATGTTGTACAGGATCAATATTTTGCTTTTTAACAAGGATATTTATGTAATAAGAAACTTTGCCTTAGGCAGGTGTTGGCCAGAAAAGTCCAGATTCCTCTGGGACTCCACCCTGGCCTCTCCTGGAGCTCTGAACCTGCTGTGGAAGGAATTGGCCGTGACCTTCACCACTGGAGAGTAGGGTCTGTGGCGAGGGGAAAGGGGTGTTCACCATGATAATCTGGTGCCTCCATGGAGAGGTTTGGAAGAATTCCAGTCCAGTTTCTTCGTGTGTCAGCTGACTTCCTTAGCTGATTCTTCCCATGTGCGCCTCTCCACCTCTGCATATTTGGCGCTAGGACTCCTGAGACACCACTTCTCATGCTCCTCCCTCCCTCCCTACCAGCGGTCAAGGCTTTGGAGCCACTCTTTCGTAACGCCAGATTATTTAAAGAGAAAAATACAAGACAAAAATCTTCTAGCACTTTGTAAACACAGTGAATAACCTCTTGGAGTATTTTTGGCTTTATATAAAACAAGGTTTTTAATTGTAAAATATAAGTGCCATTAGAAAATGCACAGGGCGTATCTTTGTTAAAGTAGATTTTTCAATGTTTTACAGAATTACATTTTCAAAAGTTTTTATAATGAAGTTGTTTATTAAAAACTTCTGAATGATGTGTTTGGAAGTTGTGAACCTGTCTGATTGGGAAAGGGTTGGAGAGAGTCTGGAATTGGGAAGAATTGGAATCTTCAGATATCTTTAGCATCCAAGGTGATGGTGAGTGTAGGGTAGACAGTAACAACCCCTCCCATTAATACCTACAAGCTTTGTACTTTGAAATTAAAAATCTTATTTGAATGTGTTTGAGGTAAGTTGGCATCATCCTATCAATTAATTATCTTGGATGCAAGAGTCAGAAAACCCAAATCAAATTGGCTTTAAACAGTGAAATTTCATGTAACTGAAAATGCCAGGGCAGGGCACAATGGTGCATGCCTATCATCCCAGCACTTGAGAGGCCAAGGAGGGAAGATCCCTTGAGGCCAGGAATTTGAGACCAGCCTGCCAACATACTGAGACCTCCGTCTCTACAAGAAAGAAGAAAAATTAGCAGGGCATGGTGTTGTACACCTCTAGTCCCAGCTACTCAGGAGGCTGAGATGGGAGGATCACTTGAGCCCAGGAGTTTGAGGCTGCAGTAAGCTATGATCATCCACTACACTCCAGCCTGGGTGACAGATCTTGTCTCTAAAAAAAAAAAAAAAAAAAAAAAAAAAAAAGTTTTTAAATGCCAGATGCAGTGCAGTCTTTAGGTTAGGTTTGATCCAGTAGCTCAAACATGATTGGCCTTAGCATTCTTTCTTATTTCTTTCTTCCCTATCTTGTGTACTCGTGACTTCATCTTCAGGCACTAAAAAGTAGGTTCTCCCTTTGTGTAGGAATAGAATGCTGCCATGATTCCAGGCTCTCAGGAAAGAGGACTCCACTCCTTTTATTCAGAGAAGCCCCAGTAAGCATCGTGTTTCATTGACCTTGATGGGGTTCTGTGCCATCCCACAAGCAGTCACCATAAGCCAGTGCGAATAAGGCTGAGACAAGGGGAGGAGGGGTTTGTCAAAGGAAATTTGGGGTATGTTAGGATGAGGAATGGATGCTGGTTATACAAGACAGATGTCCACCATAGTCACCCACTGCTTGAGGTTCACAGCTAGCTGATGACAGACCTAGGACCTGACCTTACCTACACTTGTGCCCAACCATGGGGTTCAGACCAACTGTTGAGAGGCTGACATGGCTTCACCTGACATCCATTGCTTGGCCAGTCTCAACAAAGGGAGACACCATGTTCCTGGGCCCCACCCCTTGTGCTGAGACCCCCTCATTAAGGGCTCAGACTGAACTCAGTTTCCTGTGGTCTGGAGCCAGTGTTCATAGCTAAGGAATGGATGTCACTTCGCGTCCAGCCCAAGATCCCATGGAGGGGGACGTTAGTAAGTGGAGGTGTTTTGTGTACAAAGGTAGTGGGTTGGTCCTTCATCTCTTTGGCCTTATGCTTACTGGACAAATCACAACTGTCTACCCCAATGGGTCAGAACCCTAGCTAGGACCCCAAGGCAATCCACCTTGCCCTCTCAGAGGTGTATACCCCAGTGTAGGTATGGGGGCTCAGATGAGGAAGCTGTTGTATCCATCAGGGAGGAGAAGACTGAAGGCTTTCTGGAGGAGGTGGCAAGGACTTCCAGGCAGAAGTGAGCATTAGGCGTACTGACCTCACAAGTTTGGGAGCTGAGACCGCAGATCAAGGACTACAGAGGCTGGTCCAATCTAGCCTTAGCCTACCTAAGCCGGCAGGAGTGGGGAACCTGAGGCCTTCTGATTTCAAGATTGTTCTTTTTTAAGCACCAAAGGAGGCAAGAAAAGCTTCATCTTTCTCTGCTGTACCCCTTTTAATAAAAGGTTTTGTGTAAAATTTGGATTCAGTCAAAAGGCCACACTTAAGGACCAGGAAGGCTACATGTTTCCTTAGGGCTGCAGGTTCCTCACCCCTGGAAGGTGAAGCAAGGTCCTCCTGGTTTCAGCCAACCAGCCCAGGAGGCCCCAGCTCCTGTGGGGGAAACCAGGCAGATGCGCACTTGCTCCCTGGTATGCATCGTTTAAGACCCTCGCTTGTCTCTTGTCCCAGATCCTTCCACTCCTGACCTTGCTTATTCTCCCCACATGAATATTTCAATCACCTTCGTGTGCCTGGCAATTATTACCATTATCTGTAGCTCCCAGTTTGGGTCTCGTCAGTCTTTGCACGGGATACCTCTAGAGCCCTCTGCAGTGCCAGGGTAATTGATCCCGTGCAAGGCTGCCCCAAAGCACCACTCGAGCGTGGGAGCTGGGCGACTCCCACCTGCCCACCGTAGATCCGGTAGCAGTAGTCGCTCGGCTTGGTGGCTGTGAAGGGAAGGTTATAACTGTCCTTGACTGGGGTGGGGCCTGTCTCCTGGCGTCTGCTCTGTGCTGCCCCTTGCTTGGTACACACTTCTCCCCACCTCCACGGCCAGCGTCCGACTAATCTGCGAACAGTTCTGCCTGGCGCCTGCGGTCGCGTCCCCACCTGCAGCCCCCTACCCCTCCGCCAGGCCTCCAGGCCGAGGGACCCTGGCGAATCACATTCAGAGGGGGTGAGGGGCGCAAGGGGCGGAGCTTCCCGCCCGCGGTCGCGCCGCCGCCGCCGCCGCCGCAGCAGCAGCCGCCGCAGCAGCCGCCAGCCGCCAGCCGCTTGTCGCCGCCGCCCCTCGCGCAGAACCCGCAGTCTTGCCCGCGCGCCGCGAGTCTCTCCCGGCCGGAGGCTTCCGCAGGTGATGGCGGACGAGGGGACAGGAGCCCGGGGAAGCGCCGCGCGCCCGCAGCCCGGCCCTGCGCAGGAGCGGGGCGCGCGCCCGGTCCCCGCGATCCGGGCCCGAGAAGCCATGGAGCGCTGCCAGGCCGACCCCGCGGCAGGCCCCGGGACTGCCGCGCATCCACCCGGGCGCCGGGAAGCCGCCTCCGCGGCGACCTCCCCAAGCCGGGAAAACAGCCTGGTCAGGAAACAGGCCCCAGAAACCCGTGGCGCAGACGGCCGGGGGGCTCGGGCGGGTGCCTGCGGGAAGGCCGAGGAAGTGACGACGGAGCAGGGCGCCATCTTCATGCAGCAGGCCGCGGAGGAGAAGCAGCAGCAGGTGGGGGAGGAGAAGCTGGCAGGGGAGGAGAAGCTGGAGGGGAGCGCAGAGGCCCATGAGGCCGCGGCACCCCTGAACCTGGATGGCCTAATTGTGGATCTCCAGTGGGAGCTGGCGGCCGTGCGTGCCCAGGCCGAGAGGGCCTACCTCGGGCTCCAGCGCAGTTTGGGGCGGATGCGCAGGTTGCACCTAGCTCGTAGAAGCTTCATCATCCAGAATATTCCGGGCTTCTGGGTCACGGCCTTCCTGAACCACCCGCAGCTGTCAGCCTTGATTAGCCCCCGAGATGAAGACATGCTCTGCTACTTGATGAATTTGGAGGTGAGGGAGCAGGCCAGATCAGGTTGCAAGTTCAAGTTCCGCTTTTGGAGCAACCCCTACTTCCGGAACAAGGTGATAGTGAAGGAGTATGAGTGCAGATCCCCCGGCCAAGTGGTGTCTATTGCAACTCCTATCCGATGGCACCGAGGTCAGGAACCTCCAGCCCTGGTACAAAGGAACCGGGATGCTGTCCGAAGCTTCTTCAGCTGGTTTTCACAGCACAGCCTCCCAGAGGCCGATAGGGTTGCCCAGATTATCAAGGATGAACTGTGGCCCAACCCCCTGCAGTACTACCTGCTGGGGGATAGGCCCTACAGAGCCAGGGGAGGCCTAGCAAGGTGGCCCAGAGAAGCCCTTCCTAGGCCCTACGGATACCAGTCTGGCTAAGTCCTGCCCTAGGATGTGGTGCCTCCATAAGACCCCCTTTCACCTGTGGACCTGGGCTCAGGCCAGTGGCTAGCACTTTGCTGTCTGCTTTCGTTTCTGTGCACACTGGCTCCTCTGCATGTTCGTGGACTGAGCTCCAAGATTGTGGCCTTCATGGCCAGTCTCTATTGTTTCCACATGGCCTTCATGCTGGGTCAACATCACGTGACTGCCATAAGCCACTGCATCTACACCAAGCACTCCATGCTGTGGATGTGTACTGCCATCATCTTCATGGCCTGGACCTATCTATATGACAGTGGCCTTCCCACCCATTTTTGACACAGGCACCCACAAGTCATCACTAGGAGGACCAGTGCCTCTTTGAGGTGTACTGCTTCAAGGCCACAACATACTGAGCTTCATATTCATGCTGGCTGTGCTCATGGTGGCCCCACGCACTGGGTGTGGCAAGCTGAATCTCATTACCCAAGATGAAGGGTGTGCATTTGGTGCCGGCTGCCAACCAGACTTGGACATTCCATGGCTTCAGAAGCACAGGCCAGGCTACCACCAAGTGGACTTTTGAGCATCTGGCAGCACATTCATTGTGATCATACTGCTTTTCCTGTCCCGTGTGGTCCTGTATCACAGCTTGCTTTCAGCTTGTGAAGGTCTGTGCTGTGCCCCACCGATGCCTGACTATCACCTTTCTGATGAGTTTTGCCTGGGCTGTCAGCCCTGTTGCCTGCTCCTAGATCTACGAATACCTTGAGAACTGCCTGTGGACCCAGGTGCGCCACCTGCCAATGCCCAGGAGAGCCCCTAATGCCCCAAGAACTCTATCAGGCTGGCATATCTGGACATGTGCTCAAGACAGGGGCAAAGATGGGATCCTTTCCAGGAATCCACCTTCCTGAGCCCCAGTTACTGAACCCGCACCAGATCGAGATGCCTTGCGAGCTTCCCTGCCTCCACATGTTTTCAGGCTGCCAGGTTGCGGGTACTGGGGAGGGGGTTTCTGGTCATGGGGCTTGTCCACACCTGCCCAGATCTCACATCATTTTTCTTTAAAGTGATGGCTCAGAAACAAAAACTGAAGAAGCAAGGTTTTTTACACACAGCTAAGGAGACAGACCTTCTTGTTGAATTTGCCTCCCTTTGTCCCCAAAGAGGGAGAGCTTGTCCTGTAGACTGCAGCGCTCTCTTTGCCCCCTCTGCTCCCATGCCCCACCCTGTTCAGCGAGGCCTAGAATCTTCAAAAGGGGACAGTGCAAAGGCTGCTGAACAAAGAGACCAGGAAGTTGCCAGGGGCAGGACTAGTTAATCATTTCATTTTATGCTGTGTTCTTTTAGATTAACTAGCCCCAACTCTTAATTCCTCCTCCATCAGGTCCAAACTCACCATGGGTTTCTTTTCTTTTCTTTTTTTTTTAAACTTGTCACTAACTTGAAGCTCACCATCATGGGTTTGTATAGGTACAACAGCTAAGCTGCCTCTCCCCTCCAAGTCCCCCCACCAGGCTGGCAGGGCTGACTGTGTCCATTTCATTTGAGGGAAGGAGGTGTGGTGACCACACCAGACCCCTTCCCATGGAAGTCCTTGTCCTCTGCTCCCCAGGGCCTTGGGAGGCCTTAACACAAACAGTAGAGAGGATGCTGTAGGCAGGGGAGTGCAGTGAGCCAGAGATAGCTGAAAAGGCAGACGGCTGAGAGATGGCAGGAGAGCCCCTGATTTTTGCTTTTTCCATTTAGCAGTGTTTTGTAAGTTAGGAGAATAACAGAACACTGCAACTTTAGAGGTTTTCTCTCTCAGTCTGACCAAGTGTATGTAGAAAGTTAATGCTATATGCTTTTTATTTTGCTGCTTTGAAGTCAGACCCTATGCATCCCCTCCTGTGTTTCAGCTCGCTGGGGGATTGAGCTGTACAGGCCTGCTTGTTGCTTTTAGCTGAGAACATTCACAGGATTGTCAATGTACTTTTTCTGTGCTGTTTGAAAACTTATGTGACTATTCACAATTGTTATCAAGTTGCTGTGACCTATTACTATAACTCTGTAGTTAGGAGTAGAATTTGAATAAGGAGGTTTTGTGGAACTAACTACTAGAAGTTATTACCATGTTCTGTAAAGATAACCTCCAGAAAGAAATCTGTAACTCTAATGGTCTTGAATTTGTGCCCTGGTAGCCGTGCTGTAATTGACATCACTGTAACTGACATCATTGTAACTGACTTTACTGCTTCTAAACAGTGAAATACTCCTAAGATGGCTTTGTCCAATCATAAGGGGATTCGTGGAACTTGTCTTTGTCATATGCATGATGAAAAAATAAAAAACTTTCCGTCTGGAGAAAAAATAACGTAGATCATGTTACTCCCCCATTCCCTTCATTGGCTTTTTTTTTTTTTTTTTTTAATTCTAATTCCTTATGTCAGGTGACAAAGTGCTGCATTTTCTGGCCCCTGCTAGCATCTCCTATTGATCTCCCCTTTGCTCTCTGCTCCCCCCACACTGGCCTCTCTGCTGCTTGTTAAACACACCATGCATGTCCAGCCTCAGGTTTTAGCACTTGTTTTTCTCTCTCTGGAATTTTCCTCCTGCAGATAGTTTCATCTCTGACTCCCTCAATTCATTTAGGCCTCAAATTCCACTTCAGAGGCCTTCCCTGCCCACCCTGTCTAAAATAATCCTCTACTCCTCCCCATCTCTTCCTTCCCTTGGTGATTTTCTCCATGTTACTTGTAACTCTCTGAAATGATCTTGTTTTCTTATCTTCTTTCCCCTTTCACACATATCAGGAGAACAGGGACCCGTCCATCTGCTGTTTTACCTAATGTGGTTCAGTATCCAACATCTAAAAAATTACTGGGGTGAGTGGATGACTTCACCCACAGTCGGAGTACTGTGCTAGACTCTGACAAAATAAAGAACAAGGCATGGTTCCTGCCCAAATGGTTTTAGTTGGGTGGAGAAGGGTGGGGGTGATGAAGGGTGGCCACATAAGTTGTCATCCAGCTGGAACACATCTGGGAGTGAAAGGGGTCCTATTAATATTACACTAGGCAAGAGGCGTCACTGGCCACCTCAAGGAGACAGAACCCAACTAAGTCTAGCTTGGTATACATTTCACCCCAACTGTATGTGATGATGTGGGATCAGAGGGTGGAGACTTCTTTGAAGTTGGAACACTGGAACTGGGCTTTGAGGAATGCACAGGAGTTTAGAAAGTAGGCCTGTGTTAGGGAATTCCTAGTAGAGCACACCGCATGAGCAAAGGCACTGGAGTATGAGAACGTATGATGTGTTTAGGGCACAGCTCGTGCCCTGGGTGTGGGTGCTTGGGAGAGGCAAGGCTGGATGTGTGGGCTGAGGCCACTTTCTGAGAACAGGAACTCTGACCACCAAGCCTAGGCATTATCCTGGGGAATAGTGGGGAGGGGCATCCACTGTGGCTCAGAGGTGGGGTGATCTCACAGGGCAGCTGGCGGCAAGGGAGGAGAGTGTCTGCACTTACAGATCCCTAGTATCTTCACTGGGAGCCTTATCTGTCCATCCAGGCTGCGGCTCTTCCAGGAAGCCCTCCATGTTTGCCCCAGCCCATAACAACCTCTGCCACCTCCCAAGTACCGCCTAAAACCAGAATTTGGGCACCAATGCCTGGCTGGGCTATACCTTCTGGGTGTCTCTTTTGTGCCGAAGCCCTGTCCCTGATGGTTCCAGAGGAATCAGGGTGAGCCTCTAAGCATCCTGGCAGCCCTGGGAGCTGGTAAACCATGTGGTTTGCCTGGCCTGTGCCTGGGGCTGGCAGGTCCACTTTGGCTCCTGCTATACAAATTTGGGCCCAGCTGCAACCTGAATGCCCTTAGGTCCTGGACAATGGTACTTTACTAAAACAGGTGCTTACCTGCTCTTTCTGCTACACAGTCACTGGCATGCTTCCTTTTCACTTCAACAACTGCACACCCCATCTACTCTTCTGGGGTGTGAATTTCGTCCTTAAAACCCACTCCTGCTTGCTCACTTGTTCATGTCCTGAGTCACTCATTTGTTTATCGACAAATATTTAGCACCACCACTAGGTGTGAGATGGCTGTTCCGCTCCCTGCCTTCAGTGAGCTCAAGGGTCCAGTGGTGAGGCTGCAAAACAGTGATAATAACCACCAATATTTATTGAGCACCTACTATGTTCCAGAGAAACAGCAGGATACAGCAGGCAGAGTGGGTCTCTAAACCTCAGTCAGACTACGTCCTTCTCCTTCAAAGGCTCCAACCTCACCCAAGAGGAAGAGGCAACATGTTCTGCACGGCCTGCAAGGCCCTCATGATCTGACCTCTGGTCATCTCGCCTACTTCATCTCCTATGCTGCTTCTGCTTTTGATCACTTTCCAGCTACACCCATCTTCTTGCTAGTCTTCAAACCTGGCTCAAGACCTTCCTGTTCTCTCTGCCTAGAACCTTCTCCAGATACTTGCATGGCTGGCTCCTCACCCCATTA
This sequence comes from Cheirogaleus medius, assembly GCA_008086735.1. Classification (NCBI taxonomy): domain Eukaryota; kingdom Metazoa; phylum Chordata; class Mammalia; order Primates; family Cheirogaleidae; genus Cheirogaleus; species Cheirogaleus medius. Next base: position 31,284,254 of record VBSM01001118.1, on the reverse strand, counting down.
AGGTTTCTTGGTTCAACTGTTAGTTTCACTTGTTCAGGGGAAGCCTTCCCTGACCACCCTTTCTAAAATTCACCCTGTCACCCTCCCTCCCCTTTCTCTGATTTGGATTTTGTTATAGCATTTATTTATTTATTTTTTTTTGAGACAGAGTCTCACTCTGTTGCCCCGGCTAGAGTGCCGTGGCATCAGCCTCGCTCACAGCAACCTCAAACTCCTGGGCTCAGGTGATCCTTCTGCCTCAGCCTCCCGAGTAGCTGGGACTACAGGCATGCGCCACCATGCCCGGCTAATTTTTTCTATATTTTAGTTGGCCAATTAATTTCTTTCTATTTTTTAGTAGAGATGGGGTCTCGCTCTTGCTTAGGCTGGTTTCGAACTCCTGAGCTCAAACGATCCGCCCACCTCGGCCTCCCAGAGAGCTAGGATTACAGGCGTGAGCCACCGCGCCCGGCCTGTTATAGCATTTAGAACCACCTGATGTTATATTGTATATTCATTTGTTTATCTGCCTTTTTCTGTACTCTTGGGGACTTTGTTTTACCCACTGCTGAATCCCCCTTACCTAGAATAGCACCTGGTACAGTTGGGGGCTTCATAATTCTTTGTGGGATGAATGAATGCTCCACATCTTCGAGGTTCAGGAGGCTCTTTCAGGTGGCAAAGGGAAGACAGGCAGCCCTGGCAAGGGGACAGCTTGTACAAAGGCATGGACAGCTGCTGAAGAGCCTTCCAGGGTTTGAGTATCTCTGGGGATAGGAAGCCTTTACCGCCCAAGGCAGCCCTTTCCAGGCAGTCTTGGAGTTGGGGCAGTAAATGTCCTCAGGCCCATTCCTGATCCATACTACAGAAATGGCCATGAGACTCATGTGTGCTCCAAGGGTGGAGGAAGGAGGCCTGGCTGAGGAGGCGGTTTTCTGCTCTGGCGTGGAGAACAAACACAAGCCTCAGATCCGAGGGTTTTGCTCACCCCCAGTCTCAGGTGTCTGCCCTGTTCTGTTTGCCTGGGAACAAACTTTGGACAAGTTCTTTTCAATCTGAGAAAAATCTGTCCCGAAACTATGGCAATTACTTGTAATCTACAACTGCCTTGATTACAGCTCAGGGGACTTTGATATTTTCCTCCAAGGACACTATTTCAGCACAAAAATTCAGGGAAGTCGCCAGTGTCTGCTTGCCCTTGCTCTGCAGGGGAGCTAAATGTTGAGTGTGTGAACTTAGAGGCCCCCACCTGCAGGCCCCACCATCAAAGCTGACTCAGGATCTTGGGGTGCAGGGCTGCAGTTGGTCAGGTACCAGTTGGCAGGCTGATAGGCCTGCAAGGGGCTGCTGTCTGCTCTTGCCAATTCCCCACCGTCTGGCCTTGGGCATGTCTTTTCACAGCTGTCAGGTGTTTACTCATCCAAAGGAGAAACTTAGAACTCCTTAGCAGGAGGAAAAAGTCCATTCCAGGGGCCTCCCACTCCCCATGCACCTCCAGGTGGCTGGCTCAGTGTCAATGCTTTTGGTGGCATCTATTAGAAACTCTTAACTTTAATTGAGTTAAAAAATAGCCTGTTTTTCTTTTTTTTTTTTTAGAGACGGGGTCTCGCTCTTGGTCAGGCTGGTTTCGAACTCCTGACCTTGAGCTATCCACCCGCCTCGGCCTCCCAGAGTGCTAGGATTACAGGCGTGAGCCACCGCGCCCGGCAATAGCCTGTTTTTCTTACATGAATATCTAGAGGTGACTTGTACAGGCTTTGGGGCTATTTGATTCATCAGCTCAATGATGCCTCTTCCTCTGATCTGCCATCCTTGTTGGTTCCATTTTCATTGGTGCCAAGATGGTAGCAGTAGCTCCAAGAGTCACACTGGGATGTGGCAGCTTCAGAGAAGGCTGACTCTGTCTTACCATGACTCCTATTAAAATGGAGGAAAACTTTCCCAGGAGCCACTGTAGACTTTCCTGGTCCTGTATCTTACTGGCTAGAACTAGGTCATGCGCCCACTCTTGAATCAGTTATTGGCAGGGTGGAGTGACTTGCTTAGACCAAGCATCAGGGGAAATGATGTCTGCTCATAATGTTAGTGGTGCAGCTCAGACCATCGCCTGTAGGGGCTCACAGTTATAATTAGGCCCTTCTATGGGATGCTTCTAGCTGGCACTTTCACCCTGTGATGGCTCTCAGGGGTAAAGGGTGCCGACTTCTGGGCCAGCATTTAAGTCCAATTGCAAAATTTCTGGACCTAGAAAGTTCCTTATGTTGAGCCAAGTCACTGCCAAACTCAGATTCCTAGGAGGCAGGCCCTTTAGACTCCTGCTGGGTGGGTGAGGCAGGAATAAACGATTGGGCACTTGCTGTTTGTGAGCAGCCCTTACTTAGTAAAACTCAACACAGTCCTTCGCAGAGACCCTGTGATCTTATAGGGGAAAAAAGGCAGCTGTAGAGACTTTTGTTTCTAGCCAAGATGTAACAGGGATCAGGTTAATCTGCCCACCTGAAACAACCAGAAAAATCAGATAAAAAACATGTAACCATGGTTTTCAAGGCTCTGGACATTGGCCAACAGAGGACAGTGATTCTAGACTGATGGGAAACAAATGAGGTGAGCCCTGTGATAGCCCCCAGCCTTGAGAGGGTTTTCAGGCTACAGCACAGGGAGGGGGAACTAAAGTGGAGCCAGTGAATGCCATGAGTTGGGGAGACAGAGCTCAGTGTCTGGGAAGACCAAGAGTGTACAGGTCAGAACACCAGAGAGGAGAGAGCTGCACAAAGACAAAGCCCTGGAGATCGGCAGATGGTCTCCTTGAACATTCAGCAGAGTATGAGCACGTGTGTGTGAGGAAACTACCTAAGGCCAGGTAAAGAACCATCAGGGAAGATCCTTTTGTAGTTCATAAGTACGATGATTGGGTTTTACATGCATGCATGAAATGTGCCTGCTTCAAACCTTGTTATTACGTGGGCACATTACCTGTCTGATGTGAAAAAGAAGAAGAAAAAAAGAGAACCATGAGGAAGAATTAGAGGGAACAGTGCCTGCTTCTCACCTGGGTGGGAAATGGTGTTTGTTCTCACCAGCCTTCATGGCCTAGGGTGTCACGGGGTATCAGGCAGGACACTCAGGAAGCTCTTGCTCAGTAGTGGCAAATAATTAGTTCTAGAATGAGCACTGGTTGGATTTGCCTCAAAAAATCTTGTGAACAAGACCTGTAAGGATTCAACTATTTCCAAATAAATTAAATAACCCAGAAGAAAGCTCAAGAGGATTTATAAATCACAAATATTAGTATATCCAGCACGCAACAAGGTAAAATTCACAATGTTTAGCATCCAATCAAAGATTATCAGGCCTGCAGAGTGGCAGGCAACACAATCCAAAATGAGGGAAATAATCAAAACCAACCCACAACTGAAAGAAATGTTAAACTGGGCAGATAAATACAAGTTATTCTAATTTTATTCCATAAGTTCGAAAAATTAGTATACCCTCAACATGTATGATCAAAAGATTTTTGACAAGGGTGCCAAATCATTCAATAGGGAAAATGGTGTTGACAAATGGTGTTGGGAGAACTGGATATCCACAAGCAGAAGAATGAATTTGGACAGTTACCTTACACCACATACAAAACTTAACTCAAAATAGTTTCTAAAACTCTTAGAAGAAAACAGAGAAAAAGCTTCATCACAGTGGATTAGGCAATGATTTCTTGGATATGACACTAAAAACACAGGTGACAAAAGAAAAAAAATAGATAAATTAGAATTCCTTAAAATTAAACTTTTGGCTGGGTGCAGTAGCACACACCTATAGTCCTAGCTACTTGGGAGGCCAAGGTGGGAGGACTGCTTGAGCGCAGGAATGTAGCACATTATGATTGCGCCTGTGAATAGTCAACTGCACTCCAGTCTGGGCAACTTAGTGAGATGCTATCTCTAAAAAAACTTTTTTTAATTTGAAAAACTAAACTTTTGTTCATCAAAGGACACTATTAACAGAATGAAAAAGGCAACCCACAGAATGGGAGAAAATATTTGTAAATCAGATATCTGCTATGGCTTTAATATCTAGAATATACAAAGAACTATAGCTCAACAATAAAAAACAACCCAATTAAGAAATGGGCAGGTCGGTGTGGTGGCTCATGCCTGTAATCCTAGCACTGTGGGAGGCCAAGGCGGGAGGATCGCTCAAGGTCAGAGTTTAAAACCAGCCTGAGCAAGAGCGAGACCCCATCTCTACTAAAAATAGAAAGAAATTAGCCTGACAACTAAAAAATATATAGAAAAAATTAGCCAGGCATGGTGGCACATGCCTGTAGTCCCAGCTACTTGGGAGGCCAAGGCAGAAGGATTGCTTGAGCCCAGGAGTTTGAGGTTGTGAGCTAGGCTGATGACACGGCACTCTAGCCAGGGCAACAGAGTAAGACTCTGTCTCAAAAAAAAAAAAAAAAAAAAGAAATGGGGAAAGGACTAGAATAGACATTTCTCCAAAGAAGATATACAAATGGCCAATAAGCACATGAAAAGATGTTCAGCATCATTAAACATTAGGTGATACAAATCAAAACCACAATGAGATACCACTTCATACCCACTAGGATGGTTATAATCAAAACATAGTAATAGCAAGTATTGGTGAGGACATGGACAAACTGCAGCCCTGGGCATTGCTGATGGGAATGTAAAATGGTGCAGCCATTGTGGAAAACAGTATGGCAGTTCCTCAAAAAATTAAACAAAGAATTCCCATATGATCCAGCCATTCTCCTCCTAGGTATATACTCAAAAGAACTGAAAGCAGGGACTGAGACAGATATTTGTATACCAGTGCTCACAGCATTATTCACGATAGCTAAAAGGTGAAAATAACTCAAATATCCACTGATGGCTAAACAAAATATCATATACATACAATGGAATATTATGCAGACTTATAAAAGCAATGAAATTCTGACACAAGTTACAATGGATGAACTTTGAAGACATTATGCTAAGTAAATAAGGCAGGCACAAAAGGACAAATTTTGTGATTCTGCTCACGAGGCATCTGGAATAGTCAAATTCACAGAGCACAGAGACAGAAAGTAGAATAGTGGTCACTAGGGGCTGGGATAAGGGGAAATTGGTAGTTACTATTTAATGGGTACAGAGTTTCAATTTGGGATGATGAAAAAGTTCTGGAGATGGATAGTGGTAATGGCTGTATAACACTGTAAACATACTTAATGCCACTGAACTGTATACTTCAAAATAGTTAAAACAATAATTTTATGTTGTATACATTTTATCACAATAAAAGAAAGTAGAGACATGGAAGATATGAAAGTAGACCTAAATCAATATCTAGAGATGAAAAAGACAATGTCTGAGATTAAAAAAAAATACACTGGATGGGATTCATGGCAGATTAGACATGACAGAAAATTAGTGAATTCAAAAGAACAGCAATAGAAACTATCCAAAATGAAATACAGATAAAAGAATCAAAACAAAACAAAGGAAAAGATAAAGAAAAGAGTATCAGTGGTTGGACTACTTCAAGCAGCTTAACACGGGTAATTAGAATTGCTGAAAGAAAGGAGATGAGGGACAGAAAAAATATTTGAAGAAATAACATCCTGAAATTTTCCAAGCTTCATGAAAACTATAATAAACACACAGATCTAAGGAGCTCAACAAATCCCAAACACAAGAAACTTGATGATGAAGGACCAGTTTTTTCCTAAAAAAAAAAAAAAAAAAAAAAAAAAAAAAAAAAAAAGAAAGAAAAGAAACTTGATGAAAACTACACCAAGCCACCTCATATTCAAATGGCTCAAAATCAGTAACGTAGAGAAAATCTTAAAAGCAATCAGAGAGACTTGATACATACAGAGGGAACAAAGATAAGGACAATATCAAATTTGCTGTTGAAGGCAATATGAGCGAGAAGAGAGTGGAGCAAGATCTTTAAAGTACAGGCATGGTGGCATGTACCTGTAGTCCCAGCTACTCAGGAGGCTGAACAGGGAGGATCACTTGAGCCCAAGAGCAAACTATTAATATATGCTGCCTATAAGAAACACATGTTAAATATAAATAGGTTAAAAGTAAAAGGATGGAAAAAGATACTATGCTACCTTTAGTCAAAAGAAAGTGGGCCTGGTTATATCAACATCAGATAAAGTAGACTTCAGAACAAAGACTATTACTAGGGATAAATCCATCCAAAGGACAATATGCATCTAACAAAATACATATAGCAAAAACAGAACTGCAAGGGGAAATATACAAATCTATGATTATAGTTAGAGATTTCAGGCCTCCTCTCTCAATCACTGATAGAAATAACAGGCAGAAAATCAGCAAGAATTATCAGACTTGAATACCGCTACCAATCAGCTTTACCTGATTGACATTTATAGAACACTCCACCCAAGAACAATTTCAGCTGTACACATGAGCTTTTACCAAGATGGACCATATTTTGGGCCATAAACAAGTCTCAGTAAAGTCAAAATGATTCATGTCATACAAAGTCCCTGTCCACAACAGAATTAGAAACATGCCCCTACCATATAATCCAATCATTTTACTGCTTCGCCTGTTCAGAGCAACTTTATTTGTAATAGCCAAAACTGAAAACAACCCAAATGTCTATCAGCAGATGAATAAACAAATTCCATGCGATGGAATACTACTCACAAATAAGGAATAGACTGTTGATACACATAAGCACATGGATGAATCTCAAATAAGTATGCTGAATGAAAAAAGTCAGAAAAAAATACACAGCATATGATTCCATTTATATAAAGCTCTAGGAAATGCAAACTATAGTGACAGAAAGACCAGTTGTTTCTTGGGGATGATGCCTTAGTCTGTTTGTGTTGCTATAAAGGAATACCTGAGGCTGGGTGATTTATACAGAAAAAAGGTTTATTTGGCTTATGATTCTGATGGTTATAAAGTCCAAGATTGGGCATCTGTTTCTGGTGAGGAACTCAAGCTGCTTCCACTCATGGCAGAAGGTGAAGGGCAGCTGGTGTGTGCAGAGGTCACATGGGGAGAGAGGAAGCAAGAGAGTGAGAGGGGAGGTGCCAGGCTCTTTTAAACAATCAGCTGTCTCAGGAGCTAATAGAGTGAGAAACTCACTCACCACCAAGGGAGGGCATTAATCTATTCATGAGAGATTTGCCCCCATGACCCAAACACCTCTCATTAGACCCCACCTCCAACATTGGGGATCAAATTTCAACTTGAGATTTGAGCGGATTATTTCATGGGTATGTCAAAACTTATTAAATCGTGCAGTTTGTATCAATTACATTTAATTTCATTCATACACATATATAATACATATGCTTTTAAAAAGACAGCTATAGTATAGTGGTTAAAAGGACAGTTCTGGAGTCCAGCTCCTTAGCTGAATACTACTCCACCACTCACCTGCCATTGCTTCCACTGCCTGCAATTGGAAGGAGTCTCACATTAGAGGGTGAGGTAAGTTGACAGTAAAGTATTGGAACTGGCAATCCAAAACCAGGTCTCAACTCCTACCGAAGCTCACACTTGACTGCCATTTCCTGCTGGTGGGATCAGAGGGACAAATGCTTGCAATTGGGCATGGAGGGCTGAGCAGGCGGGAGAGGCTATGGACTTATACCAGGCAGGGAACAGCAGTGGCCTGAGCCCTAGAAAGCCTGACAGGAGACTGAGCTTCAAGGGAAACCACTCAAATCAACCCATTTGGGGAAGCTGTCTCACCTCAGACCTCCAACTCTTGCATGAGATTTGAGACAAAGCAATAGGACAATGGCATATTTATTTACAACTGGACCAAAAAAAGGCATTACAGGCATTTTTTAATTAAAAATAATAATGATGATTAAAAAAGTCAGAAAAATTGATGATGTTTGAACCCTTTATGAGGCATCTGTTTCCCCACTCCCCCCTAAAAAAGAGAATCTCTTAGGGGGAGAAAATCCAAGATTTGAATGAACAAAAGACTCCAATATCATTCTCTACAGCTTGGTTTTCCTTTTCTCCAACCTGATTTCTGGTGGACGCTGCTTGGTGCTGTGGAGTTACTGTGAGGCAAGACTGAGAAGTTCACTGGTTTGATTGGTGGAGCTGGTAGGGGCTGCCGGGAGAATGTGGGGTGGAGAGGGGATGGGCATGTTCCTAGCTTACCCAGCGTCCTGAGCTTTGTTGTGTGGTGGGAGTGCCAAAGGGGCTGGAGCAAGGGTGAGTGGCTGCTACCTGAACCCTAATCCCTGGGTAGATTTGGTCTCTTGCAACTTAAGAGCAAATGTTTGGGACATGCATGGGTGGGCAGAGGTTGGGAAGAGCAGGGGTTTGTGGAGGAGCCTGGCCAGCCACGTGAGCCCCCTCTTTCTAATTTAGGGAGACTGGGCTTCTTGACTATTCCTGGGAGGTGGGGAAAGAAAGACAGAACTTACCTTCCATCTTCCTTCTCACAAGCAGTTTTCTGGGTGTCCCAAAAACAAGGAGGCAAGAACTCAGGTGGGAGGTAGAGGGGATAGGTCTGGATAAAAGAACTAAGCATGGACCTTGAGGCCAGGGGACATCAGGGAGGGAATGCCCTGCCACCTAAAGGGAAGGATCTGAGATCTCCAGGTCTTTGTTCTGCCCTGAAGTGGGGGAGGAGAGGATCCGCCACCAGCACACTTGGTTAAGAGTGGCAACCCCCTTAGGAAAGGGCTGAGGAGCAATCCTGAGGGGTGAGGCCCCTAGCGGCCTGAGCCATCCCTCCCCAGACACAGACAGGTGGACTCTTGGCTCTGGAAATACTTGGCCCCAGGTCCAGGGTTTCTTGGCACACACAGTCACCATGACTGCAAGTCTCTTCCTCCTGTCGCTCCAGCAAACTCCGGCTGCTCTGAACAGGGTGGTTCCTGCCGTCCTGGGGAACCTGGCCCCAGTACTTCCAGGGCATTTGCTTGTAGCAACCAAGACTTGGGCTTGCTCCTGGTGACAAGATGACCCAGAGGCCTGGCTGCAAGCCCTGCCCTGGCAGCCCTGGGAGGAGACTGGGCAGGAGAGAAGAGGAGGGAGAGGGGCTGGCAGAGGCTGGTTGGCACTGAGGGTGCTGTCCGGACCGGAGCTGTGCTTTGTCGTAGCATCAGTGGAGAGGACGCGTGGTGAGAGGCTTGGAAACCTCACTGAAGCCCCAGCGTTTCCTCTTCTAGTTAGTCGTGGGGTGGCCGACAGCCCTGAGGAGCTGAGGTGGAGACAGTGACCAAAACCCAGTATCTTGGTGCATTTATCCATCCTGGATCCATTTGTTTAAAAAAGAAGGAAAAAACCCCAAACCAAAAATAAACCTGAATAAACAGGTCAGAGAGTTCCCGCTGGAGGGAACTTTGTTAGCACTGAAGAGAAAACAACCCACGAAAAACTCATCCCCCACAGAACTGGAGTAAGATGAAGAAAAATGCACGGTTTATCTACAGGCCCTCCCGCCCCCACGCAGCCCCAGGATCCAGGAACACTGTGCCAGGAGTTACATTCCAAACGAGCAGGAGTTATTTTATTTTGCGTGCCTGCAGTTCCCCACGCAGGGTGGCTTCCTGTCCGAGGATGCAGTGGGCCCGGCTATGGTCCACCCTGATCAGTCTATCTTCACGGCAGCATAGATCTTCCGGACAAACATGTAGGCTGCGTAGAAGCCGATGGTGCCCGTGAGCAGCCAGAAGGACAGGACCATGAGGGCTGTGTAGCCAAAGTAGAGGAGAGAGGGGATGAACTCGACGATGTCCAGCTGGGGCAACAAATAGGAGAGAAGAGAGTGGTGGACACTTAGTGCCAGGCTGCAATGCAAACCGGGGCCCCTACCTTCTCACTGATATTGTGGGGAAACTGAGGCATGGTGAAAGGAAGGGGCTTGCTCCAGGTGGGCAGCAAGGGCAGGCAAGGCTCACTACCACGGCTAGGCTTCATCTGTACCAGAGCCTGTGTACTGCCTCTCATGCTCAGGACCTCAGGGGTTGGGGCCAGAATGCCGTAGGCAGGAATGGCCACAGCTATGCCCTTCCTGGTCTTCTGGTCTCCAGAATGGTACAACAACCGGTGGCTGGAGCAGCAGTCAGGGGGTGGGTAGGAAGGTAGAGGGAAGAGGTGTCCATGGTTCCTAGCCTAAGGACCAGAGAGCCACCTTCCGGCCTGCCTCAGCCTATACTCCTCTCCTCCCAAGAATGCTGGTCCCTTGTTAACATCTCACAATGATGTTTATCTTGGAGCATTTTAGACTCCTCTGTAACTGGGGTAGAGTTTAGAAGCTTGGACAGAGATGCTAGGGATATGTGCTGTGGGTGTTTGCTTGGACAACAGACGGTAATCTGGAACTTTGTCTTTTTTTTTTTTT
>VBSM01001118.1:31192092-31267812 GCA_008086735.1 Cheirogaleus medius | reverse complement strand
CTGACCTCAAGAGATCCTCACACCTCAGCCTCCCAGAGTGCTAGGATTACAGGCATGAGCCATAGCACCCGGCCTTATTTCTTCTTTAACTTCTCTGTACTTTGCAAAATTTCTATAATGAGTGTTTATAATGAGTAGTTGTAATTGAGAGGAAAATGTTGAAAGAGAGAAGGAACACAGGTATTAAAAAAGAGGAAGTGAGAAGAGGGGCATGACTCCATGTTTCCTGAGGATGGCTTGCTAAGTTGCTGGGGAAGAACCCCATCCTCCAGCTGCCTGGACTTAAGACCTCATGCAAGGACCTTTAATGGGCACATGCAGGCAAAGGGCAGGTGGCTCCACCTGCTAAGGTGAATGGCAAATGCCTGCCCCAACTCTACTGCAGGCCTGCTAATTGATGGAGACTCCATCCCCGCACCCCAACTGAGCTCAAAATCCTACTCAATGAGTCCTGGGCAGCTGCTAGCAACATACTGGACTGGGGCTGGTGAGATCTCCACTCAAATGATAGGACAACGTTACCTTCCCTTTCCTCTCTGCCTCTACCTGCAGAGGCTGGTGCTGTGGGGCAGGGATGCTGAGGAGGACAGCCCTATTTTGGGATATCCTCACACGAGGCAGCTCTCTCTTGGTTAAGACAAAGGGAAATTCCCCATTTGGCTCCTGGACTGTGGAACCTCCCTTTAAAGAAGTGAGCTTTGGCAGTTGTCTGAAAGAGCCCACAGGAAGGCCAGGGCCACTGCATGGGCAGACATTCAGTAGCATGGGGAAACCCCTGCCAGCCCTCAGCCCCCAGGGCTGGGAACAGAACTTTGGGGACTCAGAAAAGGGAAGGGAATAGCAGGAAGTGGCCTTTGGTAGTGGGACTGAGTACAGCTGGCCCTCTCTTGCTGGGGAGGGAGGGCACTTACCGCTCCTGATGAGTGCTTTCCCCAGATGAAGCAATTCAACACGAAGCAGATGCCAAAAACCACGCCAGGGTAGAGCGTTGCCGTCTGGGAGCAAGAGGGGCCAGGCTGAGGAGCTGCATCCAGGGCGCTCCCCCATCCCAGTGTGGGGGAGAAGTTCTCAACCCCTCCTTATCCTCTGGACTCATCTCAAGTATCATTCCTTCTAGAAAGTATTCCCTGACTCTCAGACTATGCAGACTCCCTGTTCTATGCCCTCTTAGGTCTCTGAAATTGCCCTTTCCTTGCTCTCATCTCAGTTTGTAATTGTGTATTCTTACTACCCAATCAATGTCTGCGTATCCCCAATAGACTGTGAGCTCCTTGGGAAGTGCAAGTCCAGCCTTTTCTCTAACGTACTCCCCTCACTTAGAACACAGTAGCTATTCAATATATATTTGCTGAATAAGTGAATGAATAAAACTTTACAAACATGTATGTCTGGGCCCCAAGCCAAACCACCTAGAATGATGGTTAGGCTTTAACTGAGCCTTGGGGATGGCAGACGCTGGGCTTTGAATAAGTCATCTCACATAATCCTCACTGCAGGTCTAGAAAGGGAGGACTAACATTATTCCTTTTAATGAGGACACTGAGGCCCAGCAATGTTGAATACCTCTCCCCACAGCCTCACACAGTCTGTTGAGGGGGGAGCAAGCTACAAACTTGGGCCCACGCTCTTGACATACTGTGGTGTACTCAGTCAGAATCTCTTGGGCTGGGGTCCAGGCACAGGGAACCAAAGCCACAGACTTACAGTTGAGTTGCCTCCTTGCCATGCAGTGACTACCAGGCCAGAGACCACCATGGCAGCCTGAGCATCCAGGTGGGTCAGTGACCACAATGACCAAGGCCCTCTGCAAGCTGGCGCTCAACCTCCACTGCCAGTTCCATCTTTGGCCCACCACTCCTTGTACCCAACAACTGGTCACTGCTTCTGCACGTTCCTATCCCTGGGCCTTTACAAAGGCCATCAACACTTGAGGGTATCTGCCTCCTGTGTGCTAGCACTGTAGCCTTACATGCTGTCTCTTTCCACCCACACAACAACTCTCACAGGCAGACGCAGCAATCTCAATTGGAGAGATGGGGAAACTGAGGCTCAGGTGCTAGTCAAAGTTATCAGCGAAGGAAAGAACAGAGCCAGGATTGGTCCTTCCAGAACCTAAGGCCCCTATGCTGGCTGCTTCCGTGTGAAACCCTCCTCTTTAAGGTCAGGCTCAAATGTCACTCCCTCTCTTCCTTTGTGTTCCTGTTTTACTCTGCTGTGTAGCAGAGACTTCCTCCTCCTCTGCCTTCCTGGCTGAAATTTACTGACTGGGCACTGTGCTAGACACCAGGGGTACAAACAGGAAAAAAGCAGACCCATGCATGGAGAATACACATAGCACTGCTTCACTCAGCCAAGTACGACTTAGCTTTTACCACGGCTCTGCCCAGCTCCTCTGGAGCACCAAGGACACTGAGGGCAGAATCAGGGGAGGCAGCAGCCTCCAGAGGAGGGATGCTGGAGCTCAGACTTAAAGGACGAGGTGACACCAACCAAGAGAGGAGGGTGAGGGGTGGCGTGGCACAGGCAAGGGCAGAGGAGAGAAAGCAGTTGGGCACCCACATTGCAGTGGGCTGTGGCAGAGGCCCAGGTGTGGAGGGAGGGGAGAATCTTGTGGGGAGACCACAGATGGCCAGGTCAGTCCAAGGGAGAGGCAAGAAGCCTCAATCTGGGCCAGAACCTCAGAGATGGAGAGATAGGAGGGGATTTGTGGATCATTTGGCAGGAAACCCTGCGACACTTGATGTCTAAGAAGAGGCGAGGCACGAGGGAGGAGGAGGATAGGCAGCTTCCTGGGTCTCTGGCCTGGGCGCCTGGATGAATGATGGGGCCACCAGACGCAAGGGGGAAGAGACTGGGTTTGGTTCAGGACCTGTCGAGGGAGAGCCTGGAGGGTGTCTGGAGGGAGACTTTACCAGGAAAGACTCTTATCAGGAGAGGGGAGTGGTGGATTTTATTCCTCTGTAGATACCTGGCTATTGGCACACAGTGGCCTAAGAAAAATGCTTGAATCATCAAGAATGTGGGAACCATTCTTTGATCCTTCCAGAGCAATCACCATCACAGCTCTTCTTTACTGAGGGCTTACTCTGTGCCTGAGGCCTGGCAGCCAGAACCAACAGCCTGAGCTCCCCTAGAGCTTTCGACAGCTGTGAGCATGTTTCGGAGTGCTGGCCATAGAGGCTTCTCTGAGTGTGGGCATCCAAGGGTGTCCCTGGTCCTCTAAGGGATTCACTGGCTCTGGGAGAAGCAGCTCAGGGGTCCCCAGGAGGTGAGGTCGACCCCTAGACTTGTCTGGCTTCTGTGGTCTTTTCTGTGGCTAAGATCTCTCCTAACCCCCAGGAGGACAAAGAGCAGGAGCTGTCCTCACGGAAGAAGAATGGAGGCACCAAAGTCTGGTGGACAGGCTGACAGTTAACATGGGCCTGGCCTCTTCTGTCTTTGGCTGGCTAGTCTCTCTTTACTCTGTTGGACAGGGTGTCTCCCAGCAGCCCTGCTGTTCTAAATCCTGCTATTCTGAAGCCCTAATTTCTTCTCTTGCTTGAGTCATTGGACAATGTAGATTAAAAATCACCTAAATTCAAATCCTGCATTTTACAGATGGGGAGTTAAGGCCCTAAGAGGTCTTGCTGCAAGCTTGAGGGTAAGAGCTCCATTTTCCTGACCCCTGGCCTGTGCTCCTCCTGCTACATCATGCTGATGCTCAGACTTCGGCCCCAAAATCTCCACCAGCGCCTGCCTATACTCTTCCTGAGCCAACCAGGAAGAAGCTTCTTAGCTCCCCACCAAACAGCAGGAGAAGGTTTAGAACACTTACACAGAAGGCTCCTTTCTTCCAGCGATGGCCTTTTAGAGTGCGGTACAGACGGCCAGCAGAAAATCCACCAAACACTCTGTGGAGAAATGGCAGGGATTCACACCAAGGGGACCTGTTAGCTGGAGTGAAGGAGGCTTGTGCCAGCCCCCAGGAGCCCACTCAGACACACCTACCCCATGAACATGAAGAGGAAGCAGGCTGTGGTCATGAGAGCTCCCCGGCTAGAGGGCGACAGCATCCCAAGCATGGCCACAACTGTAGAGGGAGGGAGGGCAGGGCAGAGAAAGTCAGGGGGGCTGATTGCCAGGTTCCCAGCCCCATCTTGGACAGGCTGACCAGGACACTGGGCAGAGGGGGCTAAATGAGGCTTCCTTCTCCCTTGGCCTCCTCAACAGCCTAGTCCCTTCCCCTCTACAGGAGAAGACTGGTCTTAGCTGGGGCTCAGAGGGGTGCAGCAGCTGCTGGGCTGCACCTGGCTAAATCTTCTCTGAAGCTTCCAGTCCACAAAGCACTTGCAACAAGCCAGGCACTGGGCTGAGTGCACCACAAATGTCGCCTCACTGATTCTGCCTTGTCAACTGTGCAAGGTGGTGATCAGTTTCCCCCCTTTCTCAGACAAGGAAACTGAGGCTCACAGAGGTTAAGTGGCCTGTCCAAGGTGACAAAGCTTGGATTCATGAGGCTGAGATACAAATCTAGGCAGACTGATTCCAGAGCTATCTGAAACTACTATATATTAGTGGGTTTTTCTAAGATTAAAAAAAGACCTGATTCCAGTTCTGATCCTGGTACTGACTTTGGGTAAGTCACTTACCCTCTAACTACAAAAGGCTCATCTCACAGCAGTGATGGGTGGCTTCCTTGATGGAGTGGACATGGTGGGTGGGCTCTGTAAATGGTGCTAGGAAGGAGGAGTTGGTAAATGGTCCTGGGCAGGGGCTATTGCTGGGGTGGACAGCTGTCTGGCCCAGACATACTGACATGTCCACGTGGTGCTGAGACTTCAGCTGAGCTTGGTCCCCTTCTCCAGGGAGAGAAGCCCACCCTCCTCTCCTTGAGGCACATGGAAGAGGTGGCCGTGCCCTCCACACCCAGCCCCGCTGAGCCCACTCACAGATGACAATGAGGATCATACAGAAGAGCTGAATGCCTGAGCCCAGCAGGGAGCTGAGGATCATGGGGTACTGGGGGGGCCTGAAGACATCACCGTGCACCAGCTTCCACCCAGACTCCTCCATGGTATCTTCCTGCAGCAAAAGAGCCAGAGAGTGAGGCTGGAGGCAGCTCCTCCAAGGACCATCCCCGAGGACCCAGGCCCCCTCAGCTATCAACCAGCTCTGCTCTGACACAGGAGTGCAAGTGATGGGAGGCCACAAACACGACACCAGTAGCTGCGTAAAGGAAAATCTCCCCAAATTCCACAAACCGAGTGTTTAGGAAAATAATGTAACACATCAACACAATAAAATATTAACTGTAATAGTTCTTGGATGGTGACCTTTGAAGCAAATTTTTTTTCTGATTATAAAAGAAATTAAATATTCTTATTTGTGTAATAAAAAATAAGTAAAAAAGTTTTGGTAGGCCGGGTGCGGTGGCTCACGCCTGTAATCCTAGCACTCTGGGAGGCTGAGGCGGGTGCATCATTTGAGCTCAGGAGTTCCAGACCAGCCTGAGCAAGAGTGAGACCCTGTCTCTACTAAAAAATAGAAGGAAATTAGCTGGACAACTAAAAATATATAGAAAAAATTAGCTGGGCGTGGTGGTGTATGCCTATAGTCCTAGCTACTCAGGAGGCTGAGGCAGGAGGATCACTTGAGCCTAGGAGTTTGAGGTTGCTGTAGCTAGGCTGATGCTATGGCACTCTAGCCCGGGAAACAGAGTGAGACTCTGTCTCCAAAAAAAAAAAAAAAAAAAAAATTTTGGTATATGGCATGAAATTCAAATGAACAAAAAGCAATAAATATTACGGAAAAAATTTAAACAGAAAGATGTTAAAAAATGATTTATACTCCCAATTAAGGGTATTGCTGTATTGATATATTTCCTTCAATCTTTTATGTATGTATATGTTTATATGTATGTTTTAAACAATGAAATTGGGATCATACTGAGTACTTTTGTTATTTTCAGTTGATATTTGATTGTAAACATTTCCTCATGTCAATACATACTCTTTGAAATTATATTTCAAAGCTGCAATAAGTATTTCTAGACCAAGTCTTTGTGTTTTTCAATATTTCCTTAGGAAAATTCTAGAATAATTTCTGTGTCAAAGCAAGTTGCCTATTTTACAGTTCTTGATATGTACCACCAATCACTTTTCAGAAAACTACCAATTTACACTTGCATGGGTAGTATGGGAAGGTGCTTATCCCATGTTAACCTTACCAACAATTAGTACTATTTAAAAAAATCTGTGCTAATTTGATGGTCCAAAATGGTCTTATGATTATTTGAACCTGCATTTTCAGGAGTTATTCCTGAGGTAAAAAACAGTTTTTCACATGCTTATGTGCCATGTGTAGTTCCTTGTCTATAAAGTTTCTGTTCATCATTACATTAGAGATTTTAGGTTTTTGGTTTTTCTTCCTGAAGAGATTTTATACAAATTCTTTCAACTATACTACTTTTTTTAAGTTTGTTGCAAATATTGTTTTGCTACTTCCTTTTTCTGTTTTGTCTATGTATCTGACAGGCAGAATAGTTTTTAAAATATTAATGTCAATCAATCAACTTTTCTTTCTATGATTTCTTCCATTGCTTTTACGCTTGGAAATTAGAAACCTCATCCTCATCATTTTGGGTGATTAAAAATATTTTCTCCTTTTTACCTTCATGAGGTTTCCTCTATGAGTGATAGCAGACACATACACCCCTCCCGGTGTGGTAGACCCAGAGCCCTATTGCTAGACTGCCCTCCCTCTCCAAGTCCATCCCTCCCCAGCCAAGACCTCGTACAATGTCATCCTCCTTGTTGTAGTTGGCGATATCTTTCCGGAGGGTCCGAATGATAATCATGCTCAGGATGCCTGAAACAGACAGGGGTGGGGAGGAAGAGTTGTTGGCACTGCCAGCAGTCCTCTGTGCCCCATGCCCTCCTGGGCTTGGTGTTTTGCTGGCGTGCATGGCTTGTTCCAGTAGGAACTGGCTATCCAGGACCTCAGGTCCTCTTCTAGGCGGAGCTCCACTCCAGCTGTGCACCCCACCAAGGGAAGGGTGCACAGAGGGACACTGCCCGGGCTGGGGAAAGGAAGTGCCACTGGGATGGTTGGGGGTAGCCAAAGGATACCGCTTTTTGTTCTAAAGAGCATCCCAGCTCTTCCATGGCTTGATCCTGCCAACTTCTCCAGCCTCCTCTCTTCCAGGCTCACTTCTCACTCTACCTCTGGTTATCTCTGCTTTGAGCCACCTACTAGTTCATAGCCTCGTGGCTCTCTTACCTCCATGCCTTTGCCCAGGCTATTCCTTTTGTCTGAATGCCCCACCCTACCCTAACTGACTCATATTCATGCTTCAAGACTCACCAGGGACATCTTCAACTCTCAGTACCCCTGCAAAAGTTCAGAAATCCCCCATCCCCATTTTATTTCCCTATTTCCCTCTCTAGGCAGCAGTGCAGTGGTTAGGAGAATGGGCTGCATGACTTTGAGCTCACTTAATGTTTTTAGGCTTAACTCACGAGGCTTTAAGGATTGAGGTGTTTGTACAGTGCTTAGGACAGCAGCTGGCCCCTTAGTGTTTAATAAACAGTAGGTGGCATTATCTTTACTTCTCACATGATACTGAAACAATCAGTGTCATTCCACCTCTGCCCACCACCCTCTCGCCATCTAGCTTCTTGCCAAGCTTATCTTACTGCAGGGGCATGACCCTCATTAGAACAGTCTTTACCTGGATCTCTGAATGATGGCTCTTCCTCCTCGTTCAGAGAGGCCTTCCCTAAAGTAGCATTCACCCTTTCCTCAACTGTTATGTATTTGGTCACCCTGTTTATCTGCTTCATAGCACTTATCCCTATATGGAACGCCACTATTTACTTGCTTTTTTGTTTCTCTCCCACCACTAGGGTACTGACTCTGTGAAGGCAGAGACTGGGGTAGGCTTGTTCCACACCACATCCCCAGCATCAGGCATAGTGCCTGGTACAGAATGAGCAACACCAAGGTCTCACTGGATCAGTGAATGCATGCATGTGCAGGTGGATGCCTCAGTCACTCAACCCCAAAGTCGTCCTCTGCACCCTTCAACCACAGGTCTCTCACCTGACAGGAAGAAGACCACCACAACGGAGTTAATGATAGAAAACCAGTGGATCTGCACATCACTCATGGTCAAGTAAGTGTCCCAGCGAGAGGCCCACTTGATGTCACTTTCCTGGGAGTTGGGAGGAAGCATGCAGAGTCAGGCCTGCCCAGACCAGAACCCTCCTCCCTTGCCTGTGAGCTCCAGCCCTACTCACCTCCCAGTGTACAGAGTAGGTGAAGTACAGCTGATTCTCCTTGCTGGGGTCAATTTCTTGGGGTGAGGAGTTGGTACCCTCAGGCAGGGTGCATGAACTCTTTTCATCTGTTTTGAGATCTGTGAGAGACAGAGACTCAGTCTGTTCCTGTGGCAGTCAGTGCCACTACCCAAGGGTTGTTTCGGGGTTGAGACTGCCTGCTGCTGGGACCCTGGCCTCTAAGGTCTGAGCGGAGGCTGGGAGCAGTGGGCAAAAATGGATTTTAAAAATTAGGCTGGTCTCGGTAGCTCATGCCTATAATCCCAGCACTTTGGGAGGCCAAGGTGAGAGTTTCACTTGAGATCAGGAGTTTAAGATCAGCCTAGGCAACATAGTGAGAGCCTGTTTCTACAAAAAATAAGAAAAATTAGTTGGGCATGGTGGCATGCCTGTAGTCCCAGCTACTTGGGAGGCTGTGGCAGGAGGATTGCTTAAGCCCAGGATTTTGAGGCAATAGTGAGTTATGATGATGCCACTGTACTCCAGCCTGGGTGATGCAGCGAGACCATGTCTCTAAAAAACAAAACAAAACAAAAACCAAAAAAACCTCAACAAAAATTATATTCCCCAGGGCCCTGACCTTCCAAAGGCCTAGGGACTGCAGAGAGGCCTGTACAAGAGAGGTCTGAGTTTGAGTCCCTCCTTTAGTCAATGAGTCTCCCTTCATTAAACTCAAACACTGACTTACTCATTCAGTCAGTCCCATTTAACACACAACACAATACTGATTCATTCCGTCATGTGTACTCACTTAGTTCATCTCCAAAGTCCCAGCACTTTAGTAATTCAATCACTCAGATGCTTTCTCCATTCATTTCCTCACTTTTTCATCCTGTCATCTGTCCTTTCATTCAACCAACTCTAATAAGCACCAACTATGTGCCAGGTACTGTGCTGAGTGCTGGAGATAAAATGGTGAGGAAAGGAGACAGAGACTCCAAGCTCTCAAAGAGCTGGTGGGGGAGCAGATGATCTCAAAACTGTCATGTACACAAATGTAGAACTGTGTTCAGGACACAAATAGTAAGAGATGCAGTATGGTGCTGTTAAAGTACTGGATCTATGTTTCAGACTTCTGTGTCCAATTTTGTTTGAAAGGTAGGTTCTGCAGCTTAAAAAAAAAAAAGCCAGAAAACCACCACTGTGGACAAAAGGCTGGGCTTACTGCTTAATTGGAGAACTCGCTGTGGTGAGTGAGGGCTGGTAGGTGAAGTGGCACTGAACCAGGTCCTGTGAGGCCCAGCAGGACTAACCTGGGCTCTCAAACTGCAGAACAACGGCTGATCCTGGGCAAATTCTAGTCTATGCCAATCACTCCCATAGAGGGAGAGAAACAAAGAAACCTGCTGCCCAACAGCTCTGTCTGGGTCCTTGCCCCTTGTTCTTCAACCCAGAATGAGCTGGCTGGTTCTTGGGAAGAGGATCCACCAAGCCCCAACCTGCTGTTTGGTCTTGGCCATGTCACTAACCTTTCTGAGCCTCTGGTTTCTTAGCTATTATCACTACATGTCTACTTCCTGTAGTTGCTGGGAAAGGGTAAACTAATAAGGTACCTAGTCTGTGCCACAGCAGATGTCAGACTGTCAGCTTTCCCCTCAACCCCACCTTCTCTAACAGGATATCATGACTCTACCTCGGCTGGACTCATACACCACACCTGAGCCTGTTAGCCAGCTCAGGAGTGTGAGGCGTGAGAAGACCCTGGGTATGGAAGCCCAGTCCTGCCCCTCTGGTCACACCTCCCCACTCACCCTCCAGCCTGATGCTCTGGGGAATCACCTCGAAGCGGACGACACGGTATGTGTGCTCCTGGTCCTCTTCCATATCCTCCCGGTGGTAGTAAAGGATGAATGAGAGGTGATTGTGCAGGTAGATCTAAAATGGAGCAACAGAGAACAAAACAACTAATAGCAGGAGACAATCAGAAAATCACTCAGGGAGACTACCCAGGTGTCAGGTCCCTCCCCTCACCCAGCATGCCTGCCTGTACCAACCTTCCAACAACACTGTTCTCCTCTTATCACTGCCCTGCTCAGAAACCCTCAGGGGCTCCCTAGAGCATAACAGATAAAAGCCCAATTCTCTTAGCCTGGCATTCAAGGCCTTCTATCATCTGACTTTAATATGCCTGGCTGTCATCA
The DNA here is from genome assembly GCA_008086735.1 of Cheirogaleus medius. Lineage (NCBI taxonomy): Eukaryota > Metazoa > Chordata > Mammalia > Primates > Cheirogaleidae > Cheirogaleus > Cheirogaleus medius. The sequence continues at coordinate 31,257,356 of VBSM01001118.1, read as the reverse complement.
TCTTTTAAGTCACATGAGCTCACCGGCCTCCCAGACCCTCCCTACCTTACATCTCTCTTTATCATATTCACTCCAACTAGAATGCCACCCCAACTCCATTCTGCAAAAGCCTACCTATTTTCAAGGCCCACCTTCTCCGTGACAACGTAAATGCACAATGAGCTTCCTCTGAACTCTACTGGTATTAACAGTCAGTGGAAGGCAATCGGTACTTAAGATCCAGGGTCTTACACTGTCAGTTCTCTTCCTAATTAGGACAGAAGCCCTTGCAGGACAGGCTGTGCTTCAAAAGAAATGTTTTTGTCTTTTACTTCCTAAGTAATATGTACTCAGTTCAGAAAATCAGAAAGATTAAGTAAAGAGAATCACAGTTATAATCCTCATCATTATTAGCTTATTCTCAGGGGCTATGCTGTGAAGTGCTCACACAATCTGATTTTCTCAGCATAACAAACCTAGAGGGTGGCCATCCTTATTAGATACATTTGACAGATAAGGAATCACAGGCTCAAGGTCGCTCAGACAACCAGTAACTGGTGGAGGCAGGATTCAAACCCTGGGAGACCGCATGCTCTTGACCACAACTTAGCCCTCTCTCCTACATACCAATAAAGTGCCAGATTTCTTTTTTGTTTTAATCTTATAAAAGGAATCTGACTTTTTAGGGACTGTGCCTTCACCTCCACGTAGCATCTACCAGAGCCTTGCCCAGAGCACTCAGACCTCTGACCGACCATCATGTTCAGGGACACGAGGAGAAACCCGCCTTGGTGATCCCCATATTTTCTGTTACGAGCCTACAGCTGAATATTTCCCCCTTCTCTGAGCCCTCAGTGTTCCTGACTCGTTAGGTGTGGCTCCCCAGCCCTGTGAACACGCCAAAGACACTATACCTTGTTGACATCCATGAAGCCGAGCCGGTAGCCATGTTCAAACTGCACATCTTTTTCCTTCTTCTTGTCATCGCTGTCTCGGTTGGAGTAGAGCTCCAGCCGGGTGGCCACAGGCAGGTTGTCAGCAATGCTGGAAACCCAAGGCCCCGCTCAGTCCCTCTGCACTGCCTTTCCCATCAGTGCCCTCCCCTATGTGACTCTGAGGCCAGTAGGGAGCGGAGGACAACTTACAGGTGGACATAGTAGTCTTCTGTGATCCGCTCGGCCACGAGCCGGCTCTGCTCCACTGTCAGGGTCACGGGCTTGTTGGACTGGCCACACAAAACTTCACACTTCTTCTCACTGTTCATGAGAACCTGGAAAGGGGTGTTGACAATCCGATCCCCTCTCAGCACCTCTCCTGCCATAAGAGAGACAGATCCGAGCTCAGAGCTTCAGCCCTGAGGTTGCTGAGGTCAGCAGAGTCACAGAAATGCAGGACTGCAGGGCAAAATGGACTTCCAAGGACTTCAGCAGTACCCAAGCCTGGCAGTGAATGCCCTTCCTATCTGTTCAAGTCTAGCTGGCCCAGCTAACCCCCACCTGTCACCTGCCCCTCTTCCTTTGTGCTCTAGTACCGTTGGACCCCTCAGAGCTCATCGAACATATCACACCCTTCCATGCGGCTGGGCCTCAGTCACCTCCTTTGCCTGGATTGCCATTCCCTGCCCCATGCTCCTAGCTGCAAACTCAGCTTCCATTTCACTCTCTCCGGCAAGTCCTTCCTGACTCCTTCAGGACAAGCTCATCACTTCCTCCTCTGATTTCCCTCTGTGCCAAAGGAGCATCAGGCAGTGAAGAGAGAAGGCTCCAACTCCAGACCACTTGCTACTGCACCCTGTCTCTGCCACTTATTAGCTTAGCAATCTTGGGAAGTCACTCTACCTCACTGAGCCTCAATGTCCTCATCTGTAAAATGGGTAATAACAGTACTCACCTCATAGGGTTACAGTGAGAAATAAAGGAGTTAATCTAAGTAAACTACTAGGCATAAAGCAGACAAGCAACCAATACTAATTTTATTATTAGCACCTTTTCATATGTCAATGATGTTACTTTGTATGATGTTTCGATATATTTATGTTTCTAGCTCTGCTATCTATGAGCTCTTCAAGGGTAGATTGTTTCCTATTTATCCCTGTGTCTTTAGATCCTGGTTTAGGCAGGGAGGGAAACACGGTGAATCCAGCACCTGAAGTTTTTATCCAAAACATCTTTTTACTTAACAAACTGGCATGCCCCTTGTGTGCCTGTTGCTTCACATTAACCTGCTGCCAGACCTCATGTTAACAGGCACTGAGCAGTTAGAGATTGTCAACTAAACCCAATGGCACTTTCATTCTGAGCCATTCAACAACTGATTCTACTGTGATGATGTGACACTGGGGCAAGCTGAAGACCAACCAGAGCCAGGACTAACACCTCCACATGCACTTGGTCTAACACTTGCCCATCAGTATGGATCCACTTCCTACGGCACTCTCTGCCTAGCCATCTAGTCATTCATTCATTCATTCCCTCACAAACACGTATTGGGTACCCACTACATGCCAGGCCCTGAAGATACAAAGTTGAACAGACATACCCATAGAGCTTATGTTCTAGTGAAAAGACAGTTTGATTAAATAATCAGCAAAATGAGAATTTATGGTATAAATTACTGTAGACATGGGGGAATAGGTCTAAGAAAGCTTCCCTGAGGAAATGGTACTTGAAGTGAGCTCTACAGGAAGAGAAAACTTTAACTAGGCCAAGAGATAAGGGAAGAACATTCTAGACAGAAGGAACAGTATGTGCAAAGGCCCCGTGGGGGTAGGGGTTGGGGGAGCAGTAAACTTGAGAGGCCTGTGTGGCTGCAATGCAGAGCGCTGGGGAGAACGACTGGGTGATGTGGAGAGGTGGGCCAGGGCTGGTCCTCAGGGGGCCTATGAGCCACACATAGTTTGATCTTTACCTAGAAAGCAACAAAAGCCAATGAAGGTTTCTGACTGGGTTGGGGGAAGACTTATCTGGTTCTGGTGACAGAAAGGTGGCTCTGGCTGTTTTGTGAAGAAAACAGAGGAAGCAAGGAACTGGCTGGGGGTGATGGCAGTCAGTCATGCAAACGAGTGATGCTGGTGGCTGGAACAGAGGGTAGTGAGGGTGGAGAAGAGGACACAGACTCAAGAGCTACTGAGGAGGTGAAATCTAGGGGATCTGGTGCTGACTGGATACAAAGGATGAGTGAGGATGGTGCATGTTAGGAATGCCCTGAGATTTCTACAACCAGGTTCTAGGCAGGAAAACAAAGAACAGCAAATTTAGATTGAAGGCATTTTCAGTTTTGTTTTTTTTTGAGACAAAGTCTCGCTTTGTTGCCCATGCTTGAGTGCCGTGGCATCAGCCTAGCTCACAGCAACCTCAAACTTGTGGGCTCAAGCAATCCTTCTACCTCAGTCTCCCGAGTAGCTGGGACTACAGGCATGTGCCACCACACCTGGCTAATTTTTTCTATATATTTTTAGTTGTCCGGCTAATTTCTTTCTATTTTTAGTAGAGACGGGGTCTCGTTCTTGCTCAGGCTGGTCTCCAACTCCTGACCTGATCCTCCCATCTTGGCCTCCCAGAGTGCTAGGATTACAGGCATGAGCCACTGCGCCCGGCCTGGCATTTTCAGTTTGACATGTCAAGTGGGGAGTTAGATATCAACATTTAAGGCTCAGAGGAGAGGTCAGGGCAGAGGGGGAAGTTGTGAGTCATCAGCACACAGAAGGTAAGTGGCAGGGCCACGAGCTTTGCTGCTGTAGAGGGCGACACTCAGCTGTGCAAAACAGAAGCCCTGGCAAGAGATGCTTCAAGTGTGGATGAGGACGGGGAGGCAGTCCACCTCTCATGTACTCACCATTAAATTGGTACTAATCGATCAAAACGTATGTGCACATATGGAAGTAACATTCACTGGGTGTTGGGCATGTGGGGGGGGAGAAGGGGATGGGTAAATTCACACCTAATGGGGGCGGTGCATGCTGTCTGGGGGATGGGCACGCTTGTAACTCTGACTCGGGCAGTGAAAAAGCAATTTATTAATATGTAACCAAAGCATTTGTACCCCTGTAATATTCTGAAATTTTAAAAAAATACATTCCACAAAGGAATTCTTAAAAAAAAAAAGAATATAAATAACATATAAAAATTGAGCTATCAAAAAAAATTTATGTATGCAAAGAAAATTCAATCAACATTTTCAACAAAACAAAATTATTAATCATAAATTTAAAATTTGAAGAAGCTTACAGTAAATTTCATAACTAATTCCAAATAACCATATTGGGGGGAAAAAAACCTTTATCTTTGAAATGTGCCTGTGACAGGTTATCACAAACATACACAGGTAAGAGATGATTTTGTGACTGTTACCAGGATGAATTATTCTGCCTTTGTTATCTTTTGATGCTGAGAGCCAAATCTAAAAATTTGCTTTACTATACATTATGTAAACATTGTGTAGCTGTTATTCTATTTTTTCAGAAATATTATTATTTTTAAAAGTAATTTTGAGTAGAATTTTCTATAGGCTCACCAGTATAATAAAATCAAGCTATGCATGAATAAATATTTCTAAAATTTTTAAAAAAAGAAGTGTGGATGAGGCCACCCAGGAGAGGAAGAGGGTGAGGAGGGGCCTGGATGAAGGCCGCTTTCCCCTCTGCCCTATTCTGGAATCCTGGCAATGTAGGTGAGCATGCAAAACCCAGGCATGGACTGTCCAGTTAAGAGCAAGGACATGGTAAGACATCTGCATAGCCCACTGTTGAAATGTATTTCACAGATGACAAAGCTCAGGATGACAGGGGGTTAGTGGCTTGCCCATGACCATATGAGGGGCTGTGGTAATGCTAAACCCCTGGGCTCTTTCCTCTACATCACGTCCTCCTACCCACTTCTCCGGTCAACAACGATCTTGCTTGAGGAGAAAAACAACCACTGAGAGGGGAACAGGGCTACAGACCAAGTACCACCAAGTAAGGTGGTATCACTTCTTGATATTTAGAAATCAAATTTAACCCAAGAAAGAGGACATACTGGTCAGGAATGGCTCTTTTCTAATACAGAAGTATTCCTTTTAACAACAAGCAAGAAGTCATGAATGTGGACCCTCTAAGAGAGCATGATGTAGTACTCCAGATCATGTGCCACAGCTGCTCCAACGCACACACCATGACACGAATCTCCATTCATGGGACAACCATGAGCACTGCCCTCAGACAGCCCAAATGATCCTTTCTGGAGAAGGCAGCCTGGGACCACAGAAAGAACTCTGGCTTTAGAGTCAAAAAACCTGTGTTAAATCTCAATTCTTCCACCTACTGGCCATGAGACTCTGAACGAGTCTTTCAAACCCTTGAATTTGCCGTTCCCTCTACTATGAAATGAGGATGATCATATTCAGCTTACGGAGTTACAGTGAGACTCTAGGAAGATAGTGCACAGAGTGTGATGCTTAAGTGTCGATGAGGACCGGGAGGCAGTCCGCCCTTCATGTACTCACCATTGGTACCAATCAATCAAAACTTATGTGCACATATGGAAGCAACATTCACTGGGTGTTGGGCAGGTGGGAGGGGGAAGAAGGGGATGGGTAAATTCACACCTAATGGGGGTGGTTCCTAGGGCTCTGCCATTTACTAGATGAGTGACCTGGGGCAAGTGACTTCACCTCCTTGTGCCTCACTTTCCTTATCTGTAATAAGGAGATAGTAAGAGACTGTACCTCAGGGTTGTTGTGAGAATTAAATGAGTTAAAGCACAGAAATGCTTAGAACAGTGTCCAGCGCATAAGAAGAGTCCTACAAGCATTAATTGTGGTGGTGGTAATGATGATGATGATGTAGAGTTTTTACATTTTTACATCTTTCCATTACAATGATTGGCTTGCAATTGAACAGACATTCAGTCAAAGATGTTTTTGTTCCACTTAGGTAGGACATTAACATTTCCCAAATGCCTACTATGTGTCAGGTCCTGGGCTAGAAGCTGAGAAAGGAATATAAGACATAATTCCTTGAGTCAAAGAGCCCTTAGGTGATGAAGGGAAATATTATACAACGACAGACCGAGATGCAGTATGGCAGATGATGTTTATACACAGAAGTCTCCATTTCTATGAGGCAGGAACATTCCCCAGCTTCATGCAAGATTCAGCAGAGGTTCAAAGAGGTTAAGATCATCTAGTATCACACTGAAGTATGCTTAACTGCAGAGCCCTGGACTCCCAAAGAATCCACACTAGCTCCCAGGGGAAGGGAGAAGCAGCTGTGAGGGACCTGGTATCAGGACCCTGGAGGACCAAGTGGGTCCGGCTTCCCAGGCAAAGGCAAGGTGGCGAGAGCACAGAGTGTGGAGAGGAAAGAAGGGAAATGGCAGGCAGGCAGGCAGGAGGAGGCAGGCAGGCATCAGCATACAGATGGTCAGTGGCAGGGTCACGAGCTGCACCACTGCACAGTCAGTGGAAGCCAGCCCAGGCTCTGAGGCCAATCTCTGTTTGATACCACAAGGCAAGATATAGGCAAAGCTGGTGTTTGAGGGAGGTGGTGCAGCCCACTTTTGGTTAAACTAGTTCCAAGGCCTGTCTCCAGCTGGTCCAGGTCCCCTAATACCTGGCAGAGATACATTTATCAGCTAGGGGTTCTGGAAACATCTGTGCCATGGGTAGCCCTGACAGAGAAGGCAGCCCTTTCAGGGGCCTGCTCTCGCCTTTCTCCTTCCTAAGGTATAAGAAAAGAAGAAAGTCTTTTAAGTTCCTTGAGTTCAGGAAGAGCATCTCTCCATGCTTTTATCTCCAGGACTTAACATGAAGGCAGGCATAGCAGAAGCACTAATAACCATTTCCTGAAGAGATGCCTCCAAATCCTTTTCCTTTAAGCCTGAAATTCTACCAAATGGAGAATTATTTAAATTAGAATAAAATGGCTACTATTTATGGAATACTTATACCAGACACTGTGCTGGGTGTCTCATATTATTTGAGGCAAGTCTTGCACAGCTTAGCAAGAACTATGGTGACTTCTCTACTTGCGTTTAGAGCAGAGATAATCACTCACTCTTTCCATCAAAAGCAGAGATGACAAAAGCCAGGAGAGAGGAGAAATCTAGAAATCCAGACAAAGCTTGTCTGAGTAGAAGCCAAGGGCTCCATCTCTAAAGCCTGACTGCTTGGATTCAAAGCCCAGCTTAGCCATTAACGTTAGTATAACCACAGCCAAGTCACTTAACCTACAAAATGGGAATAAACACAGCAACTACCCCTTCAAGGTCATTATGAGGCTTAAACAAACTAATAGGTATGTAAACTATGTATAATGGTGCCCAGCACATAGCAAGGCTAATTGCTATTATTGTTATAAAATCATATTGGGTTCCCCTTGGGGACAGGTTGACAGCAGTATAAAAGCAGCACTTACCCAAATTCTCTGCCTTATAGGTGATTTTGCTGGGCTGGCAGAAGGGCAGTGAGTAGTATTCATAAGGTAGCTGAGTTCGAGAGCTGGTGAGCTTCACAGCCTGGTAGGAGAAGAGAGGTTGTTGTTCCACCAACCAGCAGAAACCAATAATCCTCCCTGGCACCCACAAATCTTTAGTACATTTGGTAATAGTATCTAATAGGCAAACTAATTGTAGCAGACATAATTATAAGTATACTATATACTGTACTGCCCACAATTCTGAATTAATTCACATTTCATTAATTTTAGATTGCATTACACATTTAAACTCAAAACCAAATTCAATATACAAAATTTTGCACATATTGCTATCCTTTGACCTGATATTTTTACTTCTGAGCATCTTTCCTAGGGAAATAACTTCAAAGAGGGAAAAAGAGCCTTTCACAACAAAGAAGTTCACTTCTGATTCATAACCATAGTGGTCTTCTTCAGTTCCTTGAGCCAGTCAAGCTCTGACCCAGGCCTTGAACCTGCTGCTCCTTTCTGCCCTACTCTGTGCACATGTGGCTTCTTCTCACATTTAGGTCTCGGCTGAAATCCTGACCTCTGAGTCCTGCCCTAAACAGCGTATCTAACGGAACTCCCATCATGCTCTACTTCAACACTGTTTCCTTCACTGCATGTCTAAGATATAATCATTTTGTTTACCTATTTTTTTAAAAAATCACTTTCTCCCACTATAATCTAAGACTTAAGCTCCATGAGGGCAAGGACCATGTCTGCCTCAGTTACCTCTGTAACCCCAGGGCCTTAGAGCTAGGTACAGAGTAGGTGCTCATTAGATGTTTGCTGAATGAGAGAAGACAGAAAACCAAAAAACAACTAAAGGCCCCTACAATGGAAAATTGATCAATAAACTATGATATATTTATTTAATTAAATATTATGTGGCATTAAAAATAAGGTTTAAGAAGATGATGGAGGGCCAGGCGCGGTGGCTCACGCCTGTAATCCTCACTCTGGGAGGCCGAGGTGGGCGGATCGCTCAAGGTCAGGAGTTCGAAACCAGCCTGAGCAAGAGCGAGACCCCATCTCTACTAAAAATAGAAAGAAATTAATTGGCCAACTAAAAATATATAGAAAAAATTAGCCGGGCATGGTGGCGCATGCCTGTAGTCCCAGCTACTTGGGAGGCTGAGGCAGAGGATTGCTTGAGCCCAGGAGTTTGAGGTTGCTGTGAGCTAGGCTGACGCCACGGCACTCACTCTAGCTCGGGCAACAGAGTGAGACTCTGTCTCAAAAAAAAAGAGAAGATGATGGAGAATGTTTAGGAAATGATGCAAGCACACAGGATATAGCACTAGAAATGGTAGTAATCACAGGAAACCCCCAAACCACAGATAATATCAAAATGTTACAAAAAATAAAATTTTAATCTAAATATAACTAAAATTATTTTTACCATTTAGGAACTATTGACCATTCCTCATACTCCATCTAAAAGTATAAATAATTTTTAGAATCCAGGTCTATAACCCTTATTTAAAACTCTTGCTTTGGAATTAGGAATTTTCCAGGTTTTAGAAGGGTAATGTGGTACACATACCATAGGTTTCCTAATACTATCAGCTGGGGCTGGAGCAGTACCTCATGTTCAACGACTATTTGTACAGAGAAATGCAAAAATATTCATACTCAGTGGGGTAAGTCAATAAACAGCTTCATGTTCAGGTCAGCTCTTGCCTCCAATGAGCTTAGAACAATTTTGAATTTCAGAGCTTTTTGGACCTCTATTAAGCGTTACATGAATTGCTCGAGAAAAAAATGGTCAAAATTTGTCATCTGTTGGAATAATTTTGTGTTTCTCAGCATTCTCTCTCTGGACAATCAGAAAAGAATCCATATTATAAAGAGATGAGTCCCACACCTTTATGTTCCCTCCCACTCTCTCTCTTCCCACATCCTCAGCTAGGCAGGACAGGAAGCCAGAGCAACCACCCATAGCCCCTCTGCCACAGCTTTGCTCTGTGGGGGCTTTTGGCAGAGGCAGTGGGAGGAGGCTACTGCAGTGGTTAAGAGATAGGGCTCTGGACTAACCCTATGTCTTCCTCACCATGTGACCTTAGGCATGTTGATTTGTTTCCCTGGGTCTCAGTTTCCTAATCTATAAAATGTACAGGAAATCCATAAAACATATAGAATTCACCTCAGAGGGTTCTTGGAAGGCATCCTGAGCTAAGCCATGCATAATGTCTGGCATGTAAATAACCTTCAATAGGTGTTATTTTACTGCATGTAGATTTAAATAAGAAACAAAACTTGTAAAGTTGTAACATTTCACATGGAAATGCTGCCTAATCTTCACCAGCTTCAGAAATCTGACCTTTGCCGATGCTGCAATAAAGTGTTGTAATTTAAAAAAATAAAAAAATAAATAAATGTTATTTTAATTACTGTTCTTGCAAGTTACAAGTCTGGCTGCCAAGGAAGAGAGATGTTTACAATATATGAATAATATGAGCAGATGCTATGAGTTATGCAGAGAAAGTTGGTAACAGCGAGGAAGATAGAGTAGATCAAAGAGGGAGGCAGAGGTGCCAAAGAGGAGGCAGGTGGAGAAAGACAGAGATGCAAAAAGAGATGGGCAAGGACACATACACAGAGAGGGAAAAGAACGTTCGAGAGCAAAAGTGAGAGTGAGAAAGAGATAGAGATGCAAATATACACAAGCACACACAGAGACAGAGAAAGAACCAGAAATGGAGAGGATATAAAGAGCCAGAGGTACAGGGAGAGAGAGATGAAGAGGCAGGGCTTCTGAAGACACTCTAGGACACTCAACTTCCAGGCTGTGCAGTGCGCAGTGAACCTTTTCTCCCAGGACAGCTGGATGGACATGCACAGCTCCCCATGGTCGTCTAGCCAGGCTGCCTAGTACAGAGGTTCCAGCAGCTCAGGAACACACTTACCTTGATCTCTACAGGGTCGTTCTGGTGGAAGTTGATTGGCGCGACCCCAGGGACATAGAAGGCGCTTGATTCACATGTGAGAGAGAGAAGCAGCAAGGACCACGGCAACCAATCCTGCTTGGAAGAAGAGAGGCCACAGGTGAAATTGGGGAAAGAAGTGAACATCCCCTGGGACAGATCAAGTCACACCACCTTCATGTCTGCTTTACCTGACCCAGTGTTGTATTCTGCTCCTGGAGCCTGAGGACCTAATAAAGGTTGCCTCCCAAATGCCCCCAAGAGCACCACAAGATAATTCTGCACTTCAGGAATGAGCCACAAAATGGGTCAACTAATTAATATTTGAGCAAAAGGGAAAACTGTCAAACAGGAGCCACATCTCCCCATTTCTGGATCAATCTTTTAAACATTTTATGGTGTATCACTCCCCAGAATAGCCAGTGGAAATAAAGGCCCACTACATTCCATTAATTCCCATTTCTCCTTATAGCAACAGGCTCACTTTGTCAGGAAGTTTCTATGTTACCAATATATTTTCCCATAAGCTTCTCCAAAACTCTTCTGGCCTCTCATCACCTCCCACTCTCCTCCTCACTCAGCTCCAGCCACACAGGCCTCTTTGCTGTCCCCTGACAAGAAGCCTTTCTCCACCCCTCAGGCCCTTCATCTTCATGGTTCCCTCTACTAGAATGCCCTAACCACAGACACCTGCATGGCTCATTTCTGTCCTTATTTCATTTGGGTCTCTAACATCACTTCCTCCAAGAAGCTGCAATTGACACTCTATCTGAAGAGCATCCTCAGGGCTCCAATTATCCATGTCTCCAGCCCCTTGCCCTACTTTATTTCTCTTCATGGACTTATCTACTTGACATGTCTGATATGCATTTGTTTACTTGTGTATTGATGTCACTTCCACTTGAATGTAGTCTCTGTGGGAGCAGGGACTGTATCCCCAGTACCGCGTGAATGAACAGTGCCTAGCACTGAGTGAGCACTCAGTAAATATCTGCATGCAGGACAGTCACCTGGGAATCCAAGGCAAGATAGATCAAATTCCGACCTCAAGAAACCTGCCCCATTAAAGCATCTCTTTCTTTCCCCTTGAAATAACCAGAAGAGCTGCCTGATTCTCCTGCTTCTGAACAAGGAACTTTTGTCATCCACATACCTGAATCACCAACTCAAGTGTGTTTCTGGCATCTGCCTTCTCTCTCCACCCTTTCACTGTTGCTGGATTTCAGAGGCTGGCCACAGCCTCTCTGTCCATCAAGTTCCCCCAGCCCCAGCACACACACATACTCAGATGATTCCTTCTGAAACTCAATTTTATAGCTTGGGCAAAGTCTTGAACGCAATATATTCACAGAGTTCTTCCCCTGATTTGTTGTGAACGTTTAAGTATCTGCCAGCTGATTTGCATTATGAAATAACAGTCTGACCCTGATAAAAACAGTGCCACGGCTAAGACAGGTGTAATGTATTTTGTAATCAGGAGGTCAGCAGAGTTAGAAGTGAGAGCAGGAAAATCTTTAAAAGAAACGACAAGAAGGTAAAAAATTGCCTCATGGTGAAGGATTCCATATAGGAAGACAGTTCTTTTTCCCCCTTTCTCCTTTTTTTAAAAAAAAATTTTATTTTTAAATAAATTTAGATTTATAGAAAAGTTATAAAGACACTATAGAGAGTTCCCATATACTCTTCACCCAGGTCCTTTAATGTTAACATCTTACATAACCATGGGGAGTAAGGCTTTTAAAAAATAACTAGCTTAAAATTTTTTTATATAAGTAAAACATATATAGTAAATAATTCAAAGAGTACAAATGGGTATGCCATGAAAAATAAATCTTCCTCCGACTCTAGGTCCCCACATACAACTGCTATCACCAGTTCCTTGAAAATCTCTCTAGAGACATTCTATACAGGCACAAAGGGAAGGGTTTCATAGTATGGGTTTGCCTGAATACAAAAACATTTTTTTTTGAGACAGAGTTTTGCTCTATCACCCCAGCTAGAGTGCAGTGGCATCATCATAGCTCACTGCAACCTCAAACTCCTGGGATCAAGTGATCCTCCTGTCTCAGCCTCCCAAGTAGCTGGGACTACAGGCATGTGCCACCATGCCTGGCTAACTTTTTCTATTTTTAGTAGAAAGGGGGGGGGTCTCACTCTTGCTCAGGCTGGTCTTGAACTCCTGAGTTCAAGCGATCCTCCAGGCTTGGCCTCGCAGAGTGCTAGGATTACAGGTGTGAGCCACTGTGCCCGACCTACATTTTTATTCTTTCTCTCTGAATAGTGATGGGAAGCCTACCCACTGTAGGCTGAGCACAGCATCTGATTTCCTCTCCTTCAGATTTCCTCCACTTGACCAGTTATCTGAAGATTCTGGCCCTCCCTCATTGGAACCCTTTGCTCCCTCATTTGTCAGTTGTTAGAATATGAGTGCTTCACACGGGAAAAATTAACTCTGCCCTCTTTTCCCCTCTGAACCTGAATTCTAGTTAATCAAAATATGAAGAAGGCAAGTCCTATATTACTGGCATAAACTACCATCCAAACGTTGTTTAAAAAAAACCCGAAACCCTGAATGTTTTAAAAACAATGCAGAAAACAGACAATTCTCACACAAAGATACTATCAACAAGCTACAAACCAATTTATCTTAGAGGAAGGATCAAGAGATGAAAAATGGCAAAGGATATCTTCACAATATGCTAGACTCTTTGAATATAACTCAAGTTGGCAACCAAAAGCAATTCAGAAGTTCAGCTTACAACTAATACTGTCAGATGACACTCTTCATTTTAGATATTAAAATGTCACTGGTGTGGTATTCTTATCTAGCTGGATAGATTATAAAAAGAAACACTTCTGGGGGTCAATCTGGCACTCTGTATTGCTTTTGGAAAGCCCCCCAATACTCTTTCATCCTATAATTCTAATTCTAGACATGTTAAGAAAAACATGGCAATATGCCAAAATGTGTATATAAATGGGTGATCATTATAGTATTATTTAAAATAGTGAAATTGTTTATGACTTAGGATAATAAAACAGCCCATATTAGTGGAATGGGTTAAATTATGATATGTCCATTTATCCATTTAAGTAGTCACTAAAAATGATGATATATTTCTTGAATGGGAATGTTCAAGCTTTAGATTTAAGTAGAAAAAGCAGAGGCTAGAACACTGTATGGTAAGATTTCCTTTTTTAAAAAAACAAGTTATCTTTAGGAAAATGCTTAGGAGGCAAAATGTGTTATCTGAGTAATGGACTGTTTCCCTTTTTGTGTACCTATTTTTTCTAATTTTTCTTAAAGGATTATATAGTATTTATACCACTTCATAAATGAGATGAGAGAAAATACCACTGTCTGAACAACTAGGTTACAGTAATCCTAGCTTGGTATGGAGGGGCCTTCACCTGCTGGCCCTAATGCCTTTCCAGCAACATCTCCCACCTGATCTTTGTAAGCCTTCAGGGAGACACAAAGATTGTCTCTGCCCTTGGTGAACAGATTCACTCAGGTTGTTTCTGACATATGACCTCGCCTTATTCAAGTCCTACCTACCCTTGAAATACTTCTTCCTTTAAGAACACCCTCAGAGTCTCACAGAGAGAATTAGACTCTTTCTTCCTTACTTTTCAAGGCATTTTATTAAGTATCTCTATGATGACACTCGAGGAAGAGAATGGAACCATCACCTAATACCCAAGTGAACTTTCACATCTACACATGTTCAAAGACTGCTGCTTAAGTTATATGGCAAATATGTAAATGTGTGCTCATTTAAGCTCCAAATATAGCACTCCTAATGGTGAGTTAATCTGCACTAATTGCTTGTCTGGCTTTGTTGATGGGGGAACTCAAACCCTTCTCAGGCAAATTAATAATAAGCACCAACCAACTTCTGATCTATGAAAATATGAAACCATCTACTCATACACAGGTTTAATATTAGTCTTTGCTGTATCCCCTTGAGAATCTGACAAAAAAACAAAAATTCCTCACATTTAAGTTCTTCACACCTCCCACCTTTTCCATGTGTCCAAGAACCTAGGTTGAGAACCCCTGAGAACACCTAACCCCTAAACCATATTTGTATGTATAGGATAGTGGTTCTCAATCCACTGGGGAGCTTTAAAAAATACCAATGTCAAGGCCTCATCCTAGATTACTGGTTATCCTAACCAATTATAAGTCAGAATCTCTGAGAGATAGGGCCCTGGTGTCAGTATTTTAAAAAGATCTCTAGATCCTTGCTGCTCAAAGTGAGTCCTGTGGGAAGCAGCATCACCACTACCTGGAAGCTTATTAGAGATGCAGAATCCCAGACCCCTTCCTAGAACAGTGAATCCAAACCTGCATCTGAGCAAATTCCCCAAGTTAAAGTTTAAGAATCACTGCTCTAAACATCCTGAAGTACAGAGAAAAGAACCACTGCTCAGGTAGAAGTGTTTATCCTAGATGATACACTCCCTTAGAAGGAGGGTAGTGGGTCTATTCTTCTCTTTGACTAGGTTTAAAACTACATCCTGACAATCAATAGGGGGGCAGCTGTCATATACTGGGGAAAGCATAAGCATGGGGGCCCAAAATAAATGCAGGGAGTTGGATCCTACCCCTCAGCTGTGCAGCTTTGGGAGCACAAATTTGCTGAGCTCTGTGTCCTCATTGATTAAAACAGACTCATATGGTAGAAGTGGAGCTCAAAAGAGAACATACCTCTGACAACACTTATTAACCAGTAAGCCACTACCCTTATATGTAAGGTACGATTGGTTGTAACAGCATGTGGTCTGAATTTCTCCTCCTAGGAAGCCAGACACCAGACCTTTTTGCCTTATCTGATAGGTTATCTGAAGCCAGGGCAGAGGATTACAATCTCCTCTGGTTATCAAGCCAATTAAATCTAAGAAGTTACTTCAGTTCTACCTTCTACTGAAACAGAATCCTCCAGACTTCGCTGAAAGACTCCACCCTGGGGAACACGAGGGCTCCCTGAGAAGCTCAGCTTGCAGAGGAATGAAAAGCAAACCCTGAAAGACTTCAATACACGATTGTTTCCAAGTCTCAAACCAATGGACCATCGTCCTCGTTAGTATAGTGGTGAGTATCCCCACCTGTCAAACCAATGGAGCAAGCACACACATAAAAAACAAAAGACACAACAATGAGGATAATACCCTAGTGGGAAAACCACACTAAAAAGCAGCAAGAAGCCAGAGTCACTGAGCACCTACTAAGTACAAGGCACTGTGGCAGACACGGTCCCTCCCTTTCATTTACCACTTTCTGAGTCCCTGTGTTGTGCCAAGCACTTTCCACTGATTTGTGCCATTCTCACAACTACAACTACAGGGAGACTTTTGTCACTATTTTTGCAGACGCCTCTCAGTTACTCTGAGACCCAGAGGTAACATAACTTGCCCAAGGCCATGCAGCCAGAATGTGGAGGAACAAGTAGCCTCTTTTCAAGCAAGAGAGCTGCATTATAACACGAGACTATAACATGATGTTGATAAAGTAGCTAACATTTGCTGAATGCTGATTATGTGTTCAGCACATTTCTAGGTCCTTTTCATGTAATAACTCAATCTTTCCAATAATCCTATGAGACAGGGACTCTTATTACTCCCATTTCACAGATGAGGAAAGTGAGACTCAGAGAGGCAACTAAGCAGGGTTTAACCTGGTTGACTCAGGGTTTGTACCAGGCAATCTGAGCCCAAAGCCCACGTTCTAACTAGTACAGAAAACAGTTCACCAACTACTTTTTAAAAGAATTTTTTAGAGACAGGGTCTACCTCTGTTGCCAGGCTGGAGTGCAATGGCATAATCATAGGTCACCGCAGCCTTGAACTCCTGGGCTCAAGTGATCCTCCTGTCTCAGCCTCCCAAGGTGCTAAGACTACAGGCATGGCTACCATGCTCCAGCTAATTTTTAAATTTTTTGTAGAGATGGAGTCTCACTATGTTGTCTAAGGCTGGTCTCGAGCTCCTGGGCTCAAGCAATTCTCCTGCCTCAGCCTCCCAAGTAGCTGGGACTACAGGTGCATAACAAGATGCCTGGCTAATTTTTCTATTTTTAGTAGAGACTGGGTCTTGCTATTGCTCAGGCTGGTCTCGAACTCCTGAGCTCAAGTGATCCTCCTGCCTCAGCCTCCCAGAGTACTAGGATTACAGGCATGAGCCACCATGCCTGGCTTATATAGGAACAAATTTTTAAAAAGCATTTATATATTGAAGGTTATGAAACATTGCTAAGAAAAATGAAATAAAATCTAACTGGGGAGACTTTTCATGTTGATGGACTGGAAGACTCAATATAGTTAGGATGCCAATTCTCCGCAAACTGACCTACAGAGTCAATGCAATCCCTATCAAAATTCTAGCAGGCTTTTTTGTAGAAACTGACAAATTGACTCTAAATGTATATGGAAATACAAAGAACCCAAAATATCTAAACTTTAAAAACAAAATTGGAGGATTTATACTACACAATTTCTAAACTTATTATAAAGATTGTATGGTAAGCATACATAGATTAATGGAACAGAATTAAAAGTCTAGAAATAAATCTTTATATTTACAGCAAATTGATTTTCAACAAAACTGTCAAGGCAATTCAACAGGGAGAAGATAGTCTTTTCAACAAATGGTGACTGGACAATTGGCAGTCACATACACAGGGAACCTCAGATCATACACACAAATTAAGTCAAAATGGATCATAGACTTAAATCAAAAAGGTAAACCTAAAAAACATATAGGAAAAAAATATAAGAGAAACTCTTTGTTATCCTGGGTTAGGCAAAGATGTCTTATATACAACACCAAATGTTCAGTCCACAAAAATGTGAATAAATTAGATTTCATAAAAATTAAAAACTTTTACAATTCCAAAGATACCATTAAGAAAATGAAAAGACGGGCTGCAAACTAGAGGAAAATTCTTTGCAAATCATATATCTGATAAGAGACTTGTATCCAGAATATATAAAGAGTACTTACAACTTAATAAGAAAATGACTGACCATCCAATTAAAAAATAGACAAAAGATTTGTTTAGACCATTTCACCAAAGAAGATGTAAGAATGGCTAATAAGCACATAAGAAAATGTTTATGTTGTTAACAGGGAAATGCAAACCAAAACCACTGTGAGGTACCACCACATACCTCCTAGAATGTCATCACAAGTGTAGACCAGGATGTGGCAATGTAAAATGGTAGAGCCACTTTAGAAAGTTTGGCAGTATCTTAAAAAGTTAAAGATAAACTTACCATACTGGATAGTATTTCCAACTCTAGGCATATACCCAAGAGAAAAAGACATGTCTATACAAAGACTTGTATGTGAATGTTTATGGAGACTTTAATCACAATAGCCCAAAATTACAAACATTCCAAACACCCATCAATCACTGAATTAAAAAAATGTAGTACATCTATACAATGAAATACTATTCAGCAATGAAAAAGAATGAACTACCAATATATTACAACAGGGCTGAACCTCAAAAACGTTATGCTAAGTAAAAGAAGCCAATGCAAAAAGTCTATACGTTGTATGATTCTGCTTACATGAAATGCCCAGAAAAGACAAAGCTATAGAGACAGCAGATCAGTAGTTGCCTAGTTGTGGGAACAGGAATGGACTACAACTGTCAATCCCTTGACTGTAAGGAAACTTGCTGGGGCAATGAAACATTCTAAAACACTGTATCATGGTGATGGTTGCGCAAGTCTATACATTTACTAAAATCCAATGAACTATACACTTACAGTGGGTGATTTTATGGTATTAAATTATACCTCGATAAACCTAGGGAAAAAAACTAGTTAGGGGGAAGTATAGATGAAACAAGTTTGGCAACATAATGATAATTATTGAAGCTCAGTGATGGGTAATGGGAGTTAGTCATATTAATACTATTTCTTCTACTTTTGTGTATGTTGGAAATTTAAATAATTTTTGAAAATTAGACACTTATATGCATAAAAATGTTCTGGAGAGGTAATAAAAATATCAAAGACCTTGGATTAATGGTAAGCCAGTGACTTTTTCATTTTACTGCTTTTTAAAAATTGACATAAAAATTATATATACTTATGGCATACAACACGTTTTAATATTTTATAGCTTTTTAATACTAACTTTTTTCCATGTACATGGATCACCCTTATTCTAAATAAATACACTTATATTTTAAGAAGGGAAGGAAATGGGTGCCTCTAAAAATACCAGGATGAGTTCCATTGAAGAGGTACAGAAAGTGGGAGACATAAGGTAAGAATGACACAGACACAGAAGGGATTCTAGCACCGGGTTTGTTGGTAACCAGACAGATCAGCAATTCTTAACTTCAGGGATAGTGTCACAAAGCCCTCGGAGAATGTTATAAAAGTTACAGACTTTTCTCTATTCCCAGAAAAAAACATTCCAATACACAGAATGTGACATATCATTCCAGGAGAATCAAGGACCTAGAAGTTTATGGGCCCTTGATAAGACTCCTGTACTGGATATTGTTCCAACTGTTTGTGATTCTATGACTTCACTACCCTCTACAGTGCTGACAGCCTGATAAAGGGCGTATGACCCACAGTTCATTTCGGTAAGGAAGGTAAAGAGTAGCAAAGTACCTGCTTCTCTGGAAATTTCTTTATATCTTCCTTTAATTTTTAATTGATCAACTCAGTAACCCCCATGTCAAAGTCAGTCTAAAAAGTCAATTAAGTGTTTAGTAACATCTTTTGTATGTTCTGAGCCATGAAAGGAGTGGGAGTCCTAAGGGATGTGAACCAACCCTTTCAACATCATTTTGCTTTTACTACTTGGTTTCCAAGTCACAGGACGGCATATGCAGCCTGTCAAGGAACAAGGTGATGGCAATCTAGAAGCCCTTTGTGGTGTAATCTAACACTTATCACCAGCAAAGATATGGGTGACCTGGAAAGTTATAAAGCTCAAGAGAAACAAGAATCAAGGTCTTTCCGTCCCTGTTTTATTCTTGGGGGTTAGATATTCAGAAAAATCTCTTCCAAAGAGCCACCCAAACAAGAAGGGCTGCTAGGACTAAAAAATACCCCATAACCACCCGATTTACCCCACCCTGTTTGCAAGGTGTAAACAATTAACTTCTTCCAAAGAAAATAGGAAGTGTCTCTTAAAAACTGAAAATTATTTCATTCACTCATATTTCTCTGTAACCAGAAGTGAACTTTTTCTTTTCTGGAACCCTATGTCTTGTAATCTCCTTTCCCATAAATAGTGTCACCTAGCAATCCAGTCCGGCCAATCCGAATACCTTTATGGTTCCTGTTTCATGCTTTTCCTGCTGCAAAAGCAGCACCTTCCTTAACAGGAGGCTAGATTCTTCTTTTTCTTTCTCAAAGATACAGTCACAATTTTAAGACCATGTAACTGCTCCCCATTATACAAGGGAAGGGAAGGGAAGGGGAGGGAAGGGAAGGGGAGGGAAGGGGAGGGGAGAGGAGGGGAGGGGAGGGGAGAGGAGAGGAGAGGAGAGGAGGGGAGGGGAGGGGAGGGAAGGGAGGTTTTGGGGGTACAGTTTACTTAGAGTTAACTGAAATCAATTACCCAATCAGTTAAAGCTCCGTAAGAATTCAATCACACATGAATGAAGGCTAACGACAGCCAAAGACCACTTACCAAGCAACTCCATGGAGCTAGAGAACTCACAGAGAGAGAAAAAAACCCCAACAAACAAAACAAAACAAAACAAAACAAAACAAAACAAAACAAAACAAAACCCAAAGCCAAATCAGCCACAGGAGACTCTGAAAATGTACCTTTACTTCAGAGCCCATAGAACACAGTAGCTGTAGAGCAAAGAAGCATAAAAAGGCTCAAAAACTGTTGTTTGGGAGTAGGGAAAAAGCTGCAGCAGGCTGTGGAAATCCAGGTGAAACTAATAACTACCCTCACAAAGCGACAGGCAACCAGATTTACACCTCAAGGCCAGAAAGTGCAGAATTACACTCTTCTCTCTCCTCATTGGGTATTTATAAAAGAACTCTCAGCTAGCCCAAGCAACAGGCTTAGACAGTTCACCTCAGGCAGATTTCAAATCTTGGAATAAAGTTACAGAGCACCCTCTTTGTGTCTCAGTCTCACATTTCATTTAATCATCACAACATTCCTTTGAAAAGAGTAGCATCCTGCTTCAAAAATAAGGAAACTGATTCAGTATGAGATGATGAAAAAGTTCTGGAGATGAATGGTTGCATTCAGTTGCGTAATAATGTGAATGTACTTAATGCCACTGAACTGTATGGTTAAAATGGTAAATTTTATGTATATTTTACTATAATAAAAATTTTAAATAAGGTAATTGAGGCTTAAAGGGGCAAATAGTTTGCCCCAAATCACAAAACCAGTCCAAAGTCACAAAAGTAATCATAATGTCGGAATTAGGGTTCTAGCCCAGATTCTAAGTCTAAGACGAAGATTTCAAACTCTGGGAGGTCTGTCAGTTTAATGCAATCAGGCATAGGTGAGAAACCATGTTAGGAAGGCAGAGAAGGAAGCAATGAAGAGGAATGAGATGGAATTGAGAAGTCCTGGGTGTCCTCATCGATGCCCCATTTGGGAAACACTAGTGTCAGCAAATGGTTCAGGGATCAAAGCAGGTATGGAGGTGGTAGGTGGCTCCTATTGTTCATCTGTGGCCAGATGGCCCTGCTCATCCTGGGTCCTTCCCACCTTCGTGCCAGTGCCCAGAGATCAAAACTCAACTTTCTCCAACATTCTGTGACCTGCTTCTTTAATGCCAAGATCAAAGGAGAACGTTTGTCCAAGTTGTAAAATAGAAACCAAGAGGCAAGTTAATGCTGCTCTACCTCCTCTGTACTTCCTAAGGGGATTAAGGGTACTCCTTTAAAGAGACTCCTCAGAGAAACACCAAGGCCTGGTGTCAGCACCTTAGCTCCAAGGACACCGTGGCCACTGTAGAATATGTGCCAGATGAGGCAGCTCGAGACATCGGACAACACAACCAGGACAAGACAGCAGCTTCGAAAGATCACAGGGACTATACTCATGGAAAAAAAAAATTGGATTTTATAGGCATATTAGCAAAAGTCACCTTAAGTGCAAGTATTCTAAACTACAGAATTTTCAACTTGGAATTTAGAAGTCATCAAGTCTAAACCTTAATTTCATATATGACACGTGGAAAACAGACCAACAAAGCCAAAGTAATTTGCCCCAGGCCACACAGTGAATCAAGGGAGGTGCTGAGACCATGCTCAGGCTGCTGACTCCTGCTCCAGTGCTCCTTCTTCAATCAGCTGATGCCCGCTCATACATGAGGTCCAGAGGAAACAGCAACTTCCCACACACGAGACTGGTGGCAGAGTACAGGCCTCTGGCCTCCTGTTCCAGGACTTGACCCTCTAGCTGCCCTAAGATTAGCATCAGACTCCACCACTAAAAACAGTTCTATGCTTTTGACTGGGGCTGGGGGGAGTGGCTGGCACTGCCTCCATCAGCTCAAAGGAACCTCAGTGTCATTCAGTCCATTTCTCTGCTTCTGGACTGGATCAAATCCAAGTAACCTCAAAACAGTGTGAAATGACCCAACGATTACATTCCTAGGTATATGCCCAAGAAAATGGAAAACATGTTCCCACGCAAAAACTGGCATATGAATGTTCACAGCAGCATTATACATAACAGCCAAAAAGTGGAAATAATCCAAAATGTCCACTGATGAATGGATAAACAAATTGTGTTAGATCCATACAATGGAATATTAAGCCATAAAAAGGAATGAAATACTGATACATGCTACAACATGGATGAACTTTGAAAACATTACACTAAGAAGCCAGGCACAAAAGACCACATATAATTCCCTTTATATGTAATGTCCAGAATAGGCAAATCCATAGAGAAAGAAAGTAAATTAATGGTTGCCAGGGGTTGGGGGAAGGAAAGAGTGAGGAATGACTACTAATGTTTCTTTTTAGGGTGATGAAAATGTGCTGGAATTAGACAATGGATGGTTGTACGACCTTGTGAATATACTAAATCACACTAAACTGTAAGCTTTAAAACTATGAATTTTACGGTATATGAATTATATCTATTAAGAAGCCTTATAAAAAAAACCAAAACAGTGTGAACAATGATATATGTGAAGAAGTACAGTGTTTGATTCTCCAAAATCAAGTTTCTAGATACCCGAGATGCTTACAAATGTACTCAAATGGACATGTCCCAAGTTCCAACAAAATAATATTCCCAAGAACCGGCCGGGCGCGGTGGCTCACGCCTGTAATCTCAGCACTCTGGAAGGCCGAGGCGGGAGGATCGCTCAAGGTCAGGAGTTTGAAACCAGCCTGAGCAAGAGCGAGACCCCGTCTCTACTAAAAATACAAAGAAATTAATTGGCCAACTAAAAATATATAGAAAAAATTAGCCAGGCATTGTGGCACATGCCTGTAGTCCCAGCTACTCGGGATGCTGAGGCAGGAGGATCGCTTGAGCCCAGGAGTTTGAGGTTGCTGTGAGCTAGGTTGATGCCATGGCACTCTAGCCCAGGCAACAGAGTGAAACTCTGTCTCAAAAAAAAAAAAAAAAAAAAAAAATTCCCAAGAATGGTTTTCCACAGAGGGAGTATGAGCCTGCCTTTTAATTCAGACTCAGCCAGATGAACTCCTTATCCTCTAACTTTATTCAGCAGTCTAAATCCAGGGGAGAAGGAAGGCAGGAAAATCAAGGACAACTTCAGTTTACCCCAGCTGTCTTCTTTTATGGTGGAGAAGTCTACCCCTGCAGGTTCAGGAAACATCCACTATGCTAACACAGTCCTGGGGGATGGCAGCCCAACCCTTGGGGAAGAAGAGCCATTCACCAAGGAAAGAGAGGGAGGGAAAAGCCCATAAATACCACTTGAAACTTGTAGCCACAACCCTAACTTTCAAAACAAAAGAATCAACCAAAACCCCTGCCTGTTCCCACGGCCACTGAATCCACTAGCTCAGTTCCTTTTTGGTTGTATGACTTGCCTCAGAAACCTATACACTCCAAAGTAGATCTACACATCCCCACTCCCAATGGTTGTGAAATGAGGGTGTGTATGAGGGTGTGGGGACTGTTCTGACTTCCCTGTAATAAAGGGCTGACACAGCCCAAACTTAAGTCTATCTGTGACTTAATTTTGCCCCTTACTCACATACTCCTGCAATAAACTGCTTCCATGCCTTTTCACTATTGCACCAAATAGGAAGTTTCTCATATGCACTCCCCCCTCCCCCAACTTTTATTTTTTTTGAGACAAGGTCTCACTCTGTGGCCTGGGCTGGAGTGCAGTGGCATCATCATAGCTCACTGCAACCTCAAACTCATAGGCTCAAGCGATCCTCCCACCTCAGCCTCCCAGAGTACTAGGATTACAGGTGTGAGCCACTGCACCCAGTCATATGCACCCTTTAAACTGGCCTCTGTGGGTCACCGTATACATTACATACTCAGTTTCTTGAAATCAGTTTCTGCTTTCAGCATGGAAGCATAGTACAATATTCCCAGGCAGCACAACAAACAGTAAATCACTGTGCTTAGACTATAATCCAAACTCCTTTCCACGGCCTCTCTGCTAACTAAGAACAAGCTGGCTCCCCTAAGGTATTGTTCTTGAGGGGGTGGGAAGGGGAAGCAGCCTTAACAGATTTCAAAATGCAATCCACAGACTGCAAACTGTAGATGACAATCCAATCCAATTACAGGAATGCCTCTAGAAATACAGTTGCTCTTGCCTCCCTTCAGTTTCATTTTGTATCATTCTCTCCTACCCCTACCCCTCACCATGCTTCAACCCCTCCTGCTTTTTGTGTGTTCCTCAAACATACCAAGCTCTCTCCCACCTTAGCCCCTTAGAGTTGCCATTTCCTTTGCCTGGAACACTCTTTGCCTGGCTGGTTCCTTCTTGTCAATTAAGTTTCAACTCATGTCACCTTCTTTGAGAAGACTTCTCTGACCCCTCGATCCAAAGTAGTTGTGTCACCCAGTCACCCCCAATAACTATCACTTCACGTTGCTGTCTTCATAGCACTTACTAGTGACATTATCTTGTTCATGTATTTACTTGTTCACTGCCTGTCTCTTCAGACTAGAGAAGCTCCACAAGGGTAGGGAACCTTGACCCTCTAATTCACAACTACATCCCTACTTCCTGGAAGAGAAGGCACTCAAATATTTGATTAAATAGCTGTGTACTAGAAATACATATTGCTAGCTTACAACTTCTTAAAAATTTCTGAACAAAGCAGAAATTTCCCAGTGCAGTGCTATAAATACCACTTTATTGAACTTTTTGCCTATGGCAAGAGAGGGTGTGACTTCCTATAAAGTTCTTACACCATCCTTGTTCTGAATGTGGTAGGAAAACAAATGGGTTTCAACATATCACTTTTGGGATTTGCCCCACTCGTGGTTCAGACTGAAGTCTGAGACCACAGAAATTAGGTAAGGCTGTGAAATCTTTTACCTGACTTCTGAAGTTCTAAATAAGGAACCCCTCATTAAACAAAAAAGATAAGTTATCTGTCAGCTAACAGAAGGAAGGAAACCTGTTACTAGTCAATAATCCACCCGTTTGGAGAAAACCAACTCTGAAGAACTTAAACAAGAATCTTCATTTGCTAAAGCAAGTGTCATTTTCTTTTCTTTGTGTCTTCTTTGTCATTCACTCCTAGGATGAACTTATCTTCTGAGGAAGCAGTATATAGGAAGATTCAGGAAATAATTTTGGACTAAGTGATGCCAATTTTAATTCTGGTGCCTTGACAAGCAGAATTTAAGCTTAACTTCTGGAAGAAAGACCAGTCTTTCAAAGATTTACTTCTAGAGTTCTGTACCAAGAGCCTGCAAGTTCTGAAACACCTTCCAAGCATAGTTCTTAACTCCACCCTCATCCACATAGAGGCTTCATCCTAACAAGCAAGCTTCATCATAATAAGCCTTCATCCCCAAGGAGCTGTGTGTGTGGCCCTGCAGGAGCATGGAAAGGGAAGGCAGCCAGCTGGGGCTAAAGTGTTTTTCAAAACCTAGTTCACAGACCACCTTCACCGTAATCACTGGAGTGCTTATAAAAGTACAGATTCCTGGACATCACCTAACCCTACATAATTACAATCTTTGGGAGTGGAGCTCAGGAAACTGCATTTTTTAACATGCCTCCCCACATACACCTGAGATTCTTAGGCAAAGTTTGAGAACCAATGAGATTAAAAGTCCCTAGGAGACAGGCAGGGAGTTGAGAGAAGACAGGAAGGGTAGGGGGGAGTCTAGGCATGGAAGATGGGGGTGGGGCAGGTGAAGACATGCTCTGGAGTAGCAGCAGTGAAGAGGGGTGAGCGATGTGGACAGTTGTCGGTGGAGGCGAAAACAGGGCATGGGCTGGGAGCCTGGTCGGAGAGGTCACATCTGTGGTCAGGATGGTAGGGAGGCGGGGAAAGCAGGGTCTGGACGTGAGGGGGAGGAGCGAGGGTGGGAATAATAGGGGGTTCTTCGGAAGGGTCAGGGCTGGGAAGCGAAAATGGAAAATGAGGGTCACAGGGGGCGGGGACCAAAGTAGGAATGGGAAACGGCGGAGGCAGTAGCCGAGGTCTCCCTCCGAAACGGCGCCTCCCGCAAAACTCCGGGCCTTGACAAGCTTGAGTGTGGGGCCAAAGCCGGAGAGGGGAAATTTGGGGGAGGCGAACCCAGTCAGAGATGGCCCTCAGGCCTGAGCCAGAGCTCCTGGAGGTGGCTCAAGGCCAGGCATGAGGTGCTGGAAGGTCCTAGGATACCCCGGAGGGCCCCGCTTCAGCTCCGGCTCCCGGAGTCTCCTTCACTCACCATCGCCGCCGCCATCTTGGATCCACGTGTCGGCGTGATGACGTCAGCGGAAGTGCTGCTTCCCTGGTTACGGAGTTTAACACCGCAAAGTGGTCGCCCGGCTTCCATCACTCCTGTAGTAGCAGTCAGCAGAGGGGCAAAAGAGATTTAGCTTCTGCTTGACAACCTGGTCTGGGCAGTCAGGTCGCTGATTAGGTGAAGAGAAAAAAACGGTGTAACTATCGGAGCCATATTAGCTCCTGGCAGAGACTGCTCTTCCCCTACACCGCTGCATTGTGGGTAGTGGGGGGTGTGTGGAAACGCACTTACTCTCTGAGTGCCATCTTTACTGTTGGCAGGAAGACCCGTTGCCAGGGTTACTTGATACCTTGATTTGCGGGAGAGGGGTAGGCACTGGGCTCCAATAGCAGCCTGACTCCGAGAATAATTTGTAATTATATATTTAATTATTTACTTGAGTATCCTATATCCTTTCTAATAGACTGTAATCTCTATAAGGGTATACCCTGTCTTTTATTTAACCTTGCTCAGCCTCATTCTCATCTGTAAAATGGGGAGAGGATTATTTTACTGTCACCATAGGCTTATGGTGAGGATTCAGTGACATAATATTACATAGGATGTATTCAATAAATAATTGTCAGTGTATGCTTTTGTAGACTCCTTTGAGAATATGGTAGGTGCCCAATACGATACACTATTAAATGAATGAATGAAAAGCAGCATGAGGAAACTTCAAAAAGCTAGTGGAAAAGTGGAATTAAAAGATAAAAATAAAAATATAAGCTTTATTTCTCAACAAAATATTTATGAAGTCCAAGACACTTTTGTAAGTGATGATACCAGCCATTTAGTACATCCCTAAAGAAGTGAGGGGCCTGGAAATTTAACCATGTTGATGCAGTCTTTTTTACATTATTAACTAAAGAAGGTTCCCTTTAAAGATTTTTTAAAATTGGGAAACAAGAAGAAGTCAGAAGGATCCAAATCAGGACTGTAAGGTGGATGCCTAATGATTTCCCATCAAAACTCTCACAAAATTGCCCTTGTTTGATGAGAGGAATGAGCAGGAACATTGTCAGGGTGGAGAAGGACTCTCTGGTGAAGCTTTCCCAGGCATTCTTCTGCTAAAGCTCTGGCAAACATTTCTCAAAACATTCTCATAATAAACAGATGTTATCGTTCTTCGGCCCTCCAGAAAGTCAACATGCAGAATGCCTTGAGCATCCCCAAAAATTGTTGCCATGACCTTTGCTCTTGATCGGTCCACCTTTGCTATGACTGGACACAACCACCTCTTGGTAGCCATTGCTGAGATTGTGCTTTGTTTTCAGAATCATACTGCTAAAGCCATGTTTCATCTCCCATTACAATGAATGTTTCAAAGAAATGCTTCAGGATCTTGATCTTACTCGTTTAAAATTTCCATTGCAAGCTCTTCTCTTGTCTGCTGCTGATCTAGGTGCAAGGGTTTTGGCACCTATTGAATGGAAAGTTAGCTTAACTTTAATTTTTAGTCAGAACTGTGTAAGCTGAACCCATTAAGATGTCTATGGTGTTGGCTATTGTTTCTACTGTTAATCATTTGTCCTCCTCAAGGGCATGAACAAGATGAATTTTTTCCTTGCAAATTGATGTGGATGGTCTGCTTCTATGGACTTCATCTTCAACATCGTCTCATCCCTTCTTAAAATGAGTTATCATTTGTGAACTGCTGATTTCTTTGGGGCATTGTCACCATAAAGAGTTATTGTTCCCATAAAGAAAGAATGATTTCACCATTCTTCCACTCAAGCGTTACCGTAAAGTTGGTGTTTGTTCTTGCTTCAATTTTAGCAGAATTGATGTTGCTCTGATGCAGCTCTTTTCAAAATGATGTCTTATCCTTCTAAGGGCCTTGAAGTAGATCCTATTCAGATATGTTATAACAAGTTAGTATGAGTTTATTTTGGTGGAAAAAAATTGAAAACCGATGCACAGTTTTTTGAAAATATCCATTTTTCCATGAAATTTTTGAAGACCACTCATAACCTCACTAACACCATGTGGAACAAAAGAACTGCCCAACTGAGCCCAGTTGTTTTAGGTTTTGGGAGTGGTTTTTTATGCAGTAATAGATCATTGAAATGCACACTTTTTAACTCCTGTGACCCACACATCCATCCTGAAGAGATCAGATATCCACAAGAGGAGGAAGTTTGAGCATTTAGGAGGGATTTGCTGCAGTCTTACAGATAGTAAGACTAGATTCCAGTCTTGCAATTAGTTTCCCTGGAGCTTGGATCTGGATGTTTCCCACCATTTCTGGCTGCCTGAAGAGAGTTGACTGATAAGAAACCAAGCTGCATATATGGCCTGTTATTACTCAGTATTTCCATTTTTCCTCTCCTCATGCTTCGTATTTTTTCCCCAAAGGGCTTTCATATCCCAATCTCCTTTGGTGACATAAGCTAGAATCCTGGAGCTAGACTGCCTGGGTTCAGATCCCATCTCTACCACTCATTAAGCCCCATAACATGGACAAGTTTCTTTTTTTCTCAAAAAATTTTTTTGGTGGGGCACAGTGGCTCACATCTGTAATCCTAGCACTCTGGGAGGCCAAGACAGGAGGATTGCTTGAGCTCAGGAGTTCGAGACCAGCCTGGGCAAGAGCAAGACCCTGTCTCTACTAAAAATAGAAAAATTAGCTGGGCATCATGGCACGACTGTAGTCCCAGCTACTTAGGGGGCTGAGGCAGGAGGATCGCTTGAGCCCAGAAGTTTGAGGTTCCAGTGAGCTACGATGATGCCACAGCACTCTACCCAGGGTGAAGGAGCAAGACTCTATGTAAAAAAAAAAAATTATTATAGTAAAATATATATAACATAAAATATTTATTATTTTAATTATTTTTAAGTGCACAATTCAATGATATCAAGTACATTCACAATGTTATGCAATCACTACCATCATCCATCTCCAGAATCTTTCATCTTCCCAAACTGTAACTCTGTAACCATTAAACACTAACTCCCCATTACACCCTCACCCCAGGCTCTGGTAACCACCAGTGCACTTTCTGTCTCTATGAATTTACCTATGCTAGTTACCTCATATAAGTGGGATTGTACAATATTTGTCCTTTGTGTCTTGTTTATTCTATTTAACATAGTATCTTCAATAAATGCTGCTGGGTAATCTGGATATCCACATGCAAAAGAATGGAATTGGACTTTTATCTCATATCATATGCAAAAATCAACTGAAAATAGATTAAGGACTTAAACATAAGGCCTGAAACTCTACTACTACTAGAAGAAAACATAGGGGGAAAGCTTATATTTTTATTTATTTTTTTGAGACAGAGTCTTGCTCTGTTACCCAGGCTAGAGTGCTGTGGTGTCAGCCTACCTCACAGCAACCTCAAACTCCTGGGCTCAAACAATCCTACTGCCTCAGCCTCCCAAGTAGCTGGGACTATAGGCATGTGCCACCATGCCTGGCTAATATTTTCTATGTATTTTTAGTTGTCCAGCTAATTTATTCCTATTTTTAGTAGAGACAGGGTCTCACTCTTGTTCAGGCTGGTCCCGAACTCCTGACCTCAAGTGATCCTCCTGCCTCAGCCTCCAAGAGCGCTAGGATTACAGGCATGAGCCACCGCTCCTGGCCTGGGAAAAGCTTCTTGACACTGGCCTGGACAATGATTTTTTTTTTTTTTTGGATATGACACTAAAAGCATAGGCAACAAAAGCAAAAAAAAGGTGGGATTGCATCAAACTAAAAAGCTCTGCACAGCAAATGAAACGATCAACAGAGGAAAAAGGCAACCTACAGAATGGGAGAAAATATTTGCAAACTAAATATTATCCGGTAAGGGGTTAACATCCAAATTATAAGGAACTCAAACAAGTCAATAGCAAATAACCTGATTTCAAATGCACAAAGGATCTGAACAGATATTTCTTCAAAGGAGATATACAAGCGACCAATAGGTAAATGGAAAAGCACTCAACATCATTAATCACCAGAGAAATGTAAATCAAAACCATGATGAGATATCATCTCATGCCTGTTAGAATGGCTATTATCAAAAAGTCAAAAGATAACAAGTGTTGGCAAGGATGTGGAGCAAAGGGAACTCTTGTACACTGTTGATAGGAATGGAAATTGGTACAGCTATTATGGAAAACAGTATGGAAGTTCCTCAACAAATTAAAAATAGAACTACCATATGATATAGCGATCCCACTTTTTTGGATATGCATCCAAAGGAAATGAAATAAATATCTGCACCCCCAGGTTCCTTGCAGCATTATTCACAATAGCTAAGATATGGAAACAACCTAAGTGTCCATCAGTGGGTGAATGGATAAAGAAAATGTGGCATATATACACAGTAGAATATTATTCAGCTCTAAAAAGAAGAAAATCCTGCCATTTAACAACAATATGGATGAACTTAGAGGACATTATGCTAAATGAAATAAGCCAGACACGAAAAGACAAATACTGCATGATCTCACTTATGTGGAATCTAAAAAAAAGTCAAAATCGTAGAAGCAGAGAGTGGATTGGTGGTTTCCAGAGGCTAGGAGGAGGGTAAAATGGGGCAATATTGGTCAAAGGGGACAAAGGTTCAGTTATGCGGGATGAGTAAGTTGAGATCTAATAGGTGGCACAGCATGATGACTGTAGTTAACAATACTGTATTTTACACTAGAAATTTGCTAAGAGAGTTGATCTTAAGTGTTCTCACCACACACACAAAATAGTAAGATGCGAGGAGCTGGATATGTTAATTAGCTTGATTGTGGGAATCATTTCACAATGTGTGTGTATATATATATCAAAACATCACACTGTACACCTTAAATATATACAATTTTTATTTGTCAAGTATACAAAAAAAAAAAAAGGAGTGTAGCCCAGGCTTCTTCACATTGTGGTCTCAGGGGTCCACGGTCCACTAGGGTGACAATGAATGCTGCTCAAGGCCTAAGCCTCAGAATTCTCATCAGTTCTGTCACATTCTTTTGGGCAAAACAAGTCACAAAGTCAGTTCAAAGTCAATCGGGAGGGACCCACACAAGGACATGAATTCAAGGAGGCATGATTCATCTGGGACCATTCACAACAATCCACTGTGCCATCCTTGCACGGGCCACCTCCTCTCTCTGCCCCAGCCCTCTATGGGAGAATTCTACCTGGTTTTCCTACTTCCACTCTTGTCATCTCTAATCTCTATTCTCCAGTTAGCAGCCAACGCAGTCTTTCAAAAACAAGAATCAGACCGTGTTTCTCCCCTGTTTAAAACTCTGGAGTGTTTTCATTGCAATGAACGTGATATCCCGGGTCCTCACCGTAAAATCCCAGATCATACAAGGCCCTGCGTGATCTGACCTCGTCTCCTACCATTCTCCCCTTCCCTCACCACGCTCCGGCCACACAGACCTCCCTGGAACCTGCCAAGTTCATCCCCGCCTCAGGGTCTTTGTGCTCGCACTTCCTGTATCTGAAATATTCTCTGTCAACGTTTTGTGTGGCTGTCTCCTCCTGTGTATGTTTTAGTTCCACTGTCGCCTCCTCCAAGAGGTGTTCCCTGACCACTCCAATATATGCATAAAATTGCCTTATTTTTATCTCCATGAAGGCCTGGCCTGGGTCTGTGTTGTTCGCAGCTATGTCTCTATTAAGCGTGTGCTCAAAAAATCTTTGTTGAATGTGTTGTGAATTAATTGCAAGCCTCACTCAATCAGTTGGTAATAGGTCCAGCTGTGACCTCCCTGAATAACAGTGGCTTAACCTGGACTTTTATTTTCCTGTGTCTTGGTTTGGGTTTGCCCTGAAGCAGACTCCAAGACAAGGATTCAAGTGAAAGTAGTTTGTTTGGGAGATTAACGGACACCAGAAGGCAGTGGTGTGTGGGAGCTAGCTTATACCACTTACACGAGTCAATAGGTTGGGGCCAGGTATGGTGGCTCACGCCTGTAATCCTAGCACTCTGGGAGGCCAAGGTGGGAGGATCGCTCAAGGTCAGGAGTTCAGAACCAGCCTGAGCAAGAGCAAGACCTCCGTCTCTACTATAAAAATAGAAAGAAATTAATTGGCCAACTAAAAATATATAGAAAAAATGAGCTGGAAATGGTGGTGCATGCCTGTTGTCCCAGCTACTTGGGAGGCTGAGGCAGAAGGATTGCTTGAGCCCAGGAGTTTGAGGTTGCTGTGAGCTAGACTGACTGGCACAGCACTCTAGAGTGAGACTCTGTCTCAAAAAAAAAAAAAAAAAAAAAAAAAAAAAGAGTCAGTAGGTAAATTTTCAGGAATCCTGTGAGCCAAGTGTTGAACACAAGCATTATTGAACGTTAAATTATATTAATATAAATTTAAAATGAAATAAGTTGCATTAAAATGCAGGTAATACTCAAAACTCTTCACTTCTTAATGATTTTGCTATATTTTACGATTACATCTGCTCTTGAGGTTATGCATATCGATTTTATCTGTACCATAGAAACACTGGCAAATGGTGAGCCACTGAACGCCTCTTCCCAGGTCTGTGTTCAGAAGCGTTGGGTTGGTAGCAGGGCCAACTTATCCATTAACATAGGAGGAACGGTGCGCACCATACTTTTAGGGGCTATGAAAATGTTTCAGAGAAATTAATTTCTTTTAAAATCAGAAAAAAAATGAACTTTTAGGTCGGAAGAAATATTTTCATATATGATATTAATATATTCATCTTTAATCAATATAGCTGTAAACCATAATCTAGATTTATTTATAAAATCTATATTTATAAATAAATATTTTATTTTTATTTATAAATATAAAATATATATTTTATGGAGGAAGAGTTCCACAAAAGCAAAAGTGCCTAAGGCCCATGAATCATGATGCAGCTCTGATTGGTAGCTTGAAATTGGCCACAGTGGGAATGTTTACACCACAAAACTCAGCAAGTGCTACCAATCAGGGCTTGAATTTTTGTTTTATTAGCAAAATTCTTCTGTAGAGAGCCAAGTAGTAAATATTTTTGGCTTTGCTGATGGTACAATCGTGTTACAACTTCACTCTGCCATTGTAGTACAAACATAGCTACAAATGACATGTAAACAATGGGCATGGCTGTGTGTGCCAATAAAATGTAGTTTGCCATAGCTTGTCAAACTCTGGTCTAGATTTAGAGTGATAGAGGAAAATGTCAATATTGCAGATTAAACTTAACAGTGTGTCATGGCTATAGCTGTTACATGGTGACTAGCACAAAAGTGTGACTTTATTAGAAACTCTTACCCTATTCAGCAAAGAAGCTGTTCATATCCTTGACTAAGTCAAGTTCTGATATATGCCTTATTTCGCTTTTATCTTATTCGTGAATATAAACAGAACTGTCAACCCACATTCATGTTGGAAACTAGTATACACTTGGAAAGGATATGTTGTCAAGCAAGTTCCCACTGTGGGTAACTGAAGCTTAATCCTGTGGGGAAACTCTAGAAAAGGATGCAAAACACACACCTGGGATTTATTCCGCCTAGGGGGTAAGGGAGGTAGGGCATTTTTACACCAACTCCCAAAAGTCATTAGTTGTGGACTGCTCCTGAAGGGTATTAATTCCTTGGCACTTTCAGCCTTCTGGGGACACATGGCTTTTTGCAGTTTCAGATAAAAAGACCTCAGGCACACTAATGCATACAATGGGGGCTGAAAGTTCAGCCCACTCTAAAGGCTATGAGTGAGGCACTGATAGTGCATGCTGCACCCTTTGACATAGAAATGTGGAGAAGGACCGTCCAGGCTGATGTAGTTAGTAGCAGTGCCCTAAGATGTCCTCAGGGATCCAGGCTCCATCCAGCTTTGCCGTCCTTTGAGTTCATTCATCTTCTTCAGAGTCCAACATGGCAGTTATAGCTCCAGCCTTCATGTGCACATTCTAGGCAGCAAGATAGAGGAAGAGATTAAAAAAATAATTAAAAGGGGCAGAAAGTCTACACCTTTTGTCTTTTAAGAAAGCTTCCTAGAAGCTGCTACACTACACTTCCTCTTACAATCTATTGATCAGAATTTAATCACAGGGCCACACTTTGCTGTAAGAGGGAGTTGGAAGTGTAGCCTTCATTCTGGGTGGTCGTGTGCCCCTGATAAAAATTGATTTCTCTAGAAGAAAGGGGAGCATGGATATGGGGATAACTAGCAGTCATTGCCGACCCCCAGAAGGTAAAGGATGCAAATACAGTGCAAGTTGATATAGCGCATGTCAGAATATACTGTGATGGGGACAGACACATGACAAAATTGAGAGCCCAGGTAGGGAATAAGGAGGAATAGGAGGCCGTTTTATTCCCAATCACAGGGGAAAGATGAAATAAATGCTTTACATAGATTTAAAGTCAAAGCCACAGCTAGAGGCTAGATTGAAGCAGGTCATCAGTTCCTTAGAGCGCAACTAAAGTGTATGCAGTTTTCCCACAGAACTGGTGGCACAAAATTGATCCCCATGGTTTTTTGTTTGTTTAATTAGCAGACAATTTTTTTATCATTCTTTTTTTTAATTTCATTATATTATGGGGGTACAGATATTGTTAGGGTTACATATATTGCCCCTGCCAAACCCCCCACCCCCAGCTGTAGAGCTTCAAGCATGTCAACCCCCTGGTGGTACGTGTCACACTCATTATATAAGTATACACTCTTTCCCTCCCCCAGCAGACAAATTTTTAAGAGCAGTTTTATGCATACAGAAAAAGGAGTAGGAAGTACAGAGTTCCTATCTGCCTCTGCATCCCACCCTCAGTTGCCCTTTTATTAACATCTTGCATTAGTGTGGTATGTTTGTTACAGTTGATGAGCCGATATTGACACGTTATTAACTATGGTCCATACTTTACATTAGCAATCATTTGTGCTGTAGATTCTATTAGTTTTGATAGATGTATCATATAATGATATGTATCAACCATTGCAGTTTCATATAGAATAGTTTCACTGCCCTAAAAATCCCGTGTTCCACCTATTCACCCCTGCTTCCCTCCCCACAAACTCCTGGAAACTGCACTGATCTTGTTACTGCCTCCATAGTTTTGCCTTCTCAGAATGTCATATAGTTGGAATCATACAGTGTGTAGCTTTTCAGATTGGCTTCTTTCACTTAGTGATGTGCATTATACCTCCATATCTCCTTGTGGCCTGATGGCTCTTTATTTAGTGCTGAATAATTTTCCATTATATGGATATACCATAATTTGTCCATTCACCCATTGAAGGACATCTTTTTTTTTTTGGGACAGGGTCTTGTTCTATTGCCTGGGCTGGAGTGCAGTGGCGTCGTTATAGCTCACAACAACCTCTAACTCCTGGGCTCAACTGATCCTCCTGCCTCAGCCTCCCGATGAAAGACATCTTGATTGCTTCCAAGTTTTGTCAATTATGAATAAAACTTCTATAAATATCTGTGTGATGGTTTTTGTGTAGACATAAGTTTTCAACTCGTATGTGTAAATACCAAGGAGCACAAATGCTCCTTGTCAGCATTTGGTGTTATCGGCGTTTTGGATCTTAGCCATTTTAGTAGATGTGTAGTGGCTTCTCGTTGTTGTTTTCTTTGCATTTCCCCAGTGAAATAAGATAAGGAGCATCTTTTCTTATGCTTGTTTGCTATCCATATATCCCCTTTGGTGGGGGTATGTTTAGATCTTTTGCCCATTTTAAAATTGAGTTGTTTCCTTATTGTTGAGTTTAAAGCATTCTTTGTATATTTAGGATACTGGGCCTTCATCACATATACATTTTGCAAATATTTTCTCCAAGCTTGGGCTCATCTTTTCATTTTTTTTAACAGTGTCTTTTGTAAAGCAGAGTTTTTAATTTTAATGAAGTCCAGTTTATCTCTTTTTTCTTTCATGGATCATGCTTTTGGTGCTGTCTCTACCTGCATGTTTTCACCTGTCTTTGCTGTGACCAGAGGCATAAACCAGAGTGTTGGCTAATGGGACTCAGTATAAACTGAAAGAGCAGAAAGGCAGAATTGACACCTTGATCTTGTCCATGCATCAAGAAGCTCCCACTCCTGAGACTGTGTCTCAGTGAGCTATGACTATATACTTCTATGTAACAAAACAACCCCAGAATGCAAAGGCTCATATTAATAAAAACAAGCATCTATTTCTTTCTTACATGTCCACAGGTCAGCTGGGGTTCAGTTGATCTAGGCTGGGCTCAGACTTGCAGGCTGGATCTTCTCCACCTTGTCACTCCTCTTCCTGGGACCATGTTCTTTTCAGGGCAAAAGGCTGGAGGGCAAGTTCGGACCCACAAGCACATTTCAAGCCTCTGCTTGCATCCCATCTGCTAACATCCCATTGGCTAAAGCAAGTCCCATGGCCAAGTTCGACATTAACAGGCAGGGAAGTGTACTCCTCCCATTGGATTGTTATGACAAAGGCAAATTCCCATCATAAGACCCTGGGCTTTGCTTTCAGACACCCAAAGACACATCCCAAACAAGAAAGTAAGAGAGAAATGAATTACCAACTAGGTAAGTTGAAACACTACTAGATTTATTTTCCATTATTCCTCAGTTTCCAGTGTTTAAGGTTAGACCCCTGCATTACTCAGGGGTACAGAATCAATTCAGTATAGGGTTTCATGGGCCCCTGGAGGGTGATGCGATGTAGAACCTTCAGAGGATTACAATAATGGGAAAAGGTGTCATTTGTTCCCTACCTCCCTGTCCACCTCTTCTTTTCTTTTTCCCAATGACAAACGCTGACTGCCAGGGACTTGCAGCTGAGGGAACATTTGGGAAGTGTCTATCACCTCCTTGTCTTGTCTGCTTCCTACCCAAGCCTCCCTTCCCTCTACTGGGAGCTTCCCACGCAGGGGACCAGACACTTCCCAGCAGCTACATCTCCAGACCCTGGGATTCCTGCAATGATGGATACCATCCCAACAACCATGATGGCAGCCAGGCCATGGGAAATGTCAGGGCTGCAGAACGCCCCCAGCCCTGGCCGAGATGTAGACTGACCAGCTCATGTAACAATGTGGCCTGGAAGGAGACTCAGAGTCCTGGATCATGAGAAATCACTCCTGTCCCCCTAGCAGACCCAGCATCTTGGAGGCAAAACCCATATGACATCTGGACACCACTAGGGTAGGCAGAATAATGGCCCCCGAAGATGCTCATGTCCTAACCCTAAGAGCCTGTGGAAATGTTACCTTACATGGCAAAAGGGACTTTGCAAATGTGATCAAGGATCCTGAGATGGAAAGATTTTTCTGGATTATCCAGGTAGGTCCAAGGGATTCTTACAAGTTAAAGAGGGCAATGGGAGGCCCAGAGTCAGAGGAGATGTGATGGTGGAAGCGGAATTTGGAGTGATGTGTGGAAGGGAACCATGAGTCAAGGACTGTGAAAGCTTCTAGAAGCTGAAAAAAGCAAGGAAACAAATTCTCCCCTAGGGCCTCCAAAAGGAATCCAGCCCTGCTAACCCATTTCAGACTTCTGACTCCTGGAACTGTAAGATAATAAATTTGGGTTGTTTTAAGCCACCAGCATTGTGGTCATTTGTTACAGCAGCAACAGGAAACTAATACAGCAACTATTTAGGGTGAGCATTGAACCCTACTTTTCTTTGAACTTCTGGTCTCTGGGAGGGTCCTTCTGCCTTTCTGACTTACCATATAGCAAGAAGGCAAATAGTCAGGAACTGGAAGGACAGGAGAGCCAATGTTTTGGTAAAGACTTTGGCATTCATATCATTTATTTATTTAAATATTATTTCATTATTTTGAAAGTTTCCTATCCAAACCACAGCTGTAACTGAAATCCAACCATCTCAGGCAACAGAAATATCAACTTGAGGTCTCTTGAGAATGGCAGATTGTGGATTGTTAGAGTCACACAAAAAAATTGTCCAGTCCAACCTGCCCACTTGACAGATGAGGAAACTGTGGCTGGAGTGTGGGTGGGTGTCTGGGAGTGGGAAGGGTGGGTGGCCTCAGCAGACGGTGTTGGAGCCACCTCAGGCACCTCTGGGGCTCCTGGCCCTGCCCTGGTCCTGCCTGTCATGGCTGCTGTTGGTACTGGCTCTCAGTGGCGGTGTAGAAGTCGTCCAGCACACTCTGGATGTATTCAAAGGTGGGCCGCTCCTCGGGGCGGTTCTTCCAGCAGCGAGTCATGATGCTGTAGAGCTCCTCTGGGCAGTTGTCTGTTCGCGGCATCCGGTACCCGCGCTCCAGTGCCCGGATCACCTCGGGGTTTGTCATCCCTGAGCAGGAATGGTAGAGTTAAAAGGGAGGGGTTGGAAAATCGCAGACACTGTCACCTCCCCACCAGCCATTGCCCCCCACCTCACCTTGCAAGCTGAGCCCCTCCCACTGTGAAAGCCAGATCCTCCCTTCCTCAGCCATCTGTGCAGCCGGGTACGGGGCCTGGGACACACTCTGTGTCCCTTCCTTTGGGCACTGTGAGATACTTGTGATACTTGGAGCTGCAACGGCCAATCCTCCGACCACATGGAGAAGACAGTCACCGAGAAACTAACCCAGAGTCCTGACGGCTGCTGAGCTGCTGAACTAACCAGTCGCCAATGCCACTCTTCTTAGAATGGGGAACAATAACTTGCCTCTTGTCTCAGCCACTCTGTTAGTGTGTTGCTTGCAGCCTACTGTATCCCAGCGCACACAGACGCCTGTGACCCACTGCCCGGTTTTGACTAGTGTACCCTCAAGACAAAACAGTGTCATCCTACAAGTGGGACCATTTCCTTGTTTAATTTAAGTATATATTAATTATTCATAAGAACAACCATTAAATGTCTATGATCTCCAATTTTATATCATCAGTCTTGAATTCCAAATTCATGTATTCAAGTGCTTCCTTAAACATCTTTACTTGGATGGCTATAAGTCATCTCAAATTTAACAGGGCTAAGACTGAGCTTTTGAATTTCTACCCCTAAACCATTACCTATCCTATTGCTCAAAGCCAGGGTAATTATCCTTTTTTTCTTTTTCTTTTTCTTTTTTGTGCTCCAGGTGAGGATTGAACTCACAACCTCGGCAATTATCCTTGATTCTCCCTCCCTCGCCTCATACATCAGCAAGTTATATCTTTTCTTCTTTTTAAACATAGCACCAGTAGCGCCCTGTCCAGGCCGTCACCACCTCTACCTAGGCCGCTGCTGTGGCTTCTGTGGCTTCCTCATGGGCTGCCACCCTGTTCCCCTCCCTCCCATCCACTCTCCGAGCTGCTTTGGCATTACTTAAAAACAGAAATCAGATGACGCCACTTCCCAGCCCCAAACCCTGCAGTGGCTTCCCGTATTGTTAGACTGACACCCACACTCTTCGCCATGACCCTGGGCCCCTGCCGACTTCATCATCTGCCATCTGCTCTCATCCTGTCTCCAGCTACCTGGCTCCCTTGCTGTTCTTCCAGCACACCTGAGGCCTGATGAGCCCGAAGTGGCTTCCACCCTAATCCTCTCCCCAGAAATTCACTCAACTGTGACCTGCTCTGACAGGCGCTCCCTGTCTACAGGAGCTCCAAGTCACTGGCTCTCACATCCCCCTGATTTCTTTTCTTTTTGTTTAGGATGTGTTCTTCCAGGTCAGCATGCGAGCTCCTTCTGAACAGGGGCTCCGTACGGGGGCCCGCGTCTCTCACTGCATCCTCAGTGCCTAATGCAGAGTAGGAGCCCAGTGTCTACAGCTTATATTTCTAATCCTCACAACCACCTCTGCAAGGTAGATATAATCACCTACATTTTGTACAGGTGAAGACGCTGGGCTAGAGGGAGTGAAGTGACTCTCAAAGTGTAACCGCTGATGGGGACAGGATTCAAACTCAGCACTGTTTATAAAAAAAAGTCAGGGACCTGTTATATTCCTCTTGCCTTTCTCCCAGTGTTCTGGGAACAGATACCCCAAGAGACATCCCAACCAAAAAAAAGAACAGAGAACAGCATTATTTGTTGAGTCCTGGGCAATCTACATGTAGGGTACATCTTTTATCTTTTTTTTTTTTTTTTTACTGCTGAGCTACCAAACTGGAGGGTACATCTGCGTGTGCCTACCAGGCCTACCCAACGTGGGGCTCTGCCCACAGATGTGGGGATACATTAAGGCATTCCACAAATAGTTGCTAAGCACCCACTACGCGCCAAGCACAGAGGCAGGCACTGCAGACACACTGGTAAGGAATGCAGACACGGTTCTGGCCTCATGGAGCATAGAGTCTGATGGGGAAAATATTAAACAAATGCACAGTTATCGATTGTGCTGCATGCCATTGGGAGTTCAGGATTTTGTCCTAATTATAATGGGACGATTAAAGAGTTAGAAGTGGAGAAGGGACGCGGTGGGATTCACAGTTTAGAACAATCCCTTGGCTGCACGTGAAGAACAGGCTGCAGGAGAGAGAGAGGCCCAGCAGGGCTGATGAGGAGGCCGCTGCAGCATCCACAGGACAGGCGGTGCTGGCCCGGGCGCGCTGGAGGCTGTGCAATTAGAAGCAGGCAGACTCGCCACGTGTTTTGGAGTGGAATGGCCATAACCTGTGACTGCTTGGATGTCATAAAGGCTGAGAGGGAAGGAAGGGCCAAGGAAGCCCCGAGATTTCAGGCTTAAGAGATTGGATGGCTGGCGGTACCTTTAACCTAGAGGGAAAAGGCGACAGGAGCTGGGGTGGGGACCCAGAACTCAGTCTGAATGGACACACTGCCAAGATGCAGCCCTCGCCAGGCCGGGCCCTGGGAGCAGCCCCCAGCTGCGGCCCCCTCCCTACCTGGGTAAGGAATCCGGCCGTAGGTGACGATCTCCATCAGCAGGACACCAAATGACCAGACGTCTGACTTGATGGTGAAAGAGCCAAAGTTGATGGCTTCAGGAGCCGTCCACTTAATGGGGAACTTGGCCCCTGCAGGGTCAGACGGAGCAGAGTCAGGGGCAGTCTGGGGAGCAGTCAGGGCTGGGTCTCTGCTAAGGTGAGGGAGCAGGACAGGGCAACAGCTGCCAACATCTGCCCCCTGCAGAACCCTGATTTCCCTGCAATAAAGCCTCCGGGTGGAAGAAGGGACATCTGTCCTGAGGACAGACGACTGAAGCAGGGGGAAGTGGGTGGAGGGGCCTGGGGAGTGGTGTGGGAGCTCACTCTCTGGAGGCCACCTCGTTGATTCAGCTGATACTTCAGTGAACTATAACTCCAAAGAGTGGGGTCCTAGCGGTCACAGAATCTTTGGGGACAGAAAGACTTCAGGGGGCCTTGAGTCCAGGTCACAGTGGATGTCTCAGTCCCCTTTCCCCTGGCAACGCAGGAAGGGAGGATTTTGGATCTCTGCCACCAGTCACTGGGTGTTTCCATTCCTCCCCACCT
Organism: Cheirogaleus medius; assembly: GCA_008086735.1. NCBI lineage: Eukaryota > Metazoa > Chordata > Mammalia > Primates > Cheirogaleidae > Cheirogaleus > Cheirogaleus medius. The sequence continues at coordinate 31,215,794 of VBSM01001118.1, read as the reverse complement.
TCTACCTGATCTGAAGTGGATTTAGTTAACTTTTTTTTAGTGTTTATCTTCATTACATTAATATTATGGCTGGAAAACATGGTTTAGGCTATATGTTCTTTGGAATTTAGTAAGATCTGCTTTATGATTGAGTGCATAGTCAAGTTTTGAAAATGCTGTGTTTGCATGTGTGTGTGTGTTTGTGTGTGTTTGCGTGCGTGCGTGTGTGTGTTTGTGTGCATTTCTCCTTCCTTTGGCTCTGGAGAGTTTTCTTTATTTCCTGCTGATCCTTTCCTGGTTTGGAAATTATATTATACATTCTACTTTTACTCCTTTAGTGGTTACCCTTAGTTAAATTTTTTTTTTTTTTTTTTTTTTGAGACAGAGTCTCGCTCTGTTGCCCGGGCTAGATTGCTGTGGCGTCAGCCTAGCTCACAGCAACCTCAAACTCCTGAGCTCAAGCAATCCTTCTGCTTCAGTCTCCCGAGTAGCTGGGACTACATGAATGTGCCACCATGCCTGGCTAATTTATTTCTATTTTTAGTAGAGACAGGGCTCTCAATCTTGCTGAGGCTGGTCTTGAACTCCTGAGCTCAAGCCATCCTCCCACCTTGGCCTCCTAGAGTGCTAGGATTGCAGGTGAGAGCCACCGCACCTGGCCCTAAAATTTTTCCTTTATTGTGGCATAACAAACATGAAATAAAGTGCACAAATCTTTAATGTACAACTTGATGCATCCTTATATATATACATACCCTTGTAATCAACATCACATTGAGGTGTGGAACATTCTCAGCATTTTAGAAGGCTCCTTCCTGTCCCCTCAGTGGACAGCTCCTGAGATTAAGTATTAACCTACTAATACCTCCCTGCTCCAGGTCACTGCTGTGCTAACCTTTATTTCTATCAGTGAATTTCGCTGTTTTTTTTTCTTTAACAGCTTTGTTGAGATATAACTCACAGACCATAAAATTCATCCTTTTTTTCCTTATAAAGACAGGGTCTCATTCTGTTGGCCAGGCTGGAGTGCAGTGGTGCAATCACAGCTCACTGCAGCCTTGAATTCCTGAGCTCAAGCGATCCTCCAGCCTCAGCCTCCTGAGTAGCTGGGACTACAGGTGCATGCCACCGTGGCTAGATAATTTTTAAATATTTTGCAGAGACGGGTTCTTGCTGTGTTGCATAGCCTGGTCTTGAACTCCTGGACTCAGGCTATCCTCCCAAGGTGCTGAAATTACAGATGTGAGCCACTTGTGCCTGGCCTAAAATTCACCCACTTAAAGTGTTCAATTTAATGGCTCTTAGAATATTCACAAAGTTGTGAATTTTGGAATATTTTCATCACATCCTCCCCCAAAAAACCCCATAGCAGTCACTTTGCATCTCTCCCCAACTCACTGCTGCCAGCCCTAGGCAACAACTCATCTATTTTCTATCTCTTTAGATGTGCCCGTTCTGGACATTCCGTGTAAAGGGAATCATACGATACATGGTCTTTGTGTCTGACTTTCATTTAATATGTTTTCAAGGGTCATCTGTGTTGTAGCGCGTTACAGTACTTCATTGCACTTTATGGCCAAATAGCATTCCACTGTATGGATAGGCCACATTTTGTTGGTGGCCATTAATTAGGATTGTTGCCATTTTTTGGCATTAGGAATAATGCTGCTATGGGCATTTGTATACAAGTTTTGTCTGTTTTTGAATTTCAGAAAAATGGAACCATCCAGCACCTATTCTTTTTTTGTTTGATTTATTTCATTTTGATATTATGTCTGACAGTCACCCATCTTGTTCATGTAGCAGAGGTTTGTGCTTTTCCACTGCTGGATGGGTTTACGTTGTGTGAACATATCACAATTTATACACCCATCCTCCTGTTTGTGGACATTTGGGTTCTTCCCAGTTTTTGTCTATTATGCACAAAGTTGCTCTTACTCTTAATTTCAACATGTAATTGCCTAAGTCTGAAATCGATCAGTACTTCCCAACCTGGTCTAAATTCTCCTTCTCAAAGTCACTGGGTAAGACGCTGAAGTCCAGGACACTAGAAGGACCCCATCAAGCTTAACAATGTACAGCTAATACTGGGAGAGAGCTTGGCATTTCGCCAATCACTCTCACAGGTATCAACTCTCAACACTCATGGCCCATCCAAGTGGGCACCACTGGCCTGCTTGGCAGCGTCCCCTACCTTCCCGAGCTGTGTACTCATTGTCTTCGATGATCCGTGCCAGGCCGAAGTCGGCAATCTTACACACCAGGGACGCGGAGACCAGGATATTGGCGGCTCGGAGATCTCGGTGAATGTAGTTCCTCTGCTCAATGAAGGCCATGCCTTCTGCAATCTGCATCCAAAACAGAGACACCCTTGTCCTCAGACCTGGCCCAGCCCAAGGTGGTCTGCCCAAAAGCAGCAGAGTGTCCCAGTGGGAGAAAACTAGAAAACATCTGCACCAGCTCCTCCCTTTCTGTTGGAGGGTTTGGGACTCAGGCTGGCATTTCTCTGTCTACTCACCCAGGTTGGGGGTATCCTTGAGGCCTGGCTCCATTTAGGGGCTTCTCTAGAATTCTAAGACTTCCAGAGAGCACTTTGAAGTGTTCTCACGAATAGGCAATGGGACTCTTTCTCCAGGACCTACACACACACACACACACACACACTCCAGGATACTACGAAGCACTTTCCCCCTCAACCTTCTTTCTGGGCACAACCCAGGCTCATGTCATATTCTGCTGTCTCTCTTGTATCTTCTTCCTCCCCGAGCCTGGGTAGGGAAAATTCGTTAACTCATTCAACAAAAGTATACCGAGCGTCTTTGGGTGCCAGATACGTTACTTGAACAGGTGGTGACAAGTACCATGAAGAAGAGATGAAGCTGAGCAAGAAGACATGACGTGTAGGGGGCTTTGTTGGACTGGGTGGTCAGGGAAGGCTGCTTTGAGGAAGGGAGCATTTAGCTAAGATCTGAATGCGGATGATAAGTGTGTCAAATAAGAACGTGCCAGGGAGGGAGAAGACCAGGTGCAAAGGCCTGAGGGTAGGAATGAGCTGGGGGTTCATGGAGCAGCACGGAGGCCAGGGTGGTTGAGCGGAAGATGCCATAGGAGCCGAGAGTGTGACGTCGAGAGGGAAGCTGCCAATTGTGAACAGCCTTGCAGGCCAGGAGAGGAGGCTGGATTTTATTCTGAGCGTGAGAAGCCATTGAGCAGGAGTGTGACATGCTCTGATGTACATCTAAGGGTCATCGTGGCTGTCGAGTGAATAACAGACTGAGTGGAGGGTTCTTACTCACACTGGGGGCCCTGGAAGCCTCTGACGGAAAGACATGAGATTACGCCTTGGAGACGTTTTTACTGTAATAATTGCAAAGGTTTGGACAAAAGAGGTTTAAGATTAACCCTCAGCTACCCAGAAAGCAGCGCTTATAGCTTATAAACCAGCCTTGAGCTTTTGGGGACAGGAATTACCATTGGCTCTGTTTTACAGGGGAGGGGACACATTCCAGATCACGCCAACAGGAAAATTCTGAATGTCAGACTCAAACCAGTCTGCGGATTTCCAATCTAGTGCCCCACGCTGCCTCTAAACAACTCAGCACCCCAGTGCTCTGGAGGAAGGACTGCAGCTGGGTGCAGTCTGATAAGATTACTTGGGGGGCGCTGGGTTCTGACCCAACAGAACCAAGGGAGGCCCTTGGCTCTGGGCCAGAGGCAAGCAGGTGGCGCACTTGCAGGGAGTCGACAGCAGAGGGCGCCTGAGGCAGCCGGACCTGAGGTCCAGACTTTGGAATAAAATCTTGGAAAGAGATTTTCTGATTTTGTTTGGAGCAGTGGGGGTGGGGGTACAAGTGGGGGGAATGGAATGAGGCAGGGTCTTGGCCTGGGGAGTGTGAGGAATTTATACAGAATCTTTAGATGAACAGTTAGAAAAAGTTATTAAACTAATGGCAGATATTGTAGCTTATTTATTCTAGGAGGATACTTACTTATACAATATTTATTGTGTGCTTTGGGGGAGATACTTTTGCACAGATGAGAAAACTGAAGACTAGAGAAATAAATAATCTGCCCCAGGTTACACAGTTTGCAAGTTGCAGAGCCAGGGCTGGAACCCTGAAAGCCCCGCTCAGGGTCCATGCACCTACTGTTACTCCACCCAACCTCCTTACCGCATATTTCCTTTGGAGCAGGCACTCATGCTGGCAGGTACCATTGTTTAACACCCACTGGCAGATGCTTTTATATTACTGGTTTTCACAGGAGTTCAATGGGGCAGGTATGACCAAGCCCACTTAGGAGATAATAGAGGATAAGAGCTAGATGGCTCTGGAGTTGGACCAGCCCCGCTTAAGCCCCATAGCTCTGGGAGCTCCAGCAAGCTACTTCACCCCTCTGTGCCTCACTTTTCTTCTCTGTAAAGTGGGAACAACAATAGCACCTGCCTCTGAGGGGTCTAAGCCTACATCAAGGCAGTGTCTGGCACATGGCACCATTCACTTCAATGGTGGCTATCGATGCTGCTGGTGTGAGCAGTGGCACTCAGAGAGGTTAAGCAACATGCTTGAAGCTGCACAGGCAGAGCTGGGATCAAAACAAATCTCTCCTAAGCCTGTATGCTTGCCAAGTGTTGCTTCTCAAGGGTTTGTCAACTGAATGAATAATGGATAGGTTCACTGGGCTCAGGTGTAAGAATTGATGTAAGGGTTGATGAGGTGGTGAGATTTCAAGATCACCAAACTGGGTGCCACGAGGTTGGGCACTGGAAGCTGGGTTTGCTTCCAAGAGTATCAGGGAATCACAGACTCAGAGCTGGAAGGACTTGTGGGGACATTCCAGCCCAGGGCTCTTTGAGTTGAATCCCACTGATGACACAATGTTGTCTGCGGGTGGGGGACAAAAGAAAGGGCACATATGAGGCTCCCCCATCCCCCATTTTAGTCAGAGCAGCTCTGTTTTGACCCATTTTTATATATTCAGCTACTGTATATAATTTCATTTGACCAACAGAATTATGCCTAAAAAAATTGGTTGAACTTGAAAACCGCATAGGTGGTCCAGCCAGGTCAACAGCCAGTTGGTGACAGGCTGGGCACCCTGCTTCTGGATGTACAAAGGCCCAGAACCTCCTTCCCTTTCTTGGTTTGTTTTCCCATCTGTGAGCTGGGTCTAGTGCTCTTGCCCCAGTCAATGACTATTGCCCAGGAAGGTTCTGGCCAATCTGATGGTTATAATTTAACAACAGGCCATATTATTGTTTTCCAGTGACTGGGCCCATTGGGGTGAAAATGCCAGGCCTTGATTTCCATATGTCTCTGGCATTCCAGGCTCTGAAAGTAGAGCCTTTTTATTATGCTTGCAGTGGCCTTTGAGGCCCTGGAATTTGCATACTCAAATGAGCCCTGCCCTTGGCACCTCCAGTAGGACCAGGCCAGGTCTCCCTCAACTCCCACCAGGCTCCAAACCCTACCCCCTCATCCCATCACCCTCCAGGCTCCAGCCGACTAGGCAGAGTTCTCTTGTTCTTCCCTTTGGGCTTTTGCACGGGCTGTTTCTTCTGTCTAGACCAGGGGTCCCCAACCTATGGTGAGTTGTATAATTATTTCATTATATATTACAATGTAATAATAATACAAATAAAGTGCACAACAAATGTAATGCACTTGAATCATCCCAAAACCATCCCCCCACCCTGCCCCTGGTCTGTGGAAAAATTGTCTTCTGTGAAAATAGTCTCCAGTGCCAAAAAGGTTGGGGACTGCTGGTCTAGCCAGGGGTCCTCAAACTACGGCCTGCGGGCCACATGTGGCCGGCCAAGGACATTTATCCGGCCTGCCGGTTGTGTTTGCCGCTGCTGTCTGTCCTGCTTAGCAGCCGACTCATTCCCGGGCCCACAGTGCGCATGTGTGGAATGTGCGCTGCACTCTCCAACGGCCCTCCAACGGTCTGAGGGACAGTGCACTGGCCCCCTGTTTAAAAAGTTTGAGGACCCCTGGTCTAGACCATCCTTCCCTTTCCTCTTCCTCAGGTGATGAAGCACTTGCATAAGCACTTGCACATCAGGGCTTGGCCCCTTGGAACGCTCCCTCTTGGAACATTGCCGCTGTGTGCTGCAGAGAAGCTCTGGACGGACGACTGAGTGGTGTGGGGCCACATGGAGGGACCTGGAGGACGAGCCATGGTCTTGGACATTCTAGCTCCAGGCAAGCACTCAGCAGTATGCATCGCATTACTCGCTTCACCACGTGGAGCAGAAGAACCACCCAGCCAAGCCCAGGCAACCCACAGAATCATGGAAATAATAATTGCTGTTGTTTCAAGCTACTAGGCTTTGGGTGGTTTGTTACATAAGAATAGGTAACAAAGATCCCACCCTATCAGGAAGATGTGAGGATTAAATGAGTTAGTACATGCAAAGTACATACAAAAAGTCTACTTTTATACTGACCCTGGAATACATGTTACCCATTATTATAGCATGGGCTCAGAAAACATTAGTTGAATAAAAAATTGAAGTCCTATCCCCCTCCCCCAACTTCCCCACGAGGCTCCCACCTGGGCTGAGAAGTCGATGAGCTTTGGCAAGGGCTGCTTGCTGCCTTCGTCACTTTTCAGAAAGTCCAGCAGGCTTCCTACATGTGGGAGGGACAGGAACGTTTACTATTCTTATTGCTTCAATGCGTGGTTAAAACTTTTCATAGCAGTGGATTTAAATGAAAATATTTGTTTACCATTCCTAGCGATTGAGAAAGAGAACTGGAGTTTTTGTGAAGTGACTTTTCGATTGCTAGATGGGAGCTGTGGCTGAGAAAGCCTTCTGAGGCTGGGCGCCTGGGGTCATGGCTTCCTAGGGCTGGCATAGTCGTGTATTTAGAAAATGAAAAAAGGTTTCAGATTTCAAATCACACCCAATGAGATCGTGTGAGATGTTTCTGTTTATGCAGAAATGGGCAGGGGTTGGAAATGGTTGTGAAATGGTGGCCTAAACACATCCCTGAGAAATGCTGAATTGTGGCGGGGATGAGGCTGGAACTGCTGCTTTGCCAGCCCGTTTCCCCAGAGTACACAGGGAAGGTGGCTGATGACAGGAGTGCCACCCCCCGTCTCTGAGGCTCACAGTGAACGCATGAGCCTCTCCTCCCATCGCCCAGCAGGGCTCTGGCCCTACTCCCCTCTCCGGGCGGGCGCCTCCTTGTTCTCCCTTTCCCTCCGTGGCCCCTTAACACAATTTCACCCCATCCGCCAGCAGGGTGGGTTGTTGCACATTAAGGTGCTCAGTGAGTACTGGCTGGAAGAGTCCTGGCCAGATTGGGGGCACCTCGAGGGCAAGAACCATGTCGAAGTCACCCCTGAGCCTGCCACCGATGAGCACGGCCACAGCCTGCATCCCCAGCGCCCAGCACACGGCACCTTTGGCCATGAACTCCGTGATGATGAAGATGGGCTCCTCCGTGACCACTGCGTGCAGCTTCACCAGCTTGTCGTGCTGCAGGGTCTTCATGAGGTTGGCCTCGGCCAGGAAGGCCTCCACCGACATGCTGCCTGGCTTCATCGTCTTCACCGCCACCTTGGTGTGCTTGTTGTAGGTGGCTGGAGGCAGACAGGGAGCAGGGAAAGTGGTCAGAGCCGACTGGTCTCCCCCAACCTGTTGGGAGGCCTGGCTGCAGACCTGCCTTCTCCGGGAAGCCTTCCCTGCCCTTCTCAGCCCTCGCAGAGGGAAGGGGAGGCCGCTCAGGCCTCAGACAGATGCAGGTTGGAAGGCTGCTTCACCACCTCCTAGCTGTGTGTACTTGAGCAAGTCACTTAACCTCTCTGAGCTGTGCTTTCCTCATCTGCAAAGCAGAAATGATAATCACTTCCTTTGAAGGGCTGCTGTAAAGATTAAAACTGGTTACAAAACACCACTCCCCCTCCCCGCCCCCAAACCCACTTTAATTTTAACACTGCTCTTAAAAGAAATACTAGACTTATTATGACCCACAAGACCCTTATCTGGCCTTGCCCACCTCTCTAGTCTCATCAGCCACTAAACTCACTCTTGCCCTTTATGGACCAACCACCCTGTATGTCACTCAGTCCCTGGAGCACCCCACCCCCATCCCTCCACAGGGACTTGGCGCATGCTGTTCCTCCACCCTACCCCACCCTGTTTCATTTTGTGGTTCTCATCAATCTCATAATTGCTTGGCTTTCCATTTTGCCTTGGCTTCCAGGAAGCTCGAATCCAGATATGTGATCTTCCTGTAGTAAGAGTCCAGGGCCTTGTCTAATATTCTTGGTTTTCCAAACACACCACTCAGATCTGTCTTCCCTTCCTCTCCATATAATCTTTCTGTCCTATTCTTCTATTTGGCGCCTAGCACACAGCAGGATCTCAAGGCATGTAGTCGAAATACATAGATTTTAAACTTATTTTATCTGGCTGAGTTGCTTGCATCTCTGCAGGCTGTCTTTGCTCCCATTTGGAAGGCAGTGGAGTGTTAACACAGTGGGGTGCCCCAGGCTCTACCCCACAACCTGCAAAACAGTCACTGCCATTCTCAAGGTATTGGGCAAGCACAGCAGGGGTGGAATGTGCCCTTGGTGGTGGTGGTGGGGGGCGGGCCCAGGATGCCCCAACACGGTGCCCTTCATCAGTTGCTGGCATTGAACCCGCCTGGAAATCTCCAGCTGCATTTCCCCATGCTTAATTTTCATCATCCTAAGAGGCCTCTGGTTGTCCCAACCCCAAACTGTTAGGCTGTCCCAGCTCCCTATGGGGGGCAGATTCCTCTGCCAGGACTCCTGCCTCCCAGGAGGGAGTTTCTGACCCCTACAGGCCTGGTCTCAAAGGCAAACCAGCCTTTGCACAGCAGGGCAATTTGGTTTGCTATGAGGAACTGCTCTTTTGCAGTTGCTATTCAAATCTCCCCTTCTGCCTTGGGTAGCATTCCCACTTTGCCTTAAAGAGTTCCTGGAAGTGAGTACCCTCCCTCTCCCGCTCTGGTCCTGGGTCCTTACCCATCCAGACTTCCCCAAACTGCCCAGCTCCAAGTCTCTTCTCCAGCTTGAGGGATTCCCGGGGGATCTCCCAGGCGTCCTTCTCCCAAGGCTTCTGGGGCTTTGAGGACACGCAGGGCACCGACAACTTCTGGCAGAGTCCGTCGCTCCCCTCTGGAACAGAGTCCATGGTCAGGTGAGGGCAACAAGCTCCGAGCCAGCCAGAGACTGCCCCTTGGTGGCCTGCCTGTCTGGTCCACTGCCTCTGGCCAGTTCCACCTGGTTGCTACCATCAGGGACATTCCCAAGAGAGCAGAGCATGATGGTGTCCACCTCTACATCTTGGCCACTTCCACCCTCCTGCTCAACAGGCTGAGCCTTCAGGAGAATCCAGAGCAACTGTGTGGGGTGGGGGGAGGTCAGGAAGAGCTCAGTGGGCCTCAGAGGCCGCAGGGCGCCCTGGCTAGAATTCCTGGGCCCATCCCCATGGGGACGCAGCCCTGGGGCAGGACTCACTCTTGTAGTGGGCCACCAGGTCCTGCAGGGTGCTGAAGGTCGTCCTCGGAGAGATGTAGTAGCCCCCGTTGTCCAGGGTCCGGATCTTATAATGCTTCACTGCATCTCCTTGCTGGGGGTCGTAGTCTCGCACAGACAAAGAGTAGCTCCCTGCATTGGCCAAAGAGAAACCCCTCAGAATGGTACCTCAGAGGCCTGCCACCTCGTGTCAACACCCTGAGACCCCTGTAAGACCACCGCTGGCACCGTCCTGTCACCTGGGCAGCAGTGCACAAGGGTCAGAGTGGGTGTGTGGACCAGGCATCCTGGGTTCTCGTCCAGGCTCTACCATGTTCATCAGTGGGACCTTGGGCAAGTGACTACACCACTTCTGTGTGCCTCAGTTTCCTCATCTGTAAAATGGGACTAGTTGTCATGCCTCTCTACCTCACCACATTGCCTGACAATTAAAAGAAATAATGCTTGGAAAGCACTTGGGACCTAAACATTCAGCAATGTTGGCTATCATCATCATCTTCGTTATTATTTCTAATCTATTTTTTCCTTCCTTCCTTCCTTCCTTCCTTCCTTCCTTCCTTCCTTCCTTCCTTCCTTCCTTCCTTTCTTCCTCTCTCTTTCTTTCATCATTTAGCTAACAAAAAGCCAAGAAATCATACCAGTTTGGTAAAAAGTCAGACTATTTAGAAATCCAGTCCAGTTATTAAAATGTGAACACATTGTGGGAGGCTGAATAATGGTCCCTCACGGTGTTCACACCCTAAGCCCTGGAACCTGGGAATATGTTACCTTACACGGTAGAAGGTGTTACAGCTGTGATTAAGGATCTGGAGATGGGGAGAGCATCCTGGATTATCCAGGCAGCCCCAGTGTAATCACACGGGTCCTTGCTAGAGGGAGATGAGAAGGCCAAAGTCAGTAGCAGGAGACGGGTGAAGATGGAAACAAGAGGTTGGAGAGATGTCAGGAAGGGGCCATCAGCCAAGGAATGCTGTGGCCTTCGGGAAGCTGAAAAGGCAGGGAAATGTGTTCTCTCCTGAAGCCTCCAGAAGGAACCAGCCCTGCTGATGCCTTGACTTGAGCCCAGTGAGGTCAGATTGCTGACCCCCAGAATTGTAAGGTAAGAGACTCATGTTGTTTTCAGCCATAAATTTGTAGCAATTTGTTATAGCAGCGATACGAACCTAATACACGTTATCACATAGACCAGAAACACACAAGTCTCCCAGTCCATGACCACAGTTTTGCAATTTGCGAGCTGTGTGCCCTTAGGCAAGTTATTAGCCTCTCTGTTTCTCAGTTTTCTCTGCCATAATAGCACAATGTCATAGGATTCTGGGGAGGTTTAAATTATTGAATGAAGCTGTGTGTGGTGGCTGGTGCCTATAATCCCAGCTACTCGGGAGGCCAAGATGGCACGATGGCTTGACTCCAGGAGTTCAAGACCATCCTGGGCAACATAGCCAGACCTTGTTTGTACAAAAAATTTTAAAAATTAGCTGGATGTGGTGGCACATGCCTGTAATCCTAGCTGCTTGGGAAGCTGAGCCCAGGAGTTCAAGGATGTAGTGAGCTACGATCGTGCCACTACACTCCAGCTTGGGTGACAGAATGAGACCCTATCTCTGAAAAAAAAAAATTGTTGAATGAGTAACAGCTGACCATACATGCCAGGCACTGTTCTAAGCACCCTGTACAAATGAACAATGAATGCATATGAATAATATTCACTATACTGAATTATAATTATGTAAATGATATTGTTTATTATAATGAATGAATAACCCCAGGGTAGAGGTAGAGGTTTTATAACCTCATCATTTTCGTTTACGGATGAGGAAACTGAGGCCCAGAGAGGTGAAGTAACTCACCTGCAGTCACATAGCTGGTAAGGGGCACAGCTGGGATTCAAACCCAGGCAGCTGACTCCAGGGCCACCCCCCTTAGTCACTCTGTCCCAGTCAAGTTGAAACTGGCTTAGCTGATGCTGGGTGGGGGCGGGGCAGAATCCAGGAAGCAGCACATGGGATTCAGGGGCCCCAGGCTGCAAGTTTTATTAAGTCAGCTACTTGCCCCCCACATCTCTACCTTGGAGGGCCATGACAGCGGGACCAGGCTCACTTTCCTGCCCCACAGGTCTGTTTTGGTCTCTTTGGTTTTTCTACCCCTGTCTGCAGGATGTGAAAGGGTCAGCCTTGCTGAAATTAACAGGAAAATACCTGATCCCATAATTTCCTAATAACATCTAAAGATCAATCATGAGCTCTCCCCGTCCCTGTTCTCTCTCTCCCTGGCTAGCAGGCGCCCTGCAGGGGCTCTGTTTTCACAAACATCTGAAAAGACAGAAAGGAAATGTAAATCTTTCTCCTAAATTCACCAGGTCACTCTGCCTTTAGAATTTGTTTTATAGCCTGGAGGTGTTCCAGAGAAGCTCCTGGAAGGACAGCAGGGGGCAAACTCCAGGCCTTAGCTTCCTGCCCAGAACCATATCTCAGGGGCGGAATCGCATCCCCAGACTAAATTTCAGAGCTAACCAAGTCTCCAGGAGCAGCGAAAACAAGAAAGATGGACAACCTGACCTCTCCCGCTGGCTCCCGCTAATGTCCACAGCCGCTTCTCTTCTCATCCTGCCTCCGAGAAGAAAGTCAGCAGTTTCTCCCAGCAATCAATACTTTTTTCCCTTTCTCCTTGTCCCCATAAAATCAGCAAGCCACTTGGCCTCAGTGCTGGCACCCCTTCTCTTTCTTTAGGATGCTACGCCTCTCCCTGCCCTCCCTCTCCTCTCTCTCATGCTCTTCATTCTCTCTCCTTCTAAGAAGATCAAATACACTTTTTTACATACACATATATCTATCTATTTCCTAATCTCTGTGTGAGAAACTTTTCTCCACCCATGCCGTGAGCACCTATAATACTAGGTTTCCCACCCTGGCAAAATGGACTAGCCCAGTCCCCAAGCTGTCCTGGGCACAGCGGGAGAGAAGTGCTGGCTGTGCCCAACTTTACCTTTTTGTCTGTTTCTTGTCCTTTGAGGGCTAGAAGGGGGCTTGTTGGGTGGAGGAAACCAAGCCTAAGCATTCACGGGGCTGAGTAGGTTGTCCTAGCCACTCTAAGGCTTCACCAGCTCAGCTAGCTAGGGGTCAAGTAGAGGGCCACGCAGATGCCTTTGATTGACGTCCCCAAGTCTGTTTGTTTCAGGATACCTTGAATTGCCCTGATTTATTTGGATCAAGCAGTTGTGAATCAGCGCTCGTTAGTGAAGTGCACCTGCGTGTGAACCTGGACTCATGAGAATCCTATCGACTTCACTCCTCTGGGGAGACGAGCCTCGGCTGAGGCCAGTTTGGGTTCTGTGATGCTTTGGGGCGCTGCTCTTGCCCATCGTGCACCCACCCGGCACGAAGCCACCCTTGCAGAACGGGCGTTTCGGGAAGCTGGCCGCCTAATGTTGAAACTCCCGAATGCTTTCAAGGAGCCTTGTAAGCAGAGTGCCAGAGAAGGCCTGCTGGGGTCTCTTCCTGCAACCTCATTTCCTTAGGGAGGGAGGAGGAACCAGGCTTGTGGACAAGATAGATGGTGATGGGTATTTTTAAAAAATACAAGCTAGTGAAGATCAAGCTTCAGCGGGATGTTTGTTCATTTGTGGTGCTCGAACGACATGGGACTACTTCCATTGACCTAAGCTGTCACCTACAGGGATGAGAAGGGCCAAGCCAGACACAGAACCTCAACCCTCCCTGGCTCAGGGTGGCGAAGGGCAGGAGAAAGCCAGGCGGCCGTGCAGCCTGGTGAGTTGTTCAGCCTTTCCGAGGGAGGCGTGGTGGCCAGTCAAGCCTGGGACATCCCTGAATGGAGGGACCAGGTGGGGAAATGTCACCTTTGGTGGTCTCGCTGTCTCGGATCATGAAGGAGCCCAGCACGTTGCCGGGAGCCAGTAGGTGGCGCTCTGCGTCCTTCCTGCTGATGCCCTTGAAGAACCACCTGGTGGGAAGGGGAGAGCAGTGAACCTGGGGTGTGCAGTCCTGTCCCGCTCACACTGGGAACCTGTGGCCATGTAGGGCCCTTGTGGGGAGTCAGGATACTGAGGGACTCGATTCCTGCACCATCAGTTTTTACTCAAGGATTTTTTTTGGTTGGGAGGCCCGGAGAGCCACTCTTTTGATATTCAAGCAACCAGTAGTGAATCCAGTTTGCTGAGACTGCAGCCTATGCAATGCGGGGGCAGGGAGGGCTTTCTTTAAGAAAAATAATACAGCATCGCAAATGCAAAATGCTCACGGGTCACTCCAGGGCCACTCGGGTGAGGGATCGGGAGCCGGACAGGAGGACTGGGTGGAGCGAGACAGCAGTCTTAGCCAACTGCGGTCAGAAAATCTTACTTTTGCAAATTTCACACGCACACATGACCACTGGGGGGATTCCTCTCGGGGCCCTGGAGGCCCGTGGGAGTGAGGGCCTGGTGGGAGTGAGGTTTGTTAGCTTCACAGTCAGTCCTCCTCTGTGTATTCAGAGCCAAATACAAAGTTGGCATGAATTTCTAAGCTAAAATGTGAGATTGCAAAGAATTTTAAACTTGGGACCATATTCTGGGAACTTTTCTTCATTATTTCTGGATATCTGGGATGTTGATGGAAAAGTTCAAGCAGTAGCAGCCAAATCCATTCCTCCCTTTACTAGGGTGAGGAGCATTTCATGTACTGTGATGGAAAAAGCCCCAGATCAGACATCAGCAGGCTATGTATGGCCTTGCCATAAACCTGCTGTGTGACTTTGAGCAAGTTGCTTTCCCTCTCTGGGCCTCTGTTTCCTCTGTTATGAACTGGGGAGAAAGCTAACATCCATTGAGTTCTTGTAATCCACCCACCAACTCTATGGCATTGTGACCTTTATTATCCCCATTTTATAGATGAGGAAGCTGAGGAACAGAGAGGGCAAGCAACTTGCCCGGAGTCACACAGCTAGGAAGTTGTAGAGGCAAGATGCAAATCTAGGCAGTCTAACTCCAGAGCCTCTCAATCACCATGCTGCCCTGTTGGCTTTCAAGTTGTAAGGTGATGCATGACATGGTAAAATATTCAACAATGTAAGAAGGTATATAGTAAGAACTGTCTCCCTGGCTATTCCACCCCTAGGAAGTTATCCCACAGACCTTGCACAAGGGAAAAGTGACATATACACAAGGAGATGGACTGCAGCACAAGACTGGAAGCACCTCCACTGATAGGGGACTGGCCGAATGGACGCGGGGCATCTGCAGGACAGACACGCTGCAGATACAGAGGAAGGAGGCTCTGCAGGGAGGGTCTGCACAGGAGGTGCAGGGCAGTGTGTGTAGCATCTACCACTGTGCACGATAAAGGAGGCGTAGATGTATTCGCTTATGTAAGCGTAAAGCATTTGGGAGGACTCACAAGAAACTGGTTGCTTCTGGGAAGGGGAAGTGGCTGGTTGGGGACAGGGTGGGAAGGAGACCTTTCACACTGTGTTCTATCTATAATATATAATACATCCTTCCCCACCATTTGCATTTAGAAACATTTGAAAGTATTGTCTATTTCAGGAGGGTGGGGGAGGAAGTAAGATTCTGTCCCACCCTGATTCCCCGTGTCCCAGCTGCCCTCCCCAGAGGCAACCTCTGTTAGCAGTTTCTTGATGCAGACACAAGACCCTGTGAGTGCGCAGCAAGAACTAATATGTGTATTTAGATCAACGGTCCCAAGAGGGGTTCCCGGACCAGCAGCATCAGACAGCCTCACCGGAGAACTTGCTAGAAATGCTCATTCGGAATCAGACAGTGGGGTCCAGAAACCAGCCGGCAGCCAGCTCTCCAGGCCATGCTGATGCTTGCTCAAGTTTGAGAACCACCCATGTAGCTATGGCCTTTGTTTGCAAATGATAACCCACTATACATGTTGCCAGCACCCTGCCTTTTCCAATAGTGATTATGCTGCCTTTGAGGAATAATACTGGCCAATCCCAGGCTGCTGCAAGGACCACATGCAGTGACGTGGGGATTCTGTAACTGCCCAGATCCTGGAGTGGAGAACAGAACTCGGGATGCCCCAGGAAAAAGTCCAGGAGGAGACTGAAACAGCTAAGACCCCCTGTGGCATGTACTTTTATGATCACTAAGAAAGGGGTGGTTTTAAGATGGAAAAAGCCTAAACCTTTTAATTTTTAACAGGCAAGCATCCCAAACACAGTACCATCTAGCTAGAGGGAGGAGGCAGAGGAGATAAAACGATGGGGACTGGCTGGTTCTTAATTGCATGTGTCTCCACCCCGTGGCACAGTCATCTTTTTACCCATCAGCTTTGCCCACCACGCTGGGAACATCTCCGGGGGAGTCCCATCTGAGCCTCCTTGTAGCCCTGGAACAGGGCCAGGTATACAGTAGGGACTGAACAGAGATCTGTTGGAGGATGGATGGATGGGGTGGATGAATGACAGGTAAAACTGTATTTCACAGTCAAGCTAGACACAAAGAAGAACCTACAACCAAGAGTGATGGGTTACAGAGAGCTGCCTGAGGGCAGGGATATGTCTTATTTTTTCTCGTGGCCCCTGCCTAGCACAGGGCCTGGGGAGTCGCAGGCACATGTTTGCTGAATGAATCAAATGAGAGATGACTGGCTAGGTGTGAGCCATCTCACCTCTCCAAAGACCTCTCTTGGCATGACCATAGGCTTCTTTCGACAAACATTTATAGAGCACCTTCTGCATGCCAACCTGTGCCAAGGATGCAGCAGCAGTGGAAAAAGTCCCTGCTTTTTTGAGCTCTCAGCCGTGCGGGGCAGACAGACAATGCACATGTGAGCAACCAAAGAAGCAAGGTCGTTTTTGCCAGTGAGAAGTGTTCAGAAGGGAATAAAACAGGTTTCCACAAGAGAGAGCCACAGAGGGGACCCACTTAGATGAGGTGGTCAGGGAAGTCCTTTCTGAGACCCAAAGGATGAGAAGGAGTCAGCCAAGCCAAGAGCCCTAGGAAGAGCGTGCCAGGCTGGGGAGACAGTGTGTGCAAAGGCCCTAAGACGGGAACAGGGCCGGCTTTGCTCATGCTCCCTTCTGGAAGGCAGGAAATGGAATACTTACTCCTCTGTCTCCAGAGAGTTGACGCGGGCGACATAGTTGCTTGGGATGTAACCCTCTTTCCTGGTGGCCAGGGATCGAGCTTTCCACCATTCCCCAGACCTGAGGGACAGGAGGAAGTAAAGGGGTCATGGGGCAGAAGGACCATTCTTCAGTTTCCTCGGCCCCCCAGCCTTGGTCTAGGAACCCCCTGACCCCTAGGAAGCCAGTAAGGGGAGAGGCAGGGCCACGACTGTCCTGGCCCCCAGAGCTGCCCCAAGATTAGGTAGGGATCTTTACAACAGTCCCCGCTGGGCATCTGAGGGTCTGGAATCAAGCCCTGTCCCTGAACCCACAGCCCAAGCCCTGGGCCCTTGGCCCCACCCCTCTTCCCTGGACTTGCAGCTTTGGCCTTACTAGCCGTGCCCAAGGCAGGGCCCTGTGTCCACAGGAGACTCAAGTGGCTCAGCGGGGGCGAGAGCAGGAGGGAGTGGACTCAAGAGCCTGGCCAAGCATGACCGTCCCCATGCTTGGGCCCCAGAACACCTTGGACACTGCACCCACTGATGGCAAGGGCAGTAGGAGATTGGAGGTGGCACATTCAGAGATCCAAGGATTTCTGAACACAGAGTCGCCTCAGTAGGGCCTGGCCCACAGGTGAGCAGGTAGCTTAGTCACCCCGGAAGGCTTCCCTGAGAAAGGGCTTCCACCTGTTCTTCCCGGCCTGGATGTGCACCATTAGTGAGCGCATAGTCCCCTTGACCACAGCCGTCACCCGGTTGGCAGCCAAGCCCTCCTCCTCTACTATGTATGATCAGGTTCTCATCAGTCATCTACTCCCAGGATAAGACAGTCTATCAGGTTCTTTTTTTTTTGAGACGGAGTCTCATTTTGTTGCCCGGGCTAGAGTGCCGTGACATCAGCCTAGCTCACAGCAACCTCAAACTCCTGGGCTCAAGCAATCCTACTGCCTCAGCCTCCCAAGTAGCTGGGACTACAGGCATGCGCCACCATGCCCGGCTAATTTTTTCTATATAGATTTTAGTTGGCCAATTAATTTCTTTCTATTTTTAATAGAGACGAGGTCTTGCTCTTGCTTAGGCTGGTTTTGAACTCCTGACCTTGAGCGATCCTCCCGCCTCGGCCTCCCAGAGTGCTAGGATTACAGGCGTGAGCCACCGCGCCCGGCCTATCAGGTTCTTTACTGAAGCACAAAAGAGGGTGTGATTGAGTGTTGGAGGCAGGTATGTCCTAGGGGCAGTGGCGTGGGGACTCACTCCTCCAGGATCACCATCTGGTCCCCCTTCTGGAAGCTGAGGTCTTCATGGTGAATGGCCTCGTAATCGTACAGGGCAACCACAACGACGTCCTCAGAGCCTGCTGGGAAGGAGACGGGAGGGATGGTGTGGCTTTGTCCAAGCACACCCATAGCCCGGGGGGCCCCCATCCCAGCCCCCGGCACCCAGTTCTGCACCCACTGACACACCCAGGGCATAAGTAAGCATCTTCCCATGCCGGCTGTGCTTCTCAAGTTGAAAGCCAGCAGTGTCTTGCTCACATTGCTGAACAGTGGTGTAGACACACACTCGCCTATGCAAAGCACTTCAGGGGCAATTCAGGGGATTTTCAAGGATGGTTCTGACTCTTTGGGATTTTTGCCTCCAGCTCTGACCGAGAACCGAACCTAACCCTATACATGATACATGACTCCACGGCACCTGCTTGTCACATACTCACCCTCAAACCCCGGGGGGTGGCCGTTGTTGCTGTTAGGCCCCTGTGGGGAAGAAATGGGAGAAGGGAATGAGTCTGATAGTGTGTGAGGAGCCACGGAAGGTCCGTGTTGAAAAGGTGGCATCCTACCCTAGCCCTGCGTGTCATGGGAGGTGGCCCAGAGAGGGCTGGGGACGTGCCTGACATCACACAGCACATTAGGGGCAGAGCCAGCAGGTTTCTTGAGTTGTGGCCTCTGCCTTTAGTCTTGGACATACTCGGGGTGCTGCTTGGCCCTTCCCCCCAACATACGTGATGGGGTTGGCCCAGGTCAGTGTTTTCCAAGGTATGTTTGAAGAAATCGTGGGTCTACCAGCATAGCCCACCGTGTATGTGAAACGATCTAAGTGTCCATCCATTTCACACCTAAACCATGGTGCTCTACGCAGATCTCACAAGAGGGAAGGGAGGCTCATTCCTTGGTATAACTTGAACTCAGAGAGACTTTGTTGAATGAAAAACAGCTAGTTCTGCAGAATGATAAGTGCAATACATCGATATAAACTACAGACACACACACATCCTAAACGTTTTCTGTGGACACACACTAGACGCATGTGAGTGTAGATTCACGAGAGAGGTTTGCCGGGGTCCACACCACACTGACAACAAGGAAACCTCTGGGGGGTGCGAGACTTCTCCAGAGGGAAGCATTAGCCAGTAGATGCTGCAGCTTTACCTTTAATTTGTGATTTTTTATTTTTAAAAAAAACATATTTGTGTGTCATGCTTGTAAGTAAACATTAACTTGAAGGAATAAGTTTAGGAAACACTGAGGAGTGCATCGTATTTTGGGAGATTCACACCGCCCATTACAGAGGTTCACAAAGGCTCTGAGAAGTCCTGCAGGGAAGAAGCGAGCCTGTTTCACCCAGTGTTTCTCAAACTGACTGGCCTGGGAGCCCTTTCTCTGAGGAACACTTTACTGAACTAAATAAAGCCCTGCAGGAAGAGAACAATGAACAGCTGATAACTGCATCCCTCACATCTGATGTTCAAAAAGGACAACCAGAAACTGGTGGGAGAAACCCTCTACCTTCTGCTGGGGACGAGCCAGAGGACCTCAGAGAACCTGAGAACCTCGAGCCCTCACCGAGAGAGGGCCCAGGGCCACACAGGTTAGGAGAGGAGCAGACTTGGGAGTGACTCAGCCTTTACAGCCTGTGGCCAGCTTAGGGGGTCACCAGGGTGAGACGTGTGTGTAATTTCAGGCTGCATTAATGGAGGTTGAGTGGCAGAGGGAGGGAGGCGGCTGTTCCATTATTCTCCCATTTCCAGAATCAGACCTGTTCTGGTCATCATGCCTAGAGAAGGCCAAGAAGGATGGAGAGAGGCCAGGCACCCGTGTCCTGTGAAAGATGACTTGGAAGGGATGGACGGCTTGGGATAAGACCTTTGCCTTCAATATATGTAACCCTAACAATATCTGTACCCCTATAACATAATGAAATAAAAGAAAAAAAAAGACCCTTGCCTTCAATCTCTATACGCTGTCATGGGGCAAAGGGAGGGGTGTGTTTGGGGTCAAGGAGTAAGGTCACGGGGCAATAGGCCTCCTTCAACACGGGGAAGAACTTTCTGAGGAAGGGGGTGCACTCCACGCCTGGAGGCATCCAGCAGGGGCTGCTGCTCCCCCAGACAACCTCAGGTGGGGGATGGGCTACACGGCCGCAGAGAAGAGGGAACTGCAGGTTTGGGGTCAGAAGGACCTGACTCTACCCCGCTTCCCAGCTCCGTGACCCCCCTGGAGCCATTTAACCTCTGAGAGCCTCAGTCACCCTGTGAAGCCGCACAACTCCTGCCTCACATCACAGCCTTCGATGAGGATTAATGCTACAGAAACACCTCACTCCAGTGCTTGGACCACAGGAGCTGCTCGAAGAACAGGAATGACGGTGGCTCACGCCTGTCGTCCCAGCACTTTGGGAGGCCGAGGTGGGGGGATTGCTTGAGCCCAGGAGTTCAGGACCAGCCTGAGAAACTTAGCAAGACCCCATCTCTACAAAAAAACAAAAACATTTTGCTGGGCATGGTGTTGCACGCCTGTAATCTCAGCTACTCGGGAGGCTGATGTGGGAGGATCACTTGAGCCCAGGAATTCACGGTTACAGTGAGCTATGATTGTACCACTGTACTCCAGCTCTGGGTGCCAGAGCAAGACACTGTCTCGAAATAAATATATAAATAAATTTTAAAAATCTTAAAAAACACACAGGCAGCGTGTCTCTGCTGGAACACGGGGCCCGCACCAGGAGCAGACCCATTTGGCCCCCTTGTCCTGTTCCCAAAGTGTCCACCCCAGACAGGACTTCCCTACACCCCTGTTAACCTCCACAGTGCTGACCACTCTCTGACACATACACATTTTGTGTACTTCAAACACGCACACGCACACACACACAGGACAGTAACGATGATTACAGCTGTCACTGCTGCTATCAGTACTGTCATTACCATCGCTGTGCTAGTACTGTTATTGTTACCACCGCTATTCCTGCCATGACTGCTACTGCTCTCATGCCTAGCACCCACAACTGCCATTGCTAGCGCAGCCACGACGAAGGCTGCCGCCATTGCCGTCACTACTGCGGCCACTGTTACTGCTGTCCCCATGCTACTGTAGTGTTTGGCTTCTGCCTCTGTTACTCTCGCTGCTCCCACTGGTACTTTGGGACCTGCCCTGCCCAGAGTTTGCGCTCCTGACTCCACCCCTTACTAACCACAGGGCCTTATGCAAGTTATTTAATCTTTGTACCTCATCTGTAAAATGGGTATAATACAAATTGTTATCTAAATAGGATTAATGTGAGGATTAGGGGGTTAATCACAAAGTGCTCGGGAGAGTGCTTGGTTCATAATAAGCTCTACGTAAGAATAACAGAAGTTAGTGAAGACTCTGCTAGTATTACTTCTCTTAGTTACTGCCCTTGCTATTGTTCCTGCTGCTGTTATACTCCCACCATTACTCTCGTTACCGTTATTACTACAGATGTTATTGTATTTTTGCGATGATGCTGATGCTATCATGACTGTCGCTGTTACTCATCTGGTCACTCATTGCTCTCAGCTGCTTCTTACTTCTGCTGCCGCCCTGGCCCAAAGCCTGCGATGCTCACTCAGATCTGGTTGGGGGGCCCAGGCTGCCGGGCCAAGGCATGGACTGCAGAAGAAGGACAAGTGACTTCCTTGTCCTGGACGCATCCTGGATCTGTGTCCTGGAGAGTCAGGGCACTGCTGGTGGCCGGTCAGCTCCATTTCACCCCAAACCACCCTGCCCAGCCTCGGGAACACAGGAGACTGTTAGGGCAACGTTGGGGCAGCCTCAGGCAGACCCCCAGCACGCCAGGCTCCTCCCCTACTCACCAGCTTGGCCATAGATGTGGGGTTCGGCATGTCCCCAGGGCCGTGTGCATTGATGTTGGGCTCAGCTTTTGAGATCTTGCCTCCGTCCCGGAGGAACCTGGACTTCACGCACCCCATCCTGCAGCAGACAGAAGGAGGTGAGCCCGGTTGCCAGAGCCTCACGCAGGGGAGCCCTCCAATGCTGGCATTCCTGCCCCTGCCCCCGGGCTGGCTCCCACCGGCCTTCCCTGTCTTAACCCCCCTGCCAGCCCACTCCCCGACAACCCTTCCCAATGGAGCCCACTCTGCCCTGGCCACCTCTGGGCTTCCCCACGTCCACGTCTGTCATGCCCTGGCCCAGAGCTGACAAGTTGTCATTGTTGTCATTGTCGTGGGTACCAAGGACCAGTGTGATGGGGGAGTGTATTCAGAAGATAAGTCATGAGGATAAGACAATGTAACAGGTAGAGCGCGGAGCAGAGCGGGCAGCGGGGTCGGACAGCCCGAGCTGATCCTGGCCCTGCCGCCCCACCAGCACCTCGCTGGCCTCTTTCCCACCCCACCCCAGTCTCACTTCCTCCTCAGCAAAACGGGGATGAGAAAACCTGCTGGTGGGGGTGGGAAGGGTGCGCGAGCATGTGGGCGGGGAGACACTCAGCACAGTGCCAGGCGCAGAGCAAACAGCACAGAAAACGATACTACTGTTACATAACAAACCGCCATTTTATAGTAAATGACAAAGATGAGGTCATGTAACGTGGCTCAAACAACTGAGTTAAATAGCAGTCAAGGGATCGTATTCCTGGAATCATCACTTACTCAGCAAACATTTACTCAGCACTCTTCTTTTTCTTTTTGTTTGAGGCAGAGTCTCGCTCTGTCACCTGGGCTAGAGTGCCGGGGCGTCATCATAGCTCACAGCAACCTCACACTCCTGGGCTCAAGCGATTCTCTCCCAAGTAGCTGGGACTACAGGCGTGCACCACCACACCCGGCTAATTTTTCTATTTTTAGTAGAGATGGGGTCTTGCTCTTGCTCAGGCTGGTCTCGAACTCCTGACCTCAAGCAATCCTCCCGCCTCGGCCTCCCATAGTGCTAGGATTATAGGCATGAGCCACCGCGCCCAGCTGCTGAGCACTTTTCTAAACTGTGATCAAAACAAGCAAGTTCATGACCTTCTGGAGCTCAGCTGGAGAGCAATGGCAGAACAGACAATAAACAAGTAAACAACGAACTAACATGACGATGAATTTAGTTAGTGAAAAGTGTGGGGACAATAAAAGAGGGAGTTATAGGGAGCAACAGTGCAGGACCCCTTGAGATAGGGTGGTTGGAGACGGCCTCTCTGAGGAGGTGACACTGGACCTGGGGTCTGAATGACACAAAGGAGCCAGTCATGTGACACTCTGAGGGACGAATGTTCCAGGCAGAGGGAACAGCAGGTGCAAAGGCCTGGAGGTTGGAACCAGCTTGGAGAGAAGAAGGCACAGAAGGCAGGCCAGTATGGCTGGAGCTCTTGGGCAGGGGAGGAGGGTCATGTGATGAGGCCACCAAATCTTGTAAGGCCAGTGAGGAATTCAGATTTCATTTAAGGATGATGGAAAACCATGGAAAGTTTTGGGTAGGAGAATGATGGGATTCAAGTTGTACTTGCTGGGTAAAGTATGGACTGTCGACAGCGGGTCAGGTGTCTGCTGCAGGTGTCCTGGCAGGAGATGATGGTGGCCTGGCCCTGGGGCGTGGCTGTAGAGGAGATGTGGATGAATCTGATGTGGATGAATCTGATGTGGATGTGGATGAATTTGGGGCTGGGTATGGTGGCTCACGCCTGTAATCCCAGCACTCACTCTGGAAGGCTGAGGCAGGAGGATTGCTTGAGGCCAGGAGTTCGAGACCAGCCTGGGCAAGATTGAGATCCCACCTCTCCAAAAAATAGAAAAATTAGCCAGGCATGGTGGCACACGCCTGTAGTCTCAGCTATACAGGAGGCTATGGCAGGAGGATCATTTGAGCCCAGGAGTTTGAGGTTGCTGTGAGCTATGATGAT
>VBSM01001118.1:31133238-31174797 GCA_008086735.1 Cheirogaleus medius | reverse complement strand
AAAAAAAAAAAAAAAAAAAAAAGAAGAATTGTCGCAAGCGCTACACAGAGGTGGGGATCTGTACTGGGGCTTTGAGGGACGTTAAGAGGGGAAGGTAGGGAAGTCCTCCCGGAGTGGGCGACATGTAAGCAGAGACTAGAAGGATGAACAGGAGCCAGCAAGGCAAGGAATCAGGGCAAGGAGAGCCTGCGTGTCGCGTCCGGTCTCCAAGATGGCCTCTTGGCATTCCCGCCCTTGTGCCGTCAGTCCCCTCTGCACTGCATAGGGCTGATTTGTGTAACAGATTAGATATTGTGGAAACGATAGAGTGTGATGTTCAAGGTTAGGCCATAAAAGACATGATGGCTGCTGCTTACTTTCTTTTGGACCACTTCCCCTGGGGGAGCCAGCCATGATGCTGTGAGGACACTCGGCAGTTTGTGGAAGGCCCACGAGGCAAGAGAATGAAGCCTCCTTTCAATGACCAGCCTGCCCGCCATGCATGTGAGCCACCTGGGAAGTGGATCTTCCAGTCAAGCTTTGACATGACTGCAGCCCCTGCCAACGTGTTGACTGCAAGCTCATGAGACACTCTGAGCCAGAATCACCATGATCAGCGGCTCCCAGATTCCTAAACCACAGAAACTGGGTGCGATAATACATTCTTATTGTTTTAAGCTTTGGGGTAGTTTGTTATTCAACATCGATCACTAATACAGTATGCAAAGACCTCAAGGCAGGAGGGTGCTTGTGTGTCTGAAGAACCCCAGCGTGGCTGGCAGAGGAGGGAGGGCCACCATGAGGTCCGCAAGGTTGGCCAGGGCACTCAGGGCTTTGTAAGCCTCTGTGAGGAGAGTAGACTTTATTCTAAGATCCAATGAAAGCTGTTGGATGATTATAAATAGGGGAGTGGCATGATCCTCTATTCATTCAACAAATATGTATGGAGCACCTACTATGTACCATGCACTCTTTTTGATGCTGAGGATACAGTGATAGACAAGATCAGTTCCTCCCTGTACTCTTGGAATTTACATTCTGGAGGGGAAGGTGGATGGATAATAGACAGATACTGAAAATATATCTCATGTCTAGTGGTGATATGGGTTATTAGAAAACAGAGGAGAGCAAGGGGAGAGGTCATGGATGGGAGAGACAGGGTGGTCAGGGGAGGCCTCTCTGAGGAGGTGGCATGTGAGCAGGACCTGCTGAATTGGGGAAATGGGTCATGTGACCATCTGGGGAAGTGTGTTCCAAGCAGGAGGAACCGGAATAGCAAAGATCCTGAGAGGCAACAGCACTTGTTGTGTTTAAGGAATACAAGCAGGTCAGTGTGGCAGGAACACACAGAGTGCCAGGGAGAGGGATGGAGACAGTGGTGGAGAGGCCGTGGGGCCAGACTGTGAAGGCCATGAACATCTCAATGTCGATGTTACATTTTAATGGTCACAAGATGAGAACTTAGGAAGGGTTTTGAACAGAGGAGTGAGCCGAATTGGCTTATGTTTTCACAGGATCTGTCTGGCTGCTGGATGGAGAATGGGTTGGAGGGACAAAGGGGAAGCAGGGAGACCAGTGAGCAGGGTGAGGCAGTCATCCAAGGGCAAGATCATGGTGGCTTGGGCCAGAGTGGTGGCAACTGACAACAGAAGAAGCTCCAAGAGAGAAAACATCCGAATGCCTAAGAGACTTCATGGTATGTGCAAGGAGAGTCATAGCAGCACTGCTTTTACTAGAAGACTGGAATTAACCCAAATGCCTATGATTTGGGACTGGAAAAATAAATGTTAACAAAATAATTGAATACTAAGCAGTTTTCAAAAGAACAGGGATATATAAAAACCAGTTGTATTCTATTACACTAGCAATGAACAATCTGAAAATGAAGTTAAGAAAACAATTCCATCTATACTATCACTAAAAGAACAAAATACTCAGGAATAAATTTAACAAAAGAAGTGTAATGTCCTCTGAAAGCTATAAACCATTCTTGAAAGAAACTTAAGACCTAAATAAAATCATCCCTCGGGACATAAAAAACATCTCGTGGGAAAGATATCCCATGTTCATGGATTAGAAAATTTAATACTGTTAAGATGATAAAACTCTCCAAATTAATCAACACAATCCTTATCAAAACCCCAGTTGCCTTTTTTGTTATTGCAGAAATAAACAAATTGGCCCTAAAATCCATATGGAAATGCAAGGAACCCAGAACAACCAAAATAATCTTGAAAAAAAACAACAAAGTTGGAGAATTCACACTTCTGAATTTCCTGAACTTACCACAAAGCTACAGTAATCAAGATATTATGGCATTGGCACAAGGAAAGAAATATAGGCCAATGGAACAGAACTGAGAGTCAAGAAATAAACCCTCACATTCATGGTCAATTGATTTTCAACAAGAGTTCCAAGACAATACAATGGTAGAAAAACACAGTCTTAACAAATGGTGCTGGAACAACTGGATATTTACATGCAAAAGAATGAAGTTGAACTCCTATCTCATACCATACATAAAAAAATAACCTGAAATGGACCTTAGACCTAAATGAATGAGCTAAAGCCATAAAACTCTTAGAAGAAAACAGAAGTAAATCTTCATGACTTTGGGTTAGGCAAATCCTTCCTAGATGTGACACAAGGGACAAAAGAAAAAAATAGGTAAATTGGACTTCTTAAAAATTAAAAACTTTTGTGATACAAGTGATATTATCAAGAAAGTGAAAAGACAACCCACAGAGTGGGAGAAAATACTTGCAAATCACAGATATGATAAGGGACTGGGAGGCTGAACATATAAATAACACATACAGCTCAATGATAAAAAGACAACATAATCTAAAAGTGGACAAGAGATCTGAATAGATGTTTCTCAAGTGTGGTGCTAATAATGCCAAGGTTGCGGGTTTGATCCCTTGAATAGATGTTTCTCCAGAGAAGCTATACAAATGGCCAATAAGCACTGAAAAGGTGCTTAATGTCATTAGTTATTAGGGAATGCAAATGAAAACCATGAGATGCCACTTCACATTCATTAGAATGGTTATAGTTTTTAAAAAGGCAGGTAATAACAAATGTTGGTGGGAAAATAGAGAGATCAGAACCCACATATACTACTAGTGGAAATAGAAAAGGTGCACTTGCTTTGGAAAATAGTCTGGGAGGTCCCCGAAAGGTTAAACATAGAATCACCATCTGCCTCAGCAATCCCACTCCTAGGTATATACCCAAAAGAACTGAAAACATGTCTACACAAAGATCTGTACTTCTTCATAGCAGCATTATTCATAACAGCCAAGAAGTGAAAACAACTCCGATGTCCATCAATGGATGAACAAATGCAATACTATTCTTAATATAAACCTCCATAAAGAGTTACGAAGTACTGATATGTGCTACCGCATGAATGAGCCTTGAAAATACTGTGTTAAATGAAAAAAGCCAGTCACAAAAGACCACACATTGTATGAGTCCATTGATATGAAATGCCCAGAACAAACACATCTATAGAGACAGAAAGGAGATCAGTATGCATCGGGCTGGGGTTGCGGGTTGGGGAGAAGTGGGGAGTGACTGCTAATGGGTACTGGGTTTTCTGGGGTGGAGGAGTGATGAAAATGTTCTAAAATTGATTGTGGTGATGGCTGTACAACTGTTGGAATATACTAAAAACCATTACACTGTAAAATTTAAACAGGTGAATTGTGTGGTATGTAAATAATAATCCAATAAAAATGCTTTTTAAAATGAAGAATGAGGAAGCTCTTTATGTACTAATAGAGAACAAGTGCCAAGATATGCCGATAAATAGAGAAAAAAGCAAGGTGTACAACAGCTTGTATTGTGTTTTGCCATTTGGGTAGAACAAGAGAACAGACGTGCTTGGGAATTTGCTGGCATGTGCCTGGGCCGAGTCGGGAAGGGCACACACAGCACCCGGCTCCCACGGTGTCCTACAGGAAGAGGAACTGCATAGTGTATCCTTTGTGCTCTTGGATTTCGAGCCATTTGAATAAATGAGCTGCTCAAAAATAAAATAAAGTTCATTAGGCCGGGCGCGGTGGCTCATGCCTGTAATTCTAGCACTCTGGGAGGCCGAGGCAGGTGGATCATTTGAGGTCAGGAGTTCGAGACCAGCCTGAGCAAGAGCGAGACCCTGTCTCTACTAGAAAAAAAAAAAAAAATAGAAAGAAATTAATTGGCCAACTAAAAATATATCGAAAAAATGAGCTAGGCATGGTGGTGCATGCCTGCAGTCCAAGCTACTTGGGAGGCTGAGGCAGGAGGATCACTTGAGCCCAAGAGTCTGAGGTTGCTGTGAGCTAGGCTGACGCCATGGCACTCTAGCTTGGGCAACAGAGTGAGACTGTCTCAAAAAAACTCTACACCGGAGACTTCATGGACAAGATAGAATTGAAGCTGGGAGGGAGTTTTAGGGGATGAAAAGAATTAAGAAAGGTGTTCGGGGTGTGCACTTGGCAGTGGGGCCAGGGGTAGAGGAACAATGGAAACAGACGCATAGAGGCTGGACTGTCTGCCTCTCATTAGATGTGACTTTGGGCATGTCCTCTCTGCCTTAGTTTCCTCACCTACAAAGTAGAGAAAGAGTACCTGCCTCACTAGGTGGTTGCCCTCACTTACATTATCTCATTTTTCTCTCCCACAATAAGAATGATTATAAATGGACAGCTCACGGAGGTAAAGACATTTGCTGAATGTCCCTTACAGCCCGTAAGGGGCAAAGCTGGGGCTCGAACCCACGTGAGTGTAGTGTGCTGTCAGCGGCTGTGCTGGTAACCACTACACAAACCACAGCAAGGGTGCCTGGGAGGTTGAGGAGCCCAGAGAGAGATGCAGAGTGCAGGACAGGACGCAGGGCTCGGTCCTGGAGGGAGGGTGGGAGCTAGAACGCAGCGTAGGCTCCTCTGCTCAGTGGGTCGGAAGCTGGCTCTTTCAAAATGTATTTACCTACTTCCAGGGGCATTTGCATTTCATATTTCCAATTCTTTGGGACCACTGTTTCTATATTCAAAACAGGCTGGGGGATGGGGAAGAGAGCCATCATCATCATTTCAGGGCTCAAGTATTTCCCCTTTTATTTGCAAAGTAATCAGCATTCATTTCATAGCTACACCCTCCCAGGCTGGAGGTCACAGCTGCCCTGCTTTTCCAAGAGAAGCAAATGAAAATCCGAGAAGACTAGCACCTGAGAAACTCACTACAGCCCCCAGCAGGTCCCTGAGCCCCCTTCTTAGAGAGCTCCTGCACCCCCATTCTTCTCTACCCTCACACTGCCTTATTTTTCTCCAGAGAACTTGTCACCACCAGGCACTATACTTTAACCTGTCGAATGCCTGTCTCCTCTACTATTTTGCAAGTTCCATGGACTATTCATGTACTCGCTTTACAGATGAAACTGAAGCCCCTGGTTTATAAACAGCCAGTGGACAATAGTACTGGAATCTAAACCCTTCATTCTTTGATTAATTCCATTAATATTTATTAAAGATCTACTATGTACATTTTTGCTGAGGTCTGGGAGCACAAATGGATAAGATAGTTTTTGCCCTCAAGTATCTTCCAATTCAATTAGGGAGACAAATACTTAAACCAATAACTTAATATAGATACAGAGTGGAAATAACTTAGATGCAGAAATAACTTAGATACAGAGAAGAAAATACTGCTGGAGACAGAGAGAGGCCCATGATATCGTAGGACCAAGTAGGCGGGACAGAGAGTCCAGCCTGGGGTGCATTAAGGACTTTTTTGTTTTGTCTTTTTGAGACAGGGTTTTGCTCTGTCACCCAGGCTAGAGTGCAGTGGTGTCATCACAGCTCACTGCAGCCTCAAACTCCTGGGCTGGAGTGATTATTTTGCTTCAGCCTCCTGAGTAGCTGGGACTAGCACCACCACACCCAGCTAATTTTTCTATTTTTTTATAGAGATGGGGTCTCGCTCTTGCTTGGGCTGGTCTCAAACTCCTGGCCTCAAACAATCCTCCTGCCTTGGCCTCACAAAGTTCTAGGATTACAGACCTGAGCCACCGCGCCCGGCCTAAGGAGTCCTTCTTGAAAAAGGTGAGATACGAGCTGAGGCTTAAAGAGTGCTAGTAGATCAAGGCAAAGGGTATTCCAGACAGAAGGGACAGCTGACAAAGGCATGAGGGGAAAACAGCCTGGCCTGTTTGAGGAACCACAGACACTTCCAAGTTGTCGGTGCCTGAAGGCCCCGGCATAGACTGCCTTTGGAAGATGAGGCTGGGGAACAGATAAGGAGCTGGGGCTTGCTCATGTGGGACACGGGCATGAGGAGGACATGGGTGTCCTCGAAGCTTACCTACCCCAGGTACCATCCTAGAGGCAGCTGACCACCTGCTCAGGGTGCAGTGGGACTGGGTGGGGATGGGGGATCCTGGGGGAGCCCATGAAATTGTTTTTCTGCCCCCAGCTGCATGGCCACCCCCAGCTGATGGGTCCCCCCAGGGAGATTGGGGGATGGTTCAGTTTCACAACACCCCCTCTCCCATCCCCCCAGTGTCCCCGGAGGCTAAGAAAAGAGGAAGTATTTTGCAGACTTCCTCCTGGGTCCGACCAGCGCTGGACCTGCCCCCTGTACTCTGCCAGAAAGAAGGGCCTGTGCCCAGCCCCGCCCCCCATGCAGTCGTGGACACCCTCAAGCAGGGCGTGGCCAGGCCTGGGAGCTGGGACAGTGGGCCAGTCCCAGCTCTTCTGACTTGCGCTGTGTGCCTAAACAGGGCCCTCTCTTCTCTGAGCCTGCCTCTTGAAGAAGAGGCCACATCCTTACTCAGCAGTTTGAAACTGGAGTGATGTGCATGAATTAGCACGAGAGATCCCCAAGACATGCTTTCAGAATAGTTAGAGAGTATATTTCTTTTTTAAAAAATAACATGGTTTTGTACTTACCTCTATATTGTACATAAATGTCTAAAGAAAAGTCTGGAAGCTTCATAGCCAACAAGAAACAGAGGCGTTGTCACTTTGAAATGGGTGTGTGTGTGTGTGACTTTTTTGTATTTGTTTTATTTTCTTTTTAACTAGAATGCATTTGTGTTTATTTGTATAACAAATAATGATAATAAATAAGGGAATTGGTGTATATTGTTTTGCAGGGTCCTTTTCCCTGAACATCTTATGAAAATTTCCAAATATACAGCAAAATTGAAAGACTTACAACAAAATCTCTACGCTACATTCTACCATTATCATTTTACTTGCTTTATCACATGTCTGTCCACCTATCCATCCATCAGTTCATCTTTTTAAAATGCATTTCAAAGAAATTACTTCAGCACGTGTATTATTAATATTTGTTTACAGTATTTTTCCTTTAATGGAAAATTTACATACAATAAAATACACAAAATGAAGTGTTCATTTCTGAGTTTTTACAAATGCATACACATCTATGTAACTTAATCCTAGTAAGATATTCATTTTGATCACTCTAGAAAGTTCCCACTTGTCCTACAGTGTATTTTTTTGAGATGGGGTCTCACTATGTTGCTCAGGCTAGCCTTGAACTCCTGGGCTCAAGTGCTCCTCCTGCCTCAGCCTCCCAAATAGCTGGGACTATAGGCATGCACCACCACCCCTGGATAATTTTTTCTACTTTTAGTAGAGACAGGGTCTTGCTGTTGCTCAGGTTGGTCTCGAACTCCTGACCTCAAGCAATCCTTCTGCCTCAGCCTCCCAGAGAGCTAGGATTACAGGTGTGAGCCACTGCATCAGCCACAAATTATCCCAGATTTAGCAACTTAAAACATTATAAACATTTATTATCTCATGCAGTTTCCGTAGCTCAGAAACCTGGAAGTAGCTTCACTTGGTGGTTTTGGCTTGGGGTCTCTCACGAGGCTGCAGTCAAATATGTCAGCCTGGGCTGCAGTCATCTGAAGTCTGGACCAGGGCCGGAGGATCTGTTTCCAGGGTAATTCACTCACATAGCTGTTGGCAGGAGGCTCTGGGCCAGGCGCTGTGCTGGGCTCCAGGGAGTGTGGGAAAGAGTCAGAACCAGCCCTCCTTGTTCAAGATCTGTGTGAGTGTGTGTGAGTGTGTGTGTTGGGGGTGGGGGTGGGGGTGGGGAGGTCAGTTATGGAAACAGATGGTGTCTATAGAGTTCAATAAATACCATAATATTGGAATAGTGATTTTTTAAAATTGCTTTTCTGTAATGCATACTCATGGCACAACACTTGAGACATGTCATGAAAAGAAAATCTCCTTCCCTCCTTATTCTACAGCCGAACACTCCTCCCAGCTCAGAGGCAACAACTATAACTTGTTTTGTATATCCTTCCAGAACTATTCCACACATAGACACAAGACATTTCCAACCTCTTTAAATAAAAAGACAGCACTATTCAAAGTGCATTGTCCTGCACCTTGCCTTTTTTTCCCACTTACTCTATGTTGGAAATAATTCCATACCAGTATGCAGAGAGCTGCCTTGTTCTTATATACGGCTGCATGGTATTCTATTGTCTGCACGAGCCACAGTTTATTTAACCATCCCCCTAGCACTGAACATTTGGTTTATTCCTAATCTCTTGTTATTAGAGACAACGCTGCATATTCCTTTCATATTTATTTCCACTTATGTGGGTATAAATGAGGGAGAAATTCTTGGCAGTGGAGTTGTCGCAGCAAAGGGTCCGTGCATTTAAAACACTGGTAGATATTGCTCAGTAGGGTTTATACCACCTCACTGTCCCATTTATTCTGCATGAGTCCTGTTTCCTCACTTACCTACACCCACATGGTAAGTTATCACACTTTCCAAATGTTGCCAATCTAGTAATTAAAGAATGATTTCTTTTTTTTTTTTTTTTTGAGACAGAGTCTCACTCTGTTGCCCGGGCTAGAGTGCCGTGGCGTCAGCCTAGCTCACAGCAACCTCAAACTCCTGGGGCGCAAGCAATCCTTCTGCCTCAGCCTCCTGAGTAGCTGGGACTACAGGCATGAACCACCATGCCTGGCTAATTTTTTTTATATATATATTTTAGTTGGCCAATTAATTTTCTTTCTATTTTTTTAGTAGAGACGGGGTCTCGCTCTTGCTCAGGCTGGTTTCGAACACCTGACCTTGAGCGATCCTCCCGCCTCGGCCTCCCAGAGTGCTAGGATTACAGGCGTGAGCCACCTCGCCCGGCCTAAAGAATGATTTCTTCATGTAGTGTGAACTTGCATTTCTCTTATTAGGAGTGAGGTTGAACATCTTGTCACATGTTTCAGAATCATTTGTATTTTCTTTTCTAGTTGTGTAAATGATGTGCCTGGCTTTCTATTGGGCTGTGGGTCTTATCTGTAGGTCCGCTTTACACGTCAAAGGCACTATCCCCTTGTCTGAATGATAAGCTTCAAAAATAATTTTTTTTGAATAAGTTGCTTTTAGATAAAAATGAGAAGTTTCTGCAGGTCACATCCTTTTCTGCACATCACTGCAGGACTGCCCCTGGGCTGAGGGAGCAGCTCTGCTATGTAAGGCTCTAGAAGGTGATGCTAGAAGCTGGAGTGGGGGAGGAGGGCAGGAGAGGGAGGACAGGGAGGCAGTTCTTAGCTCTTGCACTAGATGGAAAGGGCTGCCACAGGAGACAGTGAACTTCCCATTGCAGGAAGTGTGCAAAACAGGCTGGCCTGGCTTTAAGACCCCTTTGCCCCTCATTTGAGATACCTGCAGGTGAACAACAAGTCAGAAGTGAGAGGACCCACCAATAGGGCCATCAATTTCTGGTCAGTTAGGCCTAATTGGGTGGTTACTGCATCTGGAAGCTCCAAGGAACATTATCTAATAGCTATATAAACTCGTAGAATGTAAACTCCAAGAGGGTTTAAGGGCTAAACAGTTATGGAATGAATGAATGAATGAGTCTCATCAAAGGATGTGAGAGCTGCTATTTCTGAACCTGGAGGGAGTTCTCTCCCTTCTCCCTTCCTCTTTGAACCTACCCTCTCCTCTTCCTTCCTCTTACCTCATCTGACTTAGGTCCTAGCATTTCTCATCTGGAACGAGGGTTCCAGCCCCCTGCCCCATCCCCTGGCTCCCGGACTCTCCTCGGCTCTCCAATCCATCCTCCTCCCCAGCAGCTGGAGTCACCCCGAGAAAACAGGAGTCCCTTAGATCGCTCTCCATTGCCTGCCCTTCCCAGCCGCCCTTCAAGGGCTTCCTGGTCTGCCTAGTTCTCTGGTTTCGTCTCCTACAAGTCCTGCCCAGTGACTTTGTCCTCCACCTCACACACTCCATGTTTCTCCAGCAATAAGAATGGTTCCATTTATTGAACACTTGCTGTATATACTTTTGCATGGATTATCTTGTTTAAGCCTCACACCAATCTATGAGATCTATGAGGGTGATACCACTATTCTCCCTACTTTATAGACGAGGAAGCCAAGACCCATAGACATTTAGGGGCTTACCCAAAGTCACCCAACCAGCAGATGCCAGAGTTGGGATTCAACACCATGCAGTCTGACCGTCTGGTTGGGGACCCCAGTCACTGCACCAGTCCTAAATGGCTGCCAGTTTTGGAGTGTGCCATGCTCATTCAAGCTCCCCTGCCTTCGCTCATGCTGGGTCCCCACCTGGGGGGCACTCCTTTCCACATCCATCCACCAAAACCCTTGTTTGTCCTTCAAGCTCCTGCTCGTGGGTCACTTCCTCTGTGAAGCCTTTTGCAGCTTTCTCAGAAAGAGCTGGCATCTCACCCTTTGATTATAGAAGTGAGAACTTTGTGCTGTGATTATCTGGGGACCTGTCTTCCCTGCCAACCAGACCGCATGCCCACAGCAGGCAGAGATGGTGCTGTATCTTCCTCTCACGTCTCACACAATGCCTGGCAGAGTGCATGCTCTCTAAATGTTAGGTGACAGAATGACAGTGTCCCCAGGACTCCTTCTCCCCAACACACAGTTGGGAAGGACTGCTAGGAGTGTCCACTTGGAAGTGGGGAAGAAGTAGGAAGTTGCAGGGCCTCAAAATGGGAGGGTTGTCCATCTAGGGGTAACTGGAGACAATTTTAGTAATTTCACCTCTTGTCTTTGGGTCAGGACTGTCCCCAGGAGACCCAGCTGGTGGGGAAGTTCCATACTTGCACTACCCCTAGAAGTCCTTGGGAACCAGTGGTCCCACCCACAAGGGTTTTCCCTTCTTGCAATGCCAGGAACTGAACCATGAAAAAAAGTGGCCCTGGTAGGGTTTCTGGATGCTACAGGAGGAAGTGTGGCCAGAGTCTGGCTACCCCAGCCAGGACCCTTTCGACCTCATAAATGAAGAGGTGACATGGCTTTGGTAAAAGGGTAGTTCTGGGGTGGGTGGGAACTTCCTTGGGGTGTGAGGGAAATTGCCCCATCCCCGGAACTATGGGGTAAGAACCAACCCAGTGCTTCTCAGCAGCATCAACACTGTACCCTGGCTAGGACTGTGGGCAGTTTCTGAGTTTGACTCTCTTGCAAAGCCTCCAGGCCTTCAAGAGGGACCCCTGTGTCTTTGGCCTCTGTCCTTACCCAACCAACTTCTCCTTCTATGGCTGCCTCACTCAGGAACTCACTAAGTCTCTTTATAGCCTCAGGTCCAAATGCCCCAGCCTATGACCACTACACCCAAAGGCTCAAGACAGGAAAGTAGAGAGGCTAGGAGCATGGGCTCTGGTTAACCAGGTATGAGTCCAAATCCCGGCCCCCTGTGTGACCTTGGGCCACTCACTTCACCTCTTGAGCTCCAGTTCCTTCAAACATAAAATGATGATAAATAAATTTGATAACATCAAAATTAAGGAATTTGTTCCATATTACAAATTTGTTCAACAGAAAGCATCATGGAGCAGCTGTTCTCAGTGTGGTCCCTGGATTGTCGGCAGTGACTGTCAGCATGCTGGACTGTCAGCATCACCTGGGTACTTGTTAGAAATGCAAACTCTTGGGCTCCTCCCCTGGTCTATTGAGTCAGAAACTCAGGGGAGGGGCTCAGATATCTGTGTTTTGGCCAGCTTTCCAGGAAATTCTGATGCATGCTAAAGTGTGAGAACTATTGCCATAGATAAACTTAGATGGGCAACACATTAGGTGAGGATATTTGGAACATCAACATCTAAAAGGAATTAATATCTAAAATTTATCATCTACTCTTGCAAAGCCACAAGAAAAACAGGAAACCCAGGAGAAAGTGAACAAAAGATATGAACAAGCAGTTCAAAGAATGGAAAGCCCAAATGTCTGGCAAGTATAGGAGGAGGTTCTAAATCTCAGGATTAACAGAGAAATGCAAGTGAAAACAACAATGAGATGCCACTTTACACACAAACCGATAGGCAAAAATCACAGTCAGTGTAAAACCTAATGAAGATGTGGAGAGATAGTACCTTTCACACCCTGTAGGTGGAGCTATTCTGGAAGAATTTAGTGAAATCTAAAACATATGAGTATATGCCCTGTGATCTAGTAATTCCAAGCTTGGGTGTAGAGCCCAGAAAAATTTTCACACAGGCCCATAAGATCATGTGCAAAGACATTCATCACAGTGTCGTTTGTGGTAAGAGGGAGTTGGAAGCAACCTGGGTATCCATCTCTAGGGAAATGGATAAATAAAACAGTGGATGCTCAGCTCACAATATTTTGCAGCAACTGGATGCAATAGCTAGATTTTCCCACAGTAACTCAGGTAGACCTTAAAAACAGTATGGAGAGAAAAAAAATGAAGCAATAGAATGATAGTCTCATATAATACAATTTATGTAGTGTAAATAGCCACACAAAGCATTGCATATTTATGTCCAGAGATATATATCAGCATGAAGAGGTGGGTGCTTACGGTGGGGAGAGGGAAGAAATGTGGGGAACGTGTGGATTGGGAAGGGGGAATAAAATAAAACAAAACATCAGAAGGGCCTTGCATGGACCAATGATGATAGGATGATCACTTGCCACAAATGGAGTATTAATCATGGAACTCTCTAGATGTGAAGTCCTAATAATATTACTTGAAAATTGATAACAGTACCTATCTCATGGCAAGTACCATATGTCTGGCCATGGAAGGCTTTGCACAGTTTTACACATAAATTTGAGCTCTTGTTTGTGAGTTTCTGGCCTCCTCCCTGGCCTTGTTCCTTTTAGCCTCCAAGTCTTTACGGAGACGGTGCTCAGTGCTGTGCCGATCCTGACCTCCCTACCTCTACAAGCTGCCGTCAGATTTGACGACCCCAGACCCACAGATGGCTGTGGAGTCTTGGGTATTTGTTTGGGCCGTGCACACGGAGCCAGGCTGTAATTGAGCTTCAAAGGGCAAGTCCTGTTTCTTCTTCCCGAACTGAGCTCCCTGAGGGTCTTCTTACCCCCCCCCCCCAGTTCTCATCCCATCGCATACAGGTAAGACAGGAAAACCGAGTCAGAAAGTGTTTGAAGTGGCAAGGAATGTCATTTATTGAGCACCTATCATGGGCTAAACCCCGAACTAAGGTCTTGGCTTTCATTACTCTCCACGACCACCCTGGGAAGCAGATGGGGCTGACCCCACAGGACGGATCAGGAAATGGGAGGCCAGGACACTAACCAGATAAGAGCCCCGGGTCTGTCTGGCTCCATATCCAAGATCCCAAATCCAAATCGAGCTCCAGATCCAAGAGCTGAACAAGCAAGTTGTTTAGGGTCTTAGGACTCCAAGTGAGAGCCAGATCACCCACCTGAGTCAAACCTCAGGGGACGGAACCTCTCCTCCGCGCTGAGAAGGCAACTGCTGCTATCAGGGGAGGGGACACGCTGCCAATTAGAGCCTTAAGAAGACCTTCTACACTGTTTAGTATGGTCTATTTGAGCTAATATAAGGATAATCAGCAGATTCCCTCAAGTCCCTTCCCCTCTTTTTGAACCTCAGTTTCCCGCTTTGTAAAATAGGACCAACAGAAGCTTCTGGGTTCTGGAAATTCTTTTCTCAGTCGGCCAGCAGGTGGGGCCCACCCTTCATCCCTGCCGGAAAGCTGCGGAGGGAGCCCTGGGGAGGAGAGTGGGTCCTGGGCCCGAGCCCTCTGGGCTAGTGGGACAGAGTGGGATGCTGCCCAACTCCGGGCCGGCAGAGGGCCCTGCTGACCCCCGGGCGACCGCCCCAGACTCGAGGGTCCGGCTTCGCCCGCCCCCTGCAGGACGTCCTTGGTACTGCACGGACCAGGGCCCGGAGGGAGGGACAGCAGCCCGGGGAGTGAAGACCCCGGCCAGGGTGTAAGGAGGGGGCCCTGCGGATGGGGGGTCCCACAGGTAAGAGTGAGCGCCAGAGACGGGCTGCGGGGCCACCCGCTTCCACTCCCTCCGGATGGGCGGCGGCTACAGGTAGTTGTCTTCAGCTGCGTCACCCGCTCCCCGGGAGCCCTGGGACTCGTCATCATCGTCGCCCTCGTTGTCGCTGTCGTTGTCATCGTCGTCGGGGGCCAGCGCCTCTATGTCGTGCGTGATGTCTGCCAGTAGCCGGTGGAAGGCCTGCGCCTCTGGCCGCTGTGCCGCGCCGTCGTAGCTGCGCACGGCCGACGCCGACGTGGAGCTCATGCTGCGCTTGATGCGGCCGAAGCTGTCGGTGAGGATGCCTCCCTCGCGGATGCCCACGCCCTCCAGGAAGCCCTCGAAGTAGCCGATGTCCTGGTCCGGGATGAAGGGCCGCATGCCTGCGGGGCGAGGGGTGGGGTGATCCCCCCCAGGTTCAGCCCCTTCCCCTCGCGCAGAGTCGCCCTCTCTGGAGTTCTGAGTTCGAGGCCCTGTTCTGTCTCGCGCAGGCCGTGTGGCCTTGCCCAAGCTCCTTAACTCTCTGAGCCAGCACATAAGGACACAACGCTCAGCACACAGTGAATGCTCGCTGCATGCCAGCTCATTATTGTTACTATTATTACGATTGGCACGGTCCCATTTATTAGTTTTGTCACCTCCATTAAATAACTACTCTCAGCCTCCCTTTTCTCACCTGTAAAATTGAGATAATTGCACCTGTTCTTCCTCTGGGAACTTAGCACCCACCGTGTGTTCCATAAACATTACTTTGCTTTTACTTCCATCCCTACTTACTAGCCATGTGACTTTGCGACTTTGCTACTCTGAGCCTCAGTTTCCTTAACTGCGAAATGGTGACAAATTATAGCATCTACTTCCCAGAACTGGGGGCATTTAATGAGATGATGCTTGGCACAGGGTAACTG
Organism: Cheirogaleus medius; assembly: GCA_008086735.1. Taxonomy (NCBI): domain Eukaryota; kingdom Metazoa; phylum Chordata; class Mammalia; order Primates; family Cheirogaleidae; genus Cheirogaleus; species Cheirogaleus medius. The sequence goes on along the minus strand of VBSM01001118.1, from coordinate 31,159,622 downwards.
CCAAATACATGTTATTAGTATTATTACTGTTGTTGACCCTCTTTACTAGCTGTGTGACCTTAGACAAGTTCCTTAGCCTCTCTGAGCCTCAGCTTCCTCATGTGGTAAAATGGGAAGAATCGCTTCCTCTCCCAGCTTAGCTGTGACAATGAAATGGCAACACCAGTGCTTTGTTCTTCTTATCACCTCTGTCTCCTGGCACTGTGACAAGTCATTTCCCCTCTCTGCACCTTGGGCTCCTCATCTGCCCCATGGATTTCATCATCTGGCCTTATCAGAGCCCGAAGGAGAAGAGGAAAATGTTTCCAGCCTGGTGCCTGACCGGGAATGGCGAGGACCAAGTAGGGGCCTGAGCCGACCGCAGGGTGGGCAGGGGGCTCACCGAGGAGCAGGAACTTGCGCCGGTCCCCGTAGAGCTTCAGCAGGCCCGCGCAGTAGTCCTGGATGGGCAGCCCCAGCCGGTACTCTCGCAGCAGCACTGCGAACTGCTGGATCTCGGGGGGCCCCAGCTTACTCCGCAACTGTGGGGGGACAACACTTGAGATCAATCCCAGGGAGCAACCCCCCACCCCCTGCCTGACAGACCCAGAGCCTTCTCTAAGGGCATGTGGGGCCCAGCCCTCCTCTGAAAGCCCTTCCCAAGCCTGCTTGGGACATCCAGACCCCTTGGGCTGCACCTAAGAATGGGATGTGGACTCAAGCTGCCGCAGTTCAAATCCTGGCCCCCTCACTGATCAGCTCTGTGATCTCAGGTAGGTGACAACCTCCCTGACCCTTGCTTTCCTCATCTGCAAAGTGAGGACAATGATGTCACCTCCCTCTTGGGGCTGTTGAAAGGATTAAAAGAAATGATGCACGGAAGGTGTTTGGAACAGTGCCTGGTATACAGCAAGCACTCAATGAATGCAAGCTGAAATTACTTAGGGCCTTTCACAGGCTGGCCTCAGTTTACTCTCCTAACCTCATCCCCCACCCTGACCTCTGAGGTCTTCTGCCTCGGTTGTGTCAGGACCACGCACAATCCCCGAAACACCCTGTGTTGCCTCCAGCCTCCAGGCCTGTGCGTGTGCTGTCCCCACCGCCTGCCCCAGCTCACCGTGACCATGTAATCCTGTAACTGCTCGAGGCCCAGGCCACTGTGGTCACTGCCGCTGCAGTGGGAGCCATGGAAAGAGGGTGTGGACGTGCCGCTGTAACACGCTTCAAAAGTGTCCTGGGAGCCATTGCTGCAGGGACAGGGGAAAGGGACTTTCACTGTCTCCCTCTAGCTCCTCTCCTGAAGGCACACTGGAAGTGGGAAGGCACAGCTACTGATGCTCTGGGGGCTCATCCTGGACCCCATTTTGGCTCCCAAGGCCTTGCGTGACCTGGCCCTTGCCACCTCTCAAGCCTGGTCTCTCACTGTGTTCACCCCTGCCCTCTATGCTCCAGCCACCCTCCTTCTCCTTTGTCCTCTAATACTCCTCCTCACCTCTGGGCCTTTGCACATGCTGCTCCCTCTGCCTGGAGTGCCTCTCTTCCTCTATCTTTTGCTCAGCTAACTCTCATCATTGGATTTTAAATATCATCTCCTCAGGAAAGTGTTCCCTGACCCCACCAGCTTGGTTAGACCCTCTGTCAGACGCGTTCCCTCAGTCTGTAGTCTATGTGTGACACGCGAGGCCTTTCCAAGTTCCCCCAGCAAACATCCTGTCCCTCAGGCCCTCTGGTGCAGCACAGTGGCCTTCTGATGCTCCTCAAACCCACTAAGCTTTATCCTGTTCTGAATTCCTGCACTTGCTGTTCCCTCTACCTGGAACACTCTTCCCCTTCTTATTCTCCAGGCCTGAGCTCACGGTCACCTCTGAGAGGCCCACCTGACTCCCCAGATGAGCTGGGGTCCCCCTCAGTCTCTCTCACAGCTCCCTGAGCTTCTCTTTAGTGCTTACTAATATTAGTGATTATTATTATGAGATGATGATTTCATCGCCTCCTGTGCTAGACTGTAAGCCTGGAAAGACCAGGGACCTTGGTTTTCTTCATTTGTTGAGCATCTACTATGTGCCAGGTAGGGGTCTTGCCCTCTGTCTTGTTTCCTGCTGTATCCACAGCACACAGCACAGTGCCTGGCACATAGAAGGTACTCAATAAATATTGCCTAATAAAAAGTCAACCTTGGAGGCTGGGCGCAGTGGCTCACTCCTATAGTCTCTTCCCTTATCTCTTATATAACACAGAACAGGAGTTCGGGGCTTCATGGTCATTAGGGGTCCAGGCTTCTCTTTTCCTACCCCACCCTCTTCAGGATTGTACCCACAAGGAGCTGCAGCAGCTGAAGTCGGCGTCATAGGCATAAGTCCCGTCCGTGCGGCAGCTCTCACCTGGGACCAGCAGACAGAGGGACTGTCAGAGGTGGCAAAGCAGGGACCAACATCCCCGGCTCCCTAAGGCCCCAACCTCAGCCTCGCCTGGGGTCTAGACAATACCACCTTCCTCCCCACCTCGTGGGGGCCTCGGGAATAGTAGATGAAGGAACAGGTAAAGGAGTGTTTTGTAAACTGTGTGTGTTTGAGGCAAGACAAAAAAGAATTTTGTGAAGGGAGGATCTCAAAACCTTCCGAGCAAAGAGGCACGGTTGACAGAGAACATGCTCTCCTCCTAGTCCTGCCGTTTCATCCATCCAGGTAGTGGCCTCCACCTTCTGATCTCGGCCCACTCAGTGTCACTTCCTGGCCCTGACTTCCCAGGTGAGGCCAGGTCCTCATTATGTGTCCTCACAGCACAATCTGTGGTTCCATGTTTATTTGTGTCATTAATTAATCACTGTCAGCCAGCCTCGGTGATGCCCGCTCCGTGATGGCAGGGCCACGTCTAGTGTTGCTCATCTGTGTATCCTGGTGATTAATACTGGATCTCACATAGTAGGTGCTCGACAAATACTCATCAAGTGAATGAATTTACTGAGCTATCTGTTGAGTTGTCTCATTTATTTGCCCATCATCCTTGTGACAGTCAATGAACTATCCCAGCTTCCCAATAAGCACAGTTCCCACAGACGGGCAGGCCTTCGGAAGAAACAGAGCCAGCACACTGTGGCTGCAGCGGGCACACAGGGACCATATTGCAGGGGACTGTGGCTGAGGGAATGCACCTACTGGCCTTGAAGGCAGTGTGGGGAGTGGGGCTGTTGCAGAGAGAAGCTTTAGAATCAGACAGACCTGGGATTGAATCCTGACTCTGCCACTTGCCAGCTATGTGACCTGGAGCATTTATTGACTACTCTGAGCCTGAACATCCTCATCTGTGAAACTGGAATCATAAGGCCTCAGAGAGTTCTTTCATCCATTCAAAAATACTTCCCAAGCATTTGTGATGTACCCAGTCCTGTGCTAGGCACAGGGGATACAGTGACAAACAGGTTGCTATGAGGATTAAGACATGGCACATTGGTACTGTGCTTGGCACACAATCGGTGCTCAATAAATGCCTGTGTTAGTCTCATTCTCATTCTAGCTCTTGATTGCATCCAAGAACCCATCTGGAAATCTTGGTGTTGACCTAGGGTCCTAGTGGGGTGGATGCACAGTGAGCAGACCATGCATGTGCCTCAGTTTCTGCAAAACAGGGACATAAAAGCAAATGGGAGGGAGTTCAGCTCCGAGGGGGCTCATTCTGAATTTGGCAACCCAGACATCCTTGAAGAAGCTAAGTTTGAGGTCATCATGAAAATCGACATTCTATTTAACCTACACTGTAATTGTGGTAGGGATCCGGGTTCCTAAAGGCCTTCATTGGCCCTGAGTCCTGGGGCATCCTCCTTCCCCTGGCCTTTTAGGATATTCCACAGGAGGGGAGGCCAGGAGTGGTTACTTACTACGGCTGCAGAGCCATGGCCGTTCGGGTGTAGACGTGTAGTGATAGCCTGCCCGGTCCACGCACTCAATGCTCTGGTCCCCATAGATGATCTGGAAGACCTGGCAGATCAGTGCGCAGGACTCCTCAGCAGCATCCTGGCCCAGGGAGAGAGAGGCTCAGGTCCTCACCAATGACCGGGATATGCCCTGCTTCCTACCACACAGTGTAAAGAGGGTCACAGAAACACACACATATGGACCCCTTCAAATTGATTTTGAGAACATTTTTCATCAAAATTATATGGCTACTCTCTGGTCTTGGAACCCCTTTATAGAATCCAGCAACAACTCTGACTCCTGTGCCATGAAAAATACATCCCAAATTTCTAGAAGATTCATGAGCGTTCCTGAAGCTTACCTAAAATAAGCCCAAATTTAGTTTAATGTATAGGTATGGAAGCTGAGGCCCAGAGAGGGAAAGTGATTAGCCAGGACTAGAATCCAGTTCTCCTATACCTAGTAGGAGGAGGAATAATGAAATGTATCAAAATTTTTAGGCTCAACTGCCATATTTAGATATGAACTTCCTGGCGTCCAGTGCGAAAATGGAAGCAGGATAAATACATAAACTTCAGTCTCTGGTAGAAGGAAAGAGTTTAAGTTCTTGGGTGAATTGTTTTTGAGATTGCAAATTTGAAGAGGAATTTACCTCTTTAATTTACCCCTTTATGTCTTTAAGCAAGACACACAGACAATAACTGATGAAGAGACCATCTTCATGAAGCTGTTCCTATTTTGTGTCTCTAAAAAAGCTCAAGGTATAAATTAAAATCTAACTCAAGATAGACATTTTGGGATAGGAGGGGTGCACTAATCATTAAACCGGGATTGATCCTTACAATAACCCTACAAAATGGACAGGGAAGAGACGATCCTTACTTTATAGTTAAAGACACTGAGGCTTAGAGTGGCTAAGTGACTTGCACAGGCTCACACAGCAGGTTCATGCCCTTAGTTAGCACCCAAGTTTTTTGTCTCTAACTCCTGTACCCTCCTCGGGACCAGGATGTCTCAGATAGGAGGTTAGAGGCTCAGACATGCCTGGAAAGCAACTCTTATTTACTCATTCCACAAATTCTCATTTATTCCTACTGCGTGGCAGGCGCTGGGCCAGGCTCTGTACCCCAAAGCTCTCACAGTCCAGGGGATGAACAGGGCGCACTGTTGCCTTTGTATGGAATCTGTTTCCAGGCTCTTCATGCTGCTAACCCCTTGCTCTCCTTCACGTTTCAGTTTAAATGGCACAAACTCACTTTCCCTGTTGAAATGGATCTCCTCCCCCATTCTCCATCACTGCAAACCGCTTGTTTTCTTCTAGGTCCCCACGGCAAGGTATAATGATGCAATTTGCATTAGCTCATCCACTCATTCAACAGATACTTATTGAGCACCTGTTACACGCCAGGTGCTAGGTACTAGCACCTGTTCTAGGTGCTGGGGGTGCCACAGTGAACCATCCAGAACACACAGGCCTCTTGTACTCTACAAAGTCAGTCTGGTGGGAGTGGAGTGAATAAAAGGGGAGAGTAGAAAGATTGAGGTGGAGAGGAAATGGGTGTGGTAGCTGGAGGTGGCCTTGTAAACAACTGTCAGAATGTTAGCTTTCACTGTAAGTGAAAAGGGGAGCTTTGGAAGATTTGGAGTAGTGACAGGATGTGACTTATGTGTTAACAGGAATGCTCTGACTTCCTGGGGGAACAGATTGTGTGCAAGGGGTGAAGCAGTGAGGGGGTGACTACATGATCCAGATGAGAGAATGGGGCACAGACCTGGGTGGGGACAGTGGAGGGTGGGCAGAAGAAAGAGGATTTATTGACGGAATGAATATGGGTCGGGGGAGGTGAGAGAGGGAGAGAGAGAAAGGGAGAGGGAAAGGGAAAGAGAGAGATGGAAAGGGGTGGGGAGCCAAGAATCACTGCAACATAAGGATGGAGCTGACATTAACAGAGACGGGAAACTAAGGGAGGAGCAGGTTTAGGGGGGAAGACTGGGGCTCAGCTTTCAGTGTGTTAGGTTTGAAACGGTCATTAGACCTTCTAATGCAGAGGCTGAGTAGAGATCTGGTGAGAGATGAAATTTGGGGAGTTTGCAGTGTCTAAAAAGCCACGAGACTACAGATCACCTAGAAACGAGTAGATAAAGGAGGGAAGGGGACCAAGGACTAAACCTGGACACTCCAACTTTTAGAGTCTGGAGAGAAGGAACCAGCTTCTGAGGAGGAGCCAGAGAGGTAGGAGGATATGGAGCCGGAAGCAGAGTGAGAAAGTGTTTCAAGGGCAGGGAGCTGCAGTGTCTGAGTTTACTGGTTATCATCTGTCTCTTTCTCTAGACAGGCACCATGTCTAATTTGTTCCCCACTGTTTATATACAGAGGGAGTTGGTGGCCTGAGGTCAGAGGAAAAGCTTAGAAGGCTCAGAGCTTGAAGATGTCTGCTAGACTGTGAGCTCTGTAAGGGAGGACACTGAAGGTCTTGTTCACCTCTGTATCCAGAGCACTTAGCCCAATGCCTAGCACTCAGTGAACATGGTCAAATGAATAAAAGCAAGGGTGATATAGAAAATGGGGGGAGGAGAGGAGAGGCAAGAATAGCAGGAAGGCTTCTGCCTTTGGTGACCACCTTAGTTACCAAGAGTACCGGCTCTGACCTTCGTGGGTTCGAATCTTAAAAGCATTACCTGCTTCCTGTTGTGACCTTGCCCACCTTACTTAACCTTTGGATCTCAGCTTCCTTCTCTGTAGAACTGGGATACAATAGATGTACTATTTGCCTCTAGGGGTTGCTGTGAGAATGCAATGAATTGATGCTGTCCCGTGCCTGGTATGAGTTGGCACTCAATTCATGCTGGTGATTAATATGCTCTGATTGTCACTGTGGCGGTGCTGACATTGACAACGTTGAAGAAGGAGCAGGGCTGGAGGAGGGGTTAGATCTAGTATGTTTTGGCTATTTGAGTTTTCGCCCCATTGGGGGAGTCAGGGGGAGATGTCCTGGAGGTGTCCAGGGCTGGAGTTTAGAAGGCCTTAGGCGTCAAAGGGACAACTGGGTGGAGCCTAAGGAGGGAGAAGGGAAAAGGCAGGGGCAGACCGAGGACCCTCGTAACGGCGCGGGACCGGGCGGGAGAGACAGGAGAAGCAGCGTCCTGGAGGCAGGACTTTGGAGAGGTAGGACTTTGGAGCGTGGGGTGCCCTCGGGCTCACCCTGTTGGCCACAGCCAGGATGACCAGGTTGCAGTAGGCATCGGGGCTGGGGTCCTGCGGGTCGAGCGGGTTGGGGCCCGGGTGGCGCCGCTCCCAGCTGCCGCCGCCGCCGCCGCCCGCCTGCCTCCGCTCCCAGCTGCCGCCCGGCTTGCCCGCGCCGCCGCCGCCGCCGCCGCCGGCGCCGTGCCGCCGCTCCCAGCTGCCGCTGAACGTCTGCCGGCGCTCCCAGCTGCCCGACGCCCGCGCCCCCGCGCGCTGGCGCTCCAGGCTGCCGCCGCCGCCTCCGCCCGCGGCCCGGGCCTCGGCGCCGCCGCCCCACGCCATGCGCCAGTCCAGGCTGCAGATGGTGTGGCGCCGCTCCGTGGTGCCCACCCGCCGCTTCTCGGGCGCCGCGCCCGGCGGGCCCGGGTCTCGCCCCGCGCCCCCAGGGCTGGCGTCCACGCCGGCCGGCACCGGGTCCACGCCCAGACCTAGGGGCGTCCGGGAGCCGTCAGCCGCAGAAGATCCGGGCTGAGACCCCTACCGAGGCCATCTGGAGGACCCGGCCCTGCCTCTCTGGGGTCCCGCCGCCCCGGCCCTGCCGCCCCCGGCCTAGGCCCCCCAGCCGGCTTCAAAGCAGTGCGGCCACCCCCGCCCCACTCCGCGTCCACACTTTCGGCCCCGCCCCCGCTCTCGGTCTCTGTCCCTACTCGTGTCTCCGCCCCTGGCCCCGGTGTGGCCGGCGGTTTCCGACCTCCTGGACCCACTGCCTAGCCCTCGCCTCACACCTGCTCTCTGACCCGAGGGTGGTGGGCAGGCTGCCCCCTCCCTCTGTAGCCTTAACTCGGACCCTGTCCCAGGTTTCAGGGGCGCCACACCTAGGATTCCGACTCCTCCCCGACCCCGTCCTCAGCCCGCCCCTGACTCGGCCCCGCCCCTAGCTTGCCGTGCCTGACACCGCCCACCAGGAGCTCCGCCCCCGAGCATGTGGCCACGCCCCAAGACGGACTCCGCCCCTAATCCAGACTTCGCCCCTAGCCGGGGGTCCACCTACCCTCTAAGCCGTGTGGTGACTTCTCGCCTCAGGTTTCCGGCCTCTCCACCCTCCCGCGCCCCGCCACCTGCCCTCAGAATGGTGGGTCAGGCCGCCCACCCTTCAGCCTCAACCCCGGGCTCTGTCTTCCTGCATACGGCATCTTCGGCCAGCCCCTGGTCTCAGGGTAGTGCGGCCAGCCTTTTCCACCGCCCCTCGCCCAGCCTCAGGCCCCGCCCCTGCCGCAGGCCACGCCCACTCCCCAGGCTAGCTGTTGGGCCTTTTCTCTTCCCCTGGCCGCTCCGGGCCGCCCTCGCCAGCTGTACCGGTCTTAAGCACTAGCAGGTGCAGCGCGTCGTCCTGCAGGTAGGAGGCCGCGGCGATTTCGTGAGTGGGGATACGCAGGATGAGCTCCTCGTTGTCCCGCCAGGTGAGCAGCAGACAGCGGGCAGACAAGCTCAGGATGCTGTCCTGCTCCGCCGTGGTCTTCAGCGGCAGCTCCTTCAGCTGCTGCAGGGAGGTTCGGATCTCCTAAATTCCCGGGCCCGTGGGTAGGAGAGGGAGAAGGGGACGAGACCCTGCCCTCCTCCCTCCCCAGAGCCTTACCCTGGCCGTGTCCAGCAGCTGCAGGAGCTCGTCCCGACTGGAGGGGTTCAGTGAGGAAGTCACCCAGGTGAGGTGGCCCAAGAACTGGATGGGAAACCAGGAGGGACAAGGGCACGGAGAGGTCACTCTGAAACCCTGGAGTACCCTGGCCTCATCACTGATGCAGTGCAAATAGATTGAGATAGAAATATCTGAATTAATAATAACCTGATGATAAATTTTACTGATCTCATAATAGAAGCCAGGCACAGTTCTGAGCGTTTTCTATGTAGTCATTCATCCTCACTTTAAGGATAAAAAACTTGCCCAGGATTATATAGCTAAAAGGGTAAAACTAGACTCCACCTGCCAGAGCCCACACTCTCAACTGCTACCTTATATTACCTTAACACATAGTCATTTAGCTATAAGATTCCATAGAGAAGCAAAAGTCACCATAATAGCTTGAAAGTACAGACCACTTGTGAATTTCCTCTGGACTGAGTGGCTCTCTACACCGCAAGTATCATTGTCAAACTGATTGCAAATCACTTGCCCTCTTTATGGTCTTGTTGCAGAAGTCACATGGAAAGGAAGGATGTTATGTCGAATTAGTAGATCATTTTGTCAGAAAAATCATGCTCTAAATAAAATTTTTCATTCATTCTCAGTTATAGCCTAATGTTATCACTTAAATGTTATTCAATATAAGAATAACTCTTTCCATTATTTTTAGTTGTATTCTTCTAGGTGAACTCCACCAATCAAACCTTTTCTTGTTATTCTCTATGAAATGTTAGTCCCTAATTTTTAAGTGGACTTGTTAGCTTTTCCCTCTGTATAGGGTTGCCAGATAAAATATAGGATGCTAGTTAAATCTGAATTTCAGATAAACAACAACATTTTAAAAAAGATTTTTAGTATTTTTAGTCCCCTGAAATATTTGAGACATACTTATGTTAAGAAAGTATTCATTACTTACCTGAAATTCAAATTTAGGTGGCCTGTTGTTTGCTAAATCTGATAACCCTTCCCCCATCATCTTTCTAGGCTAGATGAGGATCCCTGGCTACTCCTTCATGGTGTTCATGAAATAGAAGTAAAGCTCTCGAATGGTCAAAGTCCTTTGTGGTTTGCTGTTAACCTGGATACCGTTCGAGTAACAATAAGGTCACTGCGGTAAAATCTCTAGGGAAGTGTGAAAGTTATCAGAATCAAAATGGAGTCACTTGTGTTTTTAAAAACCTGGCAAATAGAGCCAGGGAAGGCCACAAAGCAAGAGTTCTCATGCACTAATGATTGATGATAAGAACTATCACAAAAAACTGCAAAAACCACAACTTTGCACAAAGGCTATCACAAACTTACACACACAAAAATTCTTCTTCAAGGACATCTGCCCAGCAACTGCCTGTCCAACCTGGAACTGGCACCACCCTTCTTATTGATCCTTATAGCCAAGGATGGTTATCTCAAAACAATTAGGCAGTCCTCCTCACTTTTCCTTTAAAAGTGTTTGTCTTCCTTCATTTTCCTGAACACTTATTCCTGAATAAACATTTTCTTTTTGAGAGTCTCCCTCTCTGTTGTTTAGGTTGGCAGAAGATAGGGCGTTGTGGTGCACAGAATGCTCTCCCATCCACTCTCCCCTGGCGGGAGGCGTTGAGCCCCTTGCTGAGATGGGAACACTGAGGCTCAGTGGCTGGAGGTCACTTGCTGCCCGTACACAGCATAAGGCAGGGGCGAGGCTGACATGAACCCAGGCCTCATTCCTATGAGCCACGACTTCCCCTGTGCGAGACTGGGCTGGCCAGGGGTTGGTGTCCAGGAGAGGTGAGGTCTCTCCTCAGCCCAAGATTGTCCCCACCCTTCCTTATCCCACACGCACCTTGACCTCCTTCTCCAGGTAGTCACACAGCAGAATCTGGGGGTCGATGAGGTAGTCAGGGGGATACAGGGGCATCGAGTGCAGGGGCCGGCGGCTCACACTGCTTCTAAAGGCCGCCCGGCGCCCAGCCTTGGGGAACACCAGCCTTCGGATGGGGGACACAAAGCCCTGGGGGAGGACAGGGGAATGACAGTCATAATGAGCACTTACCATGCTCATTTTTACTTATATTAGCTAATTTAGTTCTCCCAAAAACTCTGTAGAAGGGGTACCTCTGCGATTCCCATTTTACAGATGGAGAAACTAAGCCCCAGAAAGGGAACCCGCTGACAGGTAGTAGTGATGCAACCAGTAGTTCACCTTGAGCAGTATGGGTCCAAAACCTCAGGTGAGTATAGCCACCCAGCCAGGTTTAAGGAATGGGTCTAGGTAGGGGTGAATACAGAAAAATATTAGGGTTCAGTGTGGCAGTGTGGTGGGTGCACAGGTATTTGTTAGGCTCTCTCTGTGCTTTCCTAAAAGTTAGAAATAATTAATAAGTAAATTTAAGTATAATCCAGGGCCGTCTGCATAAAAATGGCCTGGATCAAGGTTTAAATTGCGAATTCCAGGGCCCTAGCCTAAACCAATAAATCTAAATCTCAAAAGGAAGATGGAGCACCACTCTAGAGCAATAGCTCTCAACATGTGGCTCTTGAACCAGCACCAGCAGCATCACCACCTGGGAATTGAGAGAAATGCAGATTCCTGGGCTCCTTCCCGGACCCACTGATCAGAGACTCTGGAAGTAGGGCTGAGCGGGCGGGTTTAACCACCCCTCCAGGTGATTCTGACGCATGCTCAAGTGTGAGAACCATACTTCAGAGCTGTCGCTCCCAACCCTGGCTGTACTTTAGAACTACCTGGGGAGCTTCTAAAACTTCAGATGTCCAGGATACAGCCCAGACAAATTGAATCAGAAATTCTGGGACTGGGACCCAGGCATCAAGATTTTTAAAGCCTCCTTAGAGCTGGGCATGGTGGTGCACACCTGTAGTCCCAGCTCCTTGGGAGGCTGAGGCAGGATGATCCCTTGAGCCCAGGAGTTCAAGGTTATAGTGAGCTATGACTGGGACACTGCACTCCAGCCTGGGTGACAGAACAAGACCTTGTCTCTTAAAAAAGCCTCCTTAGGTAATTTCATAAGGGAGCTTAGCTGAAAACCACTGTGTAGAATGTGTGGTCTGATTATTTAACTCTAGCAGTGAGACAAGACAAATGTGAGCAAAACAAAACTACCCCACTGCCCTCACCTTCTAGTTTGGGTAAGCAGACAGTACACAAGTCCACAAAAGCTCACGATCATTCACTCAGTAAATTATTCATTCAGTAAACACTTATTCATACCCATATGGCTGGGCCCTGTGCTGGGTGCTGAGGATTCAGTGAAGACCCGGACCCATCCTTCCTTCAGGGCTTGTGATAAATGACCTAAACTAGTGAGTCTCAAACTTTACTGCGTTTTCCATGAGTTCTGATTCAGTAGGTCCAAGTTAAGGGCTGAGATTCGGCATTTCTAACGAGCTCCCAGCTGGTGCTGGTGCTACTGGTCTGCGCACCACACTCTGAGCAGCCGGGATCTAAACCAGCGGTTCTCAAAGTGTGGTCCCCACAGCCAGCAGCATCAGCAACACCTGGCAGGTGGGGGGAGGGCGGTATTAGAAATGCAAATTCTTGACTTTGATCCCAGACCTATTGGCTCAGAAACTGGGGTTGAGACCCAATGATCTGTGTTTTAACAAGCCCTTCACGTGATTCTGATATACGCTCAGCTCGTTTTAGAACCGGTGTCGTGAAGCTTGGATAAAAGCTCTGAGAAATGAAAGAACACCATCTGGGAGAAGGCATGCTGAGCAGAGGGCACGGTATGTGCAAAGTCCTGGTGGCTTCAAAGGCTGGTGAGGCTGACTCTGGAGAAGCTGTGTGCTGTCTGTCATGGCTGAGTTACGAGATGAGCCTTGAATGAGGGCTGTGGAGCTGAGACTTTGTCTTGCAGGTGTGAGTGTGTGTGAACATTTTGTCTGTGGTCCTACCCTCCTCTCCAGCCTCATCCCCCTCCCTCTCGCCCCCAGCTGCACAGCCATCTTTCAGTCCTTCCTACTTGCTACATTCCTTCCTCCACCCCCACCCCCATTGCACATGCTGTTCCTCTGCCCAAAACACGCTTCCCTACTCCCTGTCCTTCCACCCATCCATCAGCTCCCAATTCAAACTGACCAGTACAGGGCTGGGCACTCTAATATTCTGTCTTCCAGTACTGAGTATGGGGCCTTTTATGCAATTTTACAACACAATTATTATTTATTGCCTTTATAAAAAAACTAATAGCTGCTTCCCCCACTAGACTGTGAGGTCCAGGGAGGGAGCAGGGTCCTTGCCTGACTTTGCTCACCACTTCCTCATCACCAGCACCATGCACAGTGCCTGGCATGCAGTAGGTGCTCAATAAATGTCTATTGAAAGAATGAACAAAGGGAGGGCATGCACATGCACATGTGTCTTGGCTCCCTTCTGAGCCCTTCGTGATTCATGTGGGCACCTTTTAGAACAGCCCCTACCCAGATTTCTTGGGGGAAGAGGGGTATGTGGGGAGGAGGGTGGGGTGGAAGTTAGAATCTGAGCAGCTCCCTGACCCCCAAAGACAACCAGTAAGATGTTCAGAGAAGCATACTAGAAAACATGGGGGGGGGCAGGGAATGATCCTGGGCTGAGGCCCTTGTGTAAAGATAGGGAGGGGGCAGGGGAACAGGTGGGAGTGACTCAAGCCTGCATAGCAACCTCCTAGCACAGAATTGTCCTGTCTGCAGCAGTGGGGAGCAGGGGGAGGGTCAGCAAGGTGTCTGAGAAGCCACAGGAGGGGAGCACCAGGGAAGCAGGTTGGAGTTTCTCCCAAACTGACTCTGCCTGGCCAGTTTCGGGGAGGGTCCCTGCCTGTCCATTCCAGGGATGGCAGAGGCCACGGAGAGTGGAGAAGCAGGTAAGGGAGTTTAGAGCCCAAATGTCTGGCTGCCCAAGAGTGGGAGGGAAGGTCCTTCCAAATAAGAAGAAAGGTCCCGCTTATGCCACTTACTGCCCCCCGCCCCCCTGCTGTCCCCTCCCCAACTTTGGGGACATTTCCCTACCCTGTGTCCCTCCCAACCTCCCACCTACCTTCTTCCCTTTCTTGACTTCATATTCCATGGTGAAGCGTCCCCTCTGCTCCTGCCACCCTCCTGGCCACCTCCACCCCCCCACCCCAGTTCCTTTGTTCTTTTTCCTGCCTGGTCGGAAACTCCACCAGCCCTGGAGTTCCTGCCCCTCCCAGCTGGTGGGGGTGGTGGGGGTGGAGGACGTAGCCTTGGGTCCCTACAGTTAAACGGTGGGAGCCCAGGCAGAACAACCGACTTAGGGAGAAATGTTCAAGGTCTCCAGCCAGAAGACCTGCTGCTGAGGGGGTTTGGGAGCTGGGTGAGGCTGGAGAAGGGCCCCCTGCCCCGAAATTCAGAGTCATTAATTTGGAAAATTCCAAGTTCCAGGCCCACTTGTGCCACTGACCTTGCTATCTGACCTTGGCAAGGCAAGTCAGTTCCCCCTTTCAGAGCCTGTTTCCCCCTCTCCTCTATAAAGTGGGAGTAAGCATTGCCTCCCTCCCTGGGCTGCTGTGGTGAGAAATGAATAAAAAAGTGGGTGGAAGGTGCTTCATATACTATAGAGTACTGTGTCTAAGCAAGCTATGATTTTAAAAAATTAATCATTACTATTAAAGGGAGGCAGTATGCATGGGCTTTGGAGACAGGCTGCCTGAGTTTGAGTCCTGGCTTTGCCACTTACTAGGGTTATGACCTGAGGGAAGTTCCTTACTCACCTGTGCCTAGATTTTCTCATCTGTAAAATAGGCATAATACTAGTTTGACCTCATAGTGACCTTGTAAAGATTAAACACACTTACAAAAGCTCTTGGCATGTAGTAAACAATAAAAACTATTTACAGTCTATGGGTCGTCAACCTAAATAACAGAGAGAGGCTCTCCAAAAGAAAAGCTGGGCCAGGCGCAGTGGCTCACACCTGTAATCCTAGCACTTTTGGAGGCCAAGGCAGGAGTATCGCTTGAGGCCAGAAGTTAAAGACCAGATTGAGCAAGAGACTCCATCGCTATAAAAAATAGAAAAAAATAGCTAGGTATGGTGGCGCATATCTGTAGTCCCAGCTACTTGGGAGGCTGAGGCAGGATGATGGCTCGAGCCCAGGAGTTTGAGGTTGCAGTGAACTACGATGACGCCACTGCACTCCAGCCTGGGAGACAGAGCAAGACCCTATCTCAAAAATAAATAAATAAATGAAAGAAAAGCTGTTTATTTGGGGATAAAGCATTGCAATGGGAATACTCACGTTAAGGTGAACTGTGTGCATATTCAGGAAGGTAAAGGAAGACAAAGGTTTTTCAAGGAAAAATAAGGAGGATTCCATGATTATTTTGCAATAATTGTCCTTGGCTACAAAAATCAATAAGACGGGTGACGCCAGTCCAAGGTTGGACAAGCAGTTGCTGGGCCGGCATCCTTGTAAAAGTATTATTTTGTGTGTAAGGTTGCTCCGGTCTTTGTGCAAGGTTGTGCTTTGTGTACAGTCCTTTTTTGCTATCAGGCGTGCCAGTGTGAGAACCCTCTCCTTATGGCCTTCCACCACTCTACTTGTCAAGGTTTTCTTAACATTAGTGACTCCATTTTGATTCTGATAACTTTACAAAATCCTAGCCTGTTTTACTGTCTCGGGAGAATATTAGAGAGGCAAGACCACCTTTGTGCTGAACACTTTATGTGTTTCATCTCACTTATTCCTCACAATGTTGGGGTATCATTATTATACATATTATACAGATTTTAAACACTAAGGCTCAAGTGCAGAGCCTGGCTTAAGCCAGTCACACAGCGAATAAGAGGAGGACCTGGGGTTTCTGGCTGGTCTGGACCTGAAGCCTAGTGTTCCTTACCTCCAGGACCTATGCATTCTGCATGCCCTGCCCAGGACAGTTGGAAAGGTTCCGAGCGGCCCATCCACAACTTGCCATGACACACAGGCTCTGGAGGCCCAAGCTCTGGAACTGATTTGCTGTGTGACCCCAGCCAGGTTGCTCATTGCAACCTCTCTTGGCCTCAGCTTTCTTATCTTTCCAGTGGGAACAATGATCCCCAAATGCCTGCCTTGCTAGTCGGAGGTGTGCCAAAGACGACACAGACCACAGATGAGAAAGCAGTTGGAAATTGTAAAGTGCAGGTGCCAATACATTGGATTGTTTTGAGAGGTTTTTTTGAATGCCACATCAGTGCCATTGCAGGGAGGGTCAGAGGTCCCCATTGCCTCCAGGTGTGAGAACTACAGGAGACTCCCAGCCACTAGCCCTCCCTCCTTCTCTACCTCCCTCCCTCCCTTCCTCCGAGGAGGGTGGGAAAGGGCCCAGGCTGCTTAGTGCTGGCTCTCACCACACTGTCTCCTGCTCCCCAACATCCTGCCAGCTGGCCACCTCCCAACAGCAGGAAGTGAGATCTCCACTCAGCCTGCGGGGCCAACAGGAAGAGGCTAGCATGTGTGAGCCAATCCCCGACCTTGCTCTGGGCATGAAAACTTCCACTTAACCCCTCGAGCCAGTCTAGAATTCCCACTTTTGGAGGGGTAGCAGGGCATGAAAGGTGGTCTCTTGCTCTGGCGCCTGCATGACTGGCTTTTGCAGCCTTTTCCTCTCTCTGGGCCTCAGTTTCCCTGTCTATAAAATGAGAACGTATATTATTCCTGGACTAACTCCAGACATCACTGAACTGTGAGGTATCTCAAATAGGACAATAAGTGTTTCGAATGCCACTGGAAATAGAAAGCTATCTGCGAATCCGCTGCAGTGCAGTCATGAACAGATGAAGTGCTTAGGAAATGTCAGTGGAAGGATCCTCGTTAGTATAGTGAGGAGTAAATATAAAAAATAAAAAAATAAAAACCAGTGGAAGTAGACAGAGACAGGGGGACCTAGGTTCAAATGTATATGACCTTGAACAAGTTACCTCATCTTTCAGAGCCCTCGTGTGTCAAAAGCAGGATGATCACGGTGCCTGCCTCCGAAGGCTGCTGCAGGGATTAAATGGAAACAGAATTATACAATGATAACTTATATTATTAAAATTATCTTATGAGTCAAAAAAGAGATGAGCAAACAAAGTCCCTGCTCTCAAAGTCTTAACAGTTGTGGCAGATAAAATTCATCTCTTTTGCGCCGCCTCCAGTTGATTGGCAGGAGCTGCCTGGAGGGCTGTGTAGAGGATTATAAAAACCAGGTCTACTCCCAGCGGGGGGGAAAAAGGGATTGATTATCAATGGCTGCCTCTGGCAGGAGGAAGGAAAGTGGCAGCAGGTGGACAGTGCATATGCTGGCCCTGGTCTGGTTAAAGAGAAAGACACATAAGCAGAGAACTCTGATATAAGGGAGGCCACTTGTATGGGGAAGGCAGGATCAGGAGCCATTCGCCAAGTGGCCTTGGCATTCGAGACAGAAGTTGAAGGGCGAACGGAAGGAAGGTTACTGTAGGCAGAGGAAACAGCTTGAGCAAACACCTGAGTTCTGGCTGCAAGGAACAGATGACCCCACCAAATGTGGCTTAGACAAGAAGGACAATTTAGTCCCTTTCAAGACAAGAAGTCCGATGTTTGCTTTCTGGGCTAGTTACCGTAATTGAGCAGCTCAACGTGGCATCAAGTTCCTTATATTTGCTACCTTGCTGGGGTCATGGACTGAAGTGTGTCCCCTCCCCATATTTATTATTGAAGTCTTAACCCCCAGGACCTCAGAATGTAACAGTATTTTGATATAGGGCCTTTAAAAAGGTGATTCAGTTAAAATGAGACTGTTGGGGCAAACCCTAATCCAATTTTGCTGGTAGCCTTACAAGAGGAGGAAATTTGGACACACAGAGACACCAGGGCGCTGGTGCCCAGAGGAAAGGCCATGTGGGGACATAGGGAGAAGGCAGCTGTCTGCAAGCCAAGGAACGAGGCCACAGGAGAAACCAGTGCTGCCAACACCTTGATCTTGGACTTCTAGCCTCCAGAACCGCGAGAAAATAAATTTCTGTTGTTTAAGCCTCCAGGTCTGTGGTATTTTGTTATGGCAGCCCAAGCTGACTCATGCAGCCGGCAAGACAGAAGCAGGGGCTGTGGGAGTCAGGGCCAAGTGTTTCCCATCTTGTGTGTCTTTTTATCATGGAGGAAAACCTTTCCTAGAGACTCTTCAAATGACTTCCCTTAAGAACCTAGGGGCCCGATGCATTAGCCAGGATGTACGTTAGCTGTATCGAAGACCCAAATAACGGTGGCCTAAACACGAGAGATGTTTATCTCTTGTTCACATAACAGTCGAGGCAGAAGCAGTCCGGGCTGGGTATGGCAGCGCCATGTGTCCGGGACCCTGGGGATCCCTGTCTTGTTGCTCTACTCACTATGGTTTTGCCCTCACTGCAAGACGGCTCCGCACACAGGCACGAAGAGAACAAGATCCCGTCCTTTTGAAAGAGATGACCTGGAAGTCGTACAAAGTTCTACTGGTCCCATCTCATCGGCCAGAACTTGGTTCTGTGGCCACACCCAGCTGCAAAGGAGGCTGGGAAATGTCTTATTCTGAGTGGCCAAGGGCCTAGCTATAAACTCCTTTCTAGAAAAAAGAGAGCATGAACACTGGGGACACTTAGCAGTCTGTACCTCACCAGAATCGAGTCACGTGCCCCTGCCCCCATCAATCCCTGGTCAGGGAAATTGTCTCAGACCTATGGTTCTCGGACTCGGGGATGCACCAGAATCACCGGGGAGGCTTGTCAATACAGATTGCTGCTCCCGCCCATGCCGCGGCTGATTCAGTAGGTCTGAGATGTGGCCCTGGACTCTGCGTTTCTAACAAGTTCCCTGGTGCTGCCAGTCTGGGACCACACTTTGAAAACCACTGTCTTAGGATTTGCCTCCTGGGGCCAGGTTGGGGTTACATTCCCTGAGCACTTTGGAGGGGGTCACCTAGGACACTGGGGCTTTATCTGCATGAGAGAGTGGTGAGAAAAGTTGTTGGGTGGCAGTTAGGAGACTCTCCTCGAAACAGGGAGATGGGTGGTTTGGAGAGGCTATGCAGGCCAGGTGGGGTCACACTGGAGATAGGTCCAGTTTATAAAAAGTCAGAGTCAGGCAAAAGGGTTTGACCTTTATCCTGAAGGCTCTGGGGAGCCATGGAAGGTTCTAGAGCAAGGAAATTCCATGATCAGATCTGTGGAGGATGCATTGAAATAGTGGTCCTCAAAGTGGAGTCCTCAGACCCCCTTGCACCAAATCCCCTGGAGAACTTTTAAAATGCAGATTCCCAGGCATGTTCGATCCACCACCCTGGTTATGGAGATGAGAATTCTGCATTTAAAACATCCCCCCTCTTTCCCAAGCGATTCTGATGCACTTCGAAGTTTGCGAGCCACTGGATTAGAAAGTGGAAACCCTGGAGGCAGGGGACCTTTTGGAGGCAATACACTCCAAGTTGTAACTCCTGTTTCATATCTTCCCTGTTTGCTATGCCTAGAACTTTGTCTGGCACATAGTAAGCAATAAATGTTTGTTTTTAGTAGAGTTAGGAACTTTAATTTGGGTGCTGATTTTGTCATAGACCCATTCTGTGACCTCTGACCAGTATGTCCCCACCCCTCATCTCTTTTTTTTCCTTATCTGTAAAATGAGTTTGGAGATAATTCCTTGAACTTTTGGGCCCTAGAATTCTGGTTGATAGATTGAGACACTGTCCAATCAACAGGGAAATTTGTGTAATGTCCCACCCTCTCCCAGACAAAGGTCTTTCTATCTTAAAGGGGCCACAGAGATTGTGGCAGGTGGTACCCTTCCCATCCCTCCTTCCCCTGGCCCAGGACAACCAAAACAGTAGGACACAAGCAGCACGTACTGAAATGACTTTTAATATCTCATGTTGCAGCAAAATTAAAAATATACAAAAAGTTTGTGGTGTACAAAAGAGTCTCAGTACAGAAGCCCCCCTGCTTGAAGCCCACTCCCCGTCCTGGGGGAAGCGCAGAGGGGCAGTGGGGGTTGAGGGACTGGGGATGGCACAGATGTAGTAAATACCAGGTGGTGGGACCAGGAATAGGAAACAGGTGGATGGGGTGAGGGCTGATTAGGGAGGGAAGAGACAACATGGAGGAAGAATCACTTGGAATTGTGCTGACAGAGGAAATCAGCCCCTCAGGCATGGCTAGTGATTCCTAGGGTAGGGGGGAAAGAGTGGAGTGGGGGATCAGGGCCAGGGGTGTTCTAGTGGGATCCCCAAAGGTACTGGGTTCTGGTCCCACCCTGCCACCAACTTGCTGTGTGACCCTGGGCTGGCTGCCTCCCGTCTCTGGGCCTGCCCCTTCAGTCAAATGGGACATTAGAAGACTAAATTACTGATTACCAACATGGGGTCCCAGCCCTGGAGGGCCCATGAAGGCAGGAATGGGGGCCCATGAGAGCTTTTTGAGAATTCTGCATTAAGCAATCCAATAGAATACAAACATTTCCCCACCCTTGAGCCCTAGAAGCTAACTTGAAGCCTCGGCAGCATTTATCTGCAATCAGAAGCTCAGCTTGAGTTAATTTAATGTGGGAAAATGAATTTTTTAAGAAATGAGGCTTTTTGGGACAAAAATCTCCCAAACCGTAGAGTCCTCAGGGGAGAAAATAATAAGAGATGGCTCTGGGAATCACTGTGATTTCTTTCAGCTATTTCATGACTGATTCAGAAAACCAGTGGGGTTGAGGGGTTTGTTTATATGAGGCCCCCCAAATTTGGTGGTTTAGCCCAATGGAGACAGGCGGAAGGAAGGTCATTAGTAGGTCTGGTGGGATTTGGGGATTTGGGGAAGAGGGAGATGGAGGAATATCCTTTTCCCACCTGGTGCCTTTCTTACCCCCTCTTTGTCCCAGGGTACCCTCCACTCTGAGATTATTGCAGGTGCCCCTGGGCCCCCACCCCTTCAGCCTGGCCTGGGGGTGCTCTTACAGCAATTGTGCATAGAATAAAGGCCAGGGTTGCCGAGGAGAGGGCAGCCCCCTCCTTGTCGAGAGCAGGGAAGGGTGCAAGAAACCAAGCACAAGGGGTGACCCCTCTGTCCCCTGGGGAGTTCTCTGCCTCCAGGAACCAGGCCATGCCTGGGCTGTGCCTTCCTCTCCACTCCCACAATTTCCTGCTGCAGAGTCTGTCCTCCCCCACCTCTCACCCAGCAACCAAGAACCCAGGAATGTCCTTGCCCCCTCCCCAACCAGGATGGCACATTGCAGTCCTTTTTCCCCCCAGCCCCAGGCTCTCAGAAGTCTCCCTGGTGGGGAAGGGGGACTCAAGCCCCATCCCCACTGCTGCCCATGTGGCTTGGCACTCACTCAGTCCCTTCCATGGAGACAGCACAAAGCACTTCAATACAGAAATTGACACCTCCCCACCCCCCAGGCTCCACCCCAGCTCAAACTGAGAGGGAGACAGGTGCCAAAGGTGGCAGGGGCCAGCAAAGGAGGGGGCAGTTGGGTCCTGGCTTTCAGCCCTCATCCTGCACCTGCTCTCTCTTACCCAATGCAGGTTCCCTCTAACAAGGGGCCCCAAGCTGGAGAACTCCAGCCCCTAAACCCCTGAGGCACTGGGGGTAGGGGGGCCCTGTAGCCCTTATCAGATGATGGTTCCCAAACCCGGGACCCTGTGGATGCCTAGACTTCCCTCCCCTTTTCAGTTGAGAGGGCAGGGGGGCCAGCTCTCAGATGGCTAGGTGGTGGGGATTTAGGGTTGGACTAGCAAAGTCTCAGGGGGAGGGAGCCAGGGGCTTTGTCTCTGACTACCCCAGGGGGATTTCAGATTCTGCAGGACTCCTCAGAGCCTTCTCAACATTTTCAACCGGACATCTCACACTGGGGACCTGTAGGCCAAATATGAGTATGTAGTTTGGCCAGCAAAGCGTTTTCCCAAAATTTGAATTTTAGTGCCTAGAGGCAGGGCACATACGCTCATGCTTGCCACAGTCCCCACTACTCCCTATTGTCCGGCACCTCCATTTCTCTTTTCTTCATTACCTTGAGATTTGAGTTTGCAACCCATGCACTCCCTGTCCCAGAAAACCTTCTCCTCACTGTCTGAGGCTTCTGTGGACTCCAGGCCCAAGTGAGTCCCAAGGGAAGGACCTGCGGAACTTCAGTACTTCGGAGGGCTTTGGGCTGCCAGGCAAGACCTTCCCTGGATATTCTCAGCCCATCCCCGGCCCTTACCCAGAGACCTGGATGCTCCCTAGGCCTCACCCTCCCTGCCCTTTGCTTTCCCCAACTCTCCTGGGTGACACGCCTCTATGGGATACAAGTGTAGCTGGCTGAGGGTAAGGCAGATTTTTGGGAGACACAAGGATGAACAGATGAGAGGAGGGGCCCAAGCAAGCCTCCCTGGGTGGGGAGCCCCTCCCGGGGAGGGGTGGAGGTCTGCGCTGCTCAGCTGGGATGACAGTTACAAGGCACGTGGTACGTCAGTGCGTGGGTGCCATGAGGGGTGTGTGGTGCTTGGAGAGGTTTGGGGAACACAGCAGCCTGGGGGGTCAGTTCCAGGGTGGGAGCTCAAGAGAACAGGGAGGCGGAAGCCTGCCCCGGATATGGGGACACTGGTTTCCTGGGGTTAGAAATACCGAGGACAGGGCCTGCCATGTTTGGTACCCAGAGCATCCTGTTCTCTTCTGTTCCTGGCAAAATTAAGATGCACCCGACCACCTCTCATCCCCAGGAAAATCCTAACTGCTGCTGACTTCCTGTGTGATCTTGGGCAAGTGCATGACCCTCTCTGGGTCTCACTTTCTCCTGTATAATGGATGTGGAGGGGACGTGGCTTAGCGAACCCTAAGGGACACTCTGGGCAACAAGAACCCTGTACAGATTCTGGGAAGGACTGAGCATCCAGTCTGGGGTGGGGGACAGGGAACCAGGGGTGGAGGACCTGGGGGTCCTATTCTGGCAGGGAAGAGAGAGACCGCTGAGGTAGCTTATGTCGTAGAAAGGAAAACAAAAACCGCTTTAAGGGATGGGCCCTCTCTCATCTGACTTCTCTGTCCTGTGGAACAAAGGGACCGGCCAGCCGAGAGGGGGTCCTCAGGCCTGGGAGGGATGGAGTGCTGAGCTCCTGGGTGGGGCGTCCTTAAGACTTTCCTAAGGGTGAGAAGCAGGAGCAGGTGCCCTTGGACTGTGGCCATTTCTGGTGCTCAGACGTCCTTGCAGACAGGCCCTGAGGGCAGGCTGTGCGGGATTGAGAAGGTGTGGGGGCTGGGGCGGCCGTGGCTGCCACGCCAAGCACAGTCCTGCTGCCTGGTTCTCCAGGAGTCTCCTGGGGCTGTAAAGGACTCCCCGTGCCCAGCTGGGACATTTCTGACTTTTTCTTCTAAGACGTTGGGGCAGCCAGACAGGCCATTCTAGGACCCTGGGGAGTAAAATAACTTGCCAAGAGTGACCCTCATGCCACCTCTCTGGGCCTCAGTTTCCTCATCTGTAAGATGGGTTGATAACACCTCTCTTGTAGGGATGTTGCGGGCAGGGGAGGGTGTAAGTGAAATGACACAGGGTGAAAATTCCTGGGTCTGTGTCTTCAAAGCTCCCATCTCACAAAGGCTTTGCCCTATGTGTACCTGGCCATGGAATTCAGCCAGATTTGGGCAAAGGACACGGAGGGTGGATGAACACCCTAGAGCTGGCCTGGGTCAGCCTTGGGCTTCTCCCACCACCCATCACTCTTGAGGCTTCTTAGGGACCAGGGAAGTAGAAGAAAGAAGGAAAAGCGTTCTTTATGTGTTGGCAACAGGGATGCACGCACCATCTTGACCTGTGTGTCAGGCTGGGGGTGACTTGTATCACAAGTGTGATGTGTGCTTGTTTGTGTACATGTGTGCAGTCCTACCCTCTCTGCCTTTGGGCTTTCCCTGCACCTTGAGTGTGGCCCTCTCCCTGCATCCCCAGCAAAGTCACCATTACCCATCACCTTTTGATGGGACAGCCCAGAGACTGGGACCTTGTGGGAGCAGCTGCCACTCTGGGCCTAAGTTTCCCATCTGTAACCAAGAGAGGCTGAACCAGGAAGGGCTGAGCACCCTCTAATTTGCATAGTCTAGGATTCTCATGGCTCACCTCACCCCAGCCCAGGTCTGCGTCTGTCCTTAACGTCCCCTGCTGTCCCCTTCCAGTGAATGCACCTTAGTTGGCATGGGGGAGTGTGGAAGTCCCAAGCTCTGCCTAGAGGCTCTGTTCCCTCACCCCATTGAATTGCCTTCTTCTCCACCTCCATCCAGGACTAGCTGTCACAGGTGGGGGTAGGGGCCCTGGGTGAGTGGTCCCATGGGCACCCCGAGATGTTTGGGCCATGGGAATGGACCACAGGTCCTGGGGAGTTGTGGGATCTGAGGCAAAACAAGTCAGTTTCCCAGATGCCGCCCCAGGGAGCCCCATCTGCAGGGTGGCTGAGAGCCAGGATTCATGTCACGTCCCCAGAGCTATTTTTTCCTATCTAGAAACCAGTTGGCAGCTGCAATGTCTCAGGGGTTCTGGGGACAATTTCCTTTTAGGAAGATGGCTGTGGACCAAGGTGGACAGGGGCCTAGAGCTCCCATAAGCCCCAAAAGTCTAGAATTAGAGCACCCATTCCTAGAATATTCCATTCATACTGGGTTCTAGAGCCCCTCCCCTCATTATGGCAGGAGCTAGCATCCCCCACCACAGAGCAGCAGAGCTCCGTGTCCCCACCCTTCATAACAGAACATAGATCAGAGCCACCCCCTAGGACATTTTATCAGCTGAGTGTTCTAGAACTTAATCTAGAACTAAGCATGTCTCTAGAACAGTTCTTCTGCTAAATGTACTAGAACCTTATCTATACTGGAGCCCAGAGAGAGATCCTCCTAGACATTTTATCTGCTGTGTTCAATACCTTTATCTAGAATAAATGTTCCAGATGCTCATCTAGAACAAAGAATGGCTCCTTGAAACATTTCCCCATAGGTGACTGGAACGTCATCCATGACAGAGCCCACAACAAAGTGTGTCTCCTGAGGAGTCACTGTCCCTATTCTCCATGCTCTGGACTACTCATGTTCCCCTCCCCCAAGTCTTCCATCCCTTCTTGCTCTGCCAGGCTGAACCCCTGGGGTTCTTTCTCCTATCCATCTCCAGCACTGCCAGCCCCCCATCCCCAACACCCCACCCCACCCCAACTCCCTCCTTCAGCTCCCTTCTTGCCCTGGCTCCAGGCCTCAGACCCTGCAGGCACTGTGCCATCCCTGTCCCCAAGACGCTCCAACCCCACCCCACACCTTCCACAGCCTTCGCCATCCTTCTCAGAGATCTCCTCCCACCACTGCCCACACCCCACTGAGGAGCACAAGGTCTAGGTCGTAGACCACAGACAGTGCCCTGGCAGGGCCAGCAGGGGTGACACATGGGCAACACCAGGCAGGAGAGAGGGTGTGGGGCCCCACGAAAGCAGGGCAGCTCATGAGGAGTGTAGCACCAGTTGGTTCCCTGGGCCCTGGTTCAGGGGAATCTAGGGAATGGGCCACAGGGCTGAAAATGGGGCCTAGGGCTGGGGCCTCCACAAGGCTGTCCCCTCCCCTGCAAGAACCCGATAGTGGGGCCACTCTACCCTTGGACCAGGAGATCCACTCCCCGGTAGCCTGGTGGCCCTGATATTCCAGGCTCAATACTGTGGCTGATGTGGGGTCAGCCAAGTCTGTCCCTTTCTGGGGGGAGACCGTAGCCTACACTGTGGTCTCATACTCCAGCAGCTCCTGGGAGGTCCCCACGCTCCGGTACTGCAACCGGGGCGTGGCAGGTGAGGAGTACTCCAGTGCCAGAATGGTCTTCCGGAGCCGGCGGTCAATAAAATGGGCATCCCATGCTGGGTACTTCTTCCGAGGCAAGTCAATCCGAATGACAGGCCCCTCTGTCCGCAAAGCGCGGGCCACTGGTGTGGGAGGCAAGCCAGGCCGCACCTGGAAGACAGGTGGCGTGGGGGTTCCCGCTCGGTCGCCCCCCACTGAGGCCCCATCCCTCTCAGCGCCTGTAGTCCTTGGCAGGGACCTTGGGGGACTTGTGACAGCATCGGTTGGCGGGCCACAGGACCCTGGGGACTGTGGGAAGATGCAGCCAGGTGCTTGGGGACCCAGCATGGGCCCGTTGGGGTGCAGGAGACAGTAGTAGACACACATGAAGAATATGCCCAGCGCAAAGCTGGAGGCCACCACGCAGACCAGGATGAGCGAGTGGAAGTCGGTGGAGAAGTTGCGGCTGGAGTACCAGAAGCCCGTGAGCGCCGCGTTCTCCAGCAGGACGATGCAGTAGTAGAGGGCCATGCGGCGGCGGCTGCGGCCCTCCTTGACGTTGAACCAGCAGAAGATGTAGATGATGCCCACCACCATGTTGTAGATGATCTCTTCCCACTTGGACATGCAGAAGTCCGTCTCCCCCTGGATGACCCAGAAGGTCATGACACACCAGTGGGCCACAATGAAGATGCCAAAGTAGAGCTTGTAGACGCTGGCGAAGAGCGCGAAGGCCAGACTGCGGGCCGCAATGGTGAACAGGTGCCATAGCACCTGGGCCACTGCGCCCTTGTAGGACAGTGGCCGCTTGTCGTCCCTCGAGTCCCGCAGCACCTTCTGGTAGGAGGCCAGTGTCCAGGCCAGGGACACAAGGGAGGCGGAGGTGGATAGGGCTGTGGAGACAGGGTGGGG
>VBSM01001118.1:31099236-31133138 GCA_008086735.1 Cheirogaleus medius | reverse complement strand
ATAGAGCCTTGGGGGACACTGAGGGTGGGTTGGGCAGGGTCTGGGTGGGGAGAACATGGGGTGCTTCAGGAAGACAGGACATCGAGGCAGGGTGGGGGTTGACCTGGTCTGTCTGTTACGGAGGGGCAAGGCCCCAGGGCCCCCAGTGAAGGGGTAGATGGGCAGGTTCTCTGGAAACTGATGGAGATTGGGTGGTCCATGAGGCAGGGGGTGCCCAGGAGATGCAGGCTGGGCTCAGGGCAGTGTGGGGAATGAAGGGGCAGGGGGTTGCCCAGAGAGTCTAAGGGGTGTTGATGGGGTGAAGGGCCTATTTAGACTTGGCACAAATGGGGTCTGGTCGGCTCTGGCAATGGGGAAGGGAGGCCGGGAGATAGGGAGCGCCCAGGGGACCTGAGGGGTGGCAAGACAGTGGAGGGGCCAGGTCCGTCCTCACTCTGGGGTAAGTGGGCCATCGGAGGGGAACGGGGGTCTCTCGAGAGGCCTGGCGCGTGGTGAGGGCAGAAGGGCGGGCTGCCCTAAGCCCAGGCACGGCGGGCCCTGAGGGGGGCGGCGCACAGGGCACCCCCAGGGGGCGAGACGCGGGGAGGAAGGGCGGGGGCGGCGGCGCGGAGGGGCGGGCGGGCTCACCGGGCAGCAGGTCGGGCGCGCCGCCGCGGTGCACCAGCAGGCTGAGCTGCAGCACGAGCTGCGGCGCGCTGCGCAGGAAGGTCTCCAGCAGGCGCAGCATGCTCACGTCGGCGCTCTCGAACAGCATCCGCCAGTAGAAGTGGCGCCGCAGCCGCTCCCCGCGCCAGCGGCTCTGCAGCCCCAGGTACAGGGCGCGCAGGTACCTGCGGGAGCGGGAGGGACGCGGTGCTCAGGCGCTCGGCTCCCGCGCCCAGTCCCGCCCGCCCGGAGCCACCCAGCAGGCGCAGGGGCCCGTCACTCTGCCCGGAGCCGGTTTCCTCAGCTGTAAAGTGAGCGTATTGAAAGGATCGCCTCGTGGAGCTTTGAGAGAGCAGTGAATGGGCTCATTAGCTCAAAGTACAGCACGAAGCAAGCCTTTGATGTCGCAGTACCGTCATTATTTCCATAATGGGTTGGGGCCTGCTTTCCTTGCAGGGTTATTGACACTTGAGAGTGCCCTGAACTTACAAGAGCCCTATTATCGTCCCCCATTTTATAGATGAGCAAACTGAGACCCAGAGAGGTATGTCATTTATCCAAGGTCACACAGCTAGGAAGCAGTGGAACCAGGATTCAAACCCAGCCAGTCTGGCCTCAGGGCCCACACTCTAACCAGTAGGCACACTGCCTCACACTGTAAGCCATGAAGTTTTGCTCACATAGGTTCCTTCAGGGACAGTCCCTTGTGCCTGTTGACAGCCCCAGTTCTGTTGTCAGCAGCAGCTTCCTGGCCTGTTCCCGACCTCACCTCTGAGTGTCCAGTTCTCACTGTAGGGCACACGGAAGTTGCTCATAGACACTTTTCTCCTGGCATTTGAGACTTGGCTGCATTCTCTTGTGCCACTTCTCCAAACAGACTTCATGGCTCTCCGTGGCTACTCTGTTCAGGTCACAGGCTCCAGAGCTCTCAATGTCTCCCTCATCACTGAGCTTTTGCATATACTGTTCCCTCTGCCTGGAACACCATGCCCTGTCTGTCCCCTAACCCCACCCCAGCCCCAAACCTGGATGACTCTTGCTTCTCTCCAAGGCTCAGCTTTTACACATGACTTCCTCCAGAAAGCTTACGCTGACCACCCTCTACCTGGGGTAAGGGCCTCTCCCAGGCTTTCCTCTAATCTAGCACTTGTCACAGTGGATTGTGACTGCGATTATGCATGCACCCCGAGAATGACTAGGTTGGCTTGCTAACTGCTGCATCTTCAGTTCTTAGCACAAAGTAAGTGCTCAATCCACGTGCACTGAATGAATGAATGTGTGCATGATTGCAGATTTGCTGACCTGAATGGAACTCAGCTAACCCTATAGGGGGCATGGAAGGGACTCCAAAGTCCTGAATTCAGTTCCTGACTTTGCTTGTAATTTGCTCTGTGATCTTGACCAAGACCCTCTCTGAGCCCTAATCAATCCCTCCTAAAGTGGCTGTGAGCATTACATGGCTAAAAAGAAACTTTGCATTCTGTAAAAAGTGCGGTGCCCATGCAGGATGAGAAGGGACCTGTCCAAACAGATGTCTCAGAGCCCCCATAGAGGGCTCATCCAAAAGTGGCTTCCCCAGGAAACCTGGGGGGACAATCCCAATACAGATTCAGTGACCCTACTGCCTGAATCTGAAATTGGGGAGTCAGGGATTTAGGGGTCTACTCCCAGATGTGAAGTGCTAGCATTTCCAGGACATTTTCAGGGAACCAGGGGACCAACTCTATTCACTGTGTGCTGCCAGCCCAAAGAAGGAGTCACAGTGCTCCCTGGAATTTGGGACCCGCTGATATTCAGAGTTTCCTCAAATAAATATCCTAGTCTTAGCAGCTGTGTGGCCTTCTCAGAACCTCAGTTTCTTCATCTGCCAATGAAAGGGATGGACTTGATGACTCTGGAAATCCTTTCAGAGCTAATATTCTGAGAGCCAGACTCTCCTCTCAAAATGTGGACGGGAACATCCGATTTATAGCCCTCTTCCCCATCCTTCGCTCATTCTGGCACCAACTGATGGTGATGTAGACATACCCTCAACATGATATGTTACAGGATTGGCACCCAGGCTGGGGAAGGGGGCTGTTCCCTCAGAAGCTGACTTGGGAAATCAAAGGCCCCTCAATCCAGCTCTTCCCTGCCACACTGGAATTCCGTTGGAAATGTCTAGCCTGGTGCATCTACACCCACTGCTTCTGTACTTTTCGAGAGAGGGAGTCCCTACCTCTGGAGGCAGGGCCCTCAGTTTCTGAGCAGCTGCAGACTGGATTGTGTTTCTTCTGATGAACAGAAACTTGTTTCCCTGTATCTCTCATTGCCTGGGCCCTGTCTACTGGACATATGAGAATCCCTGCAGCCAGAGACATTCATTCTTAGAGCAGATGTATTTTGACCACCTATTCTGTGCCAGGCGTTGTGCCTTCGTGTATCTCACAGTTCCACGGGAGACAGACAAGATACGAGGTGAAATAGGTGCTAAAAGGTGCTTTGGAACCCAGAGAAGAGAAGAATAACTTTATCTGGGGGAAGGGGTCAGGGAAGACTTCCTGGAGGAAGAAATGTTCGATCTCAGCTTTAAAGCATGGTCTGGCATTGGGAGGCAGACAAGAGGTGGAAGGGTGTTCCAGGTAGAAGAACCGACGACACGGAGGTACAGTGGCCGGAGAGAACACAGCCTTTTAGGGGAACGGCCAGTGGTTTTCTGGGCTTGGATGAGGGGTTTCCATGGACAGGGGCGTTAACAGACTAGAATCGTGAAGGGCATTGAATTCTGGACTGACGAGTTCAGATTTTATTCTAAATCTGAATTCCATCCCAGAACAAGGGGTGCTGTGATCAGCTCAGTAGCTTAGAAAGCTTGCTCTGGAGGCTGGCTTGGAGGAAAGCCAGGAGAGGATGGGGTTTGGTCCAGCCCTGGAATGACAGGGCTGAGCTAAGGCAGGGGATAGAGAAGGAACAGAGAGAGCAGATCTGGAGGTGGCCAGAGGTAAGGGACTAAAGGAGGGACCAGGGTGGCCCCCAGGGCTTCCAAGGGGCCTAGAACACAGGCCACCTTTCCCAGCCACCCTCTCCCCTCCACCCCACTTCCTTCCGGGTTCCCTGGGCTCTGGCTTTGCATAGGAAGGAGAGACCAGCTGGTCTAATGTGAAGGGGCCTGGGGAGTTGGGGGAGGGTGACACCCTGGAAGTTTCTCTCAGGCTGGAAGGCCATCTGTTTCCAGGCCCGGGTCAGCATGAGGGAGGCCCCGGCCCCCGGCCAGCATCCATCAGCACCTGACAGGCTGCCTGCCCACCTCCCCGCCCACTGCTGCCTTCAATTCTGCCAGCTCCTAGCCAAGCCCAGACAAAGGGCTCACACAGCCCAGGGCTCTGTGGGCAGGAGCAGCCATGGGGGAGGGGAAGAGGGAGGCCGGGAATGTCGGGTCACCTGGGAGTGTGGAAAGACCACACTGCAGTCCGGGATGAAAGGCTTGGGTTTTGCCTCCCTCTGCCCCTTTTGGCAACAGGACCAAAACTGGCCGTTCTTTCCAGCCGGCACTAACACTCGCTGCCAAGGGCTTGTGAGATTTTCGTGGGCCTAGGAAAATGTTTGAAGCCTGAAAAAAAACCCCAAAATTTGGCTCCAAAACACAGGGAAAAACTACAGAATCAAAATTAATAAATGTTTAATTAAACGTCTGCAAAACAGAACATGATGTCAGCCAGTCAACTGCAATTTGGCTTTTATCTGGTTATGTATAATTTACATTTGATGTTTGATGTGGCTGCATTTTAATATGCTTGATAGATGTGGGGCCCACAAGAGTCCTAAAACAGTCCTGCCCAGGACATGCAACCTAATTTCCACAGCCCTCAGTTTCCCCGTCTCTAAAATGGGGCTGGCAGTTGCCATCTGCCTACATCACAGCCACCGGGGTGAAGATCAGAAAGGTGAGATGGCGATGTATACGCTAGGCTTGTGGCTTCCCTTCCCAGCCCTGTCCTGGGCCTGCTGTGTGGCCTTGGGTAGTTTCTCTGCTTCTCTGAGCCTTATTTTTCTCCTTAGTGTGAGCATTAAGTAGGGGTGATGGGCCTTAAAAATGATCTTTGAACCGCAGAGGGATGTGCACGTGGAGAGCGGGTGCATACACTGGGTGGAGGCCTCTGGTTCCTCCTGACCACTGAGCAACCTCTCTTGGAACCTCCTCCAGGAAGTCCACCCTATCCCACCTCTCCCACTATTTGAGAGGAAGTTGGGAAAATTTTGATCTTCACTCGAGAGAAAGATACCCCCTCTCAGAGAATCAGACTTGGGTGGTCGTATATCTGTTCTTCTCCAAAATACACCCACCACCTGGTACAGGCCTGCCTAGTGGCCACGTCAACCTTCTGTGTGGGCTCCCTGCACCCACTGCCACCTCCCTACGGTCCATTGTCCACATGGCAACCAGCGGGATATTTTTAAAACCTGTCAGATCATGTCATTCCCCTTTGTAAAACCTTCCCGGGGCCTCCCATCACTCTTGGAATAAAACCCAAGTTTCTCCCCTTGGCTCGCAGGCCCGAAACCATCTGGCTCTGTCTGTGTCTCTTACTTCATCTCAAACCACTGTCCCCTGTGTCCCCGACACTCCGGATGCACTGACTCAGGACCTTTGCACTTGCCACTCGCTCTGCCTGCAACACCCCTTCCCCAGCTCCGCCTGTGGCGGGCTGTCACCCGCTCACGTGTCACCTTCCTAGAGAGGCCTCCTATGCCACCCAGGCCATGTTGGCAGCTCTGCCCTTGCCAAGTCGCTCTGATCTCCCGTACCATCCTGTCTTATTTTCTTCTTAACATACAGGATGAAATAACCTTATTTATATATTTATATATTTTCGATTCTACCACTGTGGATCCAGGAAGGCAGGTACCTTGTCTGTCTTGGTCACCACCGTGTCCCCAGCATCACTGCATGTAGTAGGCACTTAATTAATATTTGTTGAATGAATACATGTGAGTCTATGTGTGTGTTTCCCTCCTGACCTGGGAGGGCCCTGGGGTTTCTGTGCCTGAGTTTGCAAAGAGCCAGGACATGTCACAGGCTCCTCCTGCCCTTGCTGACTCACTTCTGTCCTTCTTCCTCCAGGAAGCCTTCCCTGATGCACTTCCAGGTAGCCAGGCCTCCCCTCTTTTAACAGCTCTCAGACTTAAACTGCCTGAGGCCGGGTCCGAGCCAGCTCTGCAGTCAGTGCTGTTAACCTAGCAGGCAACTTTTGCTACCTCTATTTTATAGATGAGGAAACAGGCACTGAGACTATTTTGGATCTAATTTACTGACTCCCAGTCTTGTGCTTGGAGAAGAAGCTTGTCCCGGAAGAAAGTGGAAGAGCAGATAAATGTGCGTTGTTGGTGCTGGGGCTGGGAGCGTAGAAGCCAGGCCTAGAGAGGAGGGGGAAGCCAGCAGTAGGGTGTGAAATCCTTCTGTTCAGAGATCCAAAGGGCTGTCTCTTCTGGACGCGGTGCCTCCACGAGCAGGTGACAGGGTCAAGAAATGAACGGGAACTCACTCCCTCTCCCAGGCCTGGTCTCCTCTCCTTACCCAGGAACCTCCCAGCATCCCTCAGAGTTCAGAGGCTCCTCTCTAGTGGGCGGAAGGAGGGGAGAAGGATGAGGGGACCCTACGTTCCTGGAAAGCCAGGAAGCTTCTGGGCCAAGCATCTGGGTCACCCTGTCTCGCTCCTGTTCTTTGTTCCTGAGCCACCCTGAGTCTCTGGTTGTAGGTCAGAGTTTCTGGCCTGGGCCTCATTCCGTTCAGACAGTCCAACCTGGGCCCATCACTTTGTCTGACCTCAGATCCTGGGTCACTGTCTCTGTCTATCTGGGGCTCAGATGAGCCTGTCTGTCATGTCTGTCCCTTGAATACAGGGTCAGGCCTCTTCATCTGTGCCTCCATTACTGTCAGTCTCATCCTTGGACCCTGGGTCAGTCCATCTGTCCCTTGCACTAAGGGTCCCATACTATGTTCATCTGTTAGTCTGACTCTGTGATCCTGGGTCGGCCTATCTGTCTGCCCTTAGAGGCCAGAAACTTCAGTCTGTCTGTCCCTATGGATACTGGGTCTGTTTTTCTGTCCATCTTTCTGTCTGTGTGTTGGACACTGGGTCTCCTTGGTGGTCTGTCTGTCTGTGTCTTTTGGTCCCTCGGGTGCTTGGTCCATCTGCTGGTCTGCTGCTCAGCCCATAGTGTGGCGTGACTGCCAGCTTCCCGGCCGTCCTCCCCTGCCTGCCCCCCTCCCTGACTCCGGGTCTCTGTCTGTCTGCGTCTCTCACATCCTCAGCTCCTCCATCTGTCGGTCCCTGCGTTTCCGAGTGTGTTCTCGCCCCTCCCCACTCCCCCTCACAGCTCCGGGCCAAAAACACAGCAGCTTCCAGCGGCTCCTCTCCCTCCAGGAAGCGCCCTCCGCGCTGGCTAGCTCTCTAGCTCTCCTTCTCCAAGGTGGCTGGGCCCTGCAGACCCCTGCAGAGCGACCCGGGCAGGGCGGAGAGGCAGATGGGAGAGGCAGGAGAGGTAGGCTGATGGGAAGCGACAGGACACCCCGCCAGCTGAGCCCATTGCCGGTCTGCAGGGTTAATAATAATGACAACAGCTCACATTTATGGAGTGTCACCTGTCAGACAGGCTGTGCCGAGCCTTCTTATACATATGAACCTGTCCATTCCTCACAGCAGATCTTTGAGGTGGGTACCACTCTTACCCGCAATTCACAGATGAGGAAAACTGAGACCCAGAAAGGGACTGGGACTTGCCCAAAGTCACACAGCAAGTTGGCGCCAGATCTAGGACTCAGACTTGGCGCTCCATGGCTCCCCGGGCCAGAGCAGGGACAGGGGAGCTCAGCAAGCCCCATTCTGTCCCTCTGGTGCCGCAGCTGCCTACCATGGTGGCTCGTCACGTGGAGGGCATGCCATGAGGCTGCCCAGGGGACACTGCCAGGACCCCAGGTGGATTCAATGGACCTAAAAGCATCACTTGGGATTATGCGGGTTTAGAGAAAACCAGGGGAGGGGTGATAATAGCAATCGGAGAGTCAGGAGACCCAGGTGATTCCCAGACAGCCCAGCCCCTTTGTGGGCCTCGATCCTCCTCTACAGAATGAGCCTAAGTCACCGATTCTTGCGTGCACCGAGGAGTTTTCATCCACCCGATTCTGGTAACATTCAGGCCCCACAGCTGTGTCCTGAACCCAAGGACTTCTCTCCACCGCGTCACCACCCTGGGTCAAGCTACCACACCCCAGCAGCTACCGCACCCCCTCCGGGCTCCTTCTTATAAACTCATGGGGATCTGAAAACCAGGGATCTTATAAACTCCTAGGTTGGGTTAGGCCCCACCCCAGCACTCTTAGAATGAAATCCTCACCCTGACCTTGGAGGCCCAGTAGGATCCAGCCTTTGTCCCCCTCCAGGACCCTGTCCCTCTGTGCTGCCCCCTCACACTCTCCAGCTGCACCAGCCTAGGGGCCTCTGCCCAGAAGGGCCCTGACTAATGCTGCCAAACTCTCTCCTCCCGTCTCAGCTCAGTGTCACCTCCTCGGAGGCCTTCTCAGACCCAGCCACCCCCAAATCGCTTCTATCCACCGCACCCCTCCGGTCGCCTTCTGCCATGTTACCCTGTTTTGTTTTCTTAGCAACACATCTCACAAAACTGAAGCCGTCTGATTTACTCACTTACACATTTACTGTCTGTCTCCCCCCACGGGACTGTAAGTTCCATGAGAGCAGGGACCGTGTCTGCCTGATCTCTGCTATGTCTCCAGTGCCTGGCACACCTTAAGTGAGTGAGTGAATATACTTTACAAACTCCCTAAGTAAAGGCGGCCACATGCAGAGGGCAAGAACCTGGGCTAGCGAGACAGTGAAGCCTGGGCTCATATCCTGGCTTCATCACTTACTGGCTGTGTGGCCTTAGGCAAGTTGCTTCCCCTCTCTGAACCCATCTGCTCAATGCCCACCTCACAGGGGAGCCACGAGACTGGAAAGTGGTAGTATGTATAAAACGCTAGCCCAGGGCTAGGCACTCAATCAGTGGGAGGTTTTATGGAGCTGTTTGAATCAGAGGCCCCATGAGGAAGGAGGGAGACTTGTAGTCTCCATTCTGGTTTCTGGCAGAGCTGAGACCCACTCCTAGGCTGGCTTTGCTCACTGAATCTGTCCCCAGAGCCCCTCTGGGGAGAGTTGACAAGGTAGGTCTTCTTGGGTTCTCTCTGCCTGTCCCCAAGAAAATAACTCATCAAATACCTTCTGTATGTACTTTTTTGCATTCCTCTCTGTAGCACTGTGAGGTCCATGGATAGGATTCTCGTTTTCCAGGTGAGGAAAGTGAGTTTCAGAAAAGGCAATGTTCATTTGACATTCGTTCACCAAGCATTTTTGAGTCCCTACTGTGCGCCCAGAACTGTGCGAAAACACTAGTGGACACAATGGGGAGCAAGGCAAACTCAGCCCACCTGCTAAGAACTCAGTCTAATGGAATATTAACTAAAGCATCATGTAAACATGCAACAAACATGTTCCATGGGTGCCAGGAACGCTCCAAACGGGGCCCCTGTTCCAGCACTGAGGACAGCAGTGCTATTGGGAAAGGACCCGGCCCAGCTTGGGAAGGGCGTGGCAGTCAGGGAAGGCTTTCTGGAGGAGGTGACTACTGAGCCAGGATCTGAAGCAGGCACAGGAGGTAACCAGGTACAGGAGGGAAGAAAGGGAGGGAGGGAAGGAAGGAAGGGAGGGAGGGAGGGAAGGGAGTTTCTGGCAAAGGTCCCGAGTGGGGATGGAGCAGCAGGTGGTGGGATGGCTGGAGCTCAGAGGAGGAGAGAAAGTGAGAGATGAAGTCGGCTGGGGTGAAGGATTTGATCTTTATCTTCAGAGTGATGGGGAGTGACAGGATTAGATGCCACTTGCTGCATTTTAAAGGAAGCCTCCTGGCTGTGGGGAACAGATTGCAGGGGGACAAGGGTAGAAGACAAGAGACCAGTTGCCAGGTGAAAGGTCAGGATGGCACAGTCAAAGGGGGATGGATTCCAAAGACAGTAGAGACACGACTTGCCTGAGGCCAAACAGTCAGAAAGCACCAGAGTTGCACCCCAAACCTGGACTGGCATGCACTGCCCATCCCGCCATGGGGCACGGATCCGCTGCGCCAGGCCCGTGGGATCCAGATCCAGTCTGTGGGTTTTCCAGAACACTGGGCCCCAGATATACACCTGCAATAGGGCCTGAGAAGCTCTTGGGGGCAATGGCCCTGCCCCCACCACCACCTGCCTACCCCTAATGCTGAGTGCATCTGCAAGGATGCAAAATGGGACCTTCCTGGGCTTGGCAGCCAAATGAGTCATAAATGTCAGTAAAGGATGTGATTTTACACGTTTGGCTCCCATTTCATGTGCCGCTGGGAGCCGGGCTGTCTCCCTCCTCCTCAGCAGCCCCCTACAGAGTCAAAGCACCTCTTTTTCTTATTTTTGCTGGGCTCAGGCCAAGCATTTCCCAGCCACTAATTTTAGGCTCTGACTGAGAAGCTGAGACCCTCTCCTATCCCACTCACCCCCATCAGCTCCCAGCCAGTGTCCTTCTTTTTGCCCAGCAGAGAAGCAGGCAGCCCTTCTCCAGCAAAGCATTTGGGACCAGGTTCATCCCTCACTGTAGGGGTGCAACCAGCTTGTCTCCCCTCTCTGGACCTCAGTTTCCCCATCTGTGAAATGGGTGCTGAGCAGAGACTAAAACCCGGGACCCTATACTCTAACACAAGGACCCTGCTCCTGTTATCCCTGTGTGTAGTTGGGATGTCATGAGCCAGTGGGGCAGGGGAGTTAGGGTCCAGTCTCCTGACAGCTTCTGAAGGTAACAGGAGGTAAGGCAGGGAGAAAGCATCACTTCTATCTGTCCATAGTGTGGGTGTCTGATACTAGATGGTAGTCAGAGTCTCAAATGCCATTGCTCAAAGGGGTTGAGTCATTATGAGGGACTCTGGGGAACTATAGAGGTGCCCTGTCTACAGAGACAGCCACCTGTCAACTCCAGCCAGGTGCTGCCCTGGGAGAATGTGAGCCCAACATGGCTGGAGTTCCCATTTCTCAAGAGCTGGAAATGAGGACATTTATGAAAGAAAGAAAAAGAGAAAGAGACAGAGAGAGAGAGAGGGAGGGAGGAGAGAAGAAGAAAGAACGAAGAAAAATCTCAATTTGGAAATGTTGGCAACAAATTAGAGAAATATCACATGAATTTTTAAGAAATTATTATTCCTTTCTGTAGGTGTGATAGCAGTATTACATATTTCAGTTATGCTTTTTAAAAAGTCTATCTTTTTAAAAAGATAGACATCCATTGAGCACTTTCCTCCACCTATTAAGTCAACCACACCTGTATCCTCCTGGGAACCCAACCCGGGGTTGTTCCTATGACATCTTCTGCACTGTCCTTATTCTTAGCCTGTTGACAGTTTGGGAGGCTGAGGATGTAGTCCTAACAGACCTCAGTGCCACGTCCGCAATGGAGATGTCCTGAAATATTTATGGATGTGATGATATGATGTCTGAGATCTCCTTCAAAATAACATGGAAGGGAAGGCAGTGGGGTGGGGTCTACAGCTACGCTCCCCAACACCTACGTGTCCAACGCTCGCCGCAAATGGCTATTTAAATTTAAATTAATTAAAAGTAAATACAGTTTAAAATTCAGTTCCTCAGTCACACTACCCACATGTCGAGTGCTCAATAGCCATGTGTGGCCAGTGGCTACTGTATTGGACGGAACAGATATAGAACATTTCCATGACTGCAGAAAGTTCTATCGGATGGTGCTGCCCTAGATAAAAGAAGGTTGGCCAGGAGTCAGTAATTGTTGAAGCAGGGTGATGGTTCATGGGGGATCATTATTCTATTCTCCCTACTTCTGTATATGTTTAACATTTTCTATAATAAAAACTATCATTAAAAAGTAGGATAAAAAAAAAAAGTAGGATAAAAAATACTGTGCGAGCCAACCCAACATATCCTTGGGCTGGATTTGCCCCTGGGCCACTGATTGGCAACCTGTGGGCTGGCGGTTAAGCATCATGGAACTGAGCCTCCTCATAAAGCCCCAAAGTTAGAGCTACAGATACTTAAAGCAGTAAGGGGCTTTAGGGATCATCCAGTTTATCCTCCAAACTGAAGCAGGAGTCCCTGCTACAACATCCCTGCCAAAGATAGCCACTCTGTCTGCACGCCTCTGGGCACTGGAGTTCACATCCTTGGGACAGCTCTGCTTCTGCGCAGCCTGACCGACGGCTGTTCTTGCTTCTATTCAGATGACTCTGCCTCCCTTTACTCTGCGTCATCATCTGTCCTCACACTATCTCCAGAGTGACAGAACAAGTCTCCTTCCTCAACAGATCAGTGGATGAGGGTTATAGAGGGGTGGGACCCCTAATGTTCCTCTCCTACCCCTATCTTGCTACTAAGCAAGGAGGGTGGGCTGCTACTTGGCCAATAATCATAGTGATAGCAAATGTTTTCTATTTGACAAGCCCCGTGCATTTATATTATCTCAAGGT
The DNA here is from genome assembly GCA_008086735.1 of Cheirogaleus medius. NCBI lineage: Eukaryota > Metazoa > Chordata > Mammalia > Primates > Cheirogaleidae > Cheirogaleus > Cheirogaleus medius. The sequence continues at coordinate 31,120,952 of VBSM01001118.1, read as the reverse complement.
ATCTTTAGAAGAAACTTAAGAGGTGGATACTATCAGTGTTCCCATTCACAGAGGAGACGGAAGCCCTGGCTGGTGAAGCCACCTCCCCATTGTCACACAGCTACGAAGTCATGGCCCCTTGATCTGTGCCAGCGCCCCTAGCTCTCTGCTACCCTGCTTTCTTGTCCAGGTCCTGGGCAAACTCAACCAGAATTCTCAAGCCCCCAACTAGACTTTACAGATGAGTAACTGAACCCCAAGCAATGAAGCGACTTGCCCAAGATTCTGATCTCAAAGGTTCTATCCAGTTCACATCAACATCCACTGAGCACTTTCCTCCACCTCTGAAGTCAACCATATCTATATCCTCCTGGGAACCCACCCCGGGGTTGTTCCTATGACATCTTCTGCACTGTCCTTATTCTTAGCCTGTTGACAGTTTGGGAGGCTGAGGATGTAGGCCCGACAGACTTCAGTGCCGTGTCCACAGCCGCAGAGGGCCCCACGCTGCCTCGGCACCCCGCTCATCAGCTACAGACACAGAGCCTGCTTCCATGGAGTTCATGTGGCAAGAGCCTTCCAGGGACCTCACCAGAACTGGCTGGGTGCAAGGACCCAGTAGTAACAGTGGGGCTGCTCTGAGCCAGTCACCATGGGGAACAGAGAGAAGAAGGACAAGGCCTCGACTTCCCAGGGGCTTGTGATCTGCTGGGAAAACCAGGCGAGTGTGCAGATGATCACAACGCAATGTGATCAGGGCTGTGAGGCTAAGAGGAATGAGTAATCCTGCCTGAGGGAAAGTCTGAGAGGAAGAATCCAGAATGTTAACAGTGTGTACTGTATATTAAAGTACTTTTAAAATACTTTTCTGATTCTTTTTTCCTTCTGCTTCTCAAAACAATACATGATCGATTGTTTTGTAAGCAACTAGCAGAAGGCAGTATGGCTTGGTGGTTACACATGTGGGCTTGGAAGCCCAATTGCATGGCTTCAAACCCTGGCTTTGCTACTAACTAATTGGAAAGCTATTCTTCTCTGTGCCTCAATTTCCACATCTGTAAAACGGGGCCAATAATGCTAGCTAGCACTAATTGAGCACTACTGTGTACTGAGTACTGTGCAAAGCACATATATGTTAATTCATTAGGGTAGGGATTGTTATTATACCCATTTCACAGGTGAGGAAGTTGAAGCCCAGGGAGGTTAAGTGACTTGCCCAAGGCTACACAGTAAGTGGAGGAGCCAGGGTTTGGGCTCTATAGTCCTTATTCTTCATCATCACACTCCCTCCCTGGCAGGATTGTCATAAGACGAATGATCTAACCTAAGTCTTACTAAACAATAATTTCCAGTAATATCTGACTTTTTAAACACAGGTGAACGTATACATGTATTTCTTGGTTAATTAAAAACTAGAAAGGTAAAATCTTCAGGCAATACAAGAAATATCAAGTTAGTAAGTGGAAATCTTCCCTAACTCAACCTTCCTGCCCCAAGGGTAGAAGGTAGTCTTTCTTTATGCCTTTTCTATACTGCCTGAAGTTTCAACAAGAGTGTATATAGCCGGGCGTGGTGGCTCACGCCTGTAATCCTAGCACTCTGGGAGGCTGAGGCGGGTGGATCACTCAAGGTCAGGAGTTCAAACCAGCCTGAGCAACAGCGAGACCCTGTCTCTACTAAAAATAGAAAGAAATTAATTGACCAACTAAAAATATATACAGAAAAAATTAGCCGGGCATGGTGGCGCATGCCTGTAGTCCCAGCTACTCGGGAGGCTGAGGCAGTAGGCTCGCTTGAGCCCAGGAGATGGAGGTTGCTGTGAGCTAGGCTGACGCCACGGCACTCACTCTAGCCTGGGCAACAAAGTGAGACTCTGTCTCAAAAAAAAAAAAAAAAGAGTGTATATAGAGCTCTTTGATAAACAGACAAAACAGCTAAGCAATTTCCATTTTAGATTAAAAACAGCGACTTTTGCCTAGTTGACAGAGTGGGAGGTGGGGTCTGAGGGGCAGAGGGTGGCATGTGTTGGGTTTGTTCAGGGAAAACTTCTCAGAAGAGGCAGCAGTCGTGCTTGGCCTTGAAGGCTGTGCAGAATTTCACTGGGAGGGGAACGGACAGGGTGTTGTGGAGCCGCGTGGCTGGCTGTTGGGTGGGGGTGCAGCAGCAGGTCATCACAGGGGTAGAGCAGCAAAGAAAGAAAACAGGTCAGGGGGCAAAGAGTCTTGAAGCCAGGCTAAATGCTTGGACTCTCTAGAGGCTCAAAGGAGCCAGGGCCACCCCCTGGCTGCAGAATGGCAGGGTCACATCCGAGCTTTCAAACCATCGCTCTGGCTGCAGGTGGAGGCGGGATTGGGGGATGGGGGTGACTACTGGAGGCTGATAGGATTTCCCAGGGGAGGAATTTGGACGTCCAAACAAAGGCAGGGTGGTGAATGGAGAGGCCAGAGTAGATCCCAACCATCCTCCTTCCTCTCCCTGGGGGACCTTCGCCCCAGCTGCTGGGTTCAAAGCCATTTCCTGGCAGCCGCCCCTCCTACTCCCCAAGGCTTCTCCTGTGTGGTCTTCATAGATCACTGGGCCCAACCACTGCTGCCGCTGCTGTATCTCTTAGGACTGCAGTCCCCAACCCCCAGGCTGCTGACCAGTACTGGTCAGTGCCCTGTTAGGAACTGGGTCGCACAGCAGGAGGTGAGCGGTGGGCGAGTGAGGGCAAAGTTTCCGGATTCACAGCTGCCCCCATCACTCGGATCACTGCCTGAGCTCAGCCTCCCCCCTCCCCATGTCTATGGAAAAATTGTCTTCCGTGAAACTGGTCCCTGGTGCCAAAAAGGTTGGGGACGGCTGCTAAGAGCAGCTCTAATGGCCCACGGCAGCTGGATGGGTGGGGGAAGAGGGCAGGTGAGGTGAAGAGCATGCTGGAGAGGGTTCTCCCAGGAGGTGGGGGGGGGGCCCAGATTGGAGCAACCCTGCAAAGTCACAGCTGGGAGGGACCTTGTGGATGGTCACTGAGTTCAGGGGGTTGTAAACATGTTTCAGCTGTGGGACTGACTATTCAAAACAAAATTTTAGACATATGAAAAAAGAGAAACTCAGAGATACTCGTGTTGAAATGATGGTGAGAGAGCCGTTGACACAGTTTGAAAACCACTGTGGAACCCAACCCCTGATGTGTTTTACAAATAATAATACAAATAACAGTGGCTAATGATAATGGTTGAGTTGTTCCCGTGTTTCAAGCATTGTGCTAAACACTATGCATATACTATTTAATTTGCTACTCCTCCAAGCCACATGAGATAGATAATGTTAGAATGTCCATTTTGCAAATGAGAAAATCAAGGCACAGACAAGTTATGTCACATGCCCAAAATCACAGAAAGTGGCAGACACAGGATATGGCTGATTCCAGAGAATGGGTTCTGAACCATTAACTACCCCAGTGGGGAAATTAAGGACCAAAGAAGGAAAGAGATCTTGTCAGCTCAGCCTGAAGCAGACCCCTGCCCGCACTGCTGCTGGTCCAGCCCCCATCATCTCTCACCTGGATCTTCGTAGCAATCTCCTCGTGGGTCCCCAGGCTTCCCCTGACCTCCCTCTAGTCTATTCTCCATCCAGCAGCCAGAGTGGACAGTGCAAAACCTAAGTCAAGACCTTGTTCCTCCCCTGGTCAAATTCTCCTGGGCTCCCCATGCCATGCAGGGTAAAAGCCCAAGACTCACGTGGCCTCTGAGACCCTCCCTGACCTGGCCCCTGCCAACCAACCCACCAGCTTCTCCCACACGCCCCTCACTCGGCTTCTGCCACACGGGCCTTCCTGCTCTTCTCCTTCCTTCACGTGCAACAAACACCCTTCCCAGGACCTCCCTACAGCTCTTGCTCACCCATTCGACCCTCTGCCCACATGCCGCCTCCCCAGAGAGCCCTGCCTGGACCACCTTATCTCAAAGAGCCGCACCCTCCTCCCTGGCACTCTGTAGTTCCCTGCCTTGTTTCTGTTTCAATTTCTCCCACAGTACTTACCACCACCTGACCCATTGTATTATATATCATACATAATATAGATGATATTTTATTTGTTTACTGGTCTTCCCCATTAGACTGTTGAGCTCCAAGGGGACAAGGACTTCGTCTCATTCACCACCCTATTCCCAGCACTTAGAACAGTGCTCGGTATACAGCAGGTGCTCCATAAATATCTGCAGATTAAATGAATGGCTGCTGTGTCACTATGGCTCCAGAGGACTTCAAGATCCCCTTGCCCTCCTGCCCCCTCACTGGCCACGTGCTCCGGGAACAAAGCTCAGGCTGATGGCACTAATCATTACCAACAGTTTCTAAACACTTAGTGATGGAACGAGCCCTTTGCTAAACCCTTACACATTATCTCATTAAACCTTGAAACACCCGAGAGGTGGGTGCATACCATTATGATCTCTAGTTTACAAGGGATGAGAGATTATGTGGCACGTCAAGGTCACACATAAGTAGTAGGGTCTGGATCTGAACTGAGGATGTTCGAATCCAGAGTCCGTGCTCTTAACCATTATGCAAAGAATATAGTTTCCCAAAAGGGAGCCCCAGAACCTGACATGCACACCCAGCAGGTCACTAACTCATTTCTGAACTTCTCTGGAGCACAGGGCTTGTTAGCACAGAGAGCAATGCCGGGGGCCCAGACATAGAAGGGGTACTAGAAAGAGGGTCTCCAAAGCCCAATGGCTTCCCTCCCTCCACATTTTTGGGTCCCAAGATCGATACAGCTTGGGAGGAATCCCATGCCAGCTTGTCTCCCACTAATTGGCTTAGCAAACCATGCTTATCCGGGCAAAGCTGGGGCCCAGTGAGTTCAAGATTAGGAAAAGCAGGATTCATGGCTTACTGCTCTGCTGCCCACAGGGTCAGAGGAGACAGGGTTAGGACTTTAATTGGCTTAACAGCCCTGGGTGGCTTAACAGCTCAGAGGAGTGAGGGGGCGGGGAGGCATGGAGACAGGTGGGTGTCCAGCTTCATGCCCCTCCAAAGGATCTGTTTGCTCTTCTCCCAGGGATTCAGTCTGTCTATGCACAAAGACATTGCTCCAGGATCTCCCAAACAGCCACTGTGTGGTACCCAGGATAGAGCTGGGCTTGGGAGTTGGATGAAGCTATGTTGACACCTGACCTCTCCCCCACCTCCTCAGGGGGCAAGTTACCTGACTTCTCAGAGCTTCACTTTCTGATCTGATAAATGGGTATTACCAATAGCCACCTGAGGGAAGGTTCAGGGTAAGATGAGATTACACGCTAGAAACACCTTGCATGGGGCCTGCGGGGACATGATAGGTGTGCAGTGTCTGTGAATTCCTTCTCCTCCTCACTCTCCTCAGAGCCTCATTTTATGTTCAAAAGAATAAAATCTTCTGTGTGAAAGGACCTTATCAATTGTGAAGAACTAGAGCAGAGGTTACAAAGAAGGCAGGCCCACACATGTGATTCCTTTGGTTGACACTATTTTTTTTTTTTTTTTAGACAGAGTCTCATTCTGTTGCCTGGACTAGAGTGCCAGTTAACACTATTTTTTAAAATCTTAATTCATATTTGAAAATTGGGAGAGTTCACACAAAAATCCTAATTTCTCATTTCTCTTGACAGTCAAGACTTGAGAATATCGGGTCCATGATTTCTCATGGCACCATCAGTTGGAGCCAGGTAGTAGCTTCTCCTTGCCTGGGATCCTACTCACTCCATAAAGCCCTCTTGTCTGACATCCCATGTATCTTATGGTCTGTTACCTGCCTGGCTCTTTGAAGCATTTGAACTTTTGATTCAGCATTGCATAAGCCTAAAAAGTTGAAAAATATCTTTATGATTAAGATTATTGTATTCAGAACTGGGGACATCTGATCAGGAGGTGAGTGTGACCCTGGAGGACTCAGACACACCTCTCCTTCTCATCGTCCCAAGCCCTGTCACTCGGAACATCTATGGGAATATCTCATGTGGTAAACAAATATGTGATGCCAACATTGCTTAATTTCCAGGAATGCCAGCCCTGGCAGCTTCTCTATACCTTCTCTGGATGTCCCCTCATTTATCTGGACCCTCAGCCATTTTAGAATTTAAAGCTTTTGGGGGCAAGGGCACAGAGGCTTTAGCTGTGATTATAGACCCAGAGTCAGAATTTCAGAACAGGGAAGGCTTTTAATTTAATCTCATTTCACACACAGGGAAACTGAGGTCCAGAGATAGGAAGGGCCTTGCTCAAGGTCACCTAGCAAGCTAGTTACAAACCAGGATGAAGATGTGAGTCTCTGGACCAGAGCCCCCTCCCCTCCAAATCCAGCACTTTTCCCACAATCCACACTGTTTCCCCATCCTTACCCACATGGTTCATGGCCCTCCCCCTTTCACATTCTTATCTCAGTGCAACAGAATCCCTGACTTCTATCATCCTGGAATCTTGGAACCTAAGACTCGTAATTCTTCAAGCTTGGAGGACACTTTAGTGGCATAATGGCAAGGTGGATAAAGTGAAGGCAGACCATCTTTAGCCCCAGCTCTTCCAGCCCCTAGCTGTGTGACCTTGGGCAAGGATGCCCCCTCTCTGAGCTTCCATTCTCTCACCTGTCAAGTAGGAGTTTTATAATGCTAACCACATGACAGGATTATTAGAAAGGATACAGGAGATAAAGCAGTAAAAAGGCAACCAGTAGGCTTGGCACAAAGTGAGTGCTTAATAAAATAATTGCTATAGGACTGTAAATGAGGGCTGTCGTGCCTAAGTGAATGTGTAAGCAAAATGATACAGATGTGGTCAAAGGGAAGGGTGGACAAATTGAACACATATGAACACATACACTGTGTCTAAATTATTACTGGTTTGTTACTGCTAGATCCAATTTTTTTTAAGAGAAGCTACGACTCTGAGTTTTTAAAATACTATACAAGCCACACAAAACACTTCGGTAGGCCACATTCAACCAAAGAACTATTAGATTGTTATCCCTGCAAAATCATCTCATCCCAACGTCCTCTCTTTACAAATGGGGGATAGTAGACAAAGCTTGCTCTCTTATCCAAGAAACCCGTAACTGAGTGGCTCCTTGGTCATTCCAGCTACTCACCTGGGACAACCTCCCACATACCCCATGGCCATTTTTTGCCCTTTTTGAGGGAAACTCAGTTTATATTTTTAAAAAAAGAGAAGTATTATTTTCTTGTAGGTGGGTTCTGAATGGGGGGACAACCAGTGAGTCGAGGGGCAGCTGGCCCACTTTAGGCTGAAGAAAAAGGGGGCTGAAGCTTGGCTACCAAGAATAGGAAGTTACCATTTCAGAATCTAAAAATATCTTTCACCATCTGTCCACTTGGGCACAGAATGATAAATGCAGATTAGTTCCTGGATGTAGACATGAATATTTTTATGTGTAAAGCTAATAATAATAACACCACCTTGTGTGGCTAGAGCTCCACTCCCCTTTTCCCCCAGGGCAAGCTAAGTGGAATATACACATTATCTTGGCAGGCTTAGATAGGGAAACCAAGGCAGAGAGAGATTCCACAACACAACAAGGGTGACACAGCAAGTGAGCAGCTGGGACAAACCCTGGGAGTCCTATTTCCAACCCTCAGCCCAGAACTGAATCTTCTGAGTTAGGCAGGATGTGTTAACAAGTAGCAGAATAAATATAACAACAGCAATAATCACCCTTTATATCTCTAGAGTGACTTTTTCCATGCTTTCCCCACATCTGTTATAATCATGATAATACATTATATTCCTAAACTATGTTACAGTCTGCAGCGCTCTCATGCAGACCTCTCAGCTGACCATCCCAACAGGTAAGAATAATGTAACAGTAAACCAGTGAGATGAGAGAAGTAGGGATTCTCCCTCATTTCACAGGTGAGCAAACTGAGGCTTGGAGAGAGGAGAGAGTTTGCCCAAGACCACACAGTAAGCAAGTTCACTCTGTCAGTGCACAGTAGGGCCTAAATTACTAGAGCAATTCAGATGCAAGAGTAGCCTTAGGTTTAGAATTCCCTCTCTCTCCAATTAACTCAGCACAGCAGGCACCCTCAGTCCTGGCAGAGGAAGAAGCCTGGAAGTGGGCAGGTTGAATGAAGCCTCAGTTTTGCCTTTCTGTTCTGGGATTAAAGGGCAGCTAGTGGCCATCTAATCTCACATTCAAGATTCCAAATCCCCTTGACCCTGTTGTGAGGGGAAGGCACTGGGGGAGTCATTAGGAAGTAGAAGGAGCTTGAGAACGTGTCCCAGCTGGGTCCAGCATACTGTTTTCTCAAATAGTCCAAGAAGTTTAAGCGGGATATTCGTTTAGCTGCCTCTAATTCTGTGTGTCTCCTAGGAGGTTGGAAATCGGCTGCAATTCCAAAGTGTGAATCTTAGAGAGCAGGAAAGGACTTCTAAGATCTTTCCTAAGCCCCGCTCAGTAATCAGACAGAGAGGAGTGGGTCGGGACTGGAGGGAGCCCTGTGGCCCTGTTCCAAGCCTCACACTTATCCCCCACGAGCCCTGAGCCCTCCTCACACACCCCTGAGGATCTCTTTCTCTCCCTTTTTGCCTCATCCCCTCCCCACTTCATGGCCAGATCAGAGCGGATGGCACTGGGGTTGGTCAGGGTTTGGGGGCAGAGGTCAGGGGGGAGCAGACTGAAAGAAAGCAGAGCTGAAGTGGGGTGGGGCGGGGCGGAGGTCAGCATAGGAGGGGGCCTGGAAAGGTCAGAGCAGGACTAGGGCAGCAGGCAGTCCCTCGCCACCCCCACTCCTTGGACTCGGCTCCCTTCACCTGCGCTTTTCCTACCTCCAGACCTGGCCGAGCTGCAGGAGGTGGATGAGGGTCTGCAGCAGCCAGATGCAGAGGCGGCAGCAGCGGCGGCGGTAGGCGCTGGCCGGAGAGGGCGCGGGCCGGGGACCCAGCTCGGGGCTGCCTTCTTTGGTCCGGAAGGCGGCGGCGCTGTCCTTGGTGCTGATGGCGGCTTCGCAGGAGCCGCTGTCCTTGGTGCTGACGGCGGGTCCCGGGGCCCCTGCGGGCTCGGTATAGTCGTAGACGAACCAGCGGAAGCTGAGCAGCTGCACGACGAGCGAGGGCAGAAGCACGAACAGCAGCGTGAGGCCGAAGTAGGTGCGCTGACCCTGCAGGTAGTAGGAGGCCGCCAGCCACAGGTCCGTGGCGCCGTCGGAGAAGAACACGAGCAGCGCGCACAGCACCCAGCAGCAGTCCCGCAGCTCGTAGCGCGGCCCCGGGCCTCCCGCCGCGACCACCCCCGGGGTCCCGGCCAACGTCGCCGCGTCCCCGCGCCCGCCCGCACTGCCCCGGGCCGCTCCGGCCGCCCCCTCCGGCCCCGGGCCGGCCGCGGCCGCCGCTCCATCCGACTTCGCGGCCATGTTGGCGGAGCAGGAGGCGGGGAGCGACTTCCGGGCGGCGGAGGGGGTGGGGTGCCGAGTTGGGAGGACCCTGTGCGGGCGGCTCCCGCCTCCTCCTCTTCCTCCTTCTCCTCTTCTTCCTCCTCCCCTCTACTTCAATTATTCATTCTTCTCGGCGCCGCCTCGCCCCTCCCCCACCCCTCCCGAGCTGTGGCCGGATGGGGGCCGCCCCCCTGGGAAGGGAGCGGGGGCGGGGAGGGGAGAGCATCCCAGGTCACCTATCCTTCCTTCCTCGTTAGTGTGGGGTTCCAACCACATGCTCTCTGTCTCTCACTTCCCCTCGGACTCCACTTCCTTCTTTTTTCTTTACCGCCTCCCTCCCCATCCTCTCCTCTTCATTTATCTCCTGTGTTCACCTCGGGTGGCCTGGGTCTGGGGGGGTGAGGGGTGGATCAGAGTTGGAAGTAAGGGGCTGGGGGACAGACTGCTTGGGCGGGCCCCCCAGTGGCCGTGTAGCAATCAGTGATGATAACGCATCGCTTCCTAGTTTCCTGAGTGTTCACATATTGTTCCATACCCTTCTTTGATCTTGAGAGGGCCCTTTTCTTATTGTCTTCCTTTTGAAGCTGAGAAAACTGCCGCTCTGAGAGTTGCTTTCTCTTCCTCGCCCTCCCGTTTCCTCCCTCAGGGACTGCCTTCATCTGGCGGTAGCCCTAGTAGAGTAGGCGGAGGTAAGGGGGCAATATCCAACATGTAGAGGAAAGGCACGGGAGGAAACGCCAGGTGGAGGAAGGAGCAAGTGCAAAGGCCTGGAGGCCAGACACTGGGGGCCTGTTTTCAAGGAAGTCTGGATTGCAGATCCAGGGGGTGGAAAGATGGGAAAGACAGGGTCTCCGACTTCTGAGGGATGAGATCCTAAAGAGCCGGAAGGTGACCTTTATCCAGCAGGCAATGAGCAACCACTGCAGGATTTGAGCAGGGGAGTTATGTGGTCACATCAGGATTTAGCAAGAAGACCCGGCAGTCAGAGTAGAGAATTTATCACAGGGAAGCAGCCTGAGGCTGCAGAGACCAGAGAGAGATTATAACAGTAATCCATGGGGGTGGGGTTCTCACACATCCTGGATACCCCCAGCTCACCCCCCACCCTTTGATCAGATTGAATATACGGGAGCATTTACTATACAAACACTCATGTAGTAGTTTCTTTTTGCTTGGCACTGTTCTAAACACTACACAATTATTGACTCATTTTATCCTCACAATTTGTGAGGTAGTTTACATTTTTTTTCCTCCCATTTTGCAGCTGAAGAAACTGAGTCACAAAGAAGTTAATTCATTTGTTCAGTGTCACACAGTAAGAGCTAGAGCCAAGTTCAAGCCCATTACCTGCCTTTCAAATAGGCTTTGCTACTCCTCAAGGGAAGGAGGAGAGGAGGGGGGAAAAGGGAAGGAGGGGAGGAAAGGGGAGCTGAGAAAGGAAGGGGGGAGGACCACCCTGCCTCAGAGTGACAGGGAAGAGAAGATGAAGGGAGACAGCTGCCCTGGGTCAGGAAGGAGCAGCCATCTGCAGTCCTGCAGCCTGGCATCCCTTTCCTGTCCAGGGACTGTTTTGGTCTCAGCAATGCTTAGGAGGCTGGGGTACCAGCTGTTGCCCAAGGCTGAAAACAGAGAGGGAAGAGTTAGGGATTAAGGGAGTTTTCCAGGCCAGATTCAAGGCTGACAGCTCCCTATCCATGGGCATGTTTAGATTAGTAGGAACGTCTGTGAATTGGGCTGGAAGGTCTGAATCCCAATATGATTTAGAAAGGAACACTGCCTTTTCTTTCTCTCCTACAACCCTAGGCAGGAACACTCATGGATTGATCGGACAGAGCCCTGGATAGTGGGAGGCAGGGGAGAGACTCTGGTCCCAGGCCAGTCCCTCCATGTGTCTAGATCTCTGCCCTCTCATAGGTGGCTGGGTAGAGCCTGGCAGAGTTAGGTTTCCACCTTTGGGCTTCACCCAAATGGAGGCAGCCCTTGTACCTCTCGTGCCTCTCTATATCCCAGGATTGGCCTATCCAAAGAAGCAGTAGAAGACAAGTTCTTTTTTTTTTTTTTTGAGACAGAGTCTCCCTCTGTTGCCTGGGCTAGAGTGCCATGGCTTCAGCCTAGCTCACAGCAACCTCAAACTCCTGGGCTCAAGCGATCCTTCTGCCTCAGCCTCCCGAGTAGCTGGGATTACAGGCATGTGCCACCATGCCTGGCTAATTTTTTCTATATAGTTTTAGTTGGCCAATTAATTTCTTTCTATTTTTAGTAGAGATGGGGTCTCACTCTTGCTCAGGCTGGTTTCGAACTCCTGACTTAGAGCGATCCGTCCACCTTGGCCTTCCAGAGTGCTAGGATTATAGGCGTGAGCCACCGCGCGGCCAAGACAAATTCTTAAGTCTGAGACTCTGGAGCTAGGAAACCTGGGTCTGAAACCCAACCATCCCATCCTAGCTCCATGACCTTGGGTGAGTCACTTCATTTCTTTTAACTTCAGAGAAAATTAAAATGGGAGATAACTAGTACCATCCTCCTAGGGCTCTGGTAAGGATAATTAATGGTAATTATTAACTGGGGTGCTGTCTCCCATAGGAAGCCCTCCTGGATCTCCCACCCAGCTCTCTATCCCTCAGAAAAGTCCCCCTGTAACCCCCTGGTTATGATTTTCCATAACACCTTCATCTTTTCCTTCTTAATATCTACACACTGGCTATTTATCTTCTTATGTTTGCCTGGGAGCTTCATGAGGATAGGGGCAATTCATCTATTTTCTTCACCACGAAATCTCCTAGTTCCCAGCACTGTGCCTGGCACTCAATAGGTATTCTATAAAAGTCATTGAATGAATTAAGAAATGAGTGATCAACCCTATAGAATAGGTTCTGTTATTTTCATTTTATAAACAAGGTGACTAATTCAGATAAGGGCAGTGACTTAATGGAATTATTAAGTGTCAGAGGCTGTGCTAAGAACTTTACTGATATTGTCACATGTTATCCTCAAACCAGCCACTTTTCAGGTGGAAACTGAGACTCAGGGATGTGCTGTCACAAGGCCCTTTGTTAGGACGTAGCAGAGTTGGCATTTAAGAACTCTATGCTAGAGGGGGGAAAAAAAAAAAAAGAACTCTATGCTAAAAGTTTAGGCGACTGGAGGAAGTGACATAGAGGAAGGGTTAGATGGGATGTTTGAAGTGCGGGTGAGGTTTGGGGGTGACCCACCTTACAGGGGCACCATAAGGGGGACTCTGCCCTGAGGGAGTTTGGACTGGTGTACTCTGAGTGGCCCACAAATTCAGAGATTCAGACTAGGACCAACAGGGGTGTACAGAGAGTTTGTTCCAGGGGCAGGGGCAGGCGTGTGTGTGGGAACAGCTCGGGCAAAGGCTCTGCAATGAGACCGAGCCAGGCACATTCAGGGCTGGCTGTGTGGAGGGAGAAGGTGGGCCATGACTGGTCGGAAATGGACAGGCTATGAGATTCATCTAGCTCCATGAGCCCCTCTCTCATTTTACACATGAGGACACTGAGGCCCAGACAGATGTCCCATATTTAGCAAGTAGTAGAAGCAAATCTGGGAGCCCTTCGCTCATCTCCAAGGGCATAGTCTCTGGGATTTGTTGGAATCACTCTCAGGAGCAACCTTCATCGTGTTTCCTCGCTCAGCCTTGCTGAGGGCTCAGTCCTCGCCTACTGCACACTCTGCTCGGACCAGTTCCTAATAATTTTCCTTTAGTCCCTACTGAAATATTTGCACCTGTGCAAACCGTGCATGACATAATTGATACAGTATTGTTCACAACAGCAAATATTGGGAATGACTTAAATGCCCATCAGTGGGAAACTGACTAAATAAATTATGGGACTGTCTGACAATGGGATGGCATATAGCAGCAAGCTCTCCACGTCCTAATACAGAAAAGCTTCCCCGGGGAAAAGCAAGGGACAGAACAGACAAAACAGGGGGCCAAGCTGGGTGAACAGTGGGGATACTAACCTATATTTTATGTGTTTGTATATGCATAAAGAAGTTTTGCAAGTTTACATAAGGAAAGAAGAGATTACTGAAGGGGCACTGGGTGGAAGGGGGGCCAAGATAGGAGGGAGACTTCATTATATGCCTATTTATAATTTATTTTTGGAATCATGAGTGTATTCACTTATTAATAAAATAAAATAATAATGGGGACAGCTGCTACTCTGCTCTTGTGGATGTTGTAAGATGGGAATGGGTGGTCAGTATGGTCAGATTTTTTAATTATTCAAGAGAAGTCAGAAATCTGGATTTACTGTAAAATTTCTTGATTTTTAAACATTGGCTCCAATTTTTTGTCAAACACTTTTCAGGCCAAGTAAATAAGTCTGTGGGTTAGATGCAGCCTGAGGGCCACCAGTTTTCAGCCTCAGCCCTAATAGCTTCCCGGAGTTCTCAGCACTCCAGGTCCCTGTCCCCTGTGGGCAGCTGCAGGACAGAAAAGCATCTTGCTCTGCCCCTCTCTTGGCACCCTCCAACCCCTGCCTCTTGGGGCTATGACATTTGGGGCTTTTAACTCAAGAGCTGGAAGGCAGAGAGGGGTTATGAACTCTAGATAATTCCCTCCCCTGGGGCCTTTCAGGCATCGAGGCCCAGAGGCCCAGCTGCTCCTGCCGCCCACCCATCTGTCCCTGGGAGGTGGGGAAGGAGTGGGCTGGCAGGGAGGGGTGGGCAGGAGTCCCCGGTCTGAGCCTCAGATCGCTAGGTCTGTTCAGATCTGGAATCCAAGAAGAGAAACCTAGAGATGATGAGAAAAAAGAAACAGTGGCTGGCTCACCTAGCTAGTGTGTGCTGGGACAATTCACCACGTTGCCAAATTCCAAAGGTGCAAAGGCCCTAAAGGACCATTTTGTTCAACTCCCTCATTGGACAGATGGGGGCACCAACCTCTGCTCCCCACAACACTGCCCCAGGCCAAGGCCTTGTCACCTCTCTTCCGGGTGACCTGACTGCCCCAGCCTTCTCCTGCAGTCTCTCCTTCCCCTCCTAATGTTCCATCCCCACCCTCCGCCAGAGGGGCCTTTTTAAAAGGGAAATCTGATCAGATCCCACGTCTGCTTCGAACCTCCTAGCTACTTCCTACCTCACTTTGAGCCGAAGTCCTCAGCCCTGCCTACAGTCCCTCTCCTGCCCACCTCCTTGACCTCGCCTCCTACCGTCTTTCCCTTGCTTGCTCTGTTCCAGCCACACGGCTCCTCTGTTCCTTTAACAAACTAGCCTTCTTCCTTCCAAAGGGCTTTTGTTCCTGCTGTTCCCCCAGACAGTCACAAGGCTCCATCTCTCTCTCCTCTAAAACGCTGCCTCTGCACAGGGGTTTTTCTTGATCATTTCTCCCTTGACACTCTATCTCCTCACCTGCCTTATTTTTTATTCCTAGCATTTACCACCACCCGACATTATAATGCATACTTATTTGTTCTTGTCTAGAATGTGAGGTCTGTGAAGAGCAGTCCTGCCTACGCTGCTCACCACTGTACCCTCAGAGGTTACTGGAGCCTGGCACATAGCAGATGCCCTGTGTGACAGCAAAGGGCACAGGTCTGCAATTTGGGTGGCAACCAGTCCTGATTCTGCCATTACCCGCTCAGGTGACCTCGAGCAACTCACCTCACCTCTGTAGGCCTCAGTTTCCTCCTTCATAAAACAAGAGACTCACTAAGACACCTCAACTCAACAATCCTGGGATGCCTTCTCCATTCGAATGTCTTTCTTCCCTGTAGAATCTGAAAGTCCTTTAAATAAACATAATTGGATTTATTTACTGAATAGTTAATATATTCACATGGTTCAAAACTCAAAGGTACAAAGGGGACACATGGAAAAATGACTCTCCTACCCTGTCCTCCAGCCGCCAGCTCACCTTCCCAAAGGCAACCAAGGTACAGATTTCTTGCGTGTATGTGTGTGTCTCTCTCTCTTTCCCTCTCCCCGCCTCTGCTTCTCTCTCCTCTTCTTATCTTGATACCCACCACCATTTTAAAACAAATGACAGCCTAATTATACACAGTTTTGCACCTTGCATTTTTTTTGGTATAGCAGCATTTTTGGAGATTATCTCTGTGCTCTATATTAGTGCACAGAGAGCACCTCGTTCTTTCCTAGTACTGGAGCACTCCATTGCATGCATGTGCTATATCGTCTTCACCACGCCCCTAGATCGGGGGCAATTGGGTTGTCTCCTGCCCCTTATAACCTACTTCAGTGAATGACTTTGTGGACACACCGTTTTGGTTATCTGTAGAGTAAATTCCTAGCAATGGACTTGTTGATTGAATAGTATGTGTGTTTATAGTTTTGACAGATGCCCTCCATAGGGACTGTGCCAGTTTATCCTCCATATACCAGCATTGAGTGAAAGTGCTTGCAAAAGGCCTTTCAAAATGGACTGTGATAAGTCCTCAAGACTCCTTACAGATGAGTAAAGCACTCCACCTTGCTAAACCTCAGTTTCCTCTTCAACAAAATGGGTATGCTACCTCATAAGGTGGTGGTAATGATCAAATGAGATAGTGTGTGGAAAGTGTTTAGTACAGTTCCTGGCATATAGTAAGTCTTCTATAAAGGTTAGCCATTCTGCCTCTGCTCAATGTCATTATCTGCCCCCAGTGAGCTCTGTAGGATCAGAGACCTTGTCTGTCTTGTTCACTGAAACAGCACAGCTCCTGGCTAATAGCAAGTGTCCAGAAAGTGAATGAGTTTACATTCCAATTTTGCTCTGCCCACCACGCCTTCCATTATGACCTAGCTCCTGCCTATCCATTTAGCCTCTCCTTCCCCCTTCTCCCCTTCTCCCCTTCTCCTTAGGCTCCAGCCACATTGGCATCCTCCAGGTTCCCTCCTGCCACAGTGCCTTTGCACTTGCCATTTCCTCTGGCCAAAGCACTTTCCCTACCTTTCCCCTACCCATAGCCTCTCCATTAGCTTAGTTTGTTTCTACTCACCCTTAGATCTCAGCTGGCCTCAGTGTGCTCCCAGGCTGGCGAGAAAGCCCAAACCATGAAAAAAACTGGTCTAGTACAAAATAGGAAGGTGACTGATGCCAGAAGAAAATGAGAACCCAACTCCCTCTGGGAGACCCAAGGAGAGCAACCCTCCTGGGCGGTAGGGGCAGGAGAGTTAATGACAAGGGTCATTAAGGGAAGAGTAAGCACTCAACAAGTGGAGAAGGAAAGCAAAGGACATTCCCAGCAGAGGGCACAGCCTGAGCGAGGGCAGCTAGGTGGGAACATTAGCATGTGTTTAGGAACTAGGGCTCAAAAATATTTACATGGATTGGCCGAGTGCGGTGGCTCACGCCTGTAATCCTAGCACTCTGGGAGGCCGAGGCAGGCGGATCACTCAAGGTCAGGAGTTTGAAACCAGCCTGAGCAAGAGTGAGACCCTGTCTCTACGATAAAAATAGAAAGACATTAATTGGCCAACTAAAAATATATAGAAAAAATTAGCTGTGCATGGTGGCACATGCCTGTAGTCCCAGCTACTCGGGAGGCTGAGGCAGGAGGATCGCTTGAGCCCAGGAGTTTGAGGTTGCTGTGAGCTAGGCTGACGCCACGGCACTCTACCTGGGCGACAGAGCTAGACTCTGTCTCAAAAAAAATACTTACATGGATTAAAAATATATACCCAGTTTATTAGTATCTACTGAAACTGAACATACCTAACAATTCCACTCCTACGTACACACACCCCAGAAATATGTATATACATGCACCCAAAGACACACACAGGAATGTTCACATCTGCATTGTTTGTAATGGCCCCAAGCTGGAAACCACCCATGTGCCCACCAATGGTAGGTAGGATGGTTTGATTGTGGCATAGTCATACAATGGAATACACGATGGCATCGAGAGTGAACGATCTACAACTATACCCGCCAGTATAGATGAATCTCATGAACAAACATTTGAGGAAAAGAAGGCAGACACAAAAGAGCATACACGGTGTGATTCCATCTGTACGAAACTCAAAAACGAGCAACACTAATCTGTGTCATTAAAAGGATGGTGGTTGTTAAAAGGTAGTGCTTGGGAGGAACTGGGGGGCTGCTTGTGCTCTCTTCCACCATCCGAGTGCTGGTTACATGGATGTGTTCAGGTTTTGCAAGTTCATGAACCGCACACCATGATTTGAGCATCTTCTCTGTGTGCAATATCTCAATAAGAATTTATAAGCTACAGCAACATATAAAACAACACTATGCATTTTGCAAGAAAGTCTGCATATTTAAGGACATATGTGGGGGCAGCAAGGCAAAAAAAAAAATAAGAGCATATATCAAAAACAGTAGAGAGGGTTTCAGTGAGGTCAAAATTGAGTAGGGGTGGGGGAAAAGGAGAAAATAATATAAACAAGAAAGGGTTCTTGCAGACTAAATCATGACCATGTGCTATGAACTGAGACATGGGGTTAACTTAACCCTCTGTACTTCAGTGCATGAAAAATAAATGCAAATTTTAATTTAGAAAACTAGATAACCAAATAAACCGTAGTGTTCATACACGATGGAATATTTTGCAGCTGTTAGAAAATAAGAGAGAGATCTGAATATACCAGTCAAGGCTGTCCAAGAACAAAGCTGCAAAGTGCTAGGTTTGTGTGCCGTGCCTTCCTGTCCTACAGCACCTGGCCCATGGTAGGTGCTTGCTAAACATTTTTGAATGAATGAGGAGAAGAGACAGAATTCTCTTTCTTTTTTTTCTGTAGAGATGAGGTCTTGTTCTTGCTCAGGCTGGTCTCAAACTCCTGACCTCAAGTGATCCTCCCTCCTTAGCCTCCCAAAGTGCTAGGATTACAGGCATGAGCCACACTCCAGCCACGCTCCACCTCAAAATAGTCCCTCAGATTTTCTCTGGGTTCATAGTCACGTCTTTAAATGCATATCGAAGTTCTGAAAAGACACACCCAAACCAGAGGGAACTGAGATGGGAAAACGGGGTGGGGGTGTGTGTCAAAAAGGAACTTTAGTCTTCTCTGTAATGCTTTCATTTTCGATAAGAAGAATCTATTTATTCATGGATGAATTTAGTATTAAAGGATAGTAGTAAAAGTTGGCTTGAAGAGGCCTGGAACATTCTGGGCTTTAGGGTCACTTAAGATGTTTCAAGTCAGGCCATGGGGCCATCTGTTGCTTGGTGAAAATTGAGGCGTGGGGAGTTGGGAGACATGTCCCCACCTGGTGTCCCCATCTGGCTGCATGACCTTGGGAGGGTCCCATCCCCTTTCCTGACCTCAATGTCCTCATCTGCCCAATGGGAATCAGCTTTCTACATTACTCTGGGATGTGGGAGGATGAAGTGAGGGCATGAGGAGAATCGCATGAATGTAAGGGATTATTCTCTGGGTCAGGAGAGGAGAGGGCGCGGACACCTCTCCTCCACCTGCCAAAGGCACAAAGGAAGTGCAGGGAGGAGCTGGGGACCACCCAGGCGAGCAAACAGACCATCTGCCGGACAGGAGCATGTTGTCAGCAGCTGGGGGGCTGGGCCTGGACTCCTTACAGGCCAGAGCTGGTAGAGCAGCCACCCAGGCTGTCGGAGAATCAGGACATTGACCCGGCCTCTCTTGCTGCTCTCTCCAGCCCCAGTGCAGCCACAGCCTGTCACCTCCCCACGTCTCCATCATCACCCTCCCACCCCCAACATATCCACATGCAACCCTGAGGGCTGCACCACACTTGCACCTTCTAGCCCATCCCATCTCCAGAGCCACATGGAGACACAGAGGGGACTTTCACAAGGTCAGCCCAATCACATCAGCACTTGCTGAAAACCTTCCAGTGGGATCTGAGGACAAAATCCAATCCCCTTACCTCGGTCAACAAGGCCCAGCATGATCTGCAGTTCCCACTCCCCACTTTAAGAGCCTGGGCTCAGGGAGAATCTACCTTAGTTACAGTTCCCACTCTTGGACTGGAGTGTGGTTCATGCCTGTAATCCTAGCACTTTGGGAGGCTAAGGAGAGAGGATCGCTTGAGGTCAGGAGTTCGAGACCAGCCTGAGCAAGAATGAGATCTCATCTCTACAGAAAAAAAAAGAGAGAGAATTCTGTCTCTTCTCCTCATTCATTCAAAAATGTTTAGCAGGCACCTACTATGGGCCCGGCACTGTTCTAGATGCTCGGGATACAACAGTGAACAAATGAAACAAAGATTCCTGCCCTCATGGAACCTCCTTTCCAGCAGAGGGAGATTAACAACTACAATGAGTAAATTCCATAGCATGCTGGGAAGAGACAAAAACTATGAAAAAAATAAAAGAAAAACAGAGCAGAGGAAATTGATCAGGAGTAGCAGGAGAGGCAGGGAGGACCTCACTGAGAAGGTGACATTTAAGAGAAGACCTATAGGAGGTGAGGGAGGGCCAGGCAGACATCGGGGAAAGTGCAGGCAGAGGGAGTCGCCAGTGCAAGGGCCCTGAGGTGGGACCAGGCCCGGCTTGTTTGCGGAACAGCAAGGAGGTGGGAGATGACTCAGCGAGGCAGGACAGGTCATGTAGGGCCCTGTGGGCCCCTGCAAGGAATTTGGCTTTTACTGAGTGAGATGTGAGCCTTAGAGGATTTCGACCATAAAAGAGTGGGGGCTGGGGACAGGGCCGGGAAAGACAGGAAGCCTAGCAGGGCTGTGAGCTCAGCCAAGCTGTGTGCATGGCAGCTTCAGCCTGACCCGGCAGGGGACTCTGGAGTGTGAGTTATATCTCACAGTTATCCACGAACACCCCTGCCCTCACCCCGGGCAAGGAAGATGGGCTTTCATCCCCCTGAGACCATGAGTTACAGCTCAGTGGGTGAGCCCCCCTCAAGAAGCCCCAGGAGCCTGAGGACTGTCACCTCTAAGGAGAGATGGGGGTGCTGGCCATTAAATGGAATCCCTGGAAAGGGGCCTGAGGGGAATGGGTGTGGCATCGCTCTTGTCAGCTTCAGTCCCCTGAGCTTGGGGTGGCTAAACTTAGGGGGCATGCCCCAGGGCGACCAGGTAGAGGTCTTCTGGTTAGAAAAGATGCAGGGATCACCCCACCCAGAGCTGGGATCTCCTCTGCAATATCCTGACCCCGTGGCAGGCCAGCCTCAACTCACCTACTTCTTGTGATGGGGAACTAGTTACCCTTTAGTTAACTCTGTGTGTCTTTGGATACTTTGGATTTTAGAAAGTAAAAAGTCCACTCATTCATTCCATAAGCACTGACGGAGCATCTATTGTGTGCCGGGCACCACTCCAGGTCCTGGAGATACGACAGTGGACAGGACAGACAAGGTCCCCGCCCTGAGGAGCTCACGACTAGAGAGGGAACTGTTTAGAGAAAATAGGTTGTAGAGTAAGTGCAGAGACAAGGGTTGCCCGGGAAGCTGTGGGGGCCGAGAGGGGACTCTTGACCCTTCGAAAGAGGTGACACCAAGCTGAGGAGTGGGGGCCATGCAGGAGTTACAAAGGTATAAAGGCGTGGGAGAAAATTAAGCCAGGTCGATGGAGGAGTGTGTGAAAAGGCTGAGAGTCCCATTGCTGGCCACCACCCCCACAGCTACCCCTCGGTCCAGTGACCGCCCTGTCTTGTCTGGATAATTGCAGCAGCCTCCTCTGAGGTCTCCTACACATGGGCAAAGAAGCTGGGGTATGCAGTCACTAACTCCTTTCTTTTCTTGGTAGGAGCTCACACTTGTGGGCGTTAACTCACTGGCATTCCTCACTCAACCTGCATCCGGGAGCAGGGAGAAGCAGGAAGCCACCGGTACATGCAACAGTGTCTGCAGGTGACCTCCTAATCGATTTTGGCTGGGACATCAACAGTGCCTTCCACACCCTGTGCACTCAATGCCTTCTTCCCTTCCCCAACCTCATCTCCTACCCTCTCCCCCTTGCTCACTCTGTTCCACCTACCCTGGCTGTTCCCTCTGCCTGGAACACTCATTCCCCAGATATCCACATGGCTCACCCTCTCACCTCCTCCCCACCGTGGCTCAAGTGCCACCTGCCCAGGGAAGCCCTCTCTGACCATGTCATCTCCTCCATCATCCCCTCTCCACTTTGCCCTGTGCAATTTTTCTTTATAACCATTTTTACCACCGGACATGACACATTTACTTGTTCATGCGTTGGTTGTCCTTCCCACCAGTCTGGGAGTTTCTGAGGGTAGGGACCATGTTTGCTTTTGCTCCTGGCAGAATCCCTATTACAGGGCCTGGGAAGTCAATAAATATTTGCTGGAACTTAAGTGATCTCCAAGAGTCTTTCAGGGTCTGACCATCTCAAAGTCTTGAGTATGGGCCGGACGCGGTGGCTCACGCCTGTAATCCTAGCACTCTGGGAGGCCGAGG
>VBSM01001118.1:31056361-31099136 GCA_008086735.1 Cheirogaleus medius | reverse complement strand
AAAAAAAAAAAAAAAAAAAAAAGTCTTGAGTATGACTATGACTCGCCCCCACCCAACACTTCCAGTGGCCAGGGGTGGCCTCTAAGGGCCAATCACCGCCAAGAAGCTGCTAATGTGGGAGCCTCTCTCAGCTCATTCCCATCCAGGCCCACCTGACAGGGGTCAGAGGTCAACCTGGTCTGGCCCTCTTTTGGCCCTAAGGAGGAGATGTAGTGCAGGGGTTCAGGCCCCAGGGATGCCTGGTGAGCCCTATTTCTCCTTTGGCGGATGGCCGCCTTCTCTTCACAGGGCCTGTGTCTGTGTTTCTGAACCAGAAGGTGTTTACACAAAACATCCTGGGTTTGGCGACAAATTCACCCTCAATGAGGAATCCTTAATGAATCTCCCTCCTTCCCCACGCCAGGCGGCTGCAGGGAAAATTAGCTGACGGCAGTCAAATGCCAGGCAAAGAGGAGGTGCTGCTGGGGCTGGTGGGGCCACATGTGGGGGAGGGGTTTTCTTTTAGGGCCCAGAGGCAGCCGTGCCATGGACACCAGAGCCCTGCCGCACCCTCCTGGCTTGCGATGCGATGAGGCACTGGCCTCAGTCTGCACCTGCAAAATGGGGCAATAATAATCTCTTCCACACAAACATTGCTTTGAAATTCAAGTAAGTAAGACCAGGAGTGTGAAAGGGCTTGGTTATAAGAGGTCGAAAGGGGAAAATAAAAAGCTGGGATTGGCGGGGCAGGAGGTCAGAGTTCTAGAATCAGTTCTGCTGTTGACTATTCAAAGGCCTTGCCTCTCTCTGAGCCTTGGTTTTTCCAACTATATGATGAGGGGTTTGGACATGAAGCTCTCTAGGGAACCCTCTGGTTCAGGTGGGTAGCCATTTTCCACCTGTCTGCCTCCTCTGAGAAGTCCTCCTGGTCCTACAGCCCACACTGGTTTGCTTTTCTGAGCTAGCACTTCATTGCCCACTGCCCAGAGTCTTCAGTCTCTTCCTTGGGTCTAGGTCAATTACTCTGGACGTGGGCCCAACACCCATGGGCTCGAGTGAACACTGGCCAAACTGAATTAAAAATGATTCCTGCCTCCTTCCGATCCTGTGGAGAGACAATGGGGGCGGGGATTTTTATTCATTCCCCATTTTATAATTTCAAAACTGAAGGTGTTAGAGGTTAAATATGAGTCACACTGCCACATGGGCCTTCTTGGTGTTCCTTAAACAGGGGAAGAATGATTTCTATTTCTCCACTACTAATCACTATCTGCCATAGTATATAATTATTTGTTTTGTCATTAATTGTCGTTGTTTCCTACTAGGATGAAGTTCCATGAGGGCAGGGATTTTGTTTTGTTCACTGCTGCATCCTCAGCACCTAAAACTGCCCGGCACATAGCAGGTGCTCAAGAAATATATGAAGGGCGGGAGGAGGGGACAAGAGGTCCCGTTGCGGACTGCGCTCTCTGAGCCTGCAGGGGGCGCGCTGGACACGCCTCCAAAGCTAGGCCCCGCCTCTCGCTTCCGGCTGTCGCGTGTGCGTTAGAGTCTGCGCGCCACCGTCCTTCTTTCAATTGCGCAGGCGCGCCGGAAGCGCTGTCAGAGCGGCGCGTGCGCGGTGGGAGCCAGAGTGGGACCGGAGTGG
The DNA here is from genome assembly GCA_008086735.1 of Cheirogaleus medius. NCBI lineage: Eukaryota > Metazoa > Chordata > Mammalia > Primates > Cheirogaleidae > Cheirogaleus > Cheirogaleus medius. Next base: position 31,097,509 of record VBSM01001118.1, on the reverse strand, counting down.
GGCCGGAGCGGAGCTTGAGCTGGGTCGCGTCAGAGACGCAGCTGGAGTTGGTGGGCGCCATGCTGTCACCGGAGGCGGAGCGGGTGCTGCAGTACCTGGTCGAGGTGGAGGAGCTGGCCGAGGAGGTGCTGGCGGACAAGCGGCAGGTGGGAGGCCCGTCCGCGGGGCCTGGCGGCGAGCCGTAGGGCAGTGCGCGGGGTCGCAACGAGTTGACCTGGGCTGGTGGTTTAACGGCTCCGAGGCGACAGACGTAGGGCATTTGTGGGATAACTTGGGTCAAACGCTTGACGCGACGCAGCGCGTCACTCGTTCGGCTGGTATTAAGTAAGCGCCTGCTCTGTGCTGGGTATTCCCTCTCTATCCTTTCTCTGCCCCTTACCGGGCTCTTCGGATCCCGACCCTGGGCAGTTTTCCTGAGCATCTGTTTCAAAATGCGGTTCCCGGGCCCCCTCATTGATCTGGATGCACCGGCCAGTCGAGGACTTGTGATTGGGCAGGGGTGAGGACGTAGGGGAAGGTGGGGCCCTGTTTATGGAGGATCTTGTAAAGTGTTTGGGTTAGGTTCTAATTTAAGTGCCAAGTCTTTGAAGGGAATTCACGAGAGAGGGAAGGAAAGAGAGGGTGCTGTAATTGCATTTAGGTTTTGAAAGGATCCCTCTGGCTGCTGGGTGGAGGCAGGGAGATGGGTGAGGGGCCATTGCCATGGTCCAGATGAGAGATGGGTTTGGATCTGGTGGTGGTGATGGAGAGAAGTGAATGGGTCAGAAATATATTTTGGAGATGGACTTAGTGTGCTGTGATAATGGTTACATAAAGGGGTGAGGGAGCAGGACTCAGGAATGATTCATGACTCTCTGTTATCTCCAGGTAGAATGCTGGGGTGGTCAGTCAGATACTGAGAGGGGGAAGAGCCTATCAAATGAAATACTGAGTCAAGGTGTGCTGCATGGGAATCACAGGAGCAGTTAAGGTTTATCAAGTACCTGTGTGTGTCAGGTACCATGTTAACTCATTTAATTTCTGGTTCAATAACCTGTGTGAGGTAGGTACTGTTTCTGTCTCTGCTTTTCAGCGGAGTAAATAGGAAGGTGAAATGACACAGCTTATAGTTGGCAGCAGGGTTCAAACCTGGGCATTCCAGCTACAGAGCCAGCACTCTCAAGCCGAATACCGTACTGCCTCCTCACTTCCTTAGTAGCTGTTGCGTTGTTGTCACCATCTAAGTGCCCCTACCTCTGCTGTTCCAGTCTGGTGGTGTTGGGTTTTTCATAATACTAGGTCAGAGTCACCTGGAGAAGTTTGTTCAAAAATAGAGCTTCTTAGGCCTGTTTAATCACAATGTGTAGGGAAGGAGTTTCCACTTTCCCAGTAATTCTGATATGCCCTAAAGTTTGAGTAGATAATACAAAATTACCCATTTAGTCAGCAGACATTTTCGCAGCACCTTCTCTGGGGGAAAGGCACCTGCACAAAGCATTGTCTTTAAGGACTTGGAAACTGAGTGGGAGAAGAAATAGATTCATACATCAGTCCATTATGGTGGGACATTGGAAGTAACCTAGGAATGATGCCTTGTCTCTTCAACCCCTTGTCTGTCAAGAGGTGACAGACTTGGGCAAGAGGCAGCTGAGTTTCTTCCTGTCCCTGTGGTTTTCAGATTGTGGATCTGGACACTAAAAGGAATCAGAACCGAGAGGGCCTGAGGGCCCTGCAGAAGGATCTCAGCCTCTCTGGTAAGTTGAAACTTCCCCACTGCAGCCCTGGAGGCCTGTTGTTCAATCACCTTGTCCCTGATAGAGACCAGGCAGGAGGCCACAGATGTGTGACTCAGCCTTGTGGGAAATCAAAACAGCCCGTGGAGATGGGGGAGCAAATGTTGCAGGTCTGACACAGACTGTGGCTTGGGATTTCAGCTGCTCAATTCTGTGACAGACTGTTAGTTCCCAGCTCCTTGACGATGACAGACACTGAGAGAGTGCTGGGGGTATATAAAAACGACACTCCTGCCCTTGTGCTCTTCAGATGAGACAAACAGTGTAAAATAGATAATTGAAAACTGAGAAAGCTACAGACGAAATTGGACGTGGGGTAGGTGTTGGGTGTTGAGAATATCCAGGAGATGCCCTTTACATGAGGCCAAGCGTCTGTGGCAGAGCAGACACATGGGGAGAGTAAGCATGGCTGGAGAGAGCGGCAGCAACCAGGCCGTAATGAAGGGTCTTGAGAGGAAGGGGCCAAGAGAGGAAGTTTGTGTTTTGTTGAGAGTGCACCGAAATGTGTGCAACCTTCCAGTTGCTTCTTACCTTACTGGAGTAAAATCCAAAGTCCTGCAAGACTCCACGTAACCCAGCCCTCCCCCCCCCCCCCCGAACGCTCCAATATCACCTTCTCTACTCCCCCCTACTCATGACTCCACCCTCACTGGTCTCCTTACTGTTCCTAACACCTCAAGCACACTGCTGATTTTTGCTGTTCCCTGTTTCCTCTGTCTTGCTCATACTCTCACCTTCTCTGGGTCTCGGCCCAGATGTCATATAATCAGTGAGACCTTCTCAGACTCTAATAAGTTCCTCCTTGACTTTAGCATTCCCTATTCCCTCTTAGCCTGCCTTGTTTTTCTCTGCAGCTCTTATCAAGGTCTGACAAATCATATCTTTATTTATTCTCTCTCTTCCTCTATAATATAAATTCCAAGAGGGTAGGAACGTTGTCTTTTTCTGCTGTGTTCTCAGCATCTAAAACAATGCCTAGCAGACAGTAGGTGCTCACAAAAATATTTGTTGAAGGAATGACCATTTGCTCTTTCAGAAGATGTGATGGTTTGCTTCGGGAACATGTTCATCAAGATGCCTCACCCTCAGACAAAGGAGATGATTGAGAAAGGTAAGGCCTCCTGGGGTGGTCATGGATATGGCTGCCTCTGTCACAGCTTCGGTCTTAAACCAGAACTGAGAGTCCGGCTTTGGGCAGCTTGATGAGAGATGACTGTGTTACAGGATTCAGACTGATGTGGGTTTTAATCCCAGCTCTGCCACTGTGGGTTATTTTGTCATCTCTAAAAGGGGGGTGCGTTTACGTAGCACAGTTGTTGTGAAGTTGAGATAAAACAGTATGTACGCCTATCATAGTACTTTATCAGTGAGGAATGAGTTGGGCTGCAAATAACAGAAAACCTAAAAGATTCAGTCTTAAGGACACAGAGTTCTATTTTTCTGATGTAAGGAGCGGTCCAGAGTGTGCAGTCCAAGTGTGCCCCAGCAGTGGCACCTTAGCACATTCTCACAGTTACAGTGTCATCATGCAGGCCTCATGTCCTCATCCCAGGCTGGAAGAAAAGCAAAAGGCTTTCTCCACATATGGCCTTGCCTTCTATTTTAGCAATAAGGGCATCCTCCCTGGGACTTCCTGCCAACATCCCATTGGCCAGAACTATGTCACATGGCCACCGATAGCTACAAAGGAGCCTGGGAGAGTGAGCTTTTCTTTTTCACATCCCCTGCAAAAGAGACTGGGTTTGAAGGTTTGGGGAGAGTGAACCTATAGGGTCTGCGTGTATTCAAAATTCCAGAGCCAGGATCCTGGAAGTTCTTTGAAGAAGCATCATAAGAGCAAAAAAAGTCAGGCTGCAAATGGGTCCTTGGCTGGGAAGGGGGCAGGTCATGCATATTTTCTCTTTTATACCCTTGAAAACATATGGCCAAGAGGACCAGCAGGGTTGCCTCAGTCCCTAAAGACAGGGTGTCTCTATACCTCTTGAAATCAAAATGTTAGCAGAGGAAACTAGATCTAGCCTGCAGAAGTTTCTTGCTGTTCTGTTGAAAATCACACACTAATATTATGTGGTTATAAAATTAAAAGTTGGCAGTGGGCTGGAAGCTGCTCGGATGAAGTTTTCAGAGGGGGTCACCTGTCTGGGTTGTGGTTGTGGACTTTGGCTCTGTTGGCCCACACGTGTGGTTTTGTCATTGTACCTAACGGGGCTCTGGAACATCATCAGGGTTTTCAGGGATTGACACAGGCTAAATAACCTCATGAGGCACTGGGGTTACTCATTTACAATGAGAAATAGAACCGCTGCTCAGGCTACAACTTGGCCAGTCAGGGCTTCTCCCCATCACAAAGAATGAAAGTCTGTGGGAAAGACAGACCAGCCAGAATGTCATTTGAGAGCAGGTGGAGTTGGTTGGGTGACCTTAGTTGATTGATCACCAAGCTTTGATAACTGTCTCTGTCATCATGCCAACTCTTCTCAGGGGCTGTCCGTGACTCTAGGAAACCTTTTCTGTTTACAGTCGCTAATTAGGTTAAGCTTGAGCATCAGGCTCGCCCATTGATTATTTAGGTCACATGTTTCCACACACGCACTTTTCTAAAAACTCCTTACCTTGATGTACTTTGGTTTGTAAAATCCCTCAGCAATCCATTTTCCAGCCATCTAGTTTGGGCCAGGTCTATAGGTGCTTCATTTTGTTTTTGCGTTTGAATTTTCCATACATTCCATTGCATTTGAATTTAGAGGGTGGTCTAAATCCTGGTGTTGCCTTCCCCTTCCACTGACCACAAAAGGTCAGTGACCTGGAAGTCAGGGGACTAGTGTATCCTGGCTGTCTGAGTGGTCTTGGGCAGGTCATGTCCTTTCTATCCTTTAGTCCTTCCTCCACTGGTCTCTGAGGTCCCCTTTTCCTTCCCGAATGCTAAGTGCTCTTGCTCTGAAGGGGTGTGGGGAGAGGCTGGTGTCTGTACTCCCTGGGTCACTCAGACTGTGGTATAACCTCATCTTCTCTTTGCCTACCTCATTTTTTTCAGATCAGGATCATCTGGATAAAGAAATAGAAAAACTCCGGACACAACTTAAAGTGAAGGTCAACCGCCTCTTTGAGGCCCAAGGTATGGGCCTGGGGGAGCTGGAAGGCAGAGAGCCATCAGCACAGACTTTGCAGGGTGGGGTGGGAAGCCCCTCAGAGGTGGGCACTGGCCTGGGCAGCACGTGAGTGGCACCGGAGGTACAGAGGGTGGCTGTTTGTAGCTGCCCAGGGATAGAATGGGCAGGGAGGTTTGTAGCATCTTATTCTTGTCCCAGCTTCTTTGCCAGGTCCCAGGAACTGTCTGGGGTGGGGACCAGGATAGCTCTGACTGAGGAAACTCAGAAGGCCTCAGTCAGGTGGTCAAGGTCAGAGCTGAAATTCTGGATAAACCCAAGCACTCCAGATTGGTCACAGGTGTGGCAAAAATCTGGGGGTCTCTGGGCAGCAGAGCCAGGACTTTGGGGGTTCATGGTGACCCAGGAGTGGGTAGTGATAACTTATCTGGTGCACTGCAGAATTTGAGACCCATCCCTGTCAACCTCGAGGCCGGGTTTGGCAGCGTTAATGCTGCATCAGCCCCTTTCCTGGGCCTGACTCCAGAGCCAGCAGGAGCCCAACTTGCTGACGGATTGTCTTCTTCCACAGGCAAACCGGAGCTGAAGGGTTTTAACCTGACCCCCCTCAACCAGGATGAGCTTAAAGCTCTCAAGATCATCCTGAAAGGTTGAGACTCAAGAAGCAAGATGGGGGACCAATGACCAGCATCCCCCCTGGGGTCATGGAGGACCCAGGACCTTCTAAGCCTGAAACCTGCAAAGACAGCATCTGCACAGGCGTCAGGAATCTGGCCATGACTCCTGTACGAAGCCCCTTTGTGCGCAGTGCTTGGCTGCTCTGTGATGGCAGGAGGGAGGCCTCAGCCTGCCGGTTCTGCTGGACCTGACCACCAGGGCTCAGTGCACACAAGACCTATTGATGGGCCCGGGCGGCCACCAGTGGGTGCATGGGGCAGTGCCTGCGGGGGCGTGAGAATGACTGCACAGGCACTTCTCAACAATGGCCTGCTGTTCATACGGCCCTGGCAGGGGAGAATAGAGAGGGGCGGAGCGGGATGTCATCCCAGCGTCCCTCTTGGAAAAGAGGAGAGATGTTTTCAGGCAGGTGTAGTGGAACTGGAAGAAAGCAGGAAGCTCACAAGTGGTTTGCGAATGCAGGACAGACTCTTGGTGCCTCATGTTCGCCACAGCCATCCATGGGGCAGACACGCATTTCCCCCACCGCCTTGTTTTGCCCTTTCTTCCTTCTTGCTTCCAGGAGTGCGTGCTGCTCATGAACCCCGTGGTCCTCTTTAGTCAGGAGGGCCTTGCGGAGTCCTGCACCGGGGTGGGTGAGTGGGGCCGCCGTTTGACATGCCACAGGTGTCAGGCACGCCCCTCCACCACCTCTGAAAGCAGGGCCTGGCCAGCGCTGCCCAGAGTCCCGTCTGCCTCAGTGGTCTGAGGTCCTAGTGTGGATGTGCTGTGAGGACAAAACTGTCTTTGGTGTTCCTTGAGGTCTCAATAAACGTCAGCTGAATGAACGACTATCAGCTTCTGGTCTTTACTTCGTTGAGGGCACACCGCTCCTTTTAGAATGCCACTGCTGGAGGGGAGGCGGTTCTTGCCTTGAAATGAACTGGGATTAGGCAGGTAACAGGTGGCAGCATGCTAAGGGCACACCTCACCTGTTCCCTCCACTCCACTTGGCTCTGGCCAATAGTTATATAGGAAAACAGGCTGGTAGGGCCAGATCTTAAGTTTTTTTCAAGAGAAACTAGAAATTTGGATTGTTAAGTTGAATCTCCTATCTTTTAAATAATGCTGACTAATTGAGAAAATGTTTAAAAATGTGGGTGTTGATCAAATAAAACACCTTACGTAAGCCAAATTTGGCCCAGACCTCCAGGTTTGCATCCTCTTGAGTTTTGCAGAAGTTTCTGTGTATTTTCCCCATGATAGCCCTAAGAAGTAGGGAGGTGGGATTGGAAACAAACTAAATGCCCATCCACAAGGGACTAGTTAAAGGAATCAATAGCTCCAGATAGTGGAATGCCACACATCTATAATCGATAATAAAGGACAAGCTCCAAGATACATTCAGTGAGAAAAGCAAGAGGCAAAACAGGTGTCTTAAAGCTCATGGTTTGTGTATGAACACTATGTGGTTCCCTCAAAACAGCAACTGAGGGGTTGGGGCACAAGGGGGGCAGGAAAGGAGATGTCACCATATACCCTTTTGTGAACTAAGGATTTTAAACCATATGAATATATTGCTTATTTTAAAATGTAAATTAGGTGGGAAGTTGCAAAATTCACCTTGGTAGGTACTCTGGTATAACTGCCTGGCTCACAATTTCACTATTGGGATGTTGCCCCTTCCCACCTGGCTGGGTGGTTGCTAGCCCGGAAAGAGGGGCTAGCTCTCTTTCTCATGGAAATATGGAACCTGCAGCCCATGCCTGGGGCTGTCCAAGGGTGGAGGGAAGAAGTCCTCAAGCTCTGGAGACAGAGGGTCCAGAGTAGCTTGGCTTCTGGCCTTCCTAAAACTGGCTCGTTCACTTCTTGGATTTGCCAGTATTTTCTTTCTGAAAACCTTCCCTTTGGGCCTAAGATAGGCTGTCAGATTCTGCCATTTGTAGCCAGAATAACTGCCCTGAAGCAAGGAGAGTGAGGGAGTAGGTCCCCCGTGGAGCCATTAGCCCATCAGCCTACCCTTGTTGCAACCCCTTCCCCACCCTCACCCCCTTTTTTTAAGAGACAAGGTCTCACTCTGTCGCCCAGGCTGGAGAGCAGTGGTGGGATCATAGCTCACTGCTGCCTCGAACTCCTGGGCTCAAGCAATCTTGCCTCAGCCTTCTGAGTAGCTGGGATGATAGGCAGGCACCACCACGCCTGGCCCCTGCAACCCCTCTTAAACCAAGAGGAGGTTTAGAAATGTAGGAATGTGAAAAATGCAGAAATATTTACTTGGACCCAACTCCCCAAGTGATCTTGCCCATGAGCCCAAGGCTTTCTGGTTTAAAAAGCTTACCTCCCAACCTCAAACGGGAAGGGCCAGAGAGGCACGTAGGTCACCCAGCCGACTTAGATAAATGCATCATTGCAGAGACCCTCACTAAGCAGCTTCCTGACTTTTACCTTGTCCACCTGAGAATGGGGACGCTCTGGTCCACTGGTTTTCAAAGCCCCACATGTCCCCCTGATGTGCAAGGAGGAGAGGATGTGTTTAGGGCTCAGCACTTCCCCAGACCCCCAGTAAACACACAATCTAGTAACTGCTTTGCAAGCCCAGCTTAAAGACAAGTTGCTTAGCCTCTGAACTCTTGCTCCTGAAGGACCCTTTCAGCACTGACCTGAGAGACGTCCGAGTATCAAAGCCAGGGGGACTTGGCTGCAGCCAACAGCATCCTCTGAGCCAGGCCTGTGCTCATTTATTAGGTGTGATCTCTCTGGGGTAGCAGAACTTGCTGCATTTGTCCTCTTTGGGCCCAATAGCCAAGCCAATCTGTCAAGGTTAAAGCACATCCAGTCCTGGGGATTGGCTGTCTCTTGGTGCAAAGATGCCCAGGGATGGGGTGGAGGTATCCAGGGGCCAATCCAAGCAGCAAGCAGCAGCTGCTGAGCCAGCAAAGCGGCTGCCAGGCCGGAGGGGGGGAGACTAATGCTGTGAGGTGCTGCTGTGCTAGAATCTGGGGGTGGGGAGAGGCTTGGGTGGCACCTCCCAGGGCCGCTTTCCTCCCAGTAGCCAGGAATCAACTGGAAGCTTTCTTCTGGACTTGAAGGGAGCAGAACAGCTGCCTCAGCTGTTTTTTCCGATCGTTGACACAGCCTGGAAGGGAAGGAGTATTGGCTGGGATGACCTATCCTTTGAGGAGTGGAGGGGCCTGCGCCCCCACTACCTGGTGGGAGCAGGGGCCAGCAGGAGCCCTGCAGCTGTGCGTGGCCCGTGGCTTGCATCCTGGCTCCGTTCCTGAACTGCATGGCCCTCGAGCATGTCATTTACCCTTGTGAGCATCAGTTCTCTCGTCGGTAAACCAGGATACTTCCTGCCTTATGGAGGGAGCATGAGGGTCCATCAACACAGGCTAACATTGGTTGGGGCTTCTCTGAAACTGGGGACTGCGTCAGGTGCTGAACACAGAGGAACTTGTTGAGCCCTCTTGGGAATGAGGTGTACAAGGGAGAACGGGCTCAGAGACATTGAGTCATTTGAACCCAGGCTACCAGGTGCCAGAGCCACACCCTTAACCACGACTGCACTCTGCCTTTCCTCCTGGCTTCGCTCAGTGCAAACGCACTTAAAGCACAGTGCCTGGTACCTAGTAGGTGCCCAGTAATGTCAGCTTTCTTCTATTACCCGGCCCACGTGCCAGGCACAATTGGCTAAGAGATGCATTATCCCCACAAATGGCCCCTGGTCTCAGGGAAGCGTGTCCCAGGCAGGCCATGCCCAGGGGCTGCTATGAGTCACTGAGACGCCTCCTCTCTCAGCACGTTCACAGTGTCAACCTGTTTGCTGTCTGCTGTCAGAGCTGATCCTTGAGGCAACTCCATGGTCGCTTAATATTGTGCCAGGCACATTGATGGCACTCAAAAATGCAACTTGAATGACAGAATCTGTGTCCTCAGTACTGACCTGGAGGTGTCTGCCATCTTTCATAGCATCCCAAGCCCTGTCCCTGCTTCCCAGGCACTCACCAGCCATCACGGCTCCACTGAGCAGACAGCCCACCACGTGCATCCTCAGGGTTTCCCAAAGTGAGTTCCACGGAGCCCTGGCTTTAACTGTATCTGGCTCAGTCATAACTCCCAAGTCTTCGTGTCCAGTGCAAACCTCTTCCGGGGCTTCTAGACTCATCTCTGACCTCTTCACCTGGATGTCCCTGAGCACCTCCCTAGCTCAATTCATCAGTCCTCCTCCTACTCCAACCAGCCCCTCCTGCGTTTCCCACCACCCACCCAAACACGTGACTGGAAACTTGGGAATAATTCTAGAGACTTCTAAAGCAGAGGCTCTCAAACTGGGCTGCATATGAGAGTCACTTGGGAGCTTTAAAAAATAAGTTTTATGCCCGGACCAGCCATATCGTTATTTCTGGCAAGCGTCAGTGTACTTTAAAGCCCCCATGTGATTCCAATATGCAGCCAAGGGGCAGAATCACTGTCTACACCTTTGCTGCTCAACAGGGTTGAGGAATTGGCAACACTGACATCTGAGGTGGATTTTTAGCAAAGAGGGCTACAACAGTTCCATTCCCACATGCACACCTCTCTGCAAGGTGACTTTGCCGTTTTTCTCATCAAGAGGTAGAGTCTGCTTCCTTATCTGGTGACTGGGCTGGACTAGCAAATTGCTTTGATTGATGGATTATAGCAGAATGACATTATGAGACTTCTGAGCCTAGGCCTCAAAAGGCTTTGCAATGTCTTTTCTCGCCTTCTGGGAACCCCGAGTCTACCATCTGAAAAAGCCAGGGCTAGGTGGCTGCAGGATGAGGGGCCACATGGAACGAGAGGCCCAGCTGACAGCCAGTGTCAACCCCCACACGTGTGAAAGAGCCTATCCTAGGCCATCAAGTCTCAGTAACTCTGCCAGGTGCCTGCAGCCCTGTGAGTGACCCCAGGAGAGACCTGAAGAATCTTTAGCAAATGAAATAGTCGTTTTAAGCTGCTAGGTTTGGGGAGGGTTTGTTACCCAGCAATAGTTAACCAACAGAGCATCACCCAGGAGCTTGTTAGAAATGCAATCTTGGGCCCCACCCTAGACTTACTGAATCACAATCTGTATTTAACAAGATTTCCAAGTGATCATATGCACATTAAAGCTTGAAAAAAGTGTTATATAGTCATCCAAAACCTTACAAATTTAGAAAACTGTAAACAACCCATGGAAAGATAGAAAAAAAAGTCAGGACAGCTTACAAAAGAAATGCAAATTTTAAAAACTGAAACCTCACCAGTAATCAATGGAATGCACATAAAATTACAATAAGTTAGTACCTTGTACCTGGCAAGTTGGCACAGATGTTTTTAAATTAAAAACTGGCAAATTCGCATAATCTTTCTGGAAAGCAACTTGGTTGTAATAAGCCCATTCCTTTGACCCAGTTATTCTACTTCTAGGAATCTGTCATAAGGAAACAGCCAGCATTTCAGTTAAGTTTTATATGAGAGGATGTTCATCATGGCATTATTTATAAAAGTAAAAAATTGCAGTTATGCCAAATATCCAATTATAAGAAATTGGTTTAGTAAATTTTGGCACATATATGAGCTGAAATATAGTAAATTTTGTTTTTAACTCTGCCAAGGAGCAAGAGAGTCTAGCGGTCAAGTGTTCAGGTTTTGGAGTCAGAATGACTGGAGCTCAAGTACGGCTTACCTCTTGTGCCCAAGCAAGTTATATAACACCTGGAGCCCATTTACTGTCATCTGTAAAATGACAATAAAAGCTGCCTAAAGATAAAATGAGATAATGTATGTAAAACATTTCATCCAGACCTGGCCAAAAAGTACTTCCAAAAGGAAGGCTTTTATTAATATTCTTGAATGGAAAATGCCACGTGGAAAAGTGGGACTGGAAACTCCAGCCCAATGCCAATTTTGTAAAAGAAAAAGTATGAATATATGCATTTTTGAAAAACTGGAAGGAAATACACCAGATTGTTAAAGATGCTTATGTCTGGATGGTTTTTTATTTCCTTCTTTAGTTTTCAAATATTCTACAATGAGTGTGAATACTTTTTATAATCAGGGAAAATTTTTACTTTTTAGAAACCAAGTTTAAAGTCAAGCCCCGAAGTCCTTAATTTCTCTTAACAACATATATACATTTTTTTTCATTTGTTTGTTTTCCACCTAAGTCTTTTGAAATCCACCTCCTGATAGATGAATAATAATGTCTTTAGTATTCTAGGCATTTACTGAAATGGAAACTACTGAATATTTTACAGATGAGGAACAGAGAGGTTAAGTCCCTTGCCTAAGGCCACACAGCTGATAAACTGCCAGTCGAATTCGCACAATCTAGCCGCTGTGCCAAGCCGCCTCCTAGACTTTCTGGCACCTCCCATGGCCCATCCCTTGTGCCCCTGCTCGCCTGTTCCTCCATACCAAGGTGCGTGTTGGTCACAAAGTTTCCCATCCCCAGCAGGTCAGGAGCCCCCTCTTCTCTGCTGACAGGGCCGTCACTCCACATGAGGTCAAAGCCCCCGACTCGCTTCTCCCTTCCTGTGAGCCTGGCAGGAGACACACGGAATTAATGACGTGCCCCTGGTAGGGTCCTACGACCAAGCCAGGTGGGTCCCTGACCCCTCGCTGAGCCCTACCGGTGTCCACCCCGTCAGGATTCCTTCTTTTGTCAGTGGTGTTTCCCCGGTGCCCACGCAGGTCTCAGAGGGGCTGTCTCCTACTTTTTCCCCCAAGGCTCCCTTGCTTGGTAGCATGTGCCTATTTGTGATTGCTGGTTTAAAGTCTCCTTTCCTCCTCACACCATAAACTCCATGAAGGCAGGGCTTAGTCTGTTGTGTTCTTTACTCTTTATTGTGTCCCCAGTATGTGGCACAGGAGCTGGCACAGAGTAGCACTCAAATGTTTGTTGAATGAATGAGTGATGGTAGGGATAGTGGACACCTGTGGTTTCTGCCTGCTCAGCATCCATTTTCACCTTCTTTCAGTCCAAGGGTACCTCAGGTTTTCCTTTGAGAACCACTCTTCCTTCCCTCACCCACGTGGCTCAGGTGGGGTTGACAACACTCCCCGGGAGGTGGGCACAAGACCTATACCTACCTGGCCAATTAGAGTCATGATGAGTGGTTCAGGAATGGGCATGTATCTCAATCCCCAGCAGTGAGAATCAGCCCTCAAACTTTTGCTGGAATAATTGGGGAAAAGCTAATACACAGGAAAGAGGGTGGGAGGAGCAGGGAGAGAAAGAGAGAGAGAGAGAGAGAGAGAGGAAACAAACCAGCCAACATTGACTGAGCACCTGGATTCACCCATTTCTGAAAGCAGTCCCTGGATTTTTTCATTATATGCATTGTTATAACAATAAATAGCCTCTTACTGAGTACTTAACTAGCTATACAGTACATCATCTATTAGCCTAACAACTCTGAGAGGCAGACATGATGCTTCCCATTTTGCAGATGAGGAAACTGAATCTCAGAAAGGTGAAGTGACTAGTTCAGGGTCCCACAGTCAGAAAGTTTTGAGGAAATCCTTCTAGACCGAGTCTCAGAAAGCTGTAGTTGGCTCTGCTCTGCCCCAGAGAGGCTGAGTCCTTGGGCTGGGACCTGACCCTGTGTGAACATCTCAGTTTCTCCATTATAGGGTGGTGTGGAAGGCCAGAGCCACCTCTGAGGGCCACTCGAGTCCCAAGGTTCTAAGCTCTCCCTCTTCCTCGGTGGGAGCCCCAGTTGTCATGTACAGGGGCGCGTGATCGGGGCTGCCCTCCCTCACCTCCCTTCCATGTCCACGACATGCAGGGTGTCTTCCAGGAGGCAGGTCTTGAGCTCATAGTCCTCCTGGCTGCTGGCCGTCAGCGACGGGGAGGCATTGACTTCCAGGAGCCACCTAGACCAGGAGGGAGCGGAGGGTGTAGGGAGACCAGATGGGGAGCCCGGGCTCTACCCCCCCATTCTGCTAGGGCTGCTCCCCCCACCTTCCCGGCTGAAGACAGGGAACTTAAATGCGGAGAGCTGGGTGCGTATAAGAATGATTCTGGAGACCTCGTGCTGTTACTGTTTTTCCCTCTTCCAATAGACACGTGGATGCAAGAGAAACTTCCCTTGTCTGGAGAAAATGTGCTGTAGACGCGACCGACCTGCTGTGGCAAAGGTCAGGCAGACAGTCGGGAGGGGCGAGACCGTGATGAGCTGGAAAGGGATGTGAGCCCAGAATGGCGAGGTCATCTAATTTTTCCAGAAAAGCCAACAATTCTGGTTTTTAGGTAAACATGTCCCAAATTTCAGTGCTTGTCAACACATTTAAATTAAAAACAAATCATTCTGAAGGTCAAACTCAAGGTATTTGCAGGCTGAAAGCAGCCCAAGGGGCTCCAGCTCACAACCCCGTCATGTGGCAGACAGGACACGGGGCAGAGGGGTAGGCTCAGCCAGCGGGAGACCAGGGCCCCTCTCCACCGTGTGCTGCCTCCTCCTGAGACTATTCCCGCATAGTGTCCACCGCAAGGCCCACGGCTGCCCCTCACCTCGCTGCAGGTGGCAAAGGAGAGAGACCCGCTGCTGCTGAGATCCTGTTCCTGAACCAGGGCCTGACTTAGGTCTTGCTCTGGGGCTCCTACTCCTGGCTCAGGAAGCCCCTCAGCACATCCGATGACCCTGAACAGGGTCCTGGAGCCGGCAGTGCCGGTGGGGAGCAGCTTAGCCCAGGTACTTGGACCCCAGGCCTGGCTTTGCCTCTGACTTGCTACATGACCTCAAGCTCCCCAGACACCCCACTGGGGCTCCATGTCCTCACATGTGAGGCCATCACTGTGATACCTGCCAGGTCAGGCTTGTGCTATGTGTCACATCAACCTCCTCCACGAACGCAGCAGAGTGCACCAAATTCTTAGCAGGGATCGACGCTGTAACAATATTCCCTTACACGGCGCTTTGCATCCTCAAAGCACCAGGACTTACAGAGGAGACTTGCCTGGTGCCAAGGAAAGACCCCTGACTCAGCAGATGATCAGGAAAGGACTTCTCATGCCAGGCACATGTTGCTCAGTGCTCTGCAGACTATATGTCACTTATCCCTCATAACGATCCTATAAGGTATAGGCACAATGACCACCCCCATTTTACAGACGGGCAAACTGAGGCACTGAAAAAAGAAGCGTGCCCAAGGTTATACAACTAGGAAGTGGCAGAGCTGGGATTCAAACCCGGGCACAGTCTGGATGCAGAGTGTGCAAAACATGACCTCCTGGCTCGTTGGGCCACCAACCCACTCACTTACGGTTTGAGGTTCTGGTCGATGAGGATGTCGTAGCCGTACAGCTCAAAGCAGTGCTTGTCACTAATGATCACCTTCTGCACGCTCTGCAGGCTTTTGACAAAGATGTTGTCCATGTTGCTGAAGAGCATCTCCACTGCCTGGGGCCCGTGCTTGGACGCCAGGTACTGCCGGAAGCGCTGGAGCATCCACTTGCAGCCCTGGGGCCAGGGCAGCCAGGATGGGAGAGGAGACTCAGTTAGCTGGGACCCTAAATGACTGCCCTTAGGCCTGCGCAAGAGGGGCCATCCCCAGGTCCTGTGATTGGGATGACTCTGGGAGTGCCCCTCCTTGTGGGGCAAAAGTTCTGCATGTCCAAGAGGACTGGCTACCAGGACCCCAGAAGTCCCTGCCCACACAGCCTGCATAGGCGTCCCCCGAGCCTGCCTCCTGAGGACAGGTTGCACGAGGAGTGACCACCAGCTGCTGTCTGCAGGGGTGTGTATGCGCAAGGCTCCCACTGTGTGGCATGGAGCCAGGGCAAGGGAAGAGAAGGGAGCAGGGGAGAGCTGGGGGCCCCCTCTCCTGCGCCCCTCTGATCTGGCCCTTACCTCTTGAGAAGTCTGAGAATTCTGTATTTGAAGCTGCCTTTGCAGGTCATTTTATATAGATCAGATAGATATAAAGTATATCTGTGTGATACATTCATTGATCAATCAATCAATAGATAGAAGATACATGTCAAGGTAGGAGGAGGGGACACATTTTGCATAGGGGTGCATTAGGTTGATTTGTAAGTTTGAAATATTTAGATACATGGTACGTGGGCCTCCACTTGTACTCTCGCCCTGGCCCTGCCCCTGTGAACTATGAGCCACAGACATAGTACCCCCCGACACTCCCAGCCCAGCCCTAGGAGGCTGGATCCCTGGAGACCAGAGGCCCAGCTCCCTCACCTTCTTTGGGTGGTAGTCGGGAGACGTCTTCTGCACAGCAACGTTGGTGAGGTGAACATCTGGCAGGGGTTGGTGGTCAAGGATTGATGTGGATCTCAATGTATAAATATGTTATCTATAAAGCTCAATTATATCCCAGCAAAGCTGTTATTTAAAAAATAGGAAAAGAGGATGCTCAGCGAAGTGTGTTAGTGGCTCAAGAGCGGGAATCGCTCCCCTCTGATGAGGACAGCGTGGCTCCCAGCCCTTCCCACTTCACTGCTGCTCTGCCCCCCAGGAGCAGAGGGGAAGGAGGAGTTAAAGGAGTTAAAGAGGAGAGCCTCCCCTCTCCACAGCCAAGCAAAGTATAAACACATAGTCAAAATCAGTCCACAGGGCTGGGCACTGTGGCTCACGCCTGCAATCCTAGCACTCTGGGAGGCCGAGGCAGGAGGATCGCTTGAGATCAGGAGTTCGAGACCAGCCTGAGCAAGAGTGAGACCCTGTCTCTACAAAAGGTATAAAAATTAGCCGGGCATGGTAGTGCAGCCCTGTAGCCCCAGCTACTCGGGAGGCTGAGTCAGGAGGATCACTTGAGTCCAGGAGTTTGAGGTTGCAGTGAGCTATGATGACACCACAGCACTCTACCCCGGGTGACAGGGCGAGACCCGATCTAAAAAAAAAAAAAAATCCACAGAGAAATGAAGCTGATTGGTTGTCAAATATTTAGAGGAAAGAGAATTTTCTTAGTTTAGCAATGATGGTAAAAATCAATGGACAACTATGGGCTCAACTAAGGAGTCAACTATAATACACAAAAATAAAACAGATGTCAGGACAAAAAAGGCTAAACAAAAGATTTGTAGCAAATGCGAGAGTCTAATGTTCTTGTCACATGAAAATCAATAGAACGTATGACCCTTTATTTATTGAATAAAGGATAAGAAACCATATAAGAGAAACTATATCATCTGGGAAAATGCTCACAGCTCCTGACGACAGAAGATACACAATTTCAAAGGGATGTATTAATGAATGAGGGAAATGCAAATTAGGAGAGATGTAAATTCTAACGCGAGACCTGCTTTCTCATCGTCAGTTACATTTTTTTTACATTTTTATTTTGAAAAATTCAAAACTTACAGAATATTTGCAAGAATAGTATAATGAATGCTTCTACATGCTTCACCTAGACATGCCAATTGTTTCAGAAATGGCTTTTTCAAATGATTGTCCCCAGTAATGGGGAGCTGGGGTGAAATGGACCGTGTTAACAGGACGATAAAAATAAAGACAATTCTTTTGGAAAACAATCTGGCCAGATGCACTTGACCCAGTATTTACACCTCTGTGACACCATCCAAAGGAGAAATCTTAAATACAGTAAAAGGTTTACAAAAAAATATATTCCTTTGTAGCATTGTATGTCATAATAGCAAGAAACTGAGTATTTCCCAAATGTCTGCAGCACGAGGCATTAGTAAACCAATAAATCTACTCAGTGGAATACTTTGTAACTAACTAATAGCCAATGTCTACAAGGAAAATACTGATGATAATGTTTAGTGAAAAAAGGATTATGTTTATATGGTGGGATCACTCAGATATAAAAGGCAAACGACAACAAAAACCTCTACAAGTGAACTTGGAAGGAAATACACCAAAATGGTAATTAGTTATCGCTAGAAGATGTATCTACAAAGGGCTTCTTTTCTTTTTTGTACTTTCCTGCATTTTCTGATTTGTCTTTAGTGAGCTATACCACCTTTATTACAAAAATTATGTCCTTTAATTGTTTTACTATTTTTATTATTAGAGTAATGCCTATCAGTTGTAGACACACTGATAATATACGGACATGTATAAAGTTGAAAAATAAATGTTTCCTGACCCGATTCTAATCCTCTGCAGTTTTCAGAGTTAGTAGACTAGAGAATCGTGAGGATTTTTCATACTTGCCCTGAACAGAAACATACTTCCTTAGAAGCAAAACCGGGATCACAAACATACCAATTCTTCACCTCGCATTTGGTTTTTTCATTTGATAATCTATCTTGGATACTTTCCGCGTCACGACATTTCACTCTACCTTATTGTTTTTAACTGATGCACAACCATGTAGATGCTTTCTACTCCATTTCACCATTCCTCAAGCACGATTTAAGTTGTTTCTACTTGTTCACTATTATATACATTGTTTCAGTGAATATTTTTATATTCTGTGTATGTATCTATAGATACGCTATATGTATATATTTTTGAGTAATTGTGGGTAAGCTATATATATAGTATGTATAATAAAGTCAGGTTAAAATATATTTCTTAATTGTTTTAAAACTTGGTGTGTAATATCCGAAGCAAATATGGTCAAATATTAATCTGTTAAATCTGGATGGTGGGTGCATGAGTTTCTTATAGTCTTTCCTGCATTTTCTATTAATAGAAAATAAGAAATTATTTTCTATTAATATTTCAAGATTAAAAAATTAAAAACAATATAAAAGAAGGGGTGGAAAATAATATGTATCCACTCACTGTGAAAACAGCAAAACCTCATTAAATAGAAACTAGCCCGGGGAGAGGGCTTGGTTTGTTTAATAATTCCCCACGACACTCAGAGATGCGCAAACATTTGTAAACGGAGCTGGGAGAATCACTAACATTTACTCAAGGGTCACTCTGGGCCAGCCACTGTTCTAAGTCCTTCACATGTATTATTTAATTTTAATAAAAAAACAAGGTAGCAATAAAACTCAACTAAATTTGATGACTTGCAGATGATACATGCTTATTAGAATTACAAAATAAAATAAATATACTGGAGACACTAAAGTTGGTGAAATAGCAAAAACAATTGCAAAAAAAATACTCAGAAGGGCCGAATCGCAATCCCAGGTGCAGCAATGAAAATAAATGCATTACCCTGGGCACGTACTTAATTGAATGGTGAAATGAAGGCAAACAGATGTGAACTGGCTGAAAACACTGTGTTGCCCTTTCCATCTTTCCCACACGCAGGTAACAGTCCTGCCGATTTTCCTCTGCCCCTTTTCTTCTGATGCTCAGGCCTAAAAATCTTAAAACCTTTTTTGCATGTTTTTATTTTGACCAGATAACCCATTCACATGACTCAAAAGTTAAAAGGCACATATGTGTATATAAGGAAATACCTCCCATCTACCCCTATCCCTACCCACCCAGTGCTCTTCCCAAAGACAACTTCTTTCCAGTTTTTGTTCCAGAGATATCTACGTACAGATAAGTAAACATATATAGAGATATAATTTTTTTTTTGAGACATAGTGTCACTCTGTTGCCCGGGCTAGAGTGCCATGGCGTCAGCCTAGCTCACAGCAACCTCAGACTCCTGGGCTCAAGCGATCCTCCTGCCTCAGCCTCCCAAGTAGCTGGGACTACAGGCATGCACCACCATGCTAAGCTAAGTTTTTCTATATATTTTTAGTTGTCAGGCTAATTTCTTTCTATTTTTAGCAGAAACAGGGTCTTGCTCACACTGATCTCAAACTCCTGAGCTCAAGCGATCCTCCCGCCTCGGCCTCCCAGAGTGCTAGGATTACAGGTGTGAGCCACCGCGCCTGGCCGAGGTATAATTTTTAACATGAATGAGAACATACTTTTTTACACTGTTCCATACATACTTCGTTTTTTCCCCAGTTAACTATACATCTTGTAGATGATCTCATATCAGTACGTAAAGCACTTGCACCATTCCTTTCTAACCGCGTGGTATTCCATTGTATAAATGAGCCATTTGTCCCATTGTTTCCTATTTTTCGCTCTCACAAACGAGGCTGCGCAGTGAATAACCTCTAAGCCTGTCTTCCCCTGCACGGCGGGTGCACCTGTCAGCTAAACTCCCAGAGCGGAAGTGCTGGGGCAGAGGGCGTGTGCAATTGTCTTTTGATAGCTAGTTGCCAGGTTGCCCTAGATGGGGTTGTACCAATTTACAGTCCCGCCAGCAACATATGTATCCTCCAGCCTTGCCAAGACAGTGTGTTATCAAAGTTTTGGTCCCTGCCAATTGGATGGGTGAAAATAGCATTATATTTGAATGAATGAGTGAGCCAATGACTAGGCACTGAAGAAAAAGGCACATAAAATGATGGGAACATTCTCCAAAGGGGCTAAAAACTGTCTGATCCTAGGAATATACATAAATGTTAATGTCAGTGCCACCACCAAAACCATCACCCGGCAAAGCAGGTTGGGGTGAGCCGCTCTGAACAGAGCGGGGCTACTCCCCTGGGATCTCCCCCACAAGACTGAAAGCTCCCGGGGGGAAGGGACCAGTCCTGTCTCCCTCACTGCTGTGTCTCCCGTGCCCAGACCACAGCAGGCACCTGGCAGACAGCTGTGGATGGAGAAGGTCACTCGGGATTGGCCCCAGGATGGAAAGGGCAGGTGCATGGGTGGGGGGTAGGCAGCTCCCAGGATACACTGGTCGTCGATGCTGTTCAGCGTGAAGCGGGTGTTGGAGAATCGGGCGAAGCCATCCCGGTAGAGCCAGGCCCGCAGTGGGGTGTACTGAGGCGGACGGAGGTGGGAACAGAGAGAGAGAAAAGGGGAGGGGATACATCCAAGCACTCTCACAATGCCCAGGTCCTGCACCTGCCGTTCCCTCCACCTCGAGGGCCTTTCCTTCTTTCCCAAATCAGCCTTCAAGCCTCTGCTCCGACATCAGCTTCCTTGGAGTCTACCTGCTCCTTCCCCAGGGGACAAGGATGCAGAGGGAACAAAATGAATGGGCCTCTTCTGTGCTCCACCACACATGTGACACGCCCCCGCTCAGGGCGTGTCCGTACTCTCCACCGGAGAGCGAGGTCCAGGAGGACAGGGCTGAGCCTGTCTCGGACACCCCTGTATCCTTGTGCCCAGCACAGAGAAGCACACCACGAAGGTTTAAACATCTGTTGAATGAATGAACAAATGAGTGGAGGGAGTGGAGCAAGTGGTCAAGAGAGTGGGCGCTTGAGGCCAGGAGGCCTGGGTTTGAATCCCACCTCTGCCTCTCACTGGCTGTGTGACCTTGGCCAAGTCACACAACCTCTCTGTTTCTGTTTCCTCATCTGTAAAATGAGGATAATAATAGAACCTACCTCACTGGATTATTAGGAGGACTGGATGAGATAAAACCTGCTAAGTACCAGGGCCTTGTACTTAGTAGGTGCTCAATAAATGTTTGCTGTGTTTACCGTGGATGGCTGAATTAATAAAGGACAGGTAGGGGGCAAATCTAGATGCTGAGGCACCTAAGATGGTAAAACTTGGGTCCGCCTGCCTGCCCCCATCCTGTTCCTAGATGTCCCCTGCGGCTCTCCCAGGCACAGATAAGACCAGACAAGCTCACACAAGGTGCCCCCAGGATGGCCTCTTCCCCCACCCCTAGTCCGACCCCTCCTTAACTCCCCTGGAGGAGGACCCCTGCCTTGGTTACTCACCGACATCACCAGCACATACACACGCAGGTCAAACTTGCGGCCTGTCAGGCGGGGAAAGAATTACTGTGTGTAACAAATGTTGATTTGTGTCAGGCACTGTGCTAGGTTTTGGGGATACGGCAGTGGATGGGGGGCAGGGAGAGTCGACATGGGGAAAGGCTGGAGACTTGGTGGTCAGGGAAGGCCCATGGGAAGCAGTGACCTGCGGGGTGAGAAGGGGCCTGCCTGTCCAGAGAGGGGCGGGGCCTTTGGCCCAAGGAACAGCGGCCCAGAGGGGACAACAAGGTTGGGCCAAGGACCCAATGGAAGGAGATGAGGTCAGCAAGGCTGGCAGGCACCAGGGCATTGCAGCCTTTGGGTTTTGTCCTACAAACCCTGGGAAGCCACTGAAGGGGTCTGATCGCTCTGGGCGCTGTGTTGGAGTGTAGCCGAGGGGACAGAGCAGTGGCAGGCACCAGCGAGGAGGTGGCGTGGTCGTCCAGGAGGCAGAGGACAGTGGGCAGGACCAGGATGGAGTTGAGAGAGGTGGCCGGACAGATTCACGTGCTGGGCAGCAGCTCGATGAGGGACAGACGTGGGAGGGGAAGAGAGGGACGCTCCCAGGGCTCCTGGCCCTGGCTTAGCAGCCAGCGGTGGAAGGGCTGTGTCCTCGATGCAAGGCAGGATTTGGGGTATGCTGGGTTTGAGTTGCTGGCAGATGCCCAATAAGGATGTCACAGGCTGCCGGACATCAGGATCTGGGGTTCAGGGGCAAGGTCTTGAGTGGGAACAGAAAGCTGGGAGTCGCTGGCATCTGGGTGGTTTTAAGCCACAGACAGGATGGGGTCACTGGGTGAAGAGACCCAGGTGCTGCCCCCTGAGGAAGGTCACCGCCCGAGGAGGTGGAAGAAGGCAACTGGCATTAACACCACTGCACTGATGCACCTTGGAGCACCTGCCCGGCTCCGACAAGACCCCCAGAATCACCCCCTGCTGCCACCTGCCTAGCCCCACGTGGGAACCACAGAAGCAGGGTGGGCCTGGGGGAACCTGCCAAGGCCTCGAGGAGGAGGCTCAGTTCCACCTCGGGGCCTTTGCAAATCTGCTCACAGTGACTCCCGGTTGTCATTTGGGTCTCAGCTCACATGTCACCTGCTCAGATAGGCCCTCCCTGGTCCCGCCACTCTCTGCCTGTCACCCTGCTTGATCTACTCCATAACACCCACTGCGTGGGATTGTTTTATGTATTTGTTTTCTGGTTCACTGCAGCCTGTTCGTCCGGCTATAAGCTCCACGAGAGCAGGGTGGGCAGCCAGCACTCATGACACTGGCTGGCACCCCGCAGGCCCTTTATAAATATTTGTTGGATAAATGCATGAAAGAATGAGTTGGTTCTTGAAGAAGGAGGAGAGTTTTCCTGAATCAAGAAGAGAGCGGGAAGGGCTGCTGGCCGGAGGAAACTGCATGGCAATGGCCAGGAGCTGGGAGCACGCAGGTCTGTCCTCGCATCCCTCATGCCTGGTGTCAGGCTGGGCCCTTGGCAGGCTGCCGGCCAAGCTTGGTGACTGACTGAGGCCCACTGCGTGGGGGAGCAGGGAGCAGAGACCGCCGCCTCACCTCCTATCAAGTAGGGATTTTCGATGTAACGCTGAGCCACGTAGTTCTCCACGGGAATATCATCTTTCTGGTCATCGGAGCTTCTTGTGTCCTAGTTGTAATAATAATAATAAAATTGAGCATTTATTGAGTACCTCCTGTGTACTAGGCATTATGCTAGGCACTCTACTTGGGATAATTCATTGGATCCTTAAATCAATCCTATCAGGTCATTATTCCCATTTTATAGACGAGAAACTGAAGCACAGAGAGGGAGAGTGACTTGCCCAAGGTCACACAGGCATTCAGTGGTGCAGCTGGGCCCAGAGCCTGAGCATTTAACCTCTGGATCTGTGCTGCCCAATAGGACAGCCACTGGCCACATGTGGCTACTTACATTTGCATTTAACCAATTAAAACTCAATTAAATTACATGCTGCAATGAGGATGAAACTTGAAGATGTTATGCTCAGTGAAATGAGCCAGACACAAAAGGACAAACAGTGAATGAGCCCACTTAGGTGAGGTTGCTAGAATAGTCAAATGTATACAGACAGAAAGTAGATGGGGGTTACCAAGGGCTGGGGGAGAAGGGAAGGGGCAGTTGGTGTTTAATGGGAACAGAGTTTCAGTTTGGAAAGACAAAAAAGTTCTGGAAATGGACGGTGGTGATAGTTGCGCAATATGAATGCACTTAGTGCTATAGAACCGTACACTTAAAAATGGCACATTTCATGTTATGCATATTTTACTATAATTTTTAAAAAGGAAATGAAATTAAAAATCCAGTCCTTGATCATACAAGCCACATGGTGTGGCCATACAAGCCACTCAGTGTCAGCATGTGGCCAGTGGTCACTGCGTGGGAGAGCACTGAGATATACCACTCCCATCACTGTAGCAAGTTCTAAGAACAGTGCCGCACAGGCCCCCCACGGCCCCCCAGGACATAGCTCTCCCTTCTCTCCCTGCCAGCCCAGCTCAGGAAGACGGCAGTGCTCCTATGCATGTGCACAGCACCTCGCAGGCTGCAGAGTCCTTGCCCACCCATTGTCCCTTCCACCCAAAGACAAGGGCCACACACTTGATGGGCTCATGTAACAGCCTCGTGGCAGGGAGCGCTGGCACTCAGGGCTTCTGGCTGTCAGGGCAGATTTTCTCCACCCACCGTTGCTACCCCTCTTGGCTGCATTAAGACGGAGGCAGCCAGGCCTTCCTTCGCTTCCTGGGACCTCAGCCCAGCCCCACCCCCACTCACGTGGCTGCCGGAGGGATTGACAGCGCTCCTGGCGGGCTGGGCCTCCAGGCCGGTGAGCTTCTTCCCTGCAGTACCCTGACGGTTCCACAGCAGGAGTAAAGACACTGAGCAGGTGCTGGTGCTGCAGGGTGCTGGCCATCCTGCTCCTGCCACCCACCCTGCACTGCTGAGGTTCAGAGGGCGTCCGCAATTTCCCAAGACCACACAGCTGCTAAGTGGCAGAGGCAAGATTTGAACAAAGATTTCTACTGCACAGTGTCTTCGGACAAGGATGGGGCCAGGGGGAGCAAGGGAGTTGCCCCTGAGGCTCAGTCTAGGACCTGGAAGGAAACTCTGCCAAACTCTCCCCAGCCAGGTGAGCAGGAGGCCCAGAAAAAGAAATGTGCATTGAGCACTTACTAAGTGCCAGGCACTGTTCTCAGGGGTTTTACACTTATGAGCTCATTGCATCCTCAGCAGGTGCTATTACTATCCCCATTTACTGGGATGCTGAGAGGTGAAGTAACTGCCCAAGGTCACCCACCTATTGAGTGGCAAGGTCAGGATTTGAACCGGGACAATCTGGCTGCAGAGACACCCCCCCCCCACCCTGTTCCAATGGGCAGGCCTGTGGGCAGAGTTTCCCTGCCATCCCTCTGAGGTTTGAGGGAAGGAAGGAACGTTCCTCCTGATGGCAAGGGCAGCCGAGGGTTTGGGGAGCAAGGGGAGGAGGCAGGCTCACCTTCCTCCAGTCCATGATGTCCTTCAGCCTCCGGAAGAGGAAGATGCCCTTCCCCTGCGACCGGGCTACCTGGGGTGGGTGTGGGTGCAGAAAGGCCAGCTGTCAGCTCTGTGTGGCTCCTCACTGGGCCCTGTGCCTGGTCACCCTCCCCAGCACGTCTCTGTCTCATCTCCCCCTGGGCCCCCAGCTCTCCCCAGAGGAATGGCCCAGCTCAGTCCTGAAGGGGCTGGACCAGGGAAGGCGCTAAGCATGGCAGAGGGAGAGAGGGAAGGCGGCAGGAAAGGGAGATTGACTTAGCTCACAAAGACATACATTTGCATGAATAATGCAAAAGAACAGACAATTAAAAAACCATTTCTAACAGTCCTGGGAACATATCATCCGATTCTTTTTTTGGAAATCAATTTGCCTTCCTAATTAGGGTTTGCTTCGGCTAATACTGAAATCCGTCTACCTTTACTGAACCCCAGCATGGATAATTCATGGCTTCACAGAGTCTAGGGGCTGGGAGAATCTTTAATCATGCATAGTGGTCCTCACCAAAAGCATTCCTCCCTCCTTTGAGTAATGATCTCCAGTGGTCCTTCTACAATGGTCACTTGCCTGGCCTTGCACACCCACAGTGCCTGGGAGCATCACTACCCTCTCCCCACCCCCAAACTTCCAACAGGGCCCTTTTTGTTGCAGGATAGCTTTGTTAAGCAGTCATCCAAAAGGTATATATTAGCTGCTACTGTGTGCTGGGCATTATGGTGTAGCAGTAACACAGACCTCGTGGAACTTTCACAGACTCACCTGTGCTGAGCTAAAATCTGCCAGTCCAACTCTGGCTGGTAGGGCCTCCTAGAGCAAATCTGATTCCTGGGCACCAGAACAGCCCTCTACTTATCTGCAGCCACCAAGCAGGTCCCCCCGAGTCATCTTTCCTCCAGCATAAATGCACCTGGCAAGTGCAAACTGTCATTTCCTTCCATTCCCTGAGCTTGGCCCACCTGAGGGTCTCTGTACAATGTAGGGGCAGGCAGAGCTGTCAGGGGTGGCTGCACAGGTTGTCCATTGCATGAGGGACCCCTGCTCTGCCTGCCATGCTGTGCACCCTGGTTCAGGGTTGTGTGTGCCCAAAAGACTGTGGGGCACTGGCGGTGGCTCAGAGTTGGCCGAATGTGCACAGTAATTTTGGAGAGCAACTAATCAGTGTGATCAAAAGCTTCCAACAGTTCACAGTCTTGCAAAAGACTTGAACAGGCATTTCATGAAAGATTATCAATGTTAACATAGGAATAGGTACTCGACTTCATGAATACCAGGGAGATGCTAATGGAAATCATAATATGATACCACTACACACTCCCTGAGAATGATTAAAATTAAAGACAGACAATATCAAGTGCTGGTGAGGATGTGGAAAGACTGGAACTCTCGCACACTGCTGGTGGGAGTGTACATTGT
This sequence comes from Cheirogaleus medius, assembly GCA_008086735.1. Classification (NCBI taxonomy): domain Eukaryota; kingdom Metazoa; phylum Chordata; class Mammalia; order Primates; family Cheirogaleidae; genus Cheirogaleus; species Cheirogaleus medius. The sequence goes on along the minus strand of VBSM01001118.1, from coordinate 31,071,330 downwards.
TTGGGAACTGGTGGCATCCGTGAAAGCTGAACATAGGTACCCCCATCGTAAGTCCCAGCAATTCCTCTTTTAGGTATCTGCACAACAGAAATGTCTGCACATGTGCACCCAGAAACATGAACAGGGCCACCTATGGCAGCACCATTCATAAAAGCTCCAACCTTGAAACTCTCAGATGGATGAATATTCACTCAATGGAATAGGATACAAAAATGACAATTAACAATTTACAATTACCCACATCAGTAGGATGAATTGCATAAACATAACGTGGAGGGGGAGAAACCAGACACAATGTGGTCGTACTACACGATTCTAATGATAAAGAGTACAAAAGCAGACAAAACAAATCTCTGCTGTTAGTGACATGAAGGGTTGTGAGCGGGACTTCTGGGGGGCTGGAGATGCCCCTTTATGCCCTGGGTGCTGGCTACAAGGGTGCGTTCACTTTGGGAATATTCTGTATCCCTAGAACTTGGGCATTTCTCTATGTTTTACTAAACTTCCATTTAAAAGTGTTTTTTTAGGTTCATACCTTTCAATGTAAGAACCCCCACCGAACCCCTGTGGTCGCCTTCCCCGTAGCCATTCCCCTTCCTTTCCCTCCCTGCTGGCAAAGCCACCTCTCACGATAGAAGCTAGAAAGGACAGATACTGGTTTTCCCAGCTTCCCTTGCAGCTGGTGGAAACCATGTGACTGTTTTTGGCCAATGAGAACTAAGGACACATCTGCTTGGAGACCCTGGGAAAGATTCTCCTCCTTGTTAAAAATATTAGAGACGGAGCGAGGGCAGGACACAGAGCTAGGGAGAGAGGAATGATGCTTGGCCCCTTTCCATCTTTCTTTGAATGCTCAGTCTGCAGAGGTGACGCCTACAACGACAGCAGCCATCTCACGTTCATGAAGTGACAAATATGACAAAAGCCAACACCCTGAGGATGCAGAGTGGACAAAGGGAAGGCACCTGGGCCTTCCATGGCTCTGTTGAGCACGTCCCCAAACCTGGAGCTGCCTACCTCCAGCTTCTTGTTAAGGGAGAGAATGAAACGGTTTTGAATGAAAGATAAGCTTCCTGCGTGATGACACATCAGGGTTGTGAAGACTGGAGATCACCTCCCACCTAGCTCCAGCAGATGGCAGTTTCGAAAACAATCACAGCAATATTTCCAGCCCATATGTTTCCTAGAATCCCATCAGTAAGTAAAGTCAATGTCCCCTCCCCTTGAATCTGGGCAAGGCTTTAAGACTGTCTCAACTAATTGTGAAGTCCAATGCCAAATCATCAAAGGCAGTATAGCTTCTGCCCGGCTCTCTCTTTGAGGCTGGTCGCCACTGGAACCCAGCAGCCATACTGTTAGGAAGTCCGGGTCACAGGGAGAGGCCCACCCTGGGGGCGACTGAGACTTCCAGCCCTCAACCCTGGCCGAGCGCCCAGCCGACAGCCAGCACCAACTCTCCAGCCAAGCGAGCGAGCCAGTGTGGACACGGATCCTCCAGCCTCAGTGCAGCGGCCCCAGTGGACGCCAGTGGACGCCAGGCACGGTTGAGCCTTCCCTGCCAAGCGCTGCCCGAACCGGAGGCTCAGGAGCTAAATAGGATTATTGTTGTTTCAAGTCACTACGTTTTGGCGTCATTTGTTACTCTGCAATAGACAACTGGAATACTAACTTTAGGAAAATGGTTCCTAACAATGACAACACCAGCAACTAATACTTAGATGTTTACTCTGTGCCAGGCATGATGATTTATACACATTACCTCATTAAAGCTTTAAAAAAAAACAACCCGTAACATAGGCATTAATCTTACCCCCATTTTGCAGCTGAGGAAACCAATGAACCGAGAGGCCAAGCACGTTGCTCGTGACCACCCAGCCAGCAGGTGACAAATCTGAGGTAGCTGAATCTATGCTACACAAACTTGGGCTCATGTACCTCTTACAAAGTGCCAGTGGGGGTGGGAGAGAAGGATACAAAATCACACGATAAACACGGCGCTACCTCTGGGAGTAGCTATCTTACTTGATAAGTTGGGAGGAAAATATTTTTATATTATGCTTTTCATAAAAAGATAAATTTTTGATTGGAAAATAATATTCGAATGGATTATCAGAGTGAACCATAACTTTGATTTTGTACCAGCTGTGGCCACCCACAGTCCTGGTCCCCTTGTCACCCCCTGCCTTGTTGCTCACCGGGAGCCACATTCCTCATGTGGCAGCCACTCCCTTGTCTTCCCTGCCAACAGAACCCATTTGGATCAGCTCTTCCTGCTGTCCTGCCATCTGGGGAGTCTGAACCCTCACAGTGCCCCTATGTGATGGGTTCAAGCATGGGCCAGAAAGATGCCAGGGGAAGTCTGGGGAAAGTTTATGTCTTCTTCAAAAGGGACACAAGGCCAGGGCATTCCTTTATTCCCAAGGCAAGTGGAAGTGTGAGGTGAAGCTGGAGCTGCGGCAGCTGTGTTGTGATCAAGAGGCATGGCCAGCCTGCTGGGAATTCATGGTGTTGTGGGGTCTCCTAATAAACCATCCTTGGAATCGGCCTTTCTTCATTAAAAGAAACTCCCTGGGGTCTGTAGCTTAAATGAGAAAAACAATTTCATCTTTATTTTCACTAACCCTAATGTGAAACCAGATTTTCACATTTCCTTCTATTATGAATGCAGGCAACAAGTCACAGGAATATTAGCCATGCCTGTGACTTTGCCATCAGAAGAAATCACAGTTATTTTTATACCTCATTACAATTGTTGCGGATATCTCAAAATATTGTCATGTTCCTCCTGACTTTGAAATGATGGTACTATGAGGCCCACTGTTAGACTCTCTTTAATTGTTAATGAAAAGCACATATATTGCTATAGCACAAAGAATTTTTTAATAATTTGTGTTGTGGCCATGAGAATGCACCTCGCGGGCCTCTAACTGCAGGAGAGTAATTGACTGAGAGTGCCAGCTGCTTCCGGCTGAGGTCCAGCTGTGTTTGCCAGGCCTCCTTGCTGGGGCTGCTCCCAGACAATGACCGAGTCCCGCAAGGATATGAAGACTGGCCCATTCCTGAGAGACGGGGGACAGCCTGCTTTGGCTTGAGGCATCCCAGTGGCTTTGCTGAAATTTCCATACATTGCTCAGTGGCAGGGGCTTCCTCCCTCCCTCCCTCCCTCCACCTCCCTTCCTTCCTTTCTTCTTTCCTTCACTTGAAATCTGACAGCTCTCCTAGCCTCATGTGCCTCCCTCTCCTATTTTTCTCACCGGCCAAACTCTGGCATGTTTAATGTTGTCTTGGCATCTGTGTCTTGGAGAACCTAGACTAACACAGTTTGATAACTGATTTTTAATATAGTTGCTTTCTTTTATAATTAAATGTACTTTATCTTATGCTTTTAAAACCACCATTCTTTCACAGGTACATATTTACCTCCAAACTCATTAAGTGTACGTGCAGCTTTTCGTATGCCAATTATATTTAAAGTGGCTTTTAAAAACCCTACTATTCTGTGACAGGGTCAGCACATTTCACCAGATGCCAAAGAGGCCTATGGCATATAAACAGTGCAGAAGCCCTGCCCTCTTGTCTAAGCTACTTTTATTTGGGTTTTCTATTATTTACCAACCAAAGCTTCCTGACTCTTAGAAATTTCCAGAGAAACCAGCTTGGTGGACGCACGGAGAGCAGAAGACAGTCCTCATCCCTGGGCAGCTCAGGGGACACACAGAGGGACTGAGGGACAGGCCTGGTCCCTGACAGCTGAGCACCTGCCTCCCAGCACCTCGAGGCAGGCCGAGGAGCCAGAGTGGCCCTGTTACCTGTGTCCTGCCCACCTCCCCACCAACCCGGCAGCCCTGAGCTGCTGGCAGGGGAGGACGCCCACCTGGAGAAAAAGTCTGGAGTGATGCGATTTTTACACTACACTTGGCTTTTAATGGCCAGACCCCGGGGCCTGTTCTTATATTCCCCAAGAGCCAAACAAAGCTCCCCCAGCTCTGGGCTGGAGCCCAGGCCTCGTGGGAAGAGGGTCCCCACAGGGGGGCATAAAGGGAATGATGCTGCCTGCTCCCTTCTGAGCCCACTCGACCCCTCCCTGGGCTGCTCTACCGCCACCGAAGAGGAAGATGAAGGCTCAGCAGGCGCCCAAGGGCTGCCGTGTGACTGGCCCAGCCACAGCAACTATGAGCAGACTTTTGGCTGTGGGTGGACCAGGACCAACCGAGTCACAAAGACAGGCCTTGCGGGAAGAGTGGAAGGATTTGGGGGATGTTTATTCTTCTGTGTTTATTCGGGGGATGTTTATTCTTCTTCTTATTCTTTCCAAACTTACGGCATTGTTCTGTTTTTAACACTCCTTCCCCAGAGGAATCCAAATAGGGTCCCAGAACTAATACTGTAACCCAGTGGTTCTCAAGTGTGGCACCCAGGCCAGTAGCCCCCTCATAACCCAGTGTCATAGTTAATTTTACGTGTCAACTGTGCTAGGCTATGGGACCCGGCTGTTTGGCCAAACACTGGTCTAGATGTTGCTCTGAAGGTATTTTGTAGACGTGATTGACATCTACCATCAGGAACTGTAAGTCAAAGCTGTCACCCTTGATCACGTGCGTGGGCCCATCCAATGAGCTGAGGCTTAAGAACAAAAACAGGTTTCCTGAGAAAGAAGCGAGTCTGCCTCAAGGCAGGAACGTAGAAATCCTGCCTGGGTTTCCTGCCGGCAGGCCCTGCAGATCTCAGACTTGCCAGCCCCCACAATAGTGCATGAACCAGTTCCTAACACACACACACACACACACACACACACACACCCTGAAGCTCCCATTTGTCTGGGGAGCCCTGGCTGATACACCCAGGAACTTGTTAGAACCACAGATTCTCACGCCCCGCCCGACCCAGGGCTGCTGAGTCGGACACTCTGGGGGTGGGATGCTCTAAAAAGCCCTTGGGAGATTGTGTGCACACTCGAGTTTGAGAACTGCTGCTCTGCAACCCCGATGCTCACAGTGTGTCTGTGGCCAGCCCTGTCCGCACAGCCTGGGCGCTGGTTAGAAACCAAGACTCTCGGGCCCGCCCAGCGCTGCCGAGTCGGGCTCTGCACTCACCCAGGCCCCCAGTGGACGTGGGCACATGGAAGTTTGAGAAACACTGACCTGGTGCTTCCCCAGGGGCAGGGAGAAGATGGGGTATTTCATGGCTTCTTGGAAATAACAATAAAAATGGTCAATTATTGGGCACCTAATGCCAAGCCCTTCATGTCACTTGTATAATTCATGTATTTATCATGTATAACTTCACTGGATTCTCTCACAACCCTGGAAGGTAGATCCACTCATGAATTCCATCTTGCAGATGAGGAAATGGACTTAGAAGGACTTAGAGGAGTTGAATAAACGGTTCAAGGTCATCAAGCTCAGAAGTGGTGGACACAGGTCGGCGCGGTGGCTCACACCTGTAATCCTAGTACTCTGGGAGGCCAAAGCGGGAGGATCGCTTGAGCTCAAGAGTTCAAGACCAGCCTGAGCAAGAGCAAGACCCCCATCTTTGCTAAAAATAGAAAAAATGAGCCGGGCATGGTGGCGTGTGCCTGTAGTCCCAGCTACCCAGGAGGCTGAAGCAGGAGGATTGCCTGAGCACAGGAGTTTGAGGTTGCAGTGAGCTATGATGATGCCTCTGCACTCTACCCAGGGCGACAGAGTGAGACTCTGTCTCAAAAAAAAAAAAAAGTGGACACAGATTTAGAACCCAGGCCAGTGTGACTAGAAGTACCCACTATCCACACCCCTGACAGGGTGCCTTGCTATTCAGTAGAGAGCACACACGCACACGCACACACACACACAGGAGCATACACAGAGCCAAGATTCCGCCTCCTAATTACAGCTGTCATTGTGTCTGCTGCTAACAAAGGCCATGGGCTGGGAAAGAAATCAATTTAATATGAGATTGCTGTTCCCAATTAGCACAAATTACCATTTGTCTGAGAGGATAGTGCTGGGAGCAGGAATCCGCCCTTGGTGGGTCACAGTGTTCATCTGCCTGATCCCTACTGCTCCCGCTAGAGCCCTCCTCCCTGCGCCTTCCTGGGACACAGGGGAGGCTGGAGGGGCCTGGAAGGGAACCAGGGAGGCCCAGACGCATCCTGGCTCGGTGCCTGTTTGGAGCACCCATTGTTTTTGTCTCCCTGTCGCTGCCGCCTCCAAGCACCTGTGCTGTTGGCTGAGTCTGCACCTGCCAGCACGAGGCCCCAGTCTTCAGCTCCACAAGGAAGGGCTGCTCCTTCCCCCCAGATCCCTTCCTGGGGCCTGGCACATTCCCACGCCTGGAAAACATAAGGGGGCTTTGCTGCTGCCAGTCAAGGCTATGGTGGCACCTGGCTTTGTGGTGAGAGACCAGCCCTGGCACGAGAAGGGGCTAAGTGACTGGTAGGCTTTCTGTCACCCTTGCCTTCCACTCAGTTTCTTGATCCCCAAAGGGGTACCTCCTGATGCCAAGCCTTTGCACATGCACTTCCCTCTCCCTAGAATACCCTTCCCTACACCCAGTCTTTTACAGCTCACTCTTGTGCATCCTTAAGGTCACAGCTCAATTTATATTGAATAACGAGAATAACAAAAACTGTCACTTATTGAGTTTCTGCTATGAACTTTACCTCTGTTGACTCATTTCATCACATAACAACACTATGCAATAGGTACTACAGGGATCCCACTTTGCTGATGGGGAAAGAGGAGCACAGAGAAGTTAAGTAATCTGCCTGAGGTCACACAGCTAGTAAGTGAACAAGGGGTTTAACCTGAGAGCCCTACCTCTCTCTTGTTCAGAAGCCACCTGGCAGGGGGATCCTCCTGCTGTTCCCTCTGCTGACACCATTCTCCTAATGACACTCAGCACTGCCGTAACCACACGTGTGTCCTCTGCTTGCTTATTGTCTGCCCTCGAGGACACAGAGACCCGGTGTGACTTGCCGGGGCTGTATCCCCAGTGCCACGTGAGTAATTGTGGATGCTTGAGCAAACCAGCCTCCTCCGCTTTTCAGCTCCAAACCGGGTCTGGGGACACCGTCCCCAAGGGTCAGAGCGAGGACAGGGGTAACGCAGGAAAAGCGCTTGGCCTGGCTTGGCCGTCGTTTTCTTCCATGTCAGGGAGACAGGCTCTGGATGCCCCGTCTCGGGGTCCTGGGGATCACTTGGGCATCAGTAGACACTTATTGAGCACTTACTGTGTGCCAGCAGTCCAACACTGCAGAGAAGACGAGCTAAAGCCAGCCCTCGGGGAGGGCAGAGAGCGCGTCTGAAGCTAATCCCAGGCAGTCAGGAGCCCTGCTCGGGTGCCAGGATGCCCTCCCTCCCGCTGCCCTCCCCAACCCCCGCCCCCCGCCCCCCCCACTGGGCACTCACAGGCTTCATGATCCAGGTGATTCCCGGGTTTTTGCGAAACTCCTCCACAAACAGGTGGTACTCGCAGGGCATCTCGAAGGTTTTGGGGAAGAAGTCGCACTTAGCTGCCTCCACCTTTCCCGCCTCGCGCTCCAGCTGTTTCCGGAACCGCTTCAGGTTCTTCACCATGTAGTTCTTGCGGGTCAGCTGGGGAGCGGGAGGGACAAGGCGGCCGGCCGTGGGCTCTTGCTCCCCTCCCAGCCCCCATCCAGCAGCCACCCAGCAGCCTCCATCCTCTGGCCCACAGTATAACAGTAAGAGTAACTTCAAGAGCCTGCTAAGTCTGTAATTATCCCCACTTCACAGCCAGGGAAACCGAAGCTTGGGAAGGTTAAGCGCGTTGCCAGAGCCATAACGAACAGGCAGCACCACCGGGATTTGACCAGGGCCTGACTATGACTCCAAAGTCCATGTGTGTTTTTGTTTTTGTTTCTGAGACAGGGTCTTGCTCTGTTTGCTCAGCTAGAATGCAGTGGTGTCATCAGAGTTCACAGCAACCTCAAACTCCTGGGCTCAAGGGATCCTCCTGGTTCAGCCTCCTGGGCAGCTGGGACTACAGGCACGTGCTACCACGCCTGGCTAATTTTTCTATTTTTTGTAGAGATGGGATCTCGCTCTTGCTCAGGCTGGTCTGGAACTCCTGAGCTCAAGCGATCCTCCCTCCTCGGCCTCCCAGAGTGCTAGGATTACAGGTCCAACGTTCATGTTTTTAACCACTACGATACACTAACCTTTGAACATCTCCATCACTGGCTCCTCCAGTCCCCTCAGACCGTCCTCCCATCTCTAGACCCCAAACTTCTCAACTTTCCTTCACCCTGATCACCATAACCTCTCAAGCATCCTGCTCCTTTGGTCCTTACACCCACAAATCAGCCCGCCCCTCAAATCTCCGATGCTGAAACACTAACCAGCCTGTGACCTCAAATCCCCACCCCAAGAAAGGCTGGTCCTCAGGGCTGGGATCCTACACCCTCCATCCATTTAGCTCGTCACGCATCAAGTCCACATTCTCCCCACCTGGCACGCACCCAATTCCCTTACACTTTTCCGTTCTGATCCTTGTACCCCCCAAACCAGCTCCTGCTCATGGCCACATCCAATGATCTGAGCTGGCCGGTTCAGCGCAACCCCTGCCACCTGCCCCACTCACCTCATAGTGGTTCCGGAAGTGACTGATCCGCACGTGCTCATCCATGTAGGTGTGGTCGAAGTTCTCCCGGAGCCAGCTGACGTCACACCAGTAGAAATCCCACTCCCCTTCGCTGGGGGAGGGGGTGGGGGAAAGGTCATGACCTGAGGACCTCGGCACTGCTGGGGGTCTGTGGCCCAGGGAGGGGCAGCTGAGGGGGCGTGAGGAAGGGTATGCAGCAGTGTGTCCATCAGGAGTCTCTAGGGGGTGGCCGTGGGCTGCCACTGGCCCACATGTGCCTTGTTAGGCCAGAGTGAAAACTAGGGAAATGTTCCCACAAAAATCCCAACTCATCCAGCCACGCTGAGCCCAGAGTGTCCCCAGGCACCTATCAGTTGGACTGAGAAGCAGCCACCCCTTTAGACAGGACATGCCCTCTCCAGACCACAGTGCCCACCACTCTCCACAGTGCAACAACCAGCCAGCCTCACTTGTCCTTGTCCTCGGCCCACGGTGGAGCTAGGTGACATGTACAAGCCCCTCCCAAGTCACAAAGCCCTCTTCTCACTAAATCCTCATAGCAGGCCTGAAAGGTGACTTCAACTGTCCCCGGAGCTCTAAGGCAGGCTGGCCTTGCCCACTGAGGACACAGCACCATCAGGACTCACGCCCTGCTCTGCCAGATTCCGAATCCTGACCTCGTCCTTCCCAGGAAACCACACTGATCTACCAAATCTGGGCACCAGAGCTGGGCTGCAGGGAGGAGGTGCTTGAAAAAGAAGTGAAAGGAAATAAAATACCATCATAACTGCTTCCAATTATTTTTAAGTAAAAAATTATGGATATAACTGAAGCCACCTGTATGCCCCTGTCTGATTCTATCTCTTTCTCTCCTGTCCCAAAGGAAACCATTAGCCTGAGTTTGGTGCATATCACATCTATGCAATGTCTTTACAGTTCTTACTATGTATGTATGTATGTGTGTATCTATACGTGGCATTGTTTGGCATATTTTTAAACCTTCTAATTGCTAATATTATTGCTCACCGTGTGCCAGGCACTGTTCTAAGTACTTTACAAATATTAATGCATCGATCCTCTTAGCAACCCTAAGTGTTACGTTCTGTTATGCCCATTTTACAGAAGAGGAAACTAAGGCAGGCACATAGAGATTAAGGAACCCAAGTTCATATGGCTAGTAAGTGGCAGAGCAGGATTTGAACTCAGACCATGGGGCTCCAGAGTCAAAGCTCTGTGGCTTGGATCATTCCTATCTGCTTCCTTTCACAACTTGCTTTTTTTCCACCAACCTTTCATTTTGGAGATTTGTCCACTTGATATATATGAGTCTAATTCACTCATTTTAACGGCTCTATTCCATTCCATGGGGTGAACAAACCACAATGTATTTATCCATTTTTCTATTAAGAGGTGTCTGGGTTGTCCCCCCCACCCCCCATTTTATTCTATCATGGACAAATGGGCTGAGTTTCGGAAAATATCTTGAGGGGGTTTGAGGCAGCAACAGAGAGAAATGAGGAGGCGGCTGCCCTGGAGGTGATGAATGAACACAACCAAGTGGGGAGGGTGTGTGGTGGGCTGTCTTCCAGAAGATGCCCGGCTGTATCTCTCATCCCAGACGCAGCAGGCTGTGAGGCCACGTGGAGAAGCCACGAGAACCTTCTTCGGTTGTCTGCCCCAGCAAGGTCCCCGCAGACAGCCAGCATCAACTGCCAGCGTGTGAGCCGGGATGTCCCCCACAACTCCTGCTGTCAGGTGACCTCCAGAGGCAGACTCTTCCCAGCTGACGCCCTCGATGTCGCAGAGACAAGCCAGGCCCCTGTGTCCTGCCAGAATCCCGGACCCACAGGAGCCGCGAGCTCATGCAACGCTGTCTTGAGCACCAGTCCGGCAGGGGCGCTGTGTGGGCGACGTCTCCCAGCATTCCGGCCGCGCAAACCTCGCAATAGCTCTAAGAAAGGTTAACAGCCACGTCCCTATTTTAATGTTGATTGGGAAAAAACGTAAATACCAAGACAAACACAGATATTCAACAGATATTATCACAGTGATATAAAAGTTCCTTTAAGTGAGTCAACCTTGAGGAAAATCCTAAGCAAAGAACACACGCGGTGCACATGCGTGGCTATGGTGACGCACGCAGCAATGGAGTGACCCTGGACTCAGGAATGAATGGTTTCCCGATTTCTTCTTAAGTTATTCACGAAAACCTGGGGCCTGGTTCTTCTCGGAACCTCTCCTCCGACTGATGCCGCAGGCGGCGGCTGTGAGGACGGGCTTCAACGACTGACGGAAACCCGCTGGAGAACTGGCTGTGACCTTGGAGACCCTCAGATGCCTCGGAGCCACAGACCTCGGGCTGGCTGGGCCTGACCCGATGTGTCCATGTCTCGGCCCTCTGCTCCTCCACTGACGTCGGCACTGAGCCCGTCATGCATGCTGGGAGCACTAGAACAGGACTCCTGTGTAACCTCCCCTTCTTTTTTGGGCCTCAGTTTCCCTATTGGGAAAATCCAAGAGTGGAAACTTCTAGTCAAGCTGGTAGACTTCAATGAACCAAGCTGATACTAAATAAATAAATAAGGGGCAGGAGGAGGAGAACTTTCCTTTACAGAAAAATGCCACTTAATAAATGTAGAAGGAATGAGAGAGTTAGAGAGTCACCATTTTGCAATTATTGTAATAATAATGATAGATTTAGGCAAGAATCCTCAAAGCATGCTAAAACTATTGTGTGAAAGTTTTTTGGGGACAGGATATTTGCATAGTCTCAGAGTATCTGTCTACAAGATACTTATTGATTATAAAAAAGCTAACTTACATCGGAAAAACCTGGCACGCACCACCTTAACCTGATGCTCAGTCAAGGTGACAGCACCCGTGAGGACATGCCAGCACACGCACTCCTCGAGGAGCTGCGCTGATGGGCGCACAGCATCACTTCTGCGGGGGGCTTGCCAAAATGCATGACGTCATGCTGAGGAAACATCAGAAAGACCCAAATCAAGGGACATTCTGCAAAATAACTAAATAGTACTCTTCAAAAGTGTCCAGGGTCAGGTGTGGTGGCTCATGCCTATAATCCTAGCACTTTGTGAGGCCGAGGCGGGAGGATCGCTTGAGGTCAGGAGTTTGAGACTAGCCTGAGCAAGAGCGAGATCCTGTCTCTACAAAAAATTAGAAAAAATTAGCCAGGCGTGGTGGTGTGTGCCTGTAGTCCCAGCTACTCAGGAGGCTGAGGCAGGAGGATCGCTTCACTGGAGCCCAGGAGTTTGAGGCTGTGGTGAGCTATGATCACGCCACTGCACTCCAGCCTGGGCAACAGAGCAAGACCTTGTCTCCAAAAAAAAAAAGCATGAAGGGCATGAAAAACAAGTAAAGATCAAGGAATTGAAATATATTTGAGGTAATAAAGGTTAACTAAATGCAGTGTAGGACCCTGGATTGGATTTTGGAACAGAAAAGGGATATTAGTGAAAAAAATTGGAAAAATTCAAATGATGTCTGTATTTTAGTTAATAGTAATAGTAATGTATCAGTATTAATTTCCTGGCTTTGACAAATATACTCTGATTACATAAGCTGCTAACAGAGGAAGCTGTGCGAAGCCGCTATTATAAAAGAGGAAGCTGTATACTATTTTTGAAACTTTTCTGTAAGTCTAAAATTATTTCAAAATAAGTTTAAAATTAAGTATATTTTAAATGTTAAGGTGGGACTCCTACCTCACACCATATACAAATATTAAATTAAACTGAATCAAAGACCTAAATGTAAAAAGGTAAAACTTTTAGAAGAAAACATCATAATAAATCTTTGTGACCTTGGATTAGATAATGGTTTCTTAGATAGGACACTAAGCACAAATAAAAAAAGCAAAATAGATAAATTGGACTTCATCAAAATTAAAAAGTTTTGTGCCTCAAAAGGCACTATCAAGAAAGTGAAAGATAATCCACAAAATGGATGAAAATATTTGCAAATCATATGTAAGGACACCCTTATCAGATAGAACTCTTACAATTCAACAATAAAAAGGCAAAGAACTGAATTAAAATACAGGCAAAGGATTTGAATAGATCTTTCTCCAAAGAAGATTTATGAATGGCCAAAAAGCACAAGAAAAGATGCTAAACATCATTAGCCATCACAGAAATGCAAATCAAAACGACAATGAGATACCATTTCACACCCACTGGGCTGGCTATAATAAGAAAGATGAATAATAATGAGTGTTGGTGAGTATGTGGGAAAATTGGCACCTTCATACATTGCTGATGGGAAGGTAAAATGATGCAGCCACTTTGGAAAACAGTCTAGCAGTTCCTCAAAAAGCAATATATGGAGTTATTATATAACCCAGCAATTCCACTCCTAGGTATATAGTGGAGAGAAGTGAAACATACATCCATTCAAAACTTGTACATAAATGTTCACAGCAGCATTAGTTATAACAGCCAAACAGTGCAAATAACCTAAATGCCCATCAACTAATAAATAGATAAATGAAATGTGGTACACCCATACAATGGAATATTATTCAGCTATGAAAAGAAATGAAATACTGATACATGCTACCACATGAATGAGCCTTGAAACATTAAGTTAAAGAAGACAGGCAAAAGGCCATATATTAATAATGTGTAATTCTATTTATATGATGTGTCTAAAATAGACAAATAGAGACAGGGCCCCAGATGCGGGCAGGAGGGAGAAATGAGAATGACTACTAGTGGGTATAGGGTTTCTTCTTGGGATGAAGAAAATGTTCTGGAATTAAATAATAGCGATGATGACACAACTTTACGAATATACTAAAAGACATGAAATTGTTTATTTTATATATGAATTATTTCTCAATGAAAAAGAAAAGGGAAAATTAGTTTGAAATGCAGTTTGTTAAAACAATCCGGGCTAAAAAGACAGTAATAAAATATCGATTTCAAATTGCAAAAAAATAAAAAATGCTCAAAGAGCTAGAGGATGGGCTTGCCAAAGGTGATCTCTAGATCTCCTTTCAACTTGGATTTCCACTGCCATCACTACCCTGAGCTCTGTCACCTGACGAGGAAGACTGGGGACATTCTCAATTCAAGAGTTGTTTTTGGAGGCTCCGTTTTCATTAGAAAATAGCAGTGGCTTTTAAGCGATATGAGGGTATGAACTGGGCTAGTGACCAATGCATCATTTCCCCCCAGCCCCCAGCGGAAGGTCTGTATATTGAATGGATGAATGAGTCAATGACCCATTACTCATTCATTCATTCACTTACTCATCCAACACATAAGTGACAAGACAATATTGGGTGCCAATGATACAGGAGGAAACAAAACACCTGGCCAGGGGGTGCATACAGTCCTGTGGGCAAGATTAACAATAAATGAAGAAACAAATAACTCGACAACGAGGAACTGTGAAACGTGCCGTGGAGTGATCCAGTAGAAGCCGTGAGGCAGGGCAGTGAGGGCCTGTGTTGGGTGGAGGCCACCCTGCAGAAGTGACCTTCCGGCTGAGGAGGAGCAGCCCGTCGAGAGCAGTGGGGAGGGGGCTCTAGCAGAGGGAGGAACAGGGACTGGGCCCCTGGGACTGGGACCATGTTCAAGGACAGGAAGAACAGCAAGTGCAAGGAAAGAGGTCAGAGGTGACGCTGAAGAGCTGGGTAGGGCCCAATCCAGCAGGGCCTTGTGACCAGAGTGTGGATTTTGGATTCTGTTCTGAGATTGAAAGTTCATTCATTTGCACACCATCTTCATGACTGCCACTGTCAAATTGCTCTTAAATCACCCAGGAAGATATCAAATTGCTTAACAAGGCCAGTGGGGATCCAGGTTCCTTCTACCTCCCCATGCTGCCATCCTTAAGGTGTCCTCACACTCATTGCCTCAGCGTCACAACATGGTTGCTGCAGTTCCAGGCTTCACACCAGCTTTCTCGGTGGGAAGCAAGGGAAAGGACAGCTCTGGCCACATCTGTTCTCCACTCTGACCTGTCAGTCTGAACTGAGACCAGATTCTGTCTAAAAATACCAGACCCCAGGTTAGGTTATAAAGGATGAGGCCTTGGATTCATGGAGCGATGTTAAGCAGAAAGGTCCTGACCTCTGGGCCCTTCCTGACTAGAGGACTCTTGGGACAACTTGGGACCAACCATGGGGCATCCTGCTTCACAGGCTCCCACACTGTCAGCTCCAGACAAGTCCTCAGACTCTTCTCCTACCTCCCAGCAGAGGCCGAGGAGGGGCAGGGAGTGGCCTGAGGTCACATAGCAGGTGGGGACAGTGCCCTTTCCCACACCCCGCCCCCAACAGTCACCTCACTCTCCTTTACTTCCCCCAACTCCCCCCCATTTTTAATTTTATCAGGTTCTCTGAATCCGGGGAAGGAAACCGC
>VBSM01001118.1:31022068-31048389 GCA_008086735.1 Cheirogaleus medius | reverse complement strand
AAAAAAAAAAAAAAAAGCTTCTGCACAGCAAAGGATATAATCAACAGAGTTAAGAAAATATTCACAGACTATACATCCAATAAAGAGCTAATACCCAGAATCTACAAAGAACCCAAACAAATCAGAAAGAAAAAACCAAACAACCCCATTTTAAAATGGGCAAAAGACACGAACAGAAGTTTTTCAAAAAAAGATAGAAAAATGGCCAACAAACATATGAAAAAATGCTCAACATCACTAACCAGGGAAATTCAAATTAAAACTACAATGAGATATCATGTTACTTCAATTAGAATGGCGATGATTAAAAAGTCAAAATATCTAGATGTTGGTGTGGATATGGTGAAAAAGGAACACTTATACACTGTACTAATTTACACTGGAATGTAAATTAGTACAACTTCTATGGAGATCAGTATGGAGATTTCTCAAAGAACTAAAAGTAGATCTACCATTTGATCCTGCAATCCCACTACTGGGTATCTACCCAGAGGAAAAGAAATCACTATAGCAAAAAGATACCTCTACTTGTATGTTTATCACAGCATCACTCACAATCACAAAGATATGGAATCAACCTAAGTGTCCATCAACCAATGAGTGGATTAAGAAAATGTGGGGGTCATGGCTCCAGGTGTGACCTTGGAAGAAAAACTGTCACTGAGGAGTCATGGTGGGGCTGGGGTCTGCCATCACAGCACAGAAAGCTTCAGGAGCACCCAGCAGCCAAGGGAAAACTGAAGACCCAAAACACCAAGCCTTATCTAAAATCCAAGAATAATTGCCCAGATCTACCACCTTCTAAATCTACTATTAGACCCCAAAGGATATTACCAACCATGTCATTTTGCCTGTCAAAGGTAAAAGGTCCATTAGCGTTAAATTCCAGCTCAGACCAGCCAATATTACAGGGTGCCAGAGGCCAAGGTTGGAGCCACCAAAATTTCTAGGCAAAAGGCTGGTTTCAAGATGTGTTTCTTCTAACCCAAATTGTAGGCCTTCTAGCAAGAGTCTTCAGCAGCATGAAGCCAGATCATACTCTATGGGAGAACTGTCCAGAAGACTCTTGGGGTCACTTAAGATATAGGAACTGGAAACTACAAAGCAGCCGGTAACAGATCAGGGAACTGCTAAATGCACAGACTCTGTTGACAACGCTCATGTTGAAAACGGATCTTCAGGTAGCTTTCTAAAAGAGATGAACAGAGAGAACTTGCCCCAAACCTTATCAAAGCCTGAGAGGATGCCAGATCCTGAATTATATACCATAAATTAGCCAAAGACTAGCTCTTATAATCTAACCAAGAGCAGTTTGGCTCCTAAACAAGTCTTGGGCAAAAGTTCAGGTACTAGTGCTATTGTGAAAGACAGAGTTAATAAACAACTTGGAGAAACACAAATTAGGACTCTACCCATAAAATCACAGCCACTCTCTAGAGGAGCAGATCTTGCAAGACCAGGAGAAAAAACGGCAAGGACAGTTCCCTCTCACTTTATTCAGCTCCTTAGTAAGACTCAATCATCAAAGAAACCAGTAGCCAAGGAAATAAAAGTTAATAAGAGTAAATATGAAAGACCAATTGAAACTAAGTTATGGTCATACCCTGTTACTAAACAGAAAGTAAAATATATCAAACCCAGGAGGGATCCAAATTTGCTTCAGGGAGGAAATAACAACAGACATCCAAACATCAAGCAAGATCAGAAATCCACTCAACCTTGTTTTAGACCTCAAACATCATGTGTCCTGCAAAAATCAAAAGCCATGAGCCAGAAACCTAATTTGACAGTTGGCAGCTTTAATTCAGTTGCTCCAAGCACCCCTAGCATAAGAGCAAATGGAACCAGCGGGAATAAATTGAAATAAACCCATAAATGACCAGGTTATTGGAATTACTAGATAAGGACTTTTAAAAAGATACTATTAATATAGTAAAGGAATTATAGGAAAAGATGGATATAATGTATGAATATGTGAGTTATTGCAGAAAAGAAACTAAAAGTCTAAAAAAGAACCAAATGGAAATTCTAGAAGGGAAAAACTACAGTATCTGAAATTAAAAATTCAATGGATACATGCACTTACCAGGAGATTGGGCATTGCAGAAGAAAAGACAGTAAATTTGAAAACAGGCCAATTGAAATTGTTCAAACTGAATTAGAGAGAAAAAATTGCAAATGAACAGAACCTCAGTGACTTGTGGGATAGCATCAAATAGTCTAAGATACGCATAGTTGGCTGGCGAGGTGGCTCACGCCTGTAATCCTAGCACTCTGGGAGGCCGAGGCGGGCGGATCGCTCAAAGTCAGGAGTTTAAAACCAGCCTGAGCAAGAGCAAGACCCCGTCTCTACTAAAAATAGAAATTAATTGGCCAACTAAAAATATATATAGAAAAAATTAGCCGGGCATGGTGGTGCATGCCTGTAGTCCCAGCTACTCAGGAGGCTGAGGCAGGAGGATTACCTGAGCCCAGGAGTTTGAGGTTGCTGTGAGCTAGGCTGACGCCACGGCACTCTAGCCCAGGCAACAGAGTGAGAGAGACTCTGTCTCAAAAAAAAAAAAAAGAAAAGAAAAGATACACGTAGTTGGAGCCCAAGAAGGAGACAGGAGGGAGATAGGACAGAAAATATTTTTTGAAGAAATGATAGCTGAAAAATTTTCCAAATTTGATTAAATTATCAACCCACAGATCCAAGAAGCTCAATTAACTTCGAGAAAGATAAACACAACACAAAACACACCAAGGTAAACCATAGTCAAATTGTTGAAAAACAGAAAATTCTTAAAAACAGCCAGAGAAAAAAGACACATTACAAGGGGGCAGGGTGTTACTGTGGGGAGTGAGAGTAGGGGACAAGAAGAACAGCTGACTTTACATCAGAAACAATGTAAACTTGGCCCAGTGTGGCGGCTCACGCCTGTAATTCCAGCACTGTGGGAGGCCGAGGCAGGAGGATTACTGGAACTCAGGAGTTGGAGACCAGCCTGAGCAAGAGGGAGACCGTTTCTACTAAAAATAGAAAAAACATTAGCTGGGCAACTAAAAAAATAGAAAAAATTAGCGGAGCATGGTGGTGTGTGCCTGTAGGCCCAGATACTTGGGAGGCTGAGGCAGGAGGATTGCTTGAGCCCAGGAGTTTGAGGTTGCTGTGAGCTAGGCTGACGCCACAGCACTCTACCCGGGCAACAGAGCATGACTGTGTCTTGAAAAAAAAAAGAAAGAAAGAAACAATGTAAACTTGAAGACAAAGGAATATCACCTTTCAAGTGCTTAAGGAAATAAAAAAGATCAACCTAGAATTCTATATCCTGTAAAATTTCACTTAAAAAGTGAAAGTGAAAGACATTTTCAAATAAACAAAAGCTGAGAGAATTTATTGCCAACAGATCCACACTATGAATAAATACCATGCAGTGGCTCATGCCTGTAATCCCAGCACTTTGGGAGGATCACTTGAGGCCAGGAGTTCGAGACCAGCCTGAGCAACATAGCAAGACCCCATCTCTACAAAAAACAGAAAAATTAGCTGGGTGTGGTGGTGCAGGCCTGCAGTCCCAGCCACTCAGGAAGTTGAGGCAGGAGGATCCACTTGAGCCCAGGAATTCAAGGCTGCAGTGAGCTATGATTGAGCCACTGCACTCCAGCCTGGGCAACAGAGCAAGACCTTTTCTCTAAATAAATAAATAAATAAATAAATAAAATAAAAAATACCGAATGAAAATTCAGAAGGAATTAAGAGTAGGGTAAATATGAAATACTTTCTTCCATGTCTTAATTTTTTAAAAACGTACAATTTTAGCTATTTAAAGCAAATATAAGAAGAGTATAAAATAGTGTTTATGATATATTTTCAAGTAAATATATGACAAAAATAGCAGCACAAAGGACCAGAGGAGAGTACATAGAATTATGTTGTAGGCTCCTTACATGATGAACAGGACATGGTATAATACTGACTCGAGTAGAATGTGATAAAATAAGGACACATATTGTAATCCCTAGAGCCACGGGTCATGAAATATGGTCCAAGTATTCCTCAGGGTCCTCAACTCTCTTTCAGAGGTACACAGAGTCTCTCCTATTCCAACTACATATTTTTGTGGGGGTGAATTTTCTTCCTATCCTTCAACCAAAACAACATATCATAACAGATTAAATAGAGAAGATTTGGAAATCCAATGTTTTCTATTAAGCCAGACATTAAAGAGATTCACAAAAATGTAAAATAATTAGTACTCATCTCAGTAAATTGGGGAGGACTATAACTATAGTTCATAAAAATATTCTATTTATGCTACTATGTAGTGAGTATATTATTGCTTTTTAAATGAATTAATAAGTTTAAAATTTATTAGTTTAAATTTTTTTTTTGAGACAGAGTCTCGCTCTGTCTCCCATGGGTAGAGTACAAGTGGCGTCATCAAAACTCACTGCAACCTCAAACTCTCCTGGGCTCAAGCGATCCTCCTGCCTCAGCCTCCCATGTAGCTGGGACTACAGGTGTGCACCACGAACACCCAGCTAATTTTTCTATTTTCAGTAGAGATGGGGTCTTGCTCTCGCTCAGACTGGTCTCGAACTCCTGAACTCAAGTGATCCTCCCACCTCGGCCTCCCACAGAGTGCTAGGATTACAGGCTGAGCCACCATGGCTGGCCTATTATCATTACTGAAGTAAAGAAGGGAGAGAAGGAGTGAGGAAGGAAGAGCAGTCGATTGTTCTATGTTTATTGGGTTGGGTAGAACCACTCACCGCTCTTTTCCTTTTGATAATCCATGGCCCTTGTAATTTTGATTCTGCAATGAGAAAAGGAAAATGATGTGGTTTTGCATATCCACTCTGCCTTCCCAGCTCAACTTACCGTAGATATTAAAATGCTCAAAGCAGCAGACTCAATAATGTATAGGTCCTGAGACATGAAGGTCCAGCTTGATCAGTTCTCATTGGTCACCATATCCCAACAAATTGGTCCAGAATTTACCTGCTGTCCTCAGAATGAACTCCCAAGTGTAGGTCTACTCACAGGCGTGACCAGTATAGTGAATGCGTGGTTTTCAGTACTCCAAAGGTCCACCCCAAACCCATTCTGAGAGCTCAGCTCAATAGGCTCTGTGAGAAGGATCTGGACCTTCTACTCTAACTTTGAATGCTTGATTAGACCCAGGATCCAGGAGGGGGCTGGGTCAAAGACTCAGAGCAATGTTAACTCCTTTTACCCAAAATGGACCTTTCAATCCTCAATGGGTGGTGGGTATTATTCTGCTCCAACCATGTCCAAAACAGCTTGGCCGTCCGCCCTAGGAAGACTGATCCCTAAGTCACGGACGAAAAGAGAAATCAGAATTGGTCCTACACAGGCTGACTTTTGCAGCTTGGACAGATCTGCCACCTGCATTATGGGCCGGGAGTATGGGCACAGCTTAGCAGGATGTCTGCTCAGGTCTCACAAGCTACAATCAAGGTGATAAGGTTATGGCTCTCAAATGGCGTGGAGTCCTCTTCCAAGCTCATTCAGATTGTTGGCAGAATTCAGCTGCTTGGGGTTGTAGGACTGAGGTCCCTGCTCACTCCCTCCCTGTCAGCTGGGGACTGCTTTCGGTTTCTAGAGGCAGCCTGCAGTTCCTTTCGATGTGGGCCCCACAGGCAAGTTCACAACGTGGATGTTTGTTTTCCTTCGGGCCACCAGGAGCTTGTCCCTATGACTTCCAACCTTCCCCCCTCCAAGTTGGCGGTGATGGAGCTTTATATAACTTAAGGTAATCAGCGTAGTAACCGTACCATTGAATTCACAGACTGCACCCACACTCAAGGAGAGGGAATTGTACAAGGCATGTACACCAGGGGGTGGGAATCCTGGGCTCATCTTAGAATTCCGCTTACTACCTCATCCGGCTCCTCAAAGAGCCAGTGGAGAGGGATGGAGGATACTGCTTCACAAAACTGACAGAAGTAAGCCTTCCCCAACAAAAAGCAGTGAAATCTAATTTCATTCTTCCATTCAAGCCCATTCAACTCCCCCAGCACTAGTCAAGCTGTCTGGTCTTTTTGTATTATATCTTTAATCCTCTTTCATGCTTTAAATTCCATTTTCCATATGTTTATCCAGTTGCTCCAGAGCCTTTGGTTGAAAAAAATTTTCCTTTCCTCACTGAATTGCATTGGCACGTCTGTCAAAATGCAATTGACCATGTGTATGTGGATCTATCTCTAGACTCTGTTTTGTTCTATTTACTTGTCTTTCCTTATGTCGCCATCACATTGTCTTAATCACTGTGGCTGTCTAGGAAATCTTGAAATCAGGTAGCATAAGTCTTCCAAGGTTGTTTTTTCCAAGATTGTCTTTGCACTTAGGGGTCCTTTACATTTCAATATAAATTTTAGAATCAGCTTGCCAACTTCTACAAAAAATATGTTGAGATTTAGATTGGGATTGCGCTGAATCCACAGATCATTTTGGGAGGAAGGGACATCATAAAGTATTAAGCCTTCCAATCCATGAATAATATGGTCTATTTCTCCATTAATTTAGGTCTTCTTTAGTTTCTATCTGCATTGTTTTCTAGTTTTCAGTATAGGAGCCTTGAACATTTTTAATTAAATTTATTCATGGGTATTTGATTTTGTAATGCTATTGTAAATGGTATTTTCAAATTTCATTTTCTAATTACCTGATTATAATAAATTGTGATAGGCAGAATAATGCCACCCCCAAAGAGGTCCATGTCCTAATCCCTAGAACCTGTCAATATGTTACATAACATCGCAAAGGTGAATTAAAGTTGCAGATGGAATTAAGGTTGCTTATCAACTAACTAACCTTAAAATAGATTATTCTGAATTATCTATATGGGCCTAATATAATAACAAGAGTCCTTAAATGTGGAAGGAAGCAGAAGAATCAGTGTCATAGTGTCAGAGTGATGCAATATGAGAAAGACTGGCTTTGAAGATGAAAAGGGACCATGAGCCAAAGGGCAGCTTCTAGAAACTGTAAAAGGCGAGAGGATGGATTCTCTCCTAGAGCCTCCAGATAGGAATGCAGCCCTGCTAACACCTTGATTTTGGCCCAGCGAGACCCATTTCAGACTTCTGACCTCAAGAACTATAAGATAATAAGTGTGTGTTGTTTTAAGCCAATTGTGGTAATTTGTTTTAGCAGCCATTGGAAACTACATAATACATATACAGAAGTAAAATTGATTTTTGCATATTGACCTTGTATCCAATTCCCTTGCTAAATTATTATTAATAGTTCTAATACTTTGGAAATTCCTTTGGGTTTTCTATGTATACAATTATGTCATCTGTGAAAAAAGGCAGATGTACTCCTTCCTTTTCAATATTTATACCTTTTATTTCTTTTTCTTGCTTTATTGCACTGGCTAAAACCTCTAGTTTTAGTCAACAATGTTGACTAAATATGGTGAGAGCTGACATCCTTATCTTGCATTCCCAATTTCAACTTTTAAGAACAATATTAGCTGTAGGTTCTAGTATTCATCCTCTACTAAATTGAGTGAATTTCTTATTCCCTAGTTTTCTGAAGACGTATCATAAACAGATGTTTCATTTTTTACCCATTCTTTTACCCATTTAAAACATCTTTCCTTATATCATTATGCAATTATTATGTAATTCATTAAAACATCTTTTAATATGTAATTATCATATAATTCAACCATTATGAGGTCAAAGTTATGGTTCTTCAGAGATGTTTAATATTTCCTTCTGCCTGGCACCCCAAGAACAGTAAATTTTACAGTAATATCTTGTTTTAGCATTTCTCAGACTAGCCTGAGAGCTCATCCAAGGTTAAGAATCCTCACAAGAAATTTTTTTTTTCCACCTAGAGCCCACGGTGAAGCTGACTAGTTTCTTAGTAGTCTCCCATTGCTGAAAGGGAAAGTTGTTTTAGTTACACCTTTACTAAGGGTGGGGTTCTCTGAAGGTTCCAGCTTTATGGAGAGGTTTCAGTTTCAACTCCTTGGTCCATGGGCCTCACACCATTTCTCCACCTTGTGATGTCCCTTGTTTGTGAGACAAGCAATCTCCTCCTCAAGGGAAATGAAGAATCAGTTAGTGACACCTCTGGTTTTTATTTTCTTTCTTTTTCATGGGGGTGGGGGGAGGGTCCTTGGGAATCTCCCTGCCACCAATCCTCCCCACCCTGCACACGCGCATACAAGTTCAGCTATACATTTCAAACGTTGTTTGTTATATTTTGCCCAGCAGTTTTAAGTGTGTTGTGCTAAGAGGCTTTTCAAGAAATATCATCTGCCATATTGCCTGAGATAGAAGTCCTATTATTATCTTGTCACAAAAAACAGTCCAGGGATATGAATACTTCTCCCAAACCACTAAAATAATGCATTTAGAAAAGATAAGCCTACAAGACTTTTTAAAAATGGTCTTATTGAGAAAGTGATTCAGAGATGGCTCAATTGCTTTTATGGGCTACAAACAGAAAACTTTAATTTTATTTCTCATTTTGGTTCATACAAGATGGAAGGCAGCATGAACGGTGACAGCTGGTGTTGAGTCAGGGAGAACACTGGCTCGTGACACCGCCAGCTTCCTTCATTCCTGGCTGTATGCCACAAGCCCTGCTTCAAGCTCCTTGGTACTACTTGTCAGGTGGGGACATCCATGCTGGAACCAGTTTGCCACACTAGCTTCCACACTGCGGTTGGCCTTTGACCACCTTGCCAGAGACCAGCTTCATTGCTTAGCTGGTTCCTTCAGCCTCAGCTTCATTCTTGCCTGATCCAATTCCTCATTTCATCTTAGCCCTCTGGAGAGTTCCCAGCATGCCTCAGAGCTGAGATCTTGGCGACCATAACATTGAAGAAGTGAGATCAAAGGTTGGAACTCATGGTATTCTGACCTCTGGCTTCTCTAGGCATATTTTTGTGAGGGTACACACAGCACATCCTGGCATGCTCTCTTGAGACTGACATTCACGTCCCTGCTTAAATAAGATCATACTCCCATGTCCCCTGGGTCATTTGAAAGAAATCATAAAGTCCTAAGTCAATATAGAGATGAACTTTGCCTCCCTGTCCAACAACAACAACAAAATACACAGTGTCACAAAGAAGCAGTCTGCTATTTTCTTCCTTCTACCAACATGGGTCTGCCACACTCATATCTATACTAGATTCACAGTATAGATTAAGAGTTTGTCCATCCTTTAGCAATCTGCAATTTGTTACTCCTTTCAAAGGAATCAGTCAGGTAAATGGGAAGGGACTATTTCAGTAGATGTTTATTTTCTGTTTTTATAGTACAAGTTGTATGTGTCCCAATCTGTGTTTAAAGAGTATTATTTTTTTTTAAATTGAGAATTGGATCACGATTAACATAATGGCAGTTGAGGCAAAGAGAAGAATGAACTCAAGACATATTTAGAAAGTTAAAGGAGGACACCTTACTGGATGTGAGAGGTGAGGAAGATGGAGGAGTCAAGATAGTCCCAGTTTTTTAGCTTTAGCAACTAGGTGAGTAGTTCAACAATAGTCATTCAACATTTATCAACTGTATGTTAGCTCTGCGCCGGGCGCTGGGGATACATGGAAGAAAAGTCGGACCAGATCTGGGAGTCTAGCAGGGAAGACACACGTTAAACAAATAATCACAAGAAAAATGAGTCGTAGTAAAAAGGTGAAGTTCATACCTACTCGATGTAAGTCAGAAAAGCAAAAGAAGAAAACAACAACAACAAAAAGGTGAAGTTCAAGGCACTCTAAAAGCAGACAAACTCGGTTTTTGTTTTGAGAGAGAATTAA
The DNA here is from genome assembly GCA_008086735.1 of Cheirogaleus medius. Taxonomy (NCBI): domain Eukaryota; kingdom Metazoa; phylum Chordata; class Mammalia; order Primates; family Cheirogaleidae; genus Cheirogaleus; species Cheirogaleus medius. The sequence continues at coordinate 31,038,601 of VBSM01001118.1, read as the reverse complement.
AGAAATGGAAGTGCCATTCCTGGGAGGTGGAACATGGGATAAGAAGTAAGTTGGGAAGGGGTAGAGTAACGGTGTCATTTTCCCCACTCTGAAACAGAAGAGCTGGGCTGCGCGCTCTCAGAGGGCAGGGGCTTGGCCGGTTCACGCCCGTGAGCCTCGGCCAGCACCGAGCTGGGCTTGGAGGAGGCACCCAGCGGGTTTTGTTGGCTGGGCGGGTGATGGATGGACGGATACGCAGGCCGGCGGCGGGACGAATGAATCTCTAGGGGCTTCGCCAGGTCAGAAGATCTGAAATTCTGAGCTTCCCCCGGGGTCACCAAACCCGCCGGGCACAGCTTGGAATCCCTGAGCTGTGCAAATCTCCCGCCCGCGGCCGGGCCCGCCGCACATGCGCAGCAGCTTGGGCGGCGCGGGGCACGACGGGACTGTAGTCTCGCCCCTGAGTTTGTGGCTTTCTTCTCCCTCGGCCCGGAATTCGTCCTCGAGGACACGCCTCCACTCCCCAGCACCCCGCTCCCGGGGCGAGCCCCTCCACGGCTTCTCTCCCGTTCTCCAGGGACGCTACAAGCATGTGTTCGGGTCCACGCCTACCTTCGGTCGCGACATGACGCGATTCCCCCGGGCCGGACCCAAACCGCCAGCGGGCCTGTCGCGGGCCGTTGCGTCCCGTTGCCAAGGCGACAGAGGGGCGCCCGGATCCGTCGCTCTGATTGGATGAGCCCAGGGCATTCTCTCCGCGGAATAAAAGGCTCGGGTCCGCCAGAGCCCCTGGAGGCTCCTGGGCGTCCCGGCAGCCCAGGTCCTCGGCTTGCTCAAGGTTTTTCTCCCACCTCCACCTCTGCGGCCCTGGGGCACACCTGGTCCGAGGCCGGCTGCCCGCTGCGGGCACTTACTGGCCAGCGCCGCGTCCAACTGCGCTTTCCCTGCTCTAAGAGCGCCGGGTCTGAAAAGTTGTTAGCTTTTGGCGAATGCAATGATACCAAGTTTCCTTACTTAAGTAAGGTCCCTCACTAAGTCACCTAGTCAGGTGGTCAGTCAGTAACGCGGCCAGTCAGTCACCTCTGCTTTACTCGGGCACTTTCTTTTTCTTTTTTCTCTCTCTCTTTAAAACTAACCCGTAACTCAGAATGCAACCCCAGCTGCTTTCTATTTCTTAAACACCAACTCACCTCAACAACGCCTGCAGCGGCCTCCTGACCAGTCTGCTAGTGCCCATCCTTGCCCTATCCATCTTAATTCATTCTCTGCCCTGATCTCGTCTCTCCTCTGTGTATAACCTTCCATGGCTCCCCATCACTGTTAAGGACTGGATGAAATTCCTCACCTTGACCAGCAGAACTTTTACTGGTCTGGTGCCTGAAGACTTTGCCAGCTTCATCTGTCCTACATCTGTTTGCCCCCCTGCTCTCCGCACTCCAGTCTCTGATCTCCTTTCAGTTACTGCTTTGGCACTTATTTTCCACCCTCACACTCCCGTATACACACACACATCTCTGTTAACCTGAGCTTCCCTTTGCTGGTGGCTTTTTTCTCTCGCTGTGCTCAGATCTGTTTGCATTTTAACTCAGGAAAGTCTTCTCTGACCACCCACTCCTCTAAGCAAGTTTGTTTTAAGTCCTCACTGTCTCCCCACCCCCCACCATAACCATCAAGAAAAAAAATGAGGTTTTTAAAATTTCTTTTCTTTCCTTCCTCCCTTCCCTTCTCTTCCCCTTCCCCTCCTCCCTCCCTTCCTTCCTCCCTTCCTTCCTTCCTTCCCTTTCTTTCTCTATCTCTCTTTCTCTATCTCTCTCCTTCCTTCCTTCCTTCCTTCCTTCCTTCCTTCCTTCCTTCCTTCCTTCCTTCCTTCCTTTCTCCCAGAACTTAGCACAATGCCTGGCACTTGGCAGATGGCCAATAATGTATATTGAATGAACAAATAAATAAGACACACTAATTAGTGTGGATAGTTACAAACTATGAAACAAAAACACAGAAAGCCCTAGATATGTATACAAAAGAATTGAAAACATGTATTTAAACACATACATGTTCATAGTAGCACTATTCACAATAGCCAGAACAACCCAAATGTCCACCAATAGATAAACAAGTCATAGTATATACATACAATAGAATATTATTCAGCCACAAAAAGGAATGAAGTACTGATACATGCTGATATGTGAAGAATTGATACTGATACATGGACGAACCTCAAAACATTATCCTAAGTGAAAGAGGACAGACGCAAAAGGCCACATACCGTATGATTCCATACGTATGAAATGTCCAGAAGAGGTAAATCCATAGAGACAGAAATCAGATTGGTGGTTTCCAGGAACTAATCATGTCTCTTAGAATTGCAGGGTCAGCTGCTAAGTATATGTTCAACCTTATGTATTATTTGTATAACTTATGCTCAACCGTGAAAATGTTTTCCAAAGTGTTTGTGCCATTTTACATTTTCTACCAGCAATATTATTGCTAATCTACCCCAACAGTGTGATAAGTTCCAGTTGCTCTACATCCTCACCAACATTTGGATTTGTCCATCTTTTTAATTTTAGCTATTGAAGTGATAGCTCATTGTAGTTTTAAGGTACTGAGGGTAGGTTAACTGGGAAAGTCATGAGGGACCTTTCTAGAGTGATAGAGATTTCTATTTATTAATAAAGATGTGGATCACATGAGTATATGCATTTGTCAAAATTGACTAAACTGAAAACTCAAGATCTATGCATTTCATTATTTATAAATTATACCTCAAGAAAAAATGTGTAAAGAGAAAATCTGACAGCAAACATCTCATTTAATGGTGACATGTAAGAAGCATTCTCACTTAAGTCAGGAACAGGCATGAATACTTATTATCTCTGCTACTGTTCAACATCATACTGGGAGTACTGGCCAATACAATAAGACAAGAAATAAAAATAAACCATTGGTATCAGACTTGAAAAGGAAGAGACACAGTTGTCATTTGCAGGTGGTCTGAGAGTTGTATTGTTCAGAGTTCTTGAATAAAAAAACAGAAACTATCTTTGATTAACTAAAATAGAAATGAATCAAAGGCCAATCCCTTGGAAGAAAAAAAAAAGAAATGGAATTCATTGGTGAGATATTGGATGAGTTACAGTTGATGGGAATCTTGGAGAATCAGAATCGAAAAATGAGACAGGAATCTAAGGAGTCTAACTTATCAAAGCTATAATCAAAATCAGAGTTCACAGAAAGTTTGGGGTGCCATTACTAATTATTACTGGACATTAGACACCACTGCTGGCATGACTACCACACATGGCACTGGACACTGGATGTCATTGCTGGTACTAGCACCTTTGTTCAATAGATATCACTGTTAGTGCTGGAATTGGGTAAATGAATTCTCAACAGACAGCTCCTTCATTGTACTTTATTTTTTTTAAGCTCAAAGTCCTCTTGGGTGAGTTGACTGAGCTCAGGTCTACAAACTGTGCTCTGGCTGCTAGAGGCAGAGTACCTGCCTCTTCTCACCTGACACAGGGGCAGCATGGAAGATGCTGCTAGTTGCCTAAACAATAATATCCATTCTTCCCTTCCTCTGAGACAGGTGTCCACAAGAACTGCCTGTATTTAAAAATCCAAGAGAATCTACAGAGAGATTATTAGAACAAATAAAATAGTTTTTTAAAATCAACCCAAAAATAAAATTTGAACTTCTATATACCAACCATATATATTGGAAACTATGATAAATCTATAGCAACAAAAATATAAGATATGCAGGAACAGATCTAACAAAATATATGAAAGACATTTTATCAAATAATAAATTCTTATTAAGCATATACTCTGTGTCCTGCTCTGAAATACAGTGGTGAACAGGATTGACAAAGCATCTGTCCTTATGGAGTTTATATTCTCATAGAGAAAATTACAAAACATTATTAAAGGACATTAAATAAGGCCTGAATAAATGGAAGGATATACCATGTTCATGGATGAGAAGACTCAATATTGAAAAGATGTGTTTTTTCCCCAACTCAATCAGGATTTTTGAGGGATTTTGTGAAAACCAAAAGAACAAAGTATATGTGCTGGGGCAGGGAGATACTTCTCTGCCTATTAAGTCTTATTTTAATGTAGGTAGAGGCAAAATATCCATGGAAAAGCCTAGAGGCAGACACAGGTGTGTGTGTGTGTGTGTGTACCTAATGTACAATAGAGGCGGCATAAGTCAGTGGGCAAAGGGTGGAGGACTCAGTGAATGGCACTGAGAAACTTACTTTCCATAGGATTGAAAATCAGATGCCTAATACAAGTGGATTAAAGAATAAATATGACAAATATTTTAGGCATATATATGTTTATATTTATGATCTAAGGGTGGAGAAGTATTTCTTAGATAAATAATAACAAAGCACTACTCATAAATGAAAAAAATTAATCTGCGACTACCTCGAAATTTAAACTGCCATATAACAAAAGATATGGAAAATTCAATTAAAAGATAAGCTACAGAGTAGGAGGAAATATATGCAACATATATAACAAAGGACTGTTGCTCAAAGAACTCCTACAAACCATTAAGAAAAAGACACCCCCACCTCTACCCCTCGCAAAAGAAAAGAAAATGGGCAAAGGATACGAACAGGGAATTTTCAACAGAAGAGACTCAAATGGCTGGTAAGCCAATTGAGAAATGGAAATTAAAACAATTATATGATTTGAAATACATCGGCTATACAAAAATAAAAACATATATCAATGTTTTTGTGAGGCCAAGTGTTAACAAGGATGTGGAGAAACAGGAACCTTTAAATGCTATTCATACTTTGGGAAGCAATTTAGCAATATCTCACAAAGTTGAAAATGCGCACACCTTACAACCCAGAAATTCCACTAGTAAACATATATCCTATAGGTCTACTGAATACAGGTACATGACCCCATGGAGTACCTTTCATCGTGTAGCTAATGTGCAAGGTGAAAACCTTCCCTAAAGAAATATTTATTCCTGTACATAGATCGTATGTATAAGGATGTTCCTTGCAACATTCTTTATGATTGTGGAAAATGGTAGAAACAATCTAAATGTCCACTAATTGGGTGATGGATCAATAAAATGGGATATATTCTAATAATAAAATACTATACAGTGATAAAATGATTCAGAGCTTACTTAAATAGCCCCCAAATCTATTTTTGAGTGAATAAAAGAAAGTTGTAGAATAATAAATGCTTTTTTTAAAGGTTACAATTTGTGTTAATTATAAATACACATACAAAAGTGTATTCCATATTCTTTTGGGTACATAGGTATTAAGAGTTTCAAAACACAGAGTTAAAAGCTACATACCAAATTTATGATAGTAGTTTCCTCGAGGAAGAGAGTGAAGGAAGTGAGGAGAGAAAGGAAACTTCAACTACTTCAAGTTTATCTGGAATAATTTATTTTTTTTAAACAAGTTGAAACAAATAGGTCAAAGTATCCTTACCTGGATTTAGGATTCTTTTTTTTCTCCAAATGAAAAACACACAAGCCGCAGCAATAATATTCTAGAAGAAGTTTAGGATGCTTTGGTAATGCATAACAGTGGGGTCTAAACAAGTCAAATCAGGGTCAGTAAAGACTGGAAAAAATGGGAGTTAGCGTGGTAAAGAGGGTGGGAAGAGGGAACAATGCTTGCAAAGCTGGAAGTCAGAGAAGGCAAAGCTCATTTGAAAAAGTGAATGCGGAGATCAGTGACCAGGAACGAGTGGAGAAGAGAGGAGAAGGGAGAGATGAGACTGCCAAACCTGTATGTTTTTGTCTGTTTCCTTTTTTACAGATGTGGAAACAGAGCCCTAGTGAGGGAAGTAGAACCCAGGCTCCCTAAACTCCCTGTCGATTGCTCCATGGTAATGGTAAGGACTATGATAAGAAGAACAATGGTGTATTGTTAAGAAGTTAAGAAACTTGCTCAAAGTCACAGTGGCAGAAGCCAGATCCCACAGGGCCCCGCGCCATAGCTAAGCAGGCTGGGCAAGTTCTCTCCAAGGGCGTTGGTGAGTGCATGAGTCTCCCAATGTGCTTGTAATTACCACAAACTTATTGACTTAAAACAACACAAATGTATTTATCTTACTGAGGTCAGAAGTCTGAAATGGGTCTCACTGGGCTAAAATGAAGGTGCCAGCAGGGTCGTGTTGCTTCCCGAAGCTCTAGGAGAATCTTTCCTTGGCTTTTCCACCTGGATTCCTTGGCTTCTGTGGCACAGACAGTGATTTTCAAAGCAGGGAACGTGGGAGTCATCCTAGAATTCCTTCCTTCCCCCACATCCAATCCATTTGCGAGTCCGGCCAGCTGCACTGCTGACATTTTCACATATGCTAAGTCCACTCCCTTCTTTCCAGCCTCTCAGGTCCCCCTCTGTCCCAGGGCACTGTCATCTCTCTAGGACTGCCACAGGAGCCCCTTACAAAGGGGAAGGTCAATAAGGGGCCAAAGTGATTGGCTTAAGATGTAAATCAGATGCCGTGGCCTCCTGTGTTAAATTTTCCCATTGGCTTTTCATCACATGGGAGAGAAGAAAAACTTTAACCTCCAGTCATGGCTGTAAATGGTCTTGTATGCTCGGCCCCCAACTCTCCTCTTGAGCCTCATCTCTTTCCACCTCCCCTCGCTCGGTCCCCTCTAGTCCCATCAGCTCTTCACAAAGGGTAAGTTTCCCCACCACAGGGCTCTGCACGTGCTATTCCTTCTGCTGCAAATGCTCTCTCCACTCTTTAGCTCAGTCCTTCCTACATGTCCGGTCTCAGCTCAGATGTCACCTACTCAGAGAGGCTCTCCCTGCCTCCCCTTCCTTTCCTTCATAGTAAACTGTGACCATTTGTGAGGGCTTTATTTGTCTATTTGCTTATTTTGTTTTCCCTCCTAGATCTGAGATGTCCAATATGTAGCTACTAGCTATTATATGGCTATGAAGCATGTGAAATGTCATTTGTCTGAATTGAGATGTACTGTAAGTGTAAGATACACATCAGATTTTGATGACTTACTATAATAAAAAAGATATAAAATATTTCATTCATAATTTTTAAGTATTGACACCTGTTGAAACAATTTTGGGTATATTGAGTTAAATAAAAATATTATTAACAATTAACTCAGGCCAGCTCAGTGACTCACACCTGTGATCCCAGAACTTTGGGAGGCTGAAGTGGGAGGATCGGTGAGGTCAGGAGTTTGAGACCAGCCTGGGCAACATAGTGAGACCCCATCTCCAAAACAAACAAATAAACAAAAAAACCCGATTATGACTCATTTCCACTTTTTTATGTGGCCACACATGTGGCTGGCATTAGATTTCTTTTGGGCAGTGCTGGTCTCGACCATCCGCTAATGAAAGTAGAAACAATCTCTACTTTATCCACCGCTATGTCCCTACTACTTACCATACAGTAGGTGCTCAGTGAGAGTTTGCTGAACAATTTGGTTTTTACAAGAACCCTGGGCACAGAGAGCCAAGGCGGGCAACCCCATGTATATTGTGAACTTGAGGAAGGAAGAAACATGAAGGAAACAGTTTTATTTTTCTCCAGTCACTTTATTTCGAAGGGACTCTGTCTCCTCTCTCTGTCCTGCTCTATGCCCACAGCCTCCCCCCAATCACAGTCACCTCCTACTGTAGATGGGGGGTGGGAGGGGTGGAGGTGATGGTTGGAGGAACAAAGCTGGTTCAGCTGCTTCTATTTCAGTCCCATAGGCAATGTGTGGTCTCGATTATTTTATAATACACTCTTCGGCTTTGGTCCTAGTAGCCAGGAAGGGCTCACCTCAACATGCTGAGACATACAGACCGGGTTAGCCGGGGCTCAGAGGCAGTTTCCCAAGGCCAGCCAGCAGGTCAGAGGTGAGCAGGGCCTCCAACCTTGGTCCCCACACTCACCTTCCAGGACTCTCGCCTCTCACTACATCCTGCTGTAGTCTTCTTTACTCCAAGGGACCCAGGTGACTGGAGCCCGCCCACACCTCCCTCTCCCAACACTCACCGTGATTTCTCGGGGCCCCTAATGGCAGTTATGGCGGGACCCAGCAGAGCTTACCCAGATGGCTCTGTCCTCATTGGGGCCAGAGTGGACGGAAGGAAGGGGTGGAAGGATGACGGATGAACGATGAATGGGTGGATGGGAGGATGGGAAGATGGGTGGGTGTAAGGACGGGTAAATGCGAGAGTGGGAGGATGGATGGTTGGATGAGTGGGAGAGGAGGAAGGCTGGCTGGGAGGACGACTGGGGGGCGTGTTACGGAAGGAATTACCCACTCGACTTGCCGCAAACAGACTGAAGAGCAGAGAGCCATTAGCGATCAAAGTCCAGCCCCCATCACGTTGCCCCAGGGCCGGCAGGGAGGTCCAGGCAGAGGCGGAACTGGGATGGGGGTCTCTCCACGACATCCCCCAGCCCTTCCGCGCCTGACGGTGCCAGGGTGGGGGGGCGCCCCGCCCCCACCTCCGGAGGTGGCGATCCCACGCGGCCCAACAAGCTGCCGTTGTCCCACGGGCCGTGGGCCCGGCACACTGGGGCTTTGTCCGGCCCCCAGCCGCGACCCAAGGGGGGGGCCCCACATGACCGAGGGGGTAGGAGGAGCCTGCGGCGGCAGCGGCGGTGGCGGCGGCAGCGGCGGCTCCACCATCATTTCCCTCCCGGGCCGGGGGTCGGCGGGCGGTGGCGGCGGCGCCGGTGGCGGCTGGGCAGGGCTGGGCAGCGCCGCGGACGTCGGGCCCCCCATTCCCCGCCAGGCTGCAGGCGCCCGGCCTGGGCCATCAGGGCAGCTGTGACCGGAGCGCTTTCCGGGGGCCGATCTGGGGGTGCGCCCGGCCCCCCGGCCCCGGGATCATGGGGAATGGCATGACCAAGGTAGGGGGACGGGGACCGCGCAGTCCTCCCTGGCCGCCCCCAGCCCGGCCGGCCGCGGCGCCCCCGCTCTGACTAGGTCGGTCTGCCTGCCTCTGACCTTCCTGGTCTCGCTTGGTGTGGCTACATCTCTGTCTCCCTGTGACTCTGAGACCGCATCGGTCTGTGTCTTTGCCTCTCTCTGCTCTGTATCTCTGTCTCTGTCCTGTCTCTGTGACTGTATATCTCTAGCTGTGTCTTTCTGTGGCTCTGTCACTCCCAGACTCTATATCCCTGTGAGTCCCAGGTGTGTGTCTCCTTCGGACTCTCAGTCTGTCACTGTTTCTCCATCCTTCCTCCCTCCCTCTCCCCGGCCCTCCACCTGTCTCTGCCTTCCCCCTCCCTCCTCCTACAATTCCCACCCACCCATCCTGCAGGTCCACCTCTCTCCTGGCCGCTCCTCCTACTCTCCCCCTAGGTCTCTCTGCCCCTCCCTCCACTCCTCCCCCACCCCACAGCCTTCCTCCTCTTCCCTGTCACCCATCCCCAAGCTGGCCCCCATGGTCCCCCACTGTGGTTAACTTGCCCCTCTCCCACCCTCCCCAGAGCCCCAGAGCCCTCTTACAGAGGACCCAGGGCCCATGAAAGGGAGGAGATGGCTCCCTGAGTCCTGAGGTCCAGACAGCTTTCATGGGACAGAGAGGAGCCATGGGCCCACCAGCAGCAGGCGGTGGGAAGGGGGTGCAGCCTCTGCCCTGCTGACCCCTGTCTGTCCTTCCCGTAGGTACTTCCTGGACTCTACCTCGGAAACTTCATTGGTGAGCAATGCCCACTTTGTCCCAAGGCCATGGCACTCTGCCGGTCGCTGGCCTGTATCCACCATTCATGCCCTGGCCCAAGCGGCTTGGACAGGTTCAGGAATGGGGCTGGGGGCAGGAAAGTGTCGCCAGGCTGGGATGGAAAAAGGGTTGTTGGAGGACAAAGAGGTGCACGGGTGGGGGAGTGTCCCCAGGCCCGAAGGCACGGAGGTGGCATCAGGGGTCTGACGCTGAGACCTCCCAATGTCCCAGCCGAGGTCAAAGAGACAGCACTCAGGGCTCAGGACCTAAACTGTGAACCTGGGTGTGTCTACACCTGCTCTGAGCCGCCTCCTCAGCTCAAAACGTCCACCTGCCTCTAAGGGCTCTTCTGACCCTGAGGTTCTTGGTGGAGGTCTGTTTGGGGGTGCTTCCTCTAGCTGGGAAGCTGGGAACCCTTCCTCCACAGCCTCCTCAGAGGAGGAGGAGACGCCTCGGGAGGCCTGAGCTGGGCTGTCCTGAAGGCAGCATCCTGACCACCAAGCCCACACCCCCAAAGCCCTTGAGCAGCCGGGCAGCCTGTGCCGAGGGGTGCTGAGCCTACAAGCCTCGCGCTCATGCTCTCGTCCATCTCTCTGCAGCCCTCAATCGGGGGAGGGGGACACAGATGTACAGACACCCCCTTGCTGCCCTGGAGGCCTCAAGCTTCCAAGCTGGTGGTGGGAGCCAGAGCTGAGCACGGGTCTTTGGCTGCGGAGTGGAAAACGTGCTGAGAGACAGCCGGTCTGGGGCTTGGGGGCCCAAGGCGGGCAAAGTCACTTCCATGTGTAGAGTGAGAGAAAGCTTCAGACAGGGAGGGGCCCGGGTGCTCCACCCTCATAAACCCTGGTCCCTTCCTTCCTGGAGCTACCGCAGCAGCAGCTCATGCACATCGCCTTCTGTGAGTATTTGGCTAAGTAAGGTCTGAATCCTCTTTAAACGTGTAGGCTGCATGAGGGCAGGGGCCATGCAGTTGACCCCAGGCCCCTGGGGCCCAGCCAGCGGCTGCACACAGTAAGCCCCCAGTGAATGTTTGCTGAAGGAGGGGGACGTGTCATCTAGTCTCATTATAAAAGGTCTGCGTACACTGGACACCCAGCCCCTAGACATAACCACTGACAGCACTGCCAGGTGTATCCCTGGGTTCCTTTTCATATATCTTTGTAGATACAGTGTGTAAAACCAAAGTGGGAAGCTATTCTGTACACTGTTCTAGAAGCTGTGTTTCCCACTTAAAAATGTATTGTGGGCATCGTTGCACATCAGCGTATAGAGCTCTTTGTAATGGCTGCAACATATTCCAGAGTATGGAATTCCTATTATTTACCCAGCCCCTGTTTCATGAACACTAGGTTGTTCCCATTTTTAAACTATTTCTGGTATAAGCAGTACTACAGAGAACATCGTCTTCTACACATGGCTTTCTATGTGAGAAAAAGCTCCTGGAGACAAGATTCCTAGAAGTAGAATTGCTGGGTCAAAGCAGATGCTAGGGAAAGCGCAGCATGAGCAAGGTTGGGAGATGCAGGGCCGCCGTTGTGAGTGCCCCAGAAGCAAGAGGGGCAGGAGCTGGGGTAGGGGGCGCCAAGGTGGAGTGGGAGGGGTGAGGAGGAGAGCTGGCGTGCTCCATCCACACTTGGCCCTCAGGAACAAGTAAGTCACACCTGCCAGATTGGCTCAACCATCCTGTTTCTTTCAGATGCCAAAGATCCGGATCAGCTGGACCGGAATAAGATCACCCACATCATCTCTATCCATGAGTCACCCCAGCCTCTGCTGCAGGTACTCCCTGTCCCCATCCCGGGGCTGTGCACAGGTGGGGAGGGGGGCTGCAGACCCATTTATCAAGCACCTACTACGTGCTAGGATGGGCTTCCCATTGCCCAGCTGGTTGATTCCAAATGGATGACTCTGGGCTCTGTGTCTTGCTGGGCAACCTTGAGCTGGGACTTTACTTCTCTGAGTCTTTGGTCCCTCAGCCCTGTCTGCCCCCAGGTGGCTGTTGTGAGGATGCAAAGGGAATGGAAGATGGTGACGATGCTTTGCACCCTGTAAAGAATGGTCCCCACTGGAAGGCTTATCAAGTCCTGGGAAGGGGGTGTGAGGGTGTTAGGACCCAGAGGACGAAAGCTGGAAATCAGACTACACGTGCTGGAGTCAGGAGACTGAGTTCACATCTCCACCATTTATTCTCTCCGTAATTTGGGGCACAGGACTTCATCTCTCTGAGCCTCAGTTGTCTGATCTGTAAAATGGGAATTTTATAGCAGTACAAACCTCACTGAGTTGTTGAGAGCCACATAACAGGTGTTCAACAAATGACAACTGATATAATAACAAAGTTAATAATATTCGTATCCCATAAACAGAGCCCCTTCCTCCTATCTGTCAGTCTGTGTCATACCCTGAAGAGAAAGACCTTGAGTGGGAAAAGGCTCTGGAGATCAGAGACTGAGACCAGGTTCTGCCACAGACTTGCTGTGTAACCTTGGACAGGGTTCTTCCCCTCTCTGGGCCTCAGTTTTCTCATGTGTCAGATTGGATAGTCTTTAAGAGCAATCTTCAATAATCTATGATTTTTGGTATCATTCAGAAAAGAAATTTCGAGGCCTCTGGACTCTGATTTTGCTTTATGGGGCAGCCTCATTTTGAAGTGTTTGGAGTAAGCGGTCACTAGATTGCACGGGGAAGGTTGTCAAGTCGTGAATGTATTTACTAATGAAATGACAGTTTACACGAGTCCCTGCTCCAGCAGCCATGCTCTCTTCTCTCCTGCGTCTCTCCCTCCCCCTGCATCAGTGAATTTACCAGTCAGCCAGGGTTGGATAATACCATGTACACCCAAGGCCAAATGCGTTGCAAAGTGAAATTGCAAACCTTGCAAAAGATGCAGGATTTCATGACCTTGGGGAATGTGAGTTGGAGAAGGACTGGAAGCTCATACAAAGCCATGGACAAATAAGGACCTGGCTGGTGGTCCCTTATACTGGCCAGTGATGGGCCAGGCACCTGAAAAGAGCCACTTGAATATCAGAGTGGTAAGAGAGGTCCTTGAGAAAAGCAATGAGCTCCTCCGAAGATGGGCAGAAATCGTCTTTATGATATTGTATAGAAGCAAAGGATGTCACAGCAAGTTTGTTGAAAAAACCGCTGACAATTTATTCCTTGATTATGCTAACAATTAGCACATAGTTTAATAACCATAATTCATGAAATGTAAACTTGTTTTCATTGTTTTCTTTTCAAGATAATCAAATCTTTTATTGTATAATTTTGTAATCCCTGTTTGGAGGGAAGCCACTTTAAGTAGCCCTTTCCCAGCTCTTAGATAAAAGGTCCCTGGGTCCTTTTTATCACGTCCTCATGCCCACATCACCTATGGGGTTAGGAGATGCCATCTGCTCAGAAGGCTCAGGAATCACAGATGGTCAGAGCTGGGCGGCCCTCGGAGATGGTGTCTACTTTCTCTGGATGGAGAGGACACCAGTGGCCCAGAGAAGGGCAGGAACTAGGCTGCAGTCACACAGCCCTTGGGCAGCTCAGGCCGCGGGGAGGAGGGTTGCGGGCAAGCTCCCCCTGCCTGAGCATGTTTGTACTTGCAGGACATCACCTACCTTCGCATCCCCGTGGCTGATACCCCTGAGGTACCCATGTAAGTTCCCCTGGATGGACAGACAGCTGCCTCCTTTGGTTGGGGGAGAGGGGAGCTGGGAGGAGAGAGTACTCAGGCCAGCAAGCTGTCACATGTGGTCACCCAGACCCCGGTTTGACTCCTTCTCAACCATGCCTTTCGGTATGCCCTGGTCAGGACTCCTAACCTGAGCCTCTGTGTCCTCCGCTATGAAACGGAGAAAGTGCCCTGTCTCTTGGGATCAGGTGCACCAGCAGATTGGAAAGGGACAGGCTCAGCCTTGGAGTTGCTGACCTTGGACCTGGGTCCCAGCCAGGATTTACCATTTACTTGCTGTGTGACCTTGAACAAATCACTTCCCCTCTCTGAGTCTCACCTGGGAAACAGGGCTATGTGATCAGAGTCAAGGAAGCTTTCAAAGATCAGATGATGTGGGTTGACGATTTAGGATAGGGCCATAATGGGGGCTCAGAAAATGGGGTTTTTGTTTGTGTTATTAGCAGCAGGGGCTCCCAGCTTGGGACGGACCCAGACTAGACACTCCTGCCCCTTGGGAACCTTGCTCCCAGCCCACTGCTTACCATCGTTGTCCCAGGTGTTCTGATTGCAGACCCTAGAGGAGTGGGACCCCTGTGTCTCCTCCCACACACTTCCTTGAAAGGCTAAAATAAACCCACCGTGAAAACAGGCTCCACCAGACCCACTGGAGAGGCATTCCTGCCTACCTGGTAAGATTGGCCTTCACTGGCCTCTCTTGCTGCCCAAAATGCCACCATTATTGCTTTGCACACACCCCCACCCCTTACGAGTCAGGGCACATGCTGGCTGGCCTGAGGACCCCAGGGTTCTTTGTCCCTTGCTACCCTGTAAATGGGGAGGAGTTGACTCGTAAGAGACCTGCTCCTCAGTGCTCCCTACCCCACTGCTTTCGTCTCCAGCAAAAAGCACTTCAAAGAATGTATCAACTTCATCCACTGTTGCCGCCTCAGCGGGGGGAACTGCCTCGTGCACTGGTGAGTTAAGGGTGGGTGCTGGGGAGTAAGTGGCTGTCTTCCGTCCTGAACACACACTCGTCCCATGGGGAAGGTAGAAAGCCTGTCACAAAGCCTGACAGTCCACCATTCACCTGGGAGAGGCCAACCACGTGGCCATAGCCAAGTAGCTGCTTCTCCCTGAGACTCAGTTTCCTCATTAGTAAAATGGGGAAAAGAAAGCTGACCTGAAAGCGCTGTTGAGAGGGATAGGTGAGGTCTGGCAGGTAGCCCGTTACCCTCCAATAGTTCTGGCACCCCCTCCGCCCCTCCAGGCCTTTGAGGTGGTGGTACAGGGCAGTGGGGAACCCCAGGCCGGGAGACGGGACCTCTGAATGTTCCCAGGGGCCCCTGCCCCCATGACGCCATTGCTTCCATAACTTCTCACTGAGCACCCATCCTATGCCAGGCCCAGGCTGGCTCTGCCGGAGCCCCAGCTGTGTGACCAGCTGTCCCAAGCCTTGTCTCCCACCTTCCCTCCCTCCTCCCCATTCCAGCTGCAGTAACCTTCTCCTCATTCCCCCAGTCCACCAGACGTCCACTTCATGGTCTTTGTACACGCTGCCTAGAACATTCCTGACTAACCCTTGCCTATCTTTCAAACTCAGCTTACGTCACTTCCTTGGGAAACCCTTCCCGAATCCTACCTCTTCCCCTGCCTAGATTAATTACCTCTTCCTGTGCAGGTCTAGCCCCCAGCCCCCAGACTCATATTCAAAGCAATTATCAACTGAAATTGTTTTTCTGGTTGGTGTCTGTCTCCCCCAACCACACTGTTAGCTCCAGGATGGCAGAGACCAGGTCTGTTTTCTTCCCACTATATCAGTACCTGAAAAAGAACGGACGATCAGGAAGCGTTTGTTGAGTGAATGAATGATGTTTCACTCAGGCCCTTGATGCCGGAGAGTGCCAGGGGATACTCCAGGCAGAGGGAACAGCATGGGCAAAGGCCTGGAGGTGGGAAGACAGGTCCTGGCAGGTTCCTTGCGGTTGGGGTGCAGGAGGCAAGGGGGGCAGAACTGAAATGGGGGTGGGGTGCCTAGGGGGCACGGAGGAGACTGGCTCTTACCTGAAGCCTGAGGGGTTGTCGGGGGTCACAGCTTTGCAGGGATCTCCCGAAGCACCACTATCGTGACAGCATATGTGATGACGGTGACGGGGCTAGGCTGGCGGGACGTGCTTGAAGCCATCAAGGCCACACGGCCCATCGCCAACCCCAACCCAGGCTTTAGGCAGCAGCTTGAAGAGTTTGGCTGGGGGAATTCCCTAAAGGTAGGTACTGGGACAGGGGCTGGGTTGGGCCAGAGGTGGGAGACCTTTCTTGCCACTTGGACAGAGAACCGACTGGAAAGATTTTAGCCTGTGCTTCGGACCTAGCAGAAGATTTTTCTGGGGTTTCAGATTTGTGGCCCTTGAGCTAATCCAGCTCCTAGGTGTATTTTTGTTTGTTTGTTTTTCTTTATTTTTTTTTAAATTTTTTTCTTGTTTTATTTATTGTTCTTTTTTTGTTTGTTTGTTTTAATCAACTCCATTCTCATGCCTTCAAATCTAGGTGTATTTTGTTTGACAGCCAGGTGTTTTCTTTTTTAATACAGAATTTGGGTGCTTTTAGACCAGTCTGTGGGCCCCTCAATTTGACCAGGCCTCCCATCTCCCCCCACTGGCTGCTCTACCTGCTAGCGCCTGAGTGCATTTGAGTGACCCTGGGGGAAAACCTGTCCATGTCCTGCTTCACCCTGGGTCCCTGATGAGGCCAAAGCAGCTCCTTCTCTTATACCTCTTGGGCAGATGGCCCACGAAGTGTCAGGACTGGAGGGCTCCCTGGGGACAAAGAGTGGGGGAGGTGTCTCGGCAGGTGGCAGGGCGGCACCCAGAGGCTTACTTGCGGGGCTGCCTTAGGAAAGAGCTGTGAGCTGAGTTGTGACCAGGACTGGAACGAAGAGGCGCGTGGTGTGGGGGTAGGGGGTGGTTAATGCGGTCCTCACTGTGCAGGTAGGGGTCACTTCTGCAGGTCTGGAAGATGGAGTGTCAAAGGAAAGGGGGGGTTCAGGAAGAGGGAACGGCCTTATAGAGGAGAAGAGGGACTCAGTGAGGGGATGGCAACCCCAGAAGGGAGGCAAAGAGGATCCTCAGGAAGGGGAGGGGCTTAGCGAGGTGTGGGGCGGGGGTCGTGATGATGTAGGGGGCGGGGCCGTCC
>VBSM01001118.1:30970502-31018496 GCA_008086735.1 Cheirogaleus medius | reverse complement strand
GAGCGATCCTCCGCCTCGGCTTCCCAGAGTGCTAGGATTACAGGCATGAGCCACTGCACCCAGCCCAGCAGTATATATTAAATAGTGTTCTCAGACAAAAACACACATGAAGCAAGATTATGTATTGATATGTTGATGAAAGTAGTGTGACCAGAGATTGGCAGGAACCTGGCCCTGTATTTCCCCTAGGAGCAATGGTTCCGGGTTCAGTGTTTGCGGAGACTATAGACTATAACTACCTTGAATAATGACAGTCTACTGTGCACGCACCCTCAGACACACACGCCCAGTGACAGCAACACCCGGCTGCTCACCGTCCCCTGCATGCATCGTGCCCTTCCACACCTCCAGGCCTTTGCTCGAGCTGTTCCCTCTGCCAGGAATGCCACCCCCCTCCCCTCAACTTCCTACTCACCCGTCAAGGCCTAGGTCAGTGCATTCAACAAATATTTTTTGAACATCCTCTGTGTGCCAGGCACCATTTTAGTTGTTCAGGCACCCGGCAGTGAACAAAACGAAGATTCCTCTTACCATGATGATAGCACCCTCTGCCCTGTGCCCTTGTCCCTTTGAGTATTCTGAATGCGATGAATAAGTACTGCAATAAATAAGTGCTGGCTGTGTGCCAGGCGCTGTGCTGAGCACGCTACACACACCAGCTCATCTTGTACCCACCACAACCACGTGAGGTTAGGTGGTTATCGACACCTACAGACAATGTTTACAGACAACGACATCAAGCCTCAAAAGCTCTCACCCCTGGCACTGACACAGGAACTGTGGCTTTTCTGTTTCGTTGTTTGTGTTTACCACTAGACCTGGAGTCTCTGAGGACAATGACTGAGTGCAACTTATCAGTTAAATCCCCCTTGGCCCTGAACGTGATAAATGTAGCAATACATCTCCTGATGGCCTCCCCTTGGACCATACTGCTCCAGCCACACTGGCTGTGCCTGAATTTATCAATCTCTTTCCCACCACAGGCCCTTTGCACTTGCCATTCCTCTAAACCCTCAATTTGTCAGACTCCATTCTTTTCATTCACGCTTCAGCCCAAATGTCACCTCCTCAAGAGGCCTTTTCTGATCACCCTCTCTAAAATAGCCCCTCATTTTTCTTATTTATTTACTTATTTATTCCCTCCACCACAACAAATAGTCATTCCAATGTATTTAACAAATATCTGTGGTTTGTATGTTGATGTTTTGTGTGTATTCTTACCTTATACACATCATGTGTTGTACATCTCATTCTGTGTCTTCCTTTTTTTTTCATTCATGACCATGCTTTAAAGATCTGTTCTTGTAGATCTAATCTCTTGCTCCTAGATGCTTCTAGATGCTGTATAGACTCCATAGTGGGTATCGTGACATGCACACCCCCATTCACTTTCCCAGGGCTGGATACAAATTTACTTCCAATTCCCAAGGCCACAAATAATGCTACTGTGGATTTCCTTGACCAGGTCTCCCCTTATGAGCCCCTCTGAGAATGCCTTTGGAATTGGGAATTGGGATTTTTGCTCACAGGGTATGTTTATACTGCTTCATTCAACTGGGCATGCCAGATTACCAGCCAGGAGCACCGAACCCATTCCACACCCACCAGCACCTCCCCACCACATCCCCCCCACACCACATCCCCGCCAACTCCTGGTATTAACCAACTTGCTAAAGTTAGCTTATTGGCGATAGCTCACATTTTTATTTGCATTTCTTTGGTACGAATGAGTTTAAGCACCTACTCATATGCTTATGACTTCTGGTTTTCTCTTCCATAAGCCACCAATTCCTATCCTTTGATAAGAATTTTCTCTTTAGAGAATGCTCTCTGTTTCTTGTCGATTTGCACAAGTTCCTTGTATGTTCTAGATTTCAGCCCCTTGCTGATTTCAGACAGTGTAATTTTTTGCCTTGTGTGTCATGCCTTTTAGGTTTTGTGTAAGAAGTGTTCTCTGCCCCTAGAAGGTGTGCTCCTACATTATTGCCTATTAATTTTACAGTTTTACCTCTTGCCTTTGGTTTTGTAAATCATCTGGAGTCTCCTTTGTATTTGGCAATAGGCAGGGATTTAGTCTTATGGTTCCCCAGACAGCAAACCACTGCCATTATTTTATATCCCATCACTGTATTTATTTTTTCTCTTATTTATCACAATCCATAATTTGGAATATAATTATTTCTGTTTAATTGATCGCAGCTGTCTTCTCCCACTAGACTTGGGCTCCTTGTGAACAGGAACTGTGTCTATCTTGCGCCCTATTCAATCCCCAGCCCTAGCTCAGACCTAGAACACTGCAGGAGCTCAAAGAACATGCGTTGGAGAGAGGAAGAGAAGGAGAGGAAAGAAGGGAGGGAGGGTAGGGGGCAAGGCAGACCCTCATCCCTCCTGCAAGGCCCCAGCCCCTACCCCTGGCTATTCCTCCCCAAGTACCCCTGGCCCTCCCCAGGCCTGGGCCGTGCACAAGGGCAAGCACCTGGAGGGCACCGACAGGGAGGACCCCTCCACCTGGAAGACGCGGCTCCGCTGTGCCCTCAACAAGAGCGCCGACTTCCGTGAGGTGCGCGAGCGCAGCCAGCTGGACATCTCCAACCCCTACAAGGTCTACAGGATTGTGTCTGGTGATGCCCGTGGTCCAGGTACCCTCCTGCCCCTGGAGGTAGTGGCCAAGGGTGGCTCCCTGATTAATAAGGATCTCACTTTGCTCATCTGTAAAATGGGGAATCGGGGACTCAAGCTTTGACTCATGGGCTAGTAAATTTAGAAGGACCCTTAGACCACCCAGTTTATCTCCCCATTTGAAAAGGAGGAAACTGAGGCCCAGAGATAGGTGGGCCCTGCCTGAGGCCCTGAAGTGAGCTGGGGTACTCTTGCCTGGATTCAGTTGAGGGGGTTCCTTTTGGGGCCCATGTCTCTTGTTCGATGCAGTTGCCAAGGCCTGTGATCCCCCTGAAGAGGGGGGCATTCCCTCCAGCCAGCAGGAGCCCCCTGGGGAAGTGACTGAGCCCACCTGTGGGACAGACCAGGTTGGTGTGTCCCTCCAGCCCCTGCAGCCTTGCCAGCTCAGTCACCTCTCACCCAAGCCACCCATTCGCCCTGCCCTGGCCGGCCCTGACCCCCGGCACTGCTCTCCTCCTGGCAGCCCGCCTCTTCCCACCTCTGCTCCAGCTCTTGCTCCACGGGCAGCCCCTCCCATCCGCCAGCTTCAGTTCCCTCACTCTGTTTTCTCCACGCTCCCCTCCCCCTCCATCCTTGGGGCCATCACTCTGCCCCATGCGCCCCATCAGGTCCAGCTCTGTCACCTCTGCCTCCCTCACTGTTCCCATCAGCCCCATCAGCTCCGCCTCCATCGCTCTGTGTCATGCCCGCCATCTCCACCCTACCACTTCTCCCCATCATCGATGGCTCATTGCTGTCCCCATGGCCCCATCAGCATCCGCCCCATGGCTCTGTCCCCCCATGTCTATCATCTCCAGCTCCTTCACCTCCACATTTACCCCCAGCACCCTCTCCCTGTCTGAAACTCTGAAGCTTTAAAGCTCCTATCAACCCCCAGCTGGCCTTCAGCCTGCCCAGCCCTCCCTCTGCCCTGGTGGGGACAGTCTGGAAACTCCTGTGACCCACAGATCTCTTCTCCCACCCTAATTGCCCCTTTTCCCAATGCTCAGGATGGCTCCAGATTAGCCACAGAGGATGAGGACAAGGAGCAGCCCCCCAGGCTGGCCCAGGAGGGCTCGTTGCCACCAGCCACCCTCCTCGCAAGCCCTTTGGCTGACCACAGTAAGGACTGGGCCTCCTCACCCACCCCTGCCTCCTCCTTGACCTGGGAGTCCGGGGTGAGATGGTGCCTGACTGCTTCCTCTCCTTCCCCAGGGTACCAGGCATGGGACACCAGACACCCCTGGAGCGCGATGCCCTCTGAGGACTCCAGCAACCCTGGTGAGGAGTCTAAAGGCCCTCCCCTCTGACCAGTGTGCAGAACTGGGCAGGACCCAGGGCTGGGGCCAGCTAGCCTCTGTTTCCCACCCAAAGCGGCCAGCTCAGACTGCCAGTACAACCCCCACAACAGCTAATGTTTGCTGTGGCCTCAGTGTATGTCAGGCATCCTTCCACGCCGCCACCCCCACAGCCCTGTGACGCTGTTATCCCCAACGTACATATGCAGAAACCGAGACACGGAGATTAAGAACCTTGCCCAAGGTGGCACAGCTAGTAACCCTGGGAAAGTTGCTAACAGGTCACAGCCCCTAAAGTGGCAGTGAGAGAGTAGAATCCAAGGACCTAGCTGCCAGGCCCACATCGCTAACCAGAGTTGCTGACCCCTCCAGTGGGATGCTGCTATGTTGTCACTGTTGTTGCTGTTATTATTACTTCTACCAGCATTAAAATCTTTGCTGGGAGAAAGCTCCTAGAATCCCAGAGGATTTGCTGGGATGGCCTTGGGGTCGTGCCCTCATTGTACACATGGCCCCAGAGCTAATGCTGTTAACCACGGAGCTCAACTAAGTTTGCTTATACTCCAAGCTATTGTTTATTACTACCACCACTACTGGAATTAGTATTATCACTGATTGGGAAGGAGCGCCAAAAATTCCCGAGGTGGGGGCCTGAAGCACCGCCCGGTGCTCCGCCCAGCTGTGAAGGGAGGAAGGATCGGGCCGGGCGGCGCCGCCAACGCCCGGTTCGCGCGTCTGCTCTCCGCTCTCCCGCCCGCAGGCTGCTGGCTGCACGTGCGGGTCTTCTACGGCGCGGCGCTGGTGCGGGAAGCCACCGCTCGCACCGCTGAGGGTTGCCGTCTGAGCCCGAAGGCGGCCGCCGCCACCACCGCCGCGGAGCGCCTGCTGGGGCCACCCCCACGCGTCGCGCAAGTCCGCTTCCCGGAGCCGCCGCCGGGCGCCCACGTGCTGCAGCGCCTGATGCGCCACCTAGAGCGCGGCGTGCTGCTGTGGGTGGCGCCCGAGGGCGTGTTCGCGAAGCGCCTGTGCCAGGGCCGCGTGTACTGGCGTGGCCCGCTCGCCCCGCACCGCGCGCAGCCCAACAAGCTGGAGCGCGAGCAAACCTGCCAGCTGCTCGACACGCGCCGCTTCCTGGAGGGTAAGAGCGCCACAGTAGGGCCGCTGGCAGAGCGAGGCAGCGCGGCCGGGGCACAGGGGGCGTGGGCATGAGGTGGGCAAAGGAATGTGGACAGAAGAGAGTGGGCGCAGGGGGATGGGCTTAAGGATGGTAAGCATGGGATAGGCACGGAAACAAAGGATATGGCACGGGGGCATCTGAATGGGAAAGATTAAGGGCACCAGAAGGGCTGGGCACAGGCATGGATGTAGGTGCATAGGGGGTGTAGGCACCAGAGGCAGGCTTGGGGCATTGGGTTTGGGGCGCAAGCATAGGACTTGGATGCATGTGTTGGCATAGGGGCTTTGGGCATAGGGTGGGCATCAGGGGCTCTGGACACAAGATAGGCATAGGTGAGTGGCAGTGGCATAGGGTGGGCATAAAGCGTGGGAGTGGGCATGGGTGCACCAGGCAAAGGACATGAGCACTGGAAGTGGGCATAGACGTGGGATGTGGGACAGGCATGGGGGCGTGGAAGTGGGTAGAGGGCACAGGAACACAGTGGGGCTGTGGGCTTACAGGGCTCGGGCATGGGATGTGAGCACAAGGTGGGATGGGATGCCTGGGTGGGATGCCTAGCTCTTGGCCCAGCCCCCACAGTCTCGGTGCCCGTAGAACTGCGCGCCCACCTGCAGGATGGTCACCCGGAGCCAGAGTACCAGATCCGTCTGTGCTTTGGCGAGGAGTACCCGGGCCCCCCCGACCAGCCCGAAGAGCGGCTCGTCATGGCCCACGTGAGTCCCTCCCCCCACTCCAGCAGAGAACCAGAGCCTCCAGTTTCCTCCTAGAGGACCCCTCACCACCTCCTTCCAGTCTCAGCTGCGCCCCTGACCCGCTGTATGACCCTATCTGAAAAATGGGGGTGTAGGGGCTGTCACTAGGGCTGTGACTTCCTACCTAGAATGCTGGGGGCGGGAAACTGGGAGAGTCGGCTCATTGCCCCACCTACCCCGCAGGTGGAGCCGGTCTTCGCCCGCCAGCTCCTCCTGCACTCGAAGCGCCTGGGCTCCGGCGCCCTGCAGGGTCCTTAGCCTGGAGTCGCCGATGGCGTCACCCACCTTCTGACGCAGCTGAGCTAAGCGGGTCGCTTCCTCCTCTTAAGGCAGCCCCCCACAGGGTGCGGACCCCTACCCCTAACCCAGCCCTGCACACACTGAGCCAGTGGAGTTGGGGCGTCGCCCAGGCTGGCGGGACAGCGGAAGCCAATCGTGCCTCCACCTCTCTGCAGCGGGGATGGAGCCCCGGACCGGCCGGTAGGCGGCACCGCTGGCCCGCTGGGCCCGGGGCGTCAGCGGGAAACGGAACTCGGCCTTGAGGCCCCGGAAATGCAGCAGCTGGGGCAGAAACAAGACTTCATCTTTAGTGGAGAACCCAACATGCCAATAGCAGCTTACTTAGAGCCTGTCTTAACCTGCAGTTGAGCCCACGGTAGCGTTTGCTTACCGCTGAGTGTATGACAGACAGATCCTCAAGGTTGTTTAGAGTGGGGCCGCCCAGTAACAAAATTGCCTGGCCTCAGAGGGGCTCTGAGTTTCCAAACCCTTTCTCTCCCCTGCCACTAATCTCTCTTCTTTATTTGGGGGACTAGGCAGGGTCCCCAAACTGAGGACTTGATCTGAACCGTGGGCTTTGGATGCTAACCATTGAACCGCCAGCACCTGTAGGACACTGTCTTTGGAGAAACTGAGGCAGACCCCAAAACACAGTCCTAAGGCAGAGGCTAAAGTGGGAGTCCAGCCCCTCTCCAAGCCCCCCTGATCTTTGCAAACTGTAAGTTACAGTGAATCCTTGAGAACCCAGGTTTGGATCATAAGCATAAAGCTGGTTCCCCCTGGCTTGTGAGTAAAGTTATCAGACCTTTTCTCCTTTTCTGATTTCTGGCTTTATTTATAGGAATCCTCTTCTGGATGCCAATATAATAAATCCCTTTTAGTGATACATGAATAAACCATTTTATGGGGGAAAACTGTATGATTCAACAAAGGACAGAAGTTAGTCAGTTGCTGGGGGTCCTTTTTAGTCATTTAACAGACATTTATTGAGCAACTACTCTGTTCCAAGCCTCTATTCCAGTGTCCAGCACGGGACACTGGAGCTAGAGCAAAACAGCATGGTCCCTACACTCTTGGGGTTCACATTCTATTTTCCAGTGAGGATCCAGTGACTGTCCCCTCCCTCTGCCCCTCACAGAAAGGGTGCTTTTAAGGAATTATAAAATCCTGGGTTCAAATCTCAGCTTTGTCACTAGCTAGCTGTGGGACCTCAAGCAAGTTACTTAACTTCTCTGAGCCTCAGAGCTCTCATCTATTCAAAAGAAGCAATGAAAGTCTCTGGAGCAGGGTTGGTCAGAGGAGTAAGTGGGCAAGGGGTGGCGGGGGGTTGCAAGCTGGCCTGGCACAGAGTAGGTGACCACTGACTTGAGAGTGTGAGACCAGGGAGGATGCTGCCCTGTCCTTCAAAAGGCCTGACTGTCTGTTCTGGGCTTTGTTGTACCTCCCAGACCAAGGCTGCAGCTGGGGTAGCCTCAGTTCAGTGTGACAATCCACAGCTACGTTCAAACCCCTACTCTGTGCTAGGCTTTCCAAGGGCACTGGATTCTGTGTAAGGGAACCTGTTGCCTCCTCGTGATGGCCTGGACAGCTGAAGAGTTGCCAGCTCCATTTTAGAGATGGAGAAACTGAGGCTCAGCCAAGGTCTTGAGATGCCCTTTGGGAGGGGGGATGTCTCTACTGGAATGGCTGCCCTCTCCACACTAGTCACTAGGGGGCGCCAGGGGCTTGGCAGAACTGGGTCTCACTGGCCTTCATCCTGGTTCTTGGTGCCCCTCCCTGCAGACACCTCAGTGCTGGGAAAGCAGGGAGCAGTGTGACCCCAAGGGCTCTTCCCTGCTGGGAGGAGAAAGCAGCCGACAGGCCTGGGGGGAGGAGAGGGGCAAGGAGGACTAGAGGCCCCTGGGGCTTTTCTTGCTCTATGAGGACTGGGCTTAGGTTCTGCCTCTGCTCTGCTCTCTCTGCCCCTCCTCATGTACCTGTGTCTCTCTCCCTGTCTCCTTTCTCCCTCTGTGGATTTCTCTATTTGTCTCTGTGTCTCAGTGAGTCTGATTTTTTCCATACACTAGCTGTGTGTGTGTCTCTGTCTCTGCGTGTCTCTGTCCATTTTGCTTGTCTCTGTCTTATCTTTGTTTCTCTCTTTATGTCTCTGCCTCTCTTTCTCTGCCCCCCGCCACCCCACCGTCTCTGTTTCTTTACGTTTTCTGCCTCTATCTCTTCTGGTTTCTGGCTCTGTCCTGCTCAGTTTCACATCCTGTCCCTCCCCAGCCGCCGTCCCCCAGCAAACGTGGGCTGAGGGTCTCTGTCCCTTCCCTCCCACCTCCTCACCCCTGGCAGGTGCTCAGCTTCCCAGTCCTGGCCTCTCCTGCCCGCCTCTCCCGGGCCTTGGGGGAGTGGGGTGAGGGAGGAAGGGAGGGCAGCCTGGCGGGCCCACCCCTTTTTGCCTTTCCAGGCTGGGAGGCTGGGCCAGTGGGCCTTTTAAGCAGCCCGGGCTGGCTGTTCCGGACACCAGCCCTGGACGCCGCGCCTGGCCCCTCTGGTCCTGGCAGCCCGGCCAGCATGCAGCAGCAGCAGCAGCCCGCGCCTGGGCCCCGGGCCCCCGCCGCCGAGCCGACCAAGCCTCCCTACAGCTACATAGCCCTCATTGCCATGGCCATCCAGAGCTCGCCCGGGCAGCGGGCCACCCTCAGTGGCATCTACCACTACATCATGGGCCGCTTCGCCTTCTACCGCCACAACCGGCCTGGCTGGCAGAACAGCATCCGCCACAACCTGTCACTCAACGAGTGCTTTGTCAAGGTGCCCCGTGATGACCGCAAGCCAGGCAAGGGCAGCTACTGGACACTGGACCCCGACTGCCACGACATGTTCGAGCATGGCAGCTTCCTGCGCCGCCGCCGCCGATTCACCCGGCGGACAGGTGCTGAGGGGACCAAGGGCCCTGCCAAGGCACGCCGCGGACCCCTCAGAGCGACCAGTCAGGACCCAAGGCTCCCCAACACCACGACCGGCAAGCAGTGCCCATTCCCGCCAGAGCTGCCAGACCCCAAGGGCCCAAGCTTTGGGGGTCTGGTGGGGGCCTTGCCAGCCAGCATGTGTCCGGCAACTACCGATGCCAGGCCTCGGCCACCCACGGAGCCCAAAGAGATTTCCACGCCCAAGCCTGCAGGCCCAGGGGAGCTCCCCGCGGCCACCTCGTCTTCCCCATGCCCAGCGTTCAGCTTTCCTCCTGGCTTCTCTCAGGCCGACAGTTTTACCAAGGCCCCTACACCTGCCTTGACCCCCGAGCCAGGCACCAGGAGCTACCAGTGCCGGCTGCAGGCGCTGAATTTCTGCGTGGGGGCCGACCCAGGCCTTGAGCACCTCTTGGGCTCGGCAGCCCCCTCCCCTGCACCACCTACCCCTCCAGCCTCACTCCGGGCCCCGCTGCCCCTGCCAGCTGACCCCAAGGAACCCTGGGTTGCAGGTGGCTTCCCTGTCCAGGGAGGCTCTGGCTACCAACTGGGGCTGACCCCCTGCTTATACCGGACACCAGGAATGTTCTTCTTTGAGTGAAGGCAGCCTCGCCTCGGGCAGTCCCTGCAGGGCTCCTGCCAACTGCACCCTCCAGGTTGAGCTTGGCTCTAGGACCTGGAGAGTTCTCGAAGGATCCAGCCCTGGCAAGACAAGGACAACCAGGACAGATAGCCAGGAGCGAAGCCAAGCGCGAGCAGAGCGTTCAGCCAGGCCCCGGGGCCTCTGCACACACCTGGGGGTGAGGGGAAGTGGGGCCCCTTGGGAGTGACTCTGTGGCTCTCAGGGCCAATAAAGGCAATGCGATGATGAGCTCAGCTTGCTGGATGGTTGGGGCGGAGGCCGGGACGCCAGGTTCGGGGTAGGGCTGTGGCTGTGGGGCTGTGCGGCAGAGGCAGGCACCCAGAAGGAAGCATCTCATGCGGCTTTCTCCTGCTGGGACTTTCTCGGGGAGTTTCCCAGGAAGGCAGAGGAGGGGGAGGCAGGGAATGGGGGCAGGGAGAGGAGGGATGCAACTGAGAGAGACCGGCACAGGGTGAGGCTGGGCTGGCCTAAGGGGTGATTCTCCTGCCCCAAACTCTGAGGCTCAGCATCCCCCATTATGAGCAGTCACAATAACCGTGACCATGGGTGGCATTTATTCTGTCCTGGCTTGTACGTATCATCTCACCTGTGTGATATGGAATGTTAGCCCGTTTCCAGCAGTGGAAACTGAGGCTTGAGGGTTGGGGGCACACTATCCCCAGCCCCAGCTGGCACATGAGTGCAGCGGGGAAATCAAACCATGTCTGTGTGGCTCTACTCTCCAGGCCCGGACCTGAAGTTTGAGTGAGGACACAGGAGTGGAGACCACCGCTGGAGCAGAGCTGGCGGTGCCCCAGAGGGAGGCTTTGTTTAAATCCTGGAAGCCATGACTAAAAAGGCAGCCCTTACCGTGTGCAGGCTGGGAAGCCCAGGCCCAAGAGGGAGTACCTATCCCCTTCTTTGCATTTCCCACACTAATGGGGGACCCCCCCTGAGCCCCAGCTCTCCAAGGCCTCCTGGTGACTCTTGCAGAAAGTATTTCTCTTGGGACAGGGACAGGGTCTGTGGCTGTCCTAGGCACAGATCAAAAGTGACTAAGCCCTGACCTTTGACCTTCTCTAGCTACCCCCTTTGTGGAAACAGGAGAAATGGGGGTATTCATCTTCCCCAGAGGAACAGACATAGAACCTGAAACATCACTGTCTCCACAGCCCCCAGAGCTGGAGGAGCAGAGGCAAATGGCTTCCTCCCCAGAGCCTCAGTCGTCCCGTCTGGATCACGGGTGTACACAGAGAGGCCAGGATGCTGGGGGCACCTACATTCTGTTCTTTGGCATGGGGCCTGGAGGGTCTTATGTTCCATGAAGTGACACCCAGGGGGCTGGAGACCCCTCTTGGGCAGGCAGCCCAGTCCCTGCGGAGGACCTCCTTCGGGCAGGCAGCCACGCTGGCTTCAGCCCCTGCTACTCCCTCCTCCCTTCGCAGGTCCCCTGGGGCCTGGGAGGAAGCGAGCCTGGCTGGACAGCCCCCACTGTCTGGTTCCCACAGACTCAGAGCTGGGGTGGAGGGGGGACCTGCGGGGCGAGAGGGGCTGGGAAAACGCCTGGCCAGCTGTGGGCCCCTCCCCACCATGCCTGCTGAGCCCCAGCCCGGAATCTGTCAGACAGTGGGGAGAAGGAGCAAGGGTCTGTCCTGCCCTGTGTGGGCAGCTCCATGGGTCCGAGGGGAGAGGGAGGGCCCTCCGTGAGTGAGGGGCTTGGGCGAGGAGGGGAAGGAGGCTCTTGTGTGGGTTTGCAGCCTGGTGTGTGCCTGTGTGTGTCGGTGTGTCTCAGGCTGTGCGCGCGTGCGCGTGCGTGCACAGGCTGTGCAGAGACAGTCAGAGGGGTGGGGGCTCTTCTCAGTTGCGCCAGGGAAGGAGGCCTCTGCTGGGCACCGTTCCCTGTTGTGCATTCTTTTGGCGCCCTGGTGACCCCAGGCGCTTCCCAGCATGTGTCCTGAGCTAGTGGGAAGATGGGGGGCTGGCCAGGCTGGGGGACCCACCCACCAGGCCTCCTGCCTTCTGCTGCTTTCTGTCACCAAGAGATACCCCCAGATCCCGCCTGACCACTCCCACCTGGGCAGGGGGCGAGGGTGGGGGTGAATGCCTGATCTGGGTTGACCCAGAGAGACCACCTTGGCACAGATGGAGAGACCAAGGCCAGAGAAGGTAAGTGACATGCCCAAGGTCACACAGCAAGGAGCAGAGGTGTCTTCCCAACCCATCCATTGTACCCACTTCCACTTCCTTAACTGTACAGCTCTTGGGGACAGGGCCATCACCTGTGACTATGCCTAAAGACCCCTCCTCATTGGAGGCTTGTCTGTCTCCAGGAGGGGATCCCTGTCACCATTCTCCTCCTGAGCAGGTTAGAGCAAAAAGGGGTGCTGAGACGCCTTGCAGAGTTAGGCTAAATCAAATCCTAAAATGGTAGAATCAGTGGCATTTCAGAATATTCCAGAGGTTTTAATCACAGCAGTTCAGATTCTTGGAATATCAGAGTTGGAAGGGCATCTCCTGCCCAATTTCTAAATATGACATCGAGTGCTCAGCCTCACATGGGGCTCTGAGAAAGGGGAGCCCACGGCCCTCAGAGGCAGCCCTTCCCACCAAAGCGTGGTAGCTCCCAAGGACTGTCAGGAAGCTCTTCACCTGCTGGGCCCTTGCTCTGTGCTCTCCCAAGGGAGGGAAGGACTCCCTGCCCCCAAGCAGCCACCCCCACCCACAGGGCTGGCCTTCCTCGGAGGCCCCTCCGCCCCCGCGTCTTATCTCCGGCCTGCTCTCCGCCCACCCGCTTCCTTCCCTGGTTTACAGCATTCCACGGCGGCGCAGAGTTGGACACTCCTTCCCACACCCAGACAGAGCTCCGGCTGGGGGCGGGGAGACCCTCTCCCTTGGAGGGCTGGGCCCCCAAGGCTGCCACGGTGCTGAGGAAGAAGGGGAGGCTGTGTGGCAGCCTGGCACGGCCGCCTGCTGGGAGTGTGCGGAGCCGGGGAATCCAGGCCTCACCCGACACATCCCCTCCCCACACAGAGCAGGCTGCGGGGCCATGGGTGCCTCTGGAGCCCGACTGGATGGGTCCACATCCCAGCCGCTTCCTAGCTGTGTGACCTTGGGCAAGTGGCTGCCCCTCTCCGTGTTTTCCTCCTCTGTGAACTGCGGACACTCACAGTACCAACCTGCACGGGGCTATTGTGAGGATTACATGAGATAATATTTGCAAAGTGTTTCAAACAGGGTCTGGCACATGGCAACGACAATATAAGTGTTTGTTAAGCAAAATAAAGAGGTATTTGGGTCCTAGGACTGTCCCCTTAACCTGACTTGCCCCCTAGATGAGTGTGTAGCTGTGGGACAGGAAGGCAGGATGCAGGAGAGGAAGGATCGTTATACAGACAAGGCTTTGGACTCAATTCCTGGCATCACCACTTCCTTGCTGTGTGACCTTGAGCCAGTGGATTCACCTCTCTGAGTCTCAGTGTTCTCATCTGTAAAATGGTAATGATTCCAACCCCCAGGACCGTACATTGCACGTACAGTATGTGCACAATCCGGTCAGTGGGAATGAAACTGGAGTGTAAAACAACCCCACCAGAGGGCCTCAAACCCTCCGCCCGGTCCCCTCTGCTCCTCCCTTCGCACATGGCAAAACCCACATCCCCACAGGCCCAGAGGTGCCTGACGCCCTGCTCCCACCCTGCTGGTAACTGGGTGGGGACTCGAGGAGGCAGCTGGTGGGGCAGAAGGAAGCGCTGCCATGGTTAACAACAGGCCAGAGGCCCATTTAGTCACGCAGTCAGCCAGAGCTGGTGCCTGGTGCCCCTGAGGCGGCCAAGGCCACCCACTCCTGACCACAGGCCTCAGGGCCAGTCTTGAGGTCGCCTGAGCTCACTTGGACACAGACAAGAGAGGCTGCTCCCCTAAGACAGCCGACTCCCCGGTGAGCTGCTCTCCATCTTTAGGCCTTTGCACCGGCTGTCCCCCTGCCTGGAATGCTGTCTCCCCACCGGCTCTCAACACGCAGCACCCGGTGGAACATCACTCCCTTTTCTAATCAGAGGCCCTGCATTGTTGTCCCTCTCTGCCTCCTGTTTGCTCCCCCCGCATGGCACCTGCTGCCACATGGAATCACGGGTGTGCACATTCACCTTTTATTGGGTCTCTGCCTTAGAATGAAAGCGTCAGGGCTCATTCATTTTATTTCCTTCTCTAACCTGAAGACTAGCACATAGTAGGCCCTCAATGAAGGTTTGCTAAGTAGATGGATGGAGTCATGGTCCCCCGTTCATCCATTCATCATGGATTGAGACTCAAAGAATCCCCAGAGACTCCCTGTCTCACCCAGAGAAAAAGCCCAAGTCCTTTTGGGCAAAGGGCCTGTGGGACTTTGCTTCCCCTCCTGATTGTCCCCTCACTCACGCCAGGCAGCCTTTGTACTTGCTCTCCCTTGGCCTGGACTGGCCTTGTGCTAATACCCACAGGGCTCACTCCCTCACGCCCTTCAGTCTCTGCCCAAACATCCTCAGAGAAGCCCTCCTTGGCCACCACATTCCCTGTCCCCTCCCCAACATTTTAAATTCATTATTGCCATTCAGTGTCTATCCCTCCCATTGGGATGAAGCTTTTGTGAGGCCAGGGATTATTGTCTATTCGCTGCTTGTCCCCAGCACCTAGAACAGTGTCTGGAACATAGTAGGGGCTTGAGAAACAGTTGGGAAACAAATATAAGCTCAGTAGCCTGTACCAGGCTCTACCTACATAGCTCATGTAACTTTCACATTGACCTTGGGAAGCAGATACTGTTATTACCCCATTTTACAGATGGGAAACTGAGGCTCAGAGAGGGTAAATAAGTAGATATGAATCCCGTTCTGTCTGACCTGGAACCCAATCTCTCCGTCCTCAGCCTGTCTCCCTAGAGCCATCTAAGGTCTGTGCCCTCTCCTCTTGTCCCCACAGTTCTTACAGCCTCTCAAGCAGACATGGCCCAGCCTCCCGGGGTTCCCTGCCTCCAGTCTTTCCCCCACTCACTGACCTCCCTGCTACAGGGATCCTTCTAAATCACAGATCAGACTCTGTCTCTCTTTTGCTCAAGGCTCTTCCGTGGCTCCCTATTGTCCCGAGTCAGCTGCCACTCCAGGCTCCTGCTAATTTCTCCAGACCTGCTTCCTGCTTCATCTTCTGCAAAAGCCCTACTAGATGCTCCCAGCCCAGCTTGTTCTCAGCTCCGAGTCTTTGGACAGCACTGCC
Organism: Cheirogaleus medius; assembly: GCA_008086735.1. NCBI lineage: Eukaryota > Metazoa > Chordata > Mammalia > Primates > Cheirogaleidae > Cheirogaleus > Cheirogaleus medius. Next base: position 31,003,512 of record VBSM01001118.1, on the reverse strand, counting down.
CCTGCCTGGAACCGCCTCCCCCCCCCCCGGCTCTCTATCTGGAAAAGCCCTGCGCCTTGTTTGCCCACAGTGTGGCTGTCACTCCCACTGGGGAGAAGAAAAGGAGGGTTAGCGTCTCCTTCATATCCTCATGGTTTTGTGAGTTTCCTTCCAGCTTCGCCCTGATCTCCGCCCTCCCATGGGGGTTGCAGAGGCTGGAGCTCCTGAGGGCAGGGACCACACTCATTCACCTCCAGGCTCTCCCTCCAGGCTGTCCCTTGGGGTCAGGCCTCCGCCTGTGTGACAAGTGGCTATGATGTCACGGGCTGTGTTGGAAGCCAGGCCGCCTGCCTTGCACCTGACTCCATGATATGCTGGCTGGCAGCCCATGGACTTGTCTATACACGCTCTGTGCCTCAGTTTCCTCATCTGTGAAATGCTGACAATGAAAATACCCACTCGTAGGGCAGGAATGAAATGAATTAATGCATGGGAATCACTCGGCACTGTGCCCGGTGCTCAGTAAATATTACCCACTAGCGTGAAGGAAGAAAGGAAGGAACAGGTGCCCAGGCAGCTGCACAGGTAGGAGCTCCATCCAGGTGGGCACATCCTTTGGGACCACCCTGGCTGCTTCACACCCTCAGGGCAGCCCTGTCACTGGCTGAATGTTTTCCCACCACTGCCCTGTTGGGTCCAAGGTGGCCGGTGGAATTCGAGGCCACTGGACCCAGACAGGAAAAGGCAGCGTCACCAGCCCTGATGTAATCCAAACCAGATGCGGCCTCGGTGGCTTCCAGACCCCTGGGGGTGGTCACTGTGGGCCTGGCTAAGGCCCAGAGGCAGGAAATGGTCTTGGAGGAAAGCTCTCTGGGCCGGGACCAACTTGGAGGAACGGTCCCACTGAGGGCGTTAACTCTTCTCAGCCCACACGCGGCCCAGGACCTGTGCAGGGGACGCTCACGGCCCTGGCACAGTGGAGACACAGAGCAGCTTGCAGGGGAAGACTGCAGTGTCGGCTCTGAGCAGGAGGGGCCCACACCTGGGGACTGTGGGGGGCAGGAAAAGCTATGCCAGGGGCAGGGAAGCTCACAGCCTGGCACCCTGAGAACTGCTTTGGCCCTGACCCTTGCTCAGTCCTGGCTCCAGCTTGGCCATCCCAAACCAGCAGCAGACTCACTCCCCTCATCGGCGCAGCTCCTAGGGGAGAGTCTTTCTTCCTGCAACTGCCAGAGATGGGAGCTCTCCTGAAAGCAGTGGGGCTGGAGAGAGGTGGCCCTGCAGAGGGGTGGCCCCAGCTTTGCCCTGAGTGTGCCTTGGGGCCCTCAGTGGGAACAAGAACTCTCTAAGTCCTCTTCCCATCCATGTTGTCAAGTCTGCATTCTCTGCCTCCAGGGACCAGGGCAGACACAAAGGAGGCAACTGATGAATCAAAAAGAGCTTTCTAGGAGGTGCTCCTGGGGAGGATGGGGCTGAGGGCAGCGATCAGCCCTGTTCCATGGCTCTAGGTGGGCTTCTTGCTCAGGACATGTTAATGTGCTGTGTGGCCTTGAGCAAGTCACTTTCCCTCTCTGAACCTATTTCTCCCCTTGTAAAATATGGTGCTGGAGCACCCCATCCCATCTCTCGACTGTCGCATGTCCTTAGGAGTGGCAGAGAAGAGTTGAGGCTGTCAATTTCATATATAGAGGAGGAAACTGAGGCTTGTGCTGAGAGTCAGGAGTCCTGGGTTGTAGTCCCAGCTGTCACTGTCTCTGATGAGGGGCTTTCCATGTTTTGGCCTTAGTTTCCCCAGCTGGAAACCAATGAAACCTGGTTTCACCCAGGCCCTGGATGTCTGCTGTGGCTGGACCTCATTTCCTCCCCTCCCCCACAGTGGTGACTCATCCCTCATCATCGCGCTGTGTGGCCGAGGCTCGGCCTGGGTGGGGGCCAATGAGGCCGAGAACCACTCAGGAAACCACAGGCCTGGCCCAGCTGGCAGGTGGCGGGCGGGCGGGCGGGCAGGCAGGCAGGGATCCACTGCCCTGGGGGCCCTGCCCATCAACACACCTCCCACCAAGAGCTCAAGCCGGGCTCCCCAGGCCCCCAAGCCCAGCCCTCGACTGCAAGGGCCAGGTTCAGGCCCCGGAGTCCCCACCCTCTGTGGTACCTGCAGCAGCAGGCCTCCGCACCACCTGCTGGAACAGGGCAGGGGCAGGGGTGAGGCCCCTGGCCGCCCCCTCCAGGCCAATGTCCACGCAGGCAGGAGAGGGAGGGGATGAACTGTCAAGGTTTCTCTGGGAGGGCAAGTCCAAGGTTTCTCAGGAGGCTGGCGGTGGAGTGGCTAAGCTCTCTGGGTTCAAATCCTGGCTCTGCCACTGACTGGCTGCGTGGCCCTGAGCAAGTGGCTGAACCTCCCTGAGGCTTGGCTTCCCCATCTGAGAAACGGACACAACACTTGCCTCTCAGGGTCACTGTGACCAGTCGATGTTGTCGTGGGCCCCGGCTCAGCAGCCGGCAGGGGCTCAGCGTGTGTTGCTGCTGTCGTTACTCTTCCTGCCCGAGCCTCTACACTCCCAGCAGGCCAGCCCCACTTCCGACTCGGTCGTCCTCACAGCCAGAAAGGCTCACCCTATCAGCGCTCAGCTCTCTTGCCCTCTGGGCCACCCCCTCCAGCAGATGGATCCCCTGCCCCGCACTGCTGGCCTGGGGTGACGCAGGCTGTGGCCGGTGGGAGAGAGCAGGGAAGAGCCATCTCTCCCCCCGGCCTGCTGCGGGGAGGGTGGCGCCCCTCACTGCGGCCCCAGCAAAGGCCTTGCAGGCCTGTCCCACCTGGCCTCCACCGGGAGCCCTTCCTTCCCGCTTACACCGCGCTCCGGTGAGAGCAGCGTGAGCTCAGGGGCACAGCCTTGCTCTGGGAGACGGAAGAGTTCGCTTCCAGCCCGATTGTGAGTAGCATTCAAGTTCCTTCCCCTCTCCCAGCCTCAGTTTCCCCCTCTGTAAATAGGAATCATAACGTCTCCCTCATCGCCTCGCTGGGAGGAGTAAATGAGTTAACGTGTGCACGAGCGCTTTAAATAAAGCCGGGCACACATTAGTCGCCCACTGAGTGCTGGCGTTGTTGTGCCTTCCTCTCACGGGTGGCGGTACTGAGGCACAAAGCGGGGAAGCCGCTGGCCATGCGCTGGGCGCTCTGGCTCCTGACCCTCCTGACCGCACTGCGAGCTGAGGGCGTCACGGAAGTGCCCGGCACACGGTAGCTGCTCAGTGGCCTGTGGTCATCTGCGGCCTCACGAGGCGAGTGCGCGCACACAGAAGGCAGGAGGCCACACCCAACCTGTACATTTATTTACAGGGCACAAGCTGAGAGCAGGCTGGGGCTGCCCGATGGCCTTCCCACGCCTCCTGGGCCCGCTGACCCCATCCTCTAGGCCAGGGGAGGCCCTGGGGATGGGGCCCCCGAGTGGCTGGGTTGGGCCGGCTTGGCCCTGAGGCAAGCTCGGGGGTGGTCTCTTGCGTCCCGGGCTTCTCCCCTGCCCCTCCGCCACGCCTGGGCTGGGCGCCCTCTCTCACACAGAGTTCCTGTGCGTTGGTGGTCGCAAGAGGTGGGTGGGGCCCGACCCAGGCCAGATGGTGTGGGCTAGGCCTTATCTGTTGGGAGGCCGCAGGGGCACGGGGGTCCTCTTTCACACAGCCTGCTCTGTCTCCCCGGCAGCTGGGCCTCAGGAATCGGCGTTCCTGCCTTCCCGCCCCGCCAGGAGGCTCCTGTCCACAACGCAGGGGCCCTGCATGCGGAGACCCCAGCCGTCCCACCCCAGCTAGGAGCGAGCCCAGGCCGGACGCCCCGGGCGGGGCAGAGCAGGGGCACCAAGGCAGCAGTTCAAAGAGGGGAGCTGGGGAGGGAACAGGGAGCGGCTGCAACGTGCCGCCGTGGAGTCTGGGGTGTGGCTGACGGGCTACAGCCCTGTCTGGGGAGGCACTAGCAGGATGGGTCCAGGCCATACTCCGGGTGGCTCACGTCGGGGAAGCGGTCACTGCATGGGGGCATAGGGAGCCCCGAGCCTCCCAGCCTGGCGCAGCCTTGTCCTGGCCAGCCTGCCCTAGGGATCTGGCTGCCTTCTCTGGCCTTCTTGGCTGTGTGGCCTCAGCCCCGGCCACTGTGCGACTGCGTCCAGGCCTCTGCTGCTCCGGGGCTCAGACCCCCAGAGCCATCAGTGCCCCCGAGCTGCTGATCTTCTTGAAGCGGTTGGCAGCGCTGACAGCAATAAAGTTTTTCTGGAGGAAGAGGGAAAGGGAGTCCCAGTCAACACCAGGGCGAGGGTCCTGGTTAAGGTCCCCTCCATTCCAGGAGGACCAGAGGCCGGGGAGGGTGCAGTGCCCAGGACAGCCACAGGAGGCGCCACGACGCCGCCTCCTCTCGGACACCTGCCTTCCTGCAACAGACCTGAACTGAGGGCCTCTGCTCAACACACTCCAATGGCTACAATGTTGCTCCAAGTAAAAGATAAACTTTCACCATGGCCCAAGAGTGCTCAACATCCCATCCCCCTGATCCACTCTGACCTCACTCCTACCCCCTTGCTCACTCCACTCCAGCCACATTGGCCTCCTACCCATTCTTCAAATTTGCCAACGGTGCTTCTGCCCCAGGGCCTTTGCACCGGCTCTCCCCTCTGCTGGAATTCTCTTCCCCCAGTACTGGCACAGCTCACCCCCACCTCTTTGGGCCTTTGTTCACATGACTCCCTATTTAAAAGTGCAACCTCTCTGCTGGCTGATGGCCTTTTGGTTTTTCTAGAGCCCTGCCCTAACCCCGCCTAATAATGCCACATCTCCCACCAAGAGTAAGTCCACAAAGACTGAGGTCCTTGGCTCTTTTGTCCATTGCTCTATCCTGGTGCCTAGAAGTGGTAGATGCTCAATAAATATTTGGAAAATGAAGGAAGGGAGGCTGGGATGGAGTCAGAGACTTTCTCCTGAGCCTGAGCCCCAGGTGGCCGCCCGCCCCCGTCCCCCAAGGTGGAGGGCTGGGTGGAGGGGCCAGCACAGGGCAAAGACGGAAAAGCCAACCTTGTGTTCCAGACAGGGCCAGGCCTGGTCAACAGAACCTGCCAAGGCAGGGCTGGTGGGGCCTGCGACCTGGCACCAGGACCTCCGCCTGCCCCGCAGTCCCTCTCTCGTCCCCACCCGGGATCCGGTGGTACCTTCCAGCGCCTCTTCATGAGGTATTTCTTAAGCAAGATCTGGGACTTGAGGCGTCGGTTGCAGCGCTTGGCTTTCTCCGCCAGGTTGTTGAGCCAGGGGTGGTCGAGACACTCAGCGGCGCTCATTCGGGCCCTGGGGTGGGAGCGGCGCAGTGAGGTGGGTGCCCGCCGGGGGCACCGGAGCCTGGCAGCCCGCCGCTCAGGGCCCACCCTGTATGCACATGCGCAAACTAAGCTTGCACACCAGGGCTCTTGTCCTGGGGCGAGCCTCACCTCTGGTCCTTGACGATGAGGTTGGAGACAAAATCTTTGGCCTCATCTGACACAGCTTCGAAAGTCTCCTCGTCAAAGTACCAGTTGCCAGAGAGAATGTTGTTGAGGGTCTCTGTGTCATCATCTCCCAGGAAGGGGGAGAGGCCGCTCAGCCTGGAGGCAGGGGTAGCAGGGCAGGGGGTCAGAATGGAAAGGCCAAGACACCTTCATGGGGGAGGGGACAGGAGCAGATCCTAGGAGGCAGCACCTTGTGCTGAAAAGACCCCCAGCCTCTCAAGTGGGACAGACCTGGGTTTGAATCTGGCTGGGTGACTGTGGGCAAGTCACTTCCCCTCTCTGAGCCTCACTCTTCACATCTGTAAAATGGGCATAATCATCCCAGCTTCCCAGGGTCACAGTGAAGATGAGGAATGACAAGTGCACAAAAATGTCCACTATCCCCTCTGTCCCCTCCCCGGGTCATCTGAGATCCACTGCCCAGAGCCCTGGACTGGGATGCTATGCCTTCAGGGGCCTTGGCTTTTCCACCTACAAAATGGACACAAACTTCTCCTTTCCTGTTGTCCCTAGCACTCCCACCCTCAGCAAGCCCCTGACTGAGGGATCGGGAGGTGGGACCACCTCACCAGGACCCCACGGCCAACACTGGCCTGGCTGCCCACCTGTGTGCCCCACCCACCCCTGCACACCACCCTCCCTCGGCTCACAGCATGTAGGTGATAACCCCCAGGCTCCACATGTCCGTCTTGTCGGAGATCTGGTCATAATTCACCACCTCAGGGGACAGGAACTCCGGGGTCCCGAAGTTCACCTTCAGCTTCTCGTTGGGGTTGTACCTGGGGTGAAACCAAGCACTCAGAGCACTGCTGACCCGCTCCCGGGCTCCCGCTACCCGCCCCTGCCGTCCGCCAGCCTCAGAGGTGGGCCCCACCCTCCCCGCCCACCCAGGTGGTACCTCCGTGCCAGGCCGAAGTCAATGATTTTCACCAAATGACCCGTGGTGTTGACGCACAGGATGTTCTCTGGCTGAGGACAAAGGGGGCGGCCTGGGTTGGCTTCTGACCCGGCTCACCCTCTCTCCCGCACCAGGTCCACCCGCGTCCAGGCTCCCTGAGGCGGAGGGCCACACTGCCAGGGTGAGCAGCCGCCAGACACCCTCCAGACCTGCTGCCCTGGGCGCAGAGAAGGACCCTGAGGCCCCAGGAGGGACTGGTACAAGGCCTCGAGGCACAAGACCTGTCGGTGGATTCAGGTGGGATTTCCCTCCATTTAAGACCTGGAAGGAACAACACTCTAGCGATTCTGAGCGCGGGAAACTGAAGGCTATGGAGGAGGAGTGGCATGCTCTGGGCAGGGAGGCCAGCGCAGTGTCACCACCGGATGCCTGGAGCTCCAAAGAGCAGAGAAGGAAAACATCAGCTCCGGGCTCCCAGAGGAAGCCCCTCTGGGACACAGGGCTTCACGACGCTCCAGGGGTGCTGGAAGACGTGCTCCTCTCACCTCCCCAGGTAATGATGCCGACAAAACGTCAGGCCCAGTGTCACTTTCCACGATTTAGCTCATCCCTCCTCCAACAGCTCTGTGAGGCAGACACTGTCACCCCGAGAGACTGTGACCATCCACTGCCATCTTGCAGTTGAGAAAACTGAGGCTCAGACACAGAAGTGACTTGGCCACAGTTGCCCAGCAATACAGCCAGGATCTGAGCCCAGGACTGACTCCAGCACTGGCCTCCTAATGTCCCTCGGCAGCCACCGGCCAACAAGGACCCACAGTGCTCCCTACAGGATGGGGGCTGGAGCAGACACAATGCTACTGGGCTTGCTCTTCCAGGGCAGGGACCTTCTCCTGGCCTTCTTGGTCCCCACCCTCAGTGACTAACAAAGGCATTCAGTAGGTGACCGGCCAAGGCTCATAGGAAACCTGTGCCCCATCGCAGAGAACATGGACATGAAATTACTGCAAAACGAACTCTGGGGTCCATTCCCTCTCCCTACAATACAAGGACACAGGACAAATCTGAAGTTGCAGGGTACAAACATTTTAAAGTTTACAATGGTTCACAGGCAGGAGATTTGTCACAAAAACCCTGGTTTCCAGCACCTCCTGAAAAACCGGAAGCCCTGGCCACATGGGCCACACGCCTTGCAGTGAGTTGCCACTGACCCCCTGACATAGGACAAAAGTCCTCCGGCTTCCCTGTGGTCTCCATCACCCAGCCTGGCCCAGCCAAGACATTTTAGTTATTTCTGTGGGCTCTGTGGGCATTTGATTCAAGGCCCCTAATGAAATGTTTTCCGGAGGCCCTTTTAGAACTGCTAAATTCACTCAGAGCGGATGCTAATGATTTTAGTAGCTCAGCCTGGTATGTCACCAAAACAAGGGAAGAGAGGAAAGGTCCCAGTGTACAGGCATTCAGGAAAATGAGGCAGACTCAGGTCTCTTTTTGGAGATTCTCGGTCTGCACATGAGCGGTTCTCAGCAGCCCTGCAGCCGTGATGAAAAATTTATTGCTACCCGAAAAGCACATTTTAGGACACAGAGGCTTAATGACTTCTTCCTTGAGCATTGCATTTTAATTGGGGACCCTGCTCTACCCCAAAAATTAGCTTTCATGACAGAGAGGCAGGCCTCCAATGTCACTGTGCAGGTACCAGCTGCCCCCAGCTCAGGGAAGGGGCCACCATCTGCCCAGTCACTCAGGAGTCAACCTTGACCATTTCCTTTCCCTAACCCTGACACATGCGGACCAGCAGCAAATCAGATTGGCCCTTTTTCCAAATGTAGCCACCATCTGACCACGTCCCTTCCCCTCCCCCACTGCCACTCTGGCTCAAGCCCCGTCACCTCTCCCCTGGCTTGCTCCAGCCTCATCTTGCTGGCCTCATCTGCCAGCAGGGATGACAACAGCACACCTCACCCAGCGGGCTGCTGGGAGGACCACGTGCTCCCTCGGAGCAGCCGCTGACACCCAATACGCCTGGGCGGGGCGCAGGAGGGGGCAGCAGAAACTCCCCGCCTTGCTTTGGAGCCCCGGGCCTGGCCTGGCCTACTTCTCGGGTTCCCCCGTGTACTCATTACTCCCGAGTGCTTTTTCATAACACTTTCAACGGCTTAAACTGACCTACTTAGTCATCATTTAAAGAATGTCTGTTTCCCCCACTAACCTGGAGGCTGTGGGAGACAGGGCCCGTGTCCTGTGTCCTTTGTAGCCGCCATGCCTAGCACAGGGCCTTCCACAGCAGGCACTCAGTAGGCGTCCAGCAAATGAGTGAAGGAAAGTACTATCCACTTTGCTGATGGGTGCCCACCCACCTCAGGGTTAAGATTTCGTCTCCTCCACTACCTTGCCGCGTAGCCCGCAAGCGGGAACACCTGCCAGCAGGATGCTCAACACCTGGCTCTCCTGCCGCCCCTGCCAGGGCGGATGCCACTGAGCTCCAGGTCACCCCTGCCCACTGACGGGAGCTGGTGTGCAATGGACAAAATCTATTTGCTCTTCCTGACCTGCGATATGCACGGTACTGAGCAAGGTCAGAAGAGGGACATAAATATTCCTTCATTAAATGGTGTCGTCAGCACCCACCTCGTGTATATTGCTGTGCTAACACCGCACTTATCCGTAAATGCAGGGATTATTATCTATTTGGTTCACCGCCACCTAGAGTGCTGCCTGGCATAAAGTAGCCCCTCAACAAATATTTGTTGATTTTGAATAAATGGACAAACATTCGTAGCACCTATCATGGGCCGACCCTGAGATCGGTGCCTTTGCAACACTTAGTCCCTTGTCTGTGTGAGACCGTGTGACACTGAGCGTGGGCCTGAGCACTCCCGGCACTGCAAAAGACGCTTTCCACAAATATTTAGTGCTAGAAAAGAAGTCCTTTGAACACTGGGACCACATCTTTTCTTTCCTCTCTCTCTGTTGTAACTCTGGCTCCGGTACTTGGTAAGTGCTCAATAAACCCTTTTTCGAGCTATGGAAGGATGGCTGGATGGAGGAAGAGAGGGAGGGATGGGAGGATGAGGGGCGGCTGGGAACAACGCTGATCTCAGGGGGTTGGACGCTGCTCCCGTCCCCGCCCAGCAGGCCCCAGCCCTGGTACCTTGAGGTCCAGGTGCAGAACCCTCATCTTGTGCATGAAGAGGATCCCGTCGCAGATCTGCCTGACAAACACCATGGTGTCCACCTCGGTCAGGTGGTAGTCCTCATCCACAATCCTCTCGAAGAGCTCGCCACCCTCGATGCTGTGTGCACAGACCCCTCCACAGGCTTGCTCTGGACCTGCCAGCACCCCCGCCGGCCCCCACCCCCACTGCCGCCACTCACTACTCCATGAACAGGACGATCTCATGCGAGGTCTCGATGGCCGCGTACAACTGGATCAGATTGCGGTGGTTCAGCTGGTTCATGACCTCGATCTCAAGCAGCACCATTTCCTGGGGACCAGAAAGGCACAGGTAGCAGCCAGGCACCGTCGCTCACTGCCCTCCGCCCCCTGCACATGCACCCTTGACCGGGCCCATCTGGCCTTGCCTGGACCACTGCCCAGCCCCCTCCTCGCTGGCCTCCCTGCCTCCCACCTCTCTCTCGGCCCACACCTGTCGTCCTCACCACTCCCAGTCACTCCTGCTGGAACACTGTCCCTCTGCTGGCTCTCCTCCTCTGCCTCCGGGCTGGCGATTGGCCTGCCAGAGGACGCCTTCCTTCCCCCATCTCTCCCCTCCCTCTGCTCGCTCCCTGGCATTCTCATCGAGTCCCATGACTTTACATTCCATCCAAATGCAGTCAATGCCACATACCTATCTCAGCCTCTGAGCACTCCCTTGAGCCCCAGACTCCTCCTGCCTCCTTGCCATCTCCCATGGATGTCTAACAGCGACAATCTACCATGTCCAGAATCAACCTCTACACCGCACACCCCTTCCCCACAATTGAGGTGTCCTTAGCTTGTCCAGCAGCAAAAGTACACCAGACTGTCACCCAAGTGTGCAGGACAAAACGTCAGGAGCTTCCTCTCTTGCTCTCGCTGCCTCACGCCCCACATCTAATCTGCCAGTAAACCCTTCAGCATAGTCTACCTTGGGACTAGACCATAAAGCCACTCATTTATCACCTCCTCTGCTGCCTTCCTAGTCTGAGCCACCATTATTTGTCACTTTGGGAAAGTGTACAGGCCAGTTGTCACATTGGTAGGTTGCTATAGCAGCTATGTAGGAATATTTACACCATGGAAATTGGCAGAAGCTGCAAATGAGGCCTCTCCTCTATGCCCTACCCAGAGCGGGTTGTTAAACACTAACCATCGTGTCACTGCCAGAATTAGCCCCTTGTCCCCTTCTCCCATCCCTTCATTCAGGCCTCACCTCACAGACCACACTCTCGGAGGGGCCTAACCTAACCCCCATCTATGAGGCCCCACCGGCCCGTGCTCTCTGTAGTATCCATGCCTTTCCTGGCTAGCACTTCTCCGGACTTCACACCAGCCTGTTTGTCCTGCTTTATGTTTCAGCTGTCTGTCCCTCCACTCTAGCATGTCAGCCGCACAAGGGCAGGGACTTGTTTAGTTCACTGACTCTTTTCCCCAGCACCCGGCACAGCGAATGGCAAAGAAAAAGTGCTCAATAATTAATTAATCAATAGCTGACTCCAGTTCATTGACACAGCACATAGCTATTGAGCGTCTCTGTTGAACCAGCAGCCCTGTCGAGTGGAAGAGACAGAGAAGGACACAGTCACATAGAAAATACACTCCTTCCAAATGCACTTAGAGCTGTGACAGGGAACTCAGGTCTCTGGAGCCGCTTGTCATGCTCTTGCTGGGCGCAGGGCCTTTGCACACATGCTGTCCCTGCCTGGGGTGCCCATAACCCCACTCCTCAGCAGCCCTCAGAGCTTCCTCTCATCGTCCCCTCTGCCTGAAACTCTGTTCCCTGCTTTCTCCACTGGAATATCTTCTCATTCTTCAAAGCCTTTACTAACGAGGCAGCTGATCCAAGAAGCTTCCCTGGCCCCTTGGCCTCAGTCAGAAGTGTCCCCTGGACCCCCAGCTATCCTGAGTTGCACTGGCTTGCCGGGTCGTCATTACCTCCTCACACACCAGACGCCCTCAGTGCCCGTGGCCGGGCCTGCACACAACCATTCCTTCCTTGCGCAAGCACTGCTCGCGGCCTCCTCCGGACATGGCCCGGGCTAGGCGCTAGAGGCAACGCTCTAGACCAGGCTTATTTACCTTGGCGTCAGCTCCCTGAGGGCGGGGACCACGTCCAAGTCACTCCAGGACCCCCAGTGCCCAGCACAGGGCCGGCCCAGAGCCCACACTCATCAGTGTTTGTTGAATTGAACCAGAGGGCACGAATGTCCCGCGCCTAGAAGGGGAAGTCCCCAGATAAGTTCACTAACTGGAGTGTCTGCTTTCTGGTTAGGGGCATCAGGCCCCTGCAGCAGGGCTGTCTGTCTGTCCATCTGTCTGTCTGTCTGTCTGTGTGGCCTCTTCAGTGCAGCAAGGCTCCCACACCAGACCCCTGGCTCAGCGGAGCAGGTGGAGGGAGGCGAGAGGTGCCCACTCTGAGGACCCCCTCCCCCACCTGGGTAGCCAACTCCCCGCCCCGCTACCTTGTCTTTGGGGGTCTGTTTCTTGATGACCTTGGCTGCCAGCTTGAGGCCCGTGGCTTTCTCTGTGCAGGTACAGACTGCCCCAAACTTGCCTCTGGAAAGAAAAAAGGCTGGGAGTGAGTGGACTGTGCTCTGTTCCTGTCTTGGCCCCGACACGGGGTGCCTCTGGATCCTCCTCTGTGAGATGGGAGCATTGGCCACGGCGGGCCCTGACCTCCCCCTGCCGCTGTGAGCCCCACTGCCAGGGCGATGGCTGAAGGCAAGTTCTCTGAACCACGCAAACCCCGTGCACAGGAAGGGCAGGCACATAGGGAGGATGGCCCTGCAATGGGACCCATAGAGGTCCAGGGCAGGCGGGGGCCTTGGGCCCTGGGGAAGGCACCTCCAGGCTTGGGGAGGAGGGATCTTTAGAGATATGAGACCAAGTCAGGGCTTTTTACAAAGTAGGAATCACCAGGAGGTGGTCAGTGTGGTGCCTGGAACCGAGACAGGAAAACGCTGTGCATTTCCTATGGAAGCACTGAATGGCTCGTGGTGTGCCCTGTGCGCGTGGCAGTGACACTGAGTGCACATCAGCATGTGACACGCGTGACCACATAGAGGCGATGGTGTCCACGTGGGCCATGTGCAAGTGGGGTGTGAGTGAGCCTTGCACAGGGAAAACGCCAGGCCACGGGGTCCCAGGCTGGGGTCCCAACTCTCACCCTCCGAGCGCCTCCTTGGAGTTCAAGCTGAATTCGCTGTTGACGTTCCCGGTCCTCAGCTCCACGATGCGGTGCGGGAAGGGGGCTGGGGGTGGCGGGCAGTCGTCTGGGTGGGCAGAGCAGAGCCCTCAAGGTCAGTCCAGCGCGTGCTGAGCATCCATCTTGGCTCCACCCCCTTCTGCCTGGCCAGGGCCCTGTCCAGGGAGGTTAAGTGCCCCAAGGGATACCTGGGGGACACCTGGCTCCAGGATAGAGATTGTGGGGTGCCGTTTCCAATTTAGGTTCTGCCACCAACACACAAAATGACCTTGGGAGGCCTTTGCCCCTGTCTGAGGGGACCCAGATTCCCCGCAGAACAACGGGGATGGGAGATCGGATGCTTGGACCCTCCCCCATCATCAGGCACGAGGACTCCATCCTACGCTATCTGCATTTCCATTAAAAACAAACAAGCAAACAGCAGCTATGAAGCGGGAGGCCAGACAGTGGGGTTGCTGTGTCGGAGCGACGCGGTGGGCGGCGGGACCTGCCTGCGGTCAGCTCCAACGCCGCACGAGCTGGCCGGAGCCGCGGCGCCGCCGGGCGGGGCGGGACCAGGGACAGAGACTTTCGGTGGGGAGAGGCCGCCACCTAGCGGCAGGTGTGGGGAACTGCGGACCCCGAAGGCCGCAGGCTGAGTCATCCGGAATGGAAACCTCTTTATAAATAGCAAGAGGCGGCAGGGAAGCCGGGCTGGTGATTAATCAGACGGCCCTTGGAGATGGTTCAGATCCCGTCACCCCAGGATGTGCTCCGGGGTGGGGCGGGCCGGGGTGGCGGGCTGTGCCGCTGCCGAGGGCAGAGGCAGGGCTCCTGGCTGCCGCCCAGCCGCCAGGTCCTCCCGCCCTGTCTGGGTGGCATTGAGCCGCTCACCAGGCAGGTTGGCGGGTCTCCCAGGGCACCTCAGCCTGGAGGAGGAGGGGGGTGTCAGGACACTCTGGGCTCTCCTGACCCCATGTCACCCCACCCCCAGCCCTGCCGCACCCCTGCCCATGCCCTTTTGCTATTCACCTGCTCACCAAGCTACCCATGCTCAGTGCTCTTTGCTGCCTGCAGCACAAGCCACGGGCTCCTTGTCTAATCATCAATGAAGGCCACTCCACTCCACAGTCCTGCCCCATCTCACATGCCCAGCTTCCCACACACCAACACCTGTGCTCCTCTACTCATGAACCCTCTGTGGCTCCCATGACCTCTGCCCCCATGTATTTTAACTACTAATATCTGGCGTGGAACCCTCCCTTCTATACATTGACTCCAAATTCCACCATCCAGTGAGTTCATGTTGCTCCAATAATCTGGCTGACTTTTTTTTAATCCCAATTATAGCCAAAGTAGGAGAAAGTCAAAAGTGGGCTCTGGGGTCTGGCTGAAAGGGAATGGGAATGAATGAAAAGGGAATACTAAACAAAAAATATAAATACATTTAAAAAAATAAGATAGAAAAAAGCAGGGTACGGTGGCGCATGCCTGTAGTCCCTGCTTCTCTGGAGGCTGAGGCAGGAGGATCACTTGAACCCAGGAGTTTGAGGCCAGCCTGGGCATCATAGCAAGACCTCATCTTTAAAAAATTACAAATTAATACACAGAAATTTAAAAGGGAGTACTTTCTGGAAGTGTGCAACACTCAGGTGAATGGGCCTGGGCGGGGCATGGCTCAGGGCAGTTCAACCCTCTGAATTGGGAGACTTGAGACTGAAAGCCCCCTCCCCTCCTCCTAACCCCGGGAAGCACCAGCCCCCACCTGCCCCTGGCCTACCCAAAATCTGGAAGCAGTCTTCCTCCCTGGCTGTCAGACAGAGGGCCTGCCCCACCTCCGGTCTCTCTGAGGGAGCAGCCTGGAACTCGATGCCCCTGGAGGTGTCCCCTTGCACCTTAGCCTGGCCAGCCTGGCCCGGTGCTTTCTCTCCTGCTTCCTTCTGGCTCCCTGCCTGGGTGTTCTTTCCTCCTCCTGCCTTGGCTGGGCTGGGGTCCGGGGAGCTGGGGGCCACGGGCACCCCTTCAAAGGTGAGCTCCGATGCCTCACTTAGGGGCTTCTTGGCCAGCAGCTTCTCAGAGCTAGAAGGTGAGAACACAGAGGTGAAGCCCTCAGCAGCCACCGAACTGAGCCCTGGGCGACTCTCGGTGCCCCAGAGGTTCATCTGCCATCTGGGGCGAATACAACCCCGCCCCAAACGCACAGGGCAATACATCCAAATTCACTTTGTGCAAAACAACCAAGGGATCTTAATGGCTGCAGTCATTATCTTGACTATCAACACACTAATAGTCCATTAATAACTATTAATAGAATTGTTGATATGATTAATCATCATCTGGATTCAACTAGGGAGTTATATAACTCTTGATTTCACAAAAACTGTGGGGATATAATTGATACTAATATATCTGTAATTATCAAATGGATACGGGAAGTGTTATTATTGCGGCTTACAATATATCATGAATGACCTCATTAGCATTCAGGTAAATATAACTTATTGCATCATAAGACTGGTGCTGTATTATGGTTGTGAAAGTATTAGTAATGATCCACCAATCTGATTATTTTCATATTATACCAATAATTATATTAAGAAGGAGGGTTATCCTTTCTGCCTGACATTTCAGCCCTGCCCGTGGCTAGAACCCAGCCCATGGAGTAAGGGGAACTCTGGACCCTGGGTGCCAGGTTGGGTGGTCTTTGAGGGTCTCTTCTGCCAACATGCCGGTCCTCAATGAACGCAAAGTCCTGGTTTCTGCAGGAGAGCCGATGCCCAGGACAGAGGGAACCGAACATCAGAACTACCCTCCCCGGCACCAAATATGATGATGCCTGAGACAGGGCACTAAGTGTGACCCCTGAGGATAGAGCCCCGGCCGCCCCCAACTCCCAGGCAGAGGACATTCACCTGGAGATGATGGCGGGGCAGCTGGGGCTGTGCAGAAAGGCGGGTGAGCCCCTCCTGGCCGCAGCCTGGCCCGCTGCTGCCTTCTTGCCCGCCTTGGGCTCTCCAGGGTCCTGGCTGCCGGAAGCTCCCCGCTCAGCATCGGGCTTCTTGACACTGGCCTCGGCTGTCGCAGTCTGCTGAGGCAGGGCTGCCGGCTGCCCAGCACTGCCCTCTGAGGGCCCCCCACCCCTGTCACCCTCTCCCTGGGAGCCCTGGTTGCTAGTTGAGGGTTGGGCCGGGGCACCATCCCCTTTCTCTGGGGCAGGGGCTTTGGCATCTTTCTTC
Source organism: Cheirogaleus medius (assembly GCA_008086735.1). Taxonomy (NCBI): domain Eukaryota; kingdom Metazoa; phylum Chordata; class Mammalia; order Primates; family Cheirogaleidae; genus Cheirogaleus; species Cheirogaleus medius. The sequence continues at coordinate 30,987,497 of VBSM01001118.1, read as the reverse complement.
AGGGTGGATGGATCAGGATCTTTCTTTGGGTCTGGGGGGCCAGGGTCTTTCTCTGCAGCTAAGGGTCCTTTGTCTGCAGCATCTTTAGGTGTCTTGTCTGCAAAGGAGGTGAGTCACCCATCAGGATCCAGCCGTACCCCACTCCCTCTCCAGCCAGCTCTGGGCCCAGGTCCCCACCCAGGCAACAGTTTGCAAATGCTTGTCCCACTGAGCCTCTGGGGCCACTTGATGGGCCCTAGAGGTAGGCTACCAGGACCTTGGAGGCCCTCTGTGGGGGGCTTCTGGCCCTTTGGGTGGGCTTGGCGGCCCCCACTGTCCGCTGCCCAGAGAGCGTAGGTGCATCCCCAGCAGCCATCCATGGAGGCTTCACGTCTTCCTAGTCTCTCCAGGGAGGGCTTCATACAGGCCCTGGACCCAGCCAAACCCAGCCAGAGATCCTTCTGATTTCTGGGTCCCCATGCGCCATGCAAAGAAGCCTCAGGCACAGAATTCCCGCTGAGGAACCTGCCCAACCCTGGATTCAAACACCCCTCCCCAAGCTCCTCCCTCCGCCTCCTGCCCCAGCTTGGCACCTGCTGTCGGGCTCTGGCTTCCCAGCTCCGCTGCTCTGTTTTCTGTTGCCATGAGGTTGAGAGGTGTGTACTTCTGCTCGTCTAACTCAAGTCTTCCTAGCTGCAGAAAGAAGAGTGGGGTGTGTGGGGCTGCCAGAGTCCTGCTCTCGTCTGGCTGTGGTGAGAGAGGAGGCCAAGCCCAGATGGCGGAGGGGAGAGAGGTACCTGGAGCAGAGGGGCAGCCCGTGGCCGTCCGTCTCACAGCGGCTGCTCAGGAGCAGTCCTGGGGCAGTTGTAAGGGACTGGGCCGGGTGGGCAGAGGCGGAGGCAGGGGCGCGGGCCGTGGAGGCGGGGACGGAGGAGAGGATCTCTTACACCAGGGGCCATGCAGCTCGGACTGCCACCACCTGTCACTCTTGGCCCCCGTTCAGAGGACACGGCATTCTTCCCACGGCCCAACTGGGGGGAGCATAGTGTTGGAATAAGCAGGAAGAGCACAGGGAGGGGCCCCTGGAGCCCTGGGGGAGCAGCCCTTTTCCCAGGCCTTGCCCAGTATTCGCAGAGTGGGGGCCCGGACAGAGAGGGGCTCTGAGCCAGGGCTGAAGGGCAAAACTGTGCCCAGGCTGGGTCCTGGCTCTGCCACCTGCGTGGCACATCTCCTGGGCTCTCCAGAACCTGGGTGGAGCCACGGGGGCCCAGGGACAGCCACCCGACCCCGTGCCCAGCTCCGTGCCCCTGGCGTCCAGAGCGACTTGAGTTGTCTTTGGGTGAGAAATGGTGTCAGGGGCACTTGCTCTACATGTCCATGGGCCTCAACGCTTTTTCTTTTGAAAATAGCTTTTCCTTGGGCTCCTGGCGAGATGGAGGCTGCCCCGAGTGGCAGCGGGAGATGGCAGCGCCCCGCACCCTCCCCGGGCTGAGCACTTCTCTCCTAGGCCCACCTGGAGGCAGGGGTGTTAGTCGGGGGACCCGAGGGCACTCCCGCCCGAGGTGTTCAAGATGAGACGCGATGGGAAGAGCTATGATCCGTCGCCCAGCGTCTGTCTGCCCAGAGCCTTTCTCTGGGGGCCCCTGAGAACCAGCCAGAGCCCAGCGCCCGGGAAGAAGCTGCGGAGTTGGCACCTGCGTTCAGGTCCTGATGCAGCAAACCATCCACTCCCTCCACAGCCTCAGCCCCTCTCACAGTCAAGTGCGGAAACAACCACTGCCCTCGGATGAGAGAAAGGAGGGAGAAAGCAGCACCTCCCAGCGATGGGGAAATAGGTAGCTAAAAGGTAGCTAAAATAGGTAGCAAAAAAGATTGAGGAAAATGTTAATGAACTGATACGAAGCAACTTCCACAGTAGGTGGGGAAAAGGCAAGGTGCAGAATGGCATGTAGAGTGTGCTATCACTTGTGCAAAAGAGGGAGAAATAATATAGATCTTTTACTGCATACACATAAGCATTTCTTTGGCAGGAGAAGCAAGAAACTGGGGGCTAGGGTGGGAAGGAGTCAACCCTGCACACTCTCTTACTTTTCTATTTGAACCATGAATTATGTGAACTATTCAAAATGAGTGATATTTTTTACGTGTGCAAATGTCAAGAGTTTGGGGTACAAGCTAGCAAAAACCAGAGTTAGGGGTCCTTCCCCAATCCTGACCACCTTTGTTCTGCCCCCCTCCAGACCTGGCCCTCCTCCCCTCCATTCCTCTTTTTCAAGGTCTGGCTGACAGCCTACCTCTTCTAGGAAGCAAAACTAACAGCCAACGCCTGTATAGCACTGGCCTCGTGGTAAGCCTCAACCTACGTGCTCTTACGTACATCCGCTCACGTGGTCTTCATAATCGTCCATGGAGAGGTAAGGAACTTACCCAAGGACATACAGCTGGTAAGGGGCTGAGCTGAGATCTGAACCCAGGTTCTCCTAGGGAAGGGAGCTCCCATGTACAGAACGCCTGCTATTAGCTTTATCTGTCTTGCCTTTAAACATCATCTTGGTAATAAATGGGGAGCGTTCATCCCATTTTCTAGATGAGAATGGGGAGAGTTAAAGGAATGAGTAGCTTGCCCAGAGTCACTCAACAAGGAAGGACATTGAGCCTGGAGTGTCCTTCAAAGTCCAGAGTCCTCTTCCCTAGAATCTCCCAGCCTGTGCCTCGTCCCTGTCTCCCTGGGTAAGTCCTTCATGGACCTTGCAGTACTCTAAAGGTCGAAATGCTACCTGTCCATGCCTAGCGCTCGGGTCTCCTGGCCCTCCATCCCGTGGTCCCCACAGCAGGTTCTAGTCTAGTCTGAAAGTTTGCCCCCCAACCCCAGCCTCCGTCAGTGCCCCAGGCTGACCCCACCATGGGCTGCTACTGTCTGGGAGCCCCTCTCAGCTGGGCCTGGATGATGCTCATGTGTGTCCCCAGCACAGAGTGTCCTTGCCAATCAGTGTTTGGTGAGTAAATGACTGAATAACTAGTAAGGCTCTGGATTGGGGTTTGGGGGATTACTTCACCACAATGGCCCTTGCTGACGTCCCCGGGTCATGACCGTGGTTAGCAATACCGATCATTTTTTGGGTGCCCACGAAGGGCCGGGACTATGCCAAAGATCCTGCTCACAGGATTGTCACAGGGGACTCTAGTCTAGGGGCAAGTGTTGGACCATTTTAAAGGTGTGGAAACTGATGCTCAGACAGGGTTAGTTACTGTCCCCAAAGTCACACAGCTAGTGAGTAGCTTTAAACTACACAGATTCAAATGTAGAGCCACCTCCTGATGAGACCATATTCCAGATTGGGACAACTTATAGGGCATTATTTGCTTCTTTTGTTATGATGTGGTTCCCAAGTAATAACAACATTTATTGAACTTTTACTGAAATGGACCAGGCCTTGGGATAAGCAATTTCATGAGTGTCCTTCCTCCAATCCTTACAACACCGCTACCATGTAATGATTAGGAGATCTGTCAGGGAGGCTCTGCCACCAATAGCCGTGAGCATGGCCCAATGCCTTCTCTTGTGTCCTCTTCTCTAAGAAGAGCACCTGCCTCACTGTAGGGGGTATGTAAGCATTTAGAACAGTATAGACATGCATAGCAAGTGCTGGATAAATTCCAGCTATTTCATTCCCATTTCACAGATGTGGCGGGAAAACTGAGACACAGGGCAAAGTCACAGAGTTAGGATCAAACCCATCTAACTAACCCAAGCTCGGCTCAGAACCACTCTGCCCCATTGCTCCCCTCTCACAGGGTGGCTAGGGGCACTTAGCCAGCACATGTATGTGAAGTGCTTGGCACAGTACCTGCAGCACTGTGGGGGCTCAATCATGTTGTAGACACCCCAGGTAGAGGGCTCAGTTGTCCCTGCCAGCTCCCCTGCAGTGCCTCCCCCTGGGAAGACAGGCTGGCCTGGCTCTGGATCCACGGGATATCTGCTCCAGCCAGCTGCTCCCTGGGAGTCCCCAAGCTTCTCAGCGCTCCCTTGGAGGCACAGGGGTGGGGCACAGGGAAACTCTCCACCCACCTAGGGGCTGCCAGAGCCCCTGCCCACCCTTGAGAACAAAGGGGCTTCCCCGGCCTGCACCAGCTGGGCAGACACCCTCTTTGCCTCCACAGGGGCAGAGCAGGAAGTGGGGCAATGCCAGGACCAATTAAACTTGCCAGGGGAATTAAGGTCAGCAGGATGCAATTATGCCTGTTGGATTTAACAAGGCCAGGAGGGAAGGCTTCTCCAGCCAGAATTCACGGCTCCTTAGGCCTCTTGCCCTGAGTAGCTCTGCCTTCCAGCAGCCTAGGCCTCCGGGTTCACCTCTGTCTGGGAGAATTTGTTGGAAGCGAAGGGGTTAACTCTACCCAGGCACTGCTTCTTTGGCTCTGGAGAGGGAATCGGCCCAGCCAAGAGGCTTTAAAAGGACCTGCTCAGAGGAGACATGCCCAGACTGACCCTTTCCCCGCTCTGCTGTGATGGAAAATCCAAGGAGTTGAGCAACCACCTTTCTGACTCCAAAGACAGCAGCCAACTCCCCTCATAACTTTCCCTGTTCCTGATTTGGGAGCCACTCGGGGCTGTCATTAGCAGGTTGTTTTCTCTCGCTCTCTCCCTCCTTGGACCCCTGAGCCCAGAGCCTTGGCAGTACCTCGCAGGCCTCTGGAAAAGCCCTAGGTGAGGTTGCTGTCCTCGAAGCAGACCTTGCCCTTCCAGCCAAGGTGGTCAGCGACCTGTGGGCATTCTGTGTAGCAAACTGGACATTGGTTTCTCTGGAAACCCAGTCGACGCACTGTCATCCCAGCAATAAAATTGCAGAATTTATTGCTAAGATTATTTACTGAGTGTTCTATTCTGTGGCAAAGACTAAACTGGTTACTTGGGGACACAGAGATGAAGTTGGGGGAAATCTATGCAATCGCCGCATATTGTATTGTAGGTGAAAAAAGATTACAAAAATCATCCATGGGGTGGGCTCCTTTTTGTTCAAAATATTTACAGAGATGACTGGAGGGACATTAAGAGGTGTAGTAATGGAGATTTTTATTCTTTGCCTGGATTTTCCAACTTTTTCTGAAATGACCCTTTGTAATTCTTATCAGTTTAATCAATAATTCAAAATATATCAACATGGACACAGATTTCTTCAAATCAGGGCAGAAAATGATAAGAGCTCTAATGAAATATAAAACACTGTGGGCTTTCAGAAGCAGAGTCTTTGGGGCTGAGATCAGGGATGACCTCAGCCCAGGGGATGGCTCAGGGCCTCAGAGAACTCACAATACAGCTACCGCAGGGCTTCGCTCTGTGCCTGAGCCCCAGCGAGTTTGTTTCCAATGAAGCTTTTTTGGAATGAGGCCCCAGGAATGTCTCTATAAACCAGCATTTCAGGTGATTTTTCATGCACACCCAAGTTGGAGAGCTGCCAAGTCAGAGATCCAGCTCACTGGAAAGCATCCCAAGAGCTTTGAAAGAGCACCAGCTTTAGGGCACTCTCCCGAGAGTCGCACTGGCGAAGTCAGTGGAGAGCTTCAAGGAAATGGGTGCCGAAACCCTGGGGGGCTACCCCTGTCAACCCTGATGCACACCAGACCACCTGGAGAGTTTTCACAACCCCTGAAGTCTGAGCCACTCCTGAGCGCAGACCAATTAAATCAGAATATTTGGAGGTGGGGCCCAGAATGTTGGTATTTATTTCTTTACAATTAATTTATTTTTTAATTTAAAAAATAAAAAATTTTAAATATTTTTTATGAAGGGGTAGGGGGTTGTGAGAAGGGGTGGGGGGTTGTGAGGAGGGGTGCTCAGTTGCCTTGTTTGTTTTTGTAGAGACAGAGTCTCACTCTTTCGCCCTGGGTAGAGTACAGTGGTGTCATTGTAGCTCACAGCAACCTCAAACTCCTGGGCTCAAGTGAACCTCCTGTCTCAGCCTCCCGGGTAGCTGGAACTACAGGCGCTCACCACCACACCTGGCTGGATTTTTTTTTCTTTCTTTCTTTTTGGTAGAGACGGGGTCTCACTCTTGCTCAGGCTAGTCTCGAACTCCTGAGCTCAAACAGTCCTCTGCCCTCGGCCTCCAGAATGTTGGTATTTATTAAATCTCTCCAGAAGATTCTGGTGTGCAGTCAGGGTTGAGAGCCATAGCTCTGAGGCTTTCCCAGGACAGGAACTCCACCTTCTGTATCCCTTGAATGCCCCCACAGGTTAGGATGACGCGGTGCACGTGGCAGGTGTTCCTTCTGACTTGTGTTGACTGTGTGCACCATCCCAACATCTGAGCCTCCGGGAATCCAGATGCCAGCACAGAGCAGACAGGGACCATGCCACACTCAACTCTGTATCCCAAATGCCTAGTACACTAAGTGGTGCTGTCATAGTTAATAGTAATAGCCGCTAACACCTTTTTGTATCTGCCACGTGACAGACACAGATATTGACTCCTTTAATCCTCAAAGCAACCTGACAAGGTAGACACCGTAATCACTCCCATTTCCAAGAGGAAACTGGGGGAGGCACAGAGGAGTTTCACAGGCAGTAAATGGCAGGCCAGAATTTAAACCCAAACTGGCTCCAGAGCCCTCACACTTAATGACTACTCCACACCACAAAGTAATGCCCACTGGAAAATAAATTCATGAGTAATACTTGGACTGGATCATCAGTTTGGTTGCCCCAGAGCCTGACATGCAGTCGGCTCTGTAAATGCTGAAGAATAAATGCTCCTACTTTGGTAGGGCCTGGGACAATGGGAAAACAAGACCAGTCCCTCCCGTTCATGCCTCCTCTCCTACCCCAGCCCGACTTCTGCAGCATAAACAGCAAAGCCAAAAATAGCTATCTAATGACGTCAGAGGAACAAGGTCATCTGAAAATTGCCCACAGCCACTGGACACCTCCCTATAGGATCAAGTAGCAGGAGGGTACCCCAGGCTGGTACAGCTGTTCCAAGAAAAGGAAACGTCCCAGGAGCAGACTTGGAAGCACCAACACATGAAGGCAGGGGCAGCGGGAGACAAACACAGACACATCGAATTGTAGAGACAGACCGAGTGCAGAGCATAGACCCAGGAATTGAGTAATTCAATTTTATCTGCACTAGAAGTCACTCCCATCATGTGATTCCAGGAAGTGGCTCAAGAAAGAGGGAATGCATGTTCTGTCCTGTTGCACAGGACAGCTTACCAGTCTGCCATTGTGCTATTTATAAAACTCCAGGTCCATTTGCTAAACTGGGTTACCATAAGTACCAGGGAGTGCATGGCGAGCTCTGAGCAGCTGCCAGGAGAAGAGGGCCCTGCCTGGGCTGGTGAGGGGCATCCAAATAAAGGATGAGGAGTGGGCAGGGGCAAGGCATGGCTGCAGTCCCGCTGCAGTCCGCTTGGCACCTTGACCACCTTGGCGATCATTCAGGCCTGCTGAGGCTTGTGACTTAAGTGACTGGCAGCTGCCACATCCCTGACGGGATCTAGCCCAAGCTGAGATGCCTGTGCTGACGGGGTGAAAGCGAGGAGAGAAGACCTGCCTCCCAGCGTCTGGGAAGCTTAGCTGGAGGTTCCCACAGCAAGGTCAAGAGTTCAGGGAGGGCTCCAGCTCAAATTCAAAAAGAGCCAGGCCCTATGGTCCTGGAGTTCCTGAGAATGCTGATCCCCTAGAGCTAGCTCTGCTTAAGGGATGTAAGCTGGAGTGCTGCAAAGGGCAATTGAGGGCAGAGAGACCTGGGTCCAAATTCTGACCCTGCCACTTATTAGCAGAGTGACTTTGAGGAAGTAACTTAAATTCCAAGCCTCGGTTTCCTCATATGTCATATGGAAGAACATATGGAAGAGCATTCTTCCCTCCATTTTCCTTCTGGGAATGGAGTCTTAGCTAAGGAGATAAGCCACTCAATAAACTCAGCAGCTCTCCTGTGTAACATCAGCAGGCTGCACAAAGGTGACTCCCTAGGGAGCAGTGGAGGAGAGGAACCGGTTCTCACCCTCACACAGGCCCTTGATTGGCCTGGGCACGGAGGACATAGAAGAGAGCGGCTGCTGGCTCCCTGGCCCGTGGGGACCTGAGTTAGGAGAGCTGTTGTCTATCAGGACTTGCAGGTGCCCCCCTGGCACGGTGACCCTCACACTGGGGCATTGCTGTTTGCTGAGCACTGGTTCAAATACACATTGCCGGGGGTTTGACTCAGTAGGTCCAGAGCTGGGGTGGAGAATTTGTATTTCTAGTCCTGGGTGATGCAGATGCTGTTGGCCCACAGACCACACTCTGAGGACCACTGCCCTTGAGAATGAAAGTCCCACAGCCCAAGATGCTGAGCTTCCAGTTCCTACTCATTTACATGAGGCCTCTGGGTAGGAGGCAAGAGCAGTGTTTTGGTATGTGTGTAGAGAACACAGAAACACTCAGACCCAATTATCAGTGCAGCCAATGTTGCAAGGAGATAGAACAAAAAGTTAAGCCATTTAGTGAAGGGGGTTAGTCCTGGCAGCCCATCCCAACTCCGATCTGACTGCTTGCTCTGTGTTGCTTCCTACAGTAGTTTTCTGTTGAGGCAGGAACAAACTACCACAAGAGAGAGATAAAAGCCAATCCACAAATAGTAAGAAAAATCCAAAGAGGAGGCCCTCCTAAACTCACTGAGCCTTTAGTGTAGACATCAACCTCCAGCTAGTGGAAATGAGATTTCTAAGGTTCAACTCAAATCCATCCCTCTCCTCTTGTTCGCACAAACTCGCATGAGCCTCCTCCCTGCAGAGAAGTCTCCCTGCTCCTCTTGGCTAGGTGTTAACTATAAGCTCTGATCTCTCCTGTCAGGTTGTCAGGTTGTTGACTGTGGGCATATAGCAGGGGCTTCTGGCAGCCCCTGGTGTCACACACCCACTGACAATACTGAGTATGTGACTTAAGCATGGTCACACTGAGTCACCATTGCTGCCCAGGGTCCTTTGGGTCATTTTTAAGCTGAGGGCAGATTCTCTTCCACTGAGCTGGAGGAAGGGTCCTTTCTAGAAACATCATTCTAACTTCTATGAGTAGACTGAGGCCCAGAGAATTCAAATGACATGCTCAAGGTCACAAAGCCAGAGCAGCTCTCCCAATTCCTAATCAAGGGTTCATTCCACTGAATAAATTGTGTGTTCCTCCTGAACCCTGTGCTGATTATCCAAAAACAATCCAGGTCTTGACCATGAACACTGTAAAAAATTAATTGTGGAGGAGAAAATAGAAAAGGAACAAGGCAAGATATCCGTTTTACTGTGACGTCCTTACACTGCCTCCAATAGAAGGAGGCAAATAATCTACTTCCCAAATAATCTCAATCTTAGAGAAAAAAAATCGCATCTTGGATGGAAAGGCCTTTTTTGCAGTAGTAAGAATTCATTGAACATTCTGTGCAGTCTTTAACCAGTTCCAAGGTCAAGAGAAACTTCAGAAAATATGTGTGCATGTCAGAGGACAACATTATTCGGGGATTAGTCCCCTGGAGTGATCTGGGCTAGATTTCCGTTTCCAGAACAACCCTTGGAAAGTCCTCAACAAGACAGCACACTGTTCTCCAACATACTTCATTGAAGTACACATGGAAATCCAGGGACAGGAGAGCTTGCTGGAGGTGCCCTCTTGTAGTGATTGAGCGGCTGGCTATAGAAGACATAAAAATACAAAAGTAGGCCTCATGTGGCTTAAACAAATTACCTAGAAAAATATCTGAAAATAGTTAAGTCAAAGGAGCCTTATTAATTGTTGTGGTTCAATCTTGTTTGATAGAGATGGAAACCGGGGCCCAGGAAAGGGGAATAACTCGTTAAAAGCCACCCAGTGTGTCACCGACAGAGGGGAGATGATAATCCCCACCTCTACCCTTCCCCAAAGACACATCACAGCCCCTGCCAGAGTTAAGAAAGACAAAGAGCTTTCTCCTTTTCAATCAGATCTGAAGGCCTAGAGACAACTCCACTGTGTACATCTGTTTGAAAATGTAGACTCCTAAGACTTTAAAATAACATAACTAGAATCATCTCCAGAAAGGCTTTGCTAAGTGCCAGTAAACTTTTTTGCTGGGCATGAGTGCCAGTAACATTGACATCACATCAGCCAAAAGGAGCTTTCCATTTAGCAAACACGTTGGCCAGAATAATGTCACTAACTGTGCTCTTGAGAGGGGCTTCTGTGTCCTCTGAGCATCTATTTTAATTACACACATTTGACTGGTAAGTATTTTGAAAACAATCACTCAAAGTTTAGAGACAGACATGATACGTAAGGGGAAAGCAAATCCAGACAATTCTGTCCTATAAATAGAATCCAGAAAAATCCTTTGCAAAACAAGCATTTTCAATGTGGAGAAGCAAACTCAGAAAACTGAGATAGTATCCTGCTGTTTAAATTGTTATTTACAAAGTACACAATAACATAGGAAGAATATTTGAGTTACTATTATGCTAAGTGAAAAAAGCAGAATACAAAAAGTATATACACAGAAAAGCTCTACTATGTATAAAAACAGACAAAAGTTTCACACAAGAATCACTCATCTGTGTGACAGTGTGCATGAATGCCTATGAGGGAGGTACGTCAGCACGAGGCTAGAGCCTTCTCTCCCTACCACCAAGCAAGCTGAAATAGGCTGCCCCAAACTGCTTTTCACACTACAAGTTACGACCACCGACTATTTATTAATAGTATCTTGACCCACTGAAAACTTCTCCCACCCTTGCTCCTAAAAGGAGACCTGAGAATACCATCAGTGCCAAAACAAGCTGGGCAACAGCACTTGGATACCATTCTTCGCACATTCACGCACCCGCCTTTATGCAATGTTCTGGGATACCAGTCCCTTACTGCGTGGGTCTCTTCACATCTGACAGCCAGGGTTTTATTTCTTCTCTGGCCAATAAAACTTATTTTTTTTAAGGGGAGAAGGGCAACTGCTGCCTTCATGCCAGGCTTAGTCTGGTGAAATCATTCTTTCATGACAAAACCTAGAATTTCCTGAAGCCTTTTACCCCTCACCCTCCAACTATGGTTTCTCCAAGTGAAATGTCAGCATTTGTGAAGCCGTTTCAGGAAGCTGATACTTTCAGCACATAAGAGCCAGGGTTTGGCTTGAGCCCAGCCTCTTTTATATATATATATATATATCTATATATATATATATTTTTTTTTACAAGAAAAAGAACAACACAAACCATCAGACATTTCCAATGTCAGAAACCTTTACTACAGCACTAGAAAATAGAGTGGGTATGCAAGAAGACAAAGGAAACAAGGAAAACGAATGTTTTTGTCCTCGGGCTTTTTTGTAGCAACTACACTGGCTTCAGCTGGATAACAAATTGTCCTGGAATTCTTGGCGTTGGAGCAAACATGTTGGCTCCCTGGTTACGCCTTCGTCACTGCTCAAAGTACCACACACTTTAACCTTCCTGTTCTGTCCATAGGCCTGGGGTTTGTCCTGTATCCAGGAAACTTTATATGTGGTCTAAACTGAGTATCCCAGCAGGCTGCAAGGCAGATAGCAGCTCAGGATTCAGAATGTTGACCAATTCCTACCTGGATCCACACCACCAAGCTGTAACTCAGCCTGCCTATGCAGAAATAGGAGCCCAGCCACGTGGCTAACAGCTTTTTTAACTGCTACTCTCAGCAATGAGGAACTTTCTCAGCAGACAAGATTCAGGGAGATAGCCTTCTTCAAGAGAACTAAAAAGGAAGCAATATCAAGATTGATCCAACAGATACATAGGTCCAACCAGATACTCTAGCCAATAAGCAAGCCTCCAAAGCTCAACTAATCCAGGAGGAGATAAGGGCCAGGTGTTGCCAACCTGCTCGAGTCCTTGGGACCTCAGGTCACGAGCTCAGGACATCTTACAGAGGTCTGCCTCCGTGTCACTAGATTCTCATAAAAGGTTTCATACTTCAGTCAGGAAGGAAGCCATGACATGCCCGGGTAGCACCTAAACTACATCATTCAAATGTCCAACACATGAAAAGAACAAGAACTCTGGCTCCACTTTCCAGGGACAAAGTATAGAGTATGATACCATTCGTGTTAAAAAAAAAAGGAGGGGAGGTAGGAATATGTATACGCAGAAAACATCTCCGCAAAGGAACACAAGAAACTGGCAGCACTATCTTTGGGGAAGGGAACTGAGCAGTTGGGAGAAAAGGGTAGGAAGAAGGCTTTACCTTTGTATCTTTTGAATTTTGAACGATATGAATGTATAACCTTTCAAAGAACAAATTAAAAATTTTTGAAAATGCAGAATGCTACAATCTTATTTTAAAAAAAGAAAAAAATGCTCTATAAATGTGTGTGCTCAAAGAAAACATCCTGTAAGAATATTCAATTGTGAACCATAATTACTCTCAGGAAATGGGAGTAAAGGAAGGAGAAGTTCATGTTTCTTTTTATACAGTCTGTATTAACAGTTTCCAAAAGGTAGTACTACTTTTGCAATTTTTGCTTTAAAAAAAGAAGAAAAAAGTCTTCACAAACTGCAACCTCACTTCCAACAAAAATCCCTAAGCTCCCACAGCACTCTGTCTCATGTTACTAAATCACATCCCATCTTATGTTACAATTATTTGTGTCCAGGTCTCATCTCTGTTGAATGTTGGAGCGACTGCAACTGCAATCTGCCCACCACTCTGGCTCCACTTTCCAGGGACAAAACTACAGAAAAAGAACCAATAAGGAATAAAGCAGCAACAAAAATGCAACCAAGCAATTACACAATATATATCTCATATATAATACCTGGGACTGGCCTGGGCAGAACACGGATGCTTTTGTAACTCCTGGCACAAGAGTAGATAGATGACTAATAGAGCAGATATTCAAAAATAATGTGAAGTCTAAAAGGAAATATATTATTTAACATGGACCTAAGCCAATTCTTTGCCAGCCACAAGAAACACAGAAATGACTATAATAATTCTTATCTTCAGGAACTTATAGACCTGCAACTCTATTAATTTATAAATAAGTTTAAGTAACTAAGATATGGTATAATTGCTCTACTAGATATATACAAGATGTATTTGGGAGACACAAAGAAGGAAGTGACCGTTCTTACCGAAAGAGGTCAGATGGTCAAAGAAAGATTTTTAAAACAGATTTTTCTTGAACTGAGTCTTACAAAGAATAATATACCAGATGAGAAAAAAGCTCATTTAGGGAAGACACGGTCTGTGCAAAGGCATACCATATATGATTAGGTGGTTACTGAGGAGTTAAAATATGGACGGATATTTTGACATAAGATAGACAAAAGTTACAAAGCACTTTTCTTTAAGGAAAGAGCCTGTGTTTTTCAAAGTTCCTAGACCTACCTTTCAAACTACCCATCTCCCCCAAAAGATGTGAGCTCTAAAAGGGCTTGACAAATTTAAATATATCATAAATAAAAATCAGGGAGGGGAAGACAAAACATATTTATTCTAGGCCAGGTCTTAAAATGTACCCTGCACTGTTCCGTTATCATCAGTACCAAAAAGGGAAGAATATGCCTTAACAACAGCTCTGCCCAAAGCTTGGCAAAAGGCTGCTGTGAGGGTCCCCATGAGTCCACAGTCTTCCTCCTCACTAGTGTAGTCAAAGAGGTTTTCTACCCTCATAGCAAAGGGCTCCTTAACTATAAATTCACTGTGTACAGAGAAGAGGAAAGAATCTGATATATTGATTGTTCCTCATTTAAACCATGACTTAAAAAAAAAAAAAACCATGACTTAATCCCTATCTCAGGATTTAACTATCTTTATTTTCTAATAAAAATTTTACAAAAGGGAAGGGGATAAGGGGAAATAGAGATTACACTGTGTTGACATCGAGACTTTAAATTCTAGTCAGAGTTAAGACCCATATTAAATGCCAACTGATAGCTTAAAAGGAAATAAGTACGTGGCGTCTAATCGAGACATACATGAGTTGAGTCTCATGATTAGCCTCAATAATGTAAGAAAATAATTCGCAATAACAATGGAGTCCATGGTTGTCAAGTGTGCTCTCTTGGGCACAGGTAGGTGAAAGTCTGGAGAAATGGGTTCTCTCCATGCCCGGTGACAAAGATGGCTCCTGGTTTGATGTAAGAGCAAGTCCTGTTGCCAGGTGCTGTCTGCAGCTCACAGCTGAGTTTAGCAGTGGAATCGAGTGGAGAACTTGGGAGATACAGGCACAGTCAGAGGCTGGTCACTTGACTTTACATCCACACCTTGGTACTTTCGTACTGGATTTGCCTTATGCACCTGCAGGGTAAGGAAAATAAAGTTACCACTGAGAGGGATGTTAAAGAACTATGCTTATGGTTTATTTTTTCTTTTTAAGAAAATGTTTGTATAGTTTTATAGATCCCAGTCACTAACTTAAAAGCAGGGGGAGGTGAAGGGAAGCAACACAGTGTAGTGGAAAAATGCATGACTTTAGAGCCCAAATAGGTTTCCATTCAGGTTTTTATTGGGTCCCTCAGCTTTCACTAAAAAATATCATACCTATTTCCAGTGTGATTTACTAGGATACAATAGGCCTGTACTTAATTGTAGCGAAGAAGATTTAAGAGTTAAGAATTTGCTAGAGTATAATCTTAAACTTACTCTTTGTTTTACTTAACTTTTTAACTTTTCTTACCATTTGATGTTGCAATAATAACTGAATCTTAATATTCACCAAAAGCATGAACAAGGCCGGGCGCCACAGTGGCTCATGCCTGTAATCCTAGTACTCTGAGAGGCCGAGGTGGGCGGATCGTTTGAGCTCAGGAGTTTGAGACCAGACTGAGCAAGAGTGAGACTCCGTCTCTACTAAAAATAGAAAGAAATTAATTGGACAACTAAAAATATATAGAAAAACTTAGCCGGGCATGGTGGCACATGCCTGTAATTCCAGCTACTTGGGAGGCTGAGGCAGGAGGATCGTTTGAGCCCAGGAGTTTGAGGTTGCTGTGAGCTAGGCTGACACCACAGCACTCTAGCCGGGGCAACAAGAGTGAGACTTTGTCTCAAAAAAAAAAAAAAGCATGAACAACAACAAAAAAAAGAGGTGGGGGGACCCAACAAGGAAGGGTTGCTAGAGAAGGCCTAGTCTTATCCATCCTTTTGGATGGTTTGAAATCAATCTCAAATCAAGCCAGATTAGTGGAGAGCTAGCCAGCATTGACTGAATCATGCTTTAGAATGTTGCTATTGGCCTACATTGAGAATTACTGTAAGAAACAGTTCTATAATGGGGACAAACATGAGAGGCAGGTACCAAGTGTTGAAGAAAAGTCACAGTTGAGGCCAGAAAAAAGGCTGTTTGATGAGTGTTATCTGGAGTGGGGATTGTGCTGTTTTCTCATTCAATCAGCAAGTAGTAGTTTGGATTCTGCCAAGAGGTTAGTCTCTTGAACAGTTTGTAGAGCCTTCCTGTGGGCACGGGCACCTAAGCCAACAGCTGTTTAAGCAGCTAGCCTAGCACTTTTATACAAAACATCAACAACTTACATATTCTTTTGTTTTCAATTGGCAGGTAACATTGTTATGTTTTTATTTGGGGTTTTTTTCTATATATTTTTTCTTTTTTATATTTTATTCTTTACATTGTTATGTTTTTATTGTGTACTACCTGATGTTTTGAACTACATATACATTGTGGAATGGTTAAATCTAGCTAATTAACAAAGGCATTACCTCACATAGTTATCATTTTTGTGGTAAGGCACATAACATCCACTCTCTTTACATTTTTCAAGACTATATCTTCATCAACTACAGTCAGCTTGCTGTATGATAGATCTCTTGAAACTTATTCCTCCTAGCTAACTGTAATTATGTATCCTTTGACCAGTATCTCCCCATCTCTCCTCCTTATATTTCTATGTTCATCCTTTTCTTAATCATATGAAATTCCATTTAAAACTATCTTCTTCCTCATTAATGCAGGTAACACAACTTGCTGCCCTCCCAACAAAGTGGTCTTTAATGTAAATTAAGATTTCTTTTTGAATAACTAATATCTAACGCATTATAGTAGTGGTAACATGGATGATTACCTGGACTGATATGCATTGTAACGCCAAAGAATCTGGGCCAAGCATTAAGAGGAAAACAAAAATACAGGTGCCATGTAATTCCCATGTCCTTTCCTAGGTAGTCTTGTCTAATTGTAAAACTTATTAGTTCTTTTTAAGCCCAGAAGGAAATCATAAAAATAAGTTAAATAAAATAAACAAATAAAAAAGAGTCCTAGGAAATGCATCACTGTGCACGGTTATACCACATGATGTCCGCCTTATGAAGACCCCTGGTCTACATTCAATAAACGTATTTTTTGAACAATTGACTTGTTTATGCCTCACAAACATTGTAAGTTTTGTAACCAACAGGATGGTTCCTAAAACGGGCCAAAATTATGGCTCATACTTAGATCATAATTTACACATCTTTAGCCTTATTCACATCTCAACTTTATTCTCACTCTAGTTTGTGTGATTTCTCCCTTGTCTTTGACATAGCCTTGTAGACCACCTTAGCTCCTGTCTGGAACAAGGCAAGGTACAGATAAAACAAAACAAAGACAACTCTGGGTTAGTCAATGTTCAAGTTGTCCAGTTACCAGTTCTTTCCGTAGTCTGGCTAGCTCCTCCTTCTTCTGCTCTTCCTCCTGCTGCCTCGCCTCCTCCAACTGCTGGGCTTTCTGGGCTTCAATCTCAGCCATTCTCTTCTCCAGCTCCTGCCGCTCCTTGGCTCTTCTCTCAGTAGCCAACTGAAAAGGTTCCTGAACTAGAGAACCAGAAAGGCCCTCTGAGTATAGAAACAGAGAGTATATTGGTATACAAGCAGGACTTGTATAAAGCTAGCCCCCCTGAATTGAGCAAATGGCACAGACATGCATGGTAACAAAAAGGTTGAGCTCTAAAGATGGCCCAATGGGAGAAAGGTGGAATAAAACACATAATGCTGGGCGCGGTGGCTCACACCTGTAATCCTAGCACTCTGGAAGGCTGAGGCGGGTG
>VBSM01001118.1:30949546-30960797 GCA_008086735.1 Cheirogaleus medius | reverse complement strand
AAAAAAAAAGAAAAAAGAGGATAGAAAAATAGAGAGTTCTTCTAGTGTTAACCTGGACATAAATTGATCCAAACCAGGGGGTTGGTGGGGAGGATATGGTGTTCCCCATCTGCACAAAAATTTATCTAAAAACCACCTCACACTTACGCAAGTGTTCAACTCCATGACTTATTCTTTGCTTGTGGCACTGCTTCCTGATTGCATATTTTCTCTAAAATCATGGTTGTGAGCCTACCATTAAAGTACAACCCACTTCTCTAATCTAGTTTCCAGTTGTTCTTGATAAACTTCTTTTCTCCAGCTTAAGTGACCCACTAACAGTTCCCCATAGATGCTCCATGTTTTCCACCTTCAGCCATTTTTTTCATGTTACTCCCAGTACCTGAAATGCTCTGCCAGTCCGTTTCAATTGCATTTCTGCAAGTCCAGATTCTATCGTACAGTGGACAGGCAATATAATGAAGAGCTAAGATCACAGACTCTGGAGCCAGAGTGTCTGAATTCTCATCCTTGCTCTACCATGTATTAGCTGAGTGCTCTAGGATTATTACATAACCTCTCTGGGCCTCAATGACCTCATCTGAAACAGGTGATAAAGTAACCCACCTGAGGAACTATTGTCAAAAATAATAGACTAATATATGGAAAGGGCTGAGAGTAGTGCCTGGCACGTAGTATAAGTGTCAGGTATTACAATAACAACAACTACTATGACACATTGTCATGGCTCAGGTCATGCTGCCTCCTCCACAAAGCACCACTTGAACCTTCTCTCTAGAAAAAAATCATTCTCCCCTCTGAATTCTGTCATCTCCCTTAGAACACTTCTGTCCATTTTACATTATTCACACATATGTTGTTTCCCATTATGGACTTTAAGTTGCCTAAGAGCAAAATCCACTTCCAATATGTCTCTTTATCACTACAGCTCCTAATATGATACCCTGCTCATAGTATCTACTCAAATATTTCTGTGAATGGGTGCATATTTGGTCATAAGTAGGACACTTCTGCCAGCATCCAGAGTCCTGAACTATTCTTACCACAACGTCTTCCAAGATCTTAGTAGGGCAAGGTCTGGAATGAAATTCAAAGTGTTCATCGTCTGATTTCTTCTTTGACTCTCGATCCTGGATTCTTTTCTCAATCTCCAAATCAAAGCCAATAGGCTGAGTGGGTGGTTTCACAGGTGGTTTCTTGGGCAAGATGGGCCCACCTTCAAGAATTCTGGGATCAAGTTCCCGTGCTTTGAATTTGTATCTGTAAAGTGAGAGTTTAAATGACAACCACAAATTTTTTTTTTAATAAAATGAAAACTACCCAAACAACAAAGTGTGTCAAAACCAAAACATAATCATTAAAATTACCCATTATGCACAGTAAAATTTCAACTCTCTCATAGCCGTTATCTTTACCTCCAGAACAAAGAATAAATGAGACAGTTCTAATATTCCCACTGTACGAAAAGCTGGGGCTTCTCTTCACAGAGGAAGCTCCCTCTCCTTAAAAGAAGCATAATAAGGAATGTAAGAAAAATATAGGAAATAAACTCCAATGCTAAGTTCCCATTTCCTCCACTGATTATAGCTGTAATAACCCCCTGGGTAGCCACAAAAGGGTGGGATCTACCTAACCTAACCTCAGAGGATATTCCTTAATTAGAATCTAAGTAAGTTCTCCCACTTCAATCTCTGCATTAAATTTTTACCAGTTTACACTCCAGGACATCTCCGTAGTTCCACTTTAGTTCTTTAATCATAGAGGCAGGGAAACAAAGCCTACAACTACAGAGCCTACAATTCAAATGCCATAAATTTTCACGAAAAGAAAAATATTAACTGTTATCTTTATAGAACTGAGAAGCAAGTAGAGAGGTTTTTGGAACTCTTCCTCAGATGGGACTTACTGTTGCAGTTTCTCAAGCTCCTCAGCCTCCTGCTCTGCTGCACTTTTGTAGGTCACAGGCCTTGCACGCTGTTTGGTTTGCAGTACAGGAGTCTGTGGGTCTCTGGAGATCTTTGGCACAGAAGATTTGGAGGGTAACAGACCTATAAATCAATATGACAGACATTTACCTAGCTCCCTAAGATCCGGTTTACCTGTCAAGTGGTGACTTAACTAGGTACCCCAGAGATGGATATACAAACCATGGAGTGGTGGGCCCTTCCCACTTAGCTCAGCTCACGTCTGTCAATCTAACAAACATTCAGTCCCTTCTTCTCCATCACTCTTTATTGAGGGGTATGACTAAGGTGGTAGCCTTTGAGTAAACTCTACTCTTATCTTCTGAACTTAAAATCCATCCATGCCTAATGGGTTCCTTATCATTGCATAGACCTATATTTTCTATTAACAATGCCTATGATTTCACTTGTTATTGACAAATAAGATTCTTGCTTATTCCGGCTTTAAGATATATGGCCTTTCTAAAGATCAAGTAATAATTCCCAATGTTATGAACTTCCTGAAAGCATCTATATCAAAGCATCAAGACCATCTCCTATAGAAAATCACATGGAGAGTGGGAACGATAAGTAGTTCATGCCTGCAATCCTAGCATTTTCTAAGGCTGAAGCAGGAGGATCACTTGAGCCCAGGAATTCAAGACCAGCCTGAGTAACACAGTGAAACCCTCCTCTCTACAAAAAATTTTAAAAATTAGCTGGGCATAATGGCACATGCCTGTAGTCCCAGTTGCTCAGAAAGCTCAGACAGGAGGATCCCTTAAGCCCAGGAACTTAAGGTTGCAGTGAGCTATGACACCACTGCACTCTAGCCCGGGCAACAGAGCAAGACCCTGTATCAAAATAAAATAAAAAGGCAAATGGAAAAAGTAAAAAATCTATGTCAAAGCATCGATATTAAGACTATACCACCACTCATAGAAAATATTAATTTTCCTGGTCAGGGAAAACCTTACAATTTTCATAATTATATAGAATGAGTCCTTTCTTTTTTTTTTTTTTTTTTTGAGACAGAGTCTCACTCTGTTGCCTGGGCTAGAGTGCCGTGGCGCCAGCCTAGCTCACAGCAACCTCAAACTCCTGGGCTCAAGTGATCCTTCTGCCTCAGCCTCCCAAGTAGCTGGGACTACAGGCACGCGCCACCGTGCCCGGCTAATTTTTTCTACATTTTAGTTGGCCAATTAATTTCTTTCTATTTTTAGTAGAGATGGGGTCTCGCTCTTGCTCAGGCTGGTTTTGAACTCCTGAGCTCAAATGATCCGCCCACCTCGGCCTCCCAGAGTACTAGGATTACAGGCGTGAAGAATGAGTCCTTTAATTTGGATTTTATCAATATCATATAACAGTGGGAGATCAAAACCAAATCTATTTATTTTAGAAATAAGCCATGCTTCAAATATATATACAACCGTTATTTAGCTATAACTATACAAAGTTTTAAATAAAAATGGCATAAAATAATTTTTCTATTTGCCATCACTAGGATTCTAAAAGCAGAGCATATCAGACTCTAAAAGTCATATATTATTTAAAAAGTCATGTTTAATATTTAAATTTTATTCCATTAGAATAAAAAGAAATATTTCATTATTTTCATAATATAAGATCTAACAAAATGATTTTAGCTACTAGAACATAATAATAATACTAAGAAATGCTATACTCAAAGGAATTCATCTGGCTACTTAATACAGTGCTAAACAACACCTATGCAAGGGTAGGAAAAATTTAGAGACCCTCAAGTGACCAGATTCTGCTTTATCCAGCCCTATATTCTCAAGAACTATTGTATACCGTCTCCATTCCTCAGACTTCATTTTACCTCTTACAGAAATTATTTTCATAAAGTGAGAAACTACAAGGTTAGAATCCCCTTATCTGTTGACACCAAATCTACAAATCCACCTGCATTTGCACCCATTCCTCTCACTCTTCTATCCTCCTTTCAAAGAACAGTCACTCCACCTGTGCCAAGTACCACCATCCTACCTGCCTGCTCAAGGACATAACCCATTGGTTATCTCCTCTCTGCTGTATTTTCAACTTCTGACAGGGACTTCTCAGCATTCAGATATGTTCTACCTCTCTCCCACCTCCTTTGACTCTTGCCTCTCCCTCCACATCCATAGGCCTTACCACAATTTGTAATGATCTATTTATCTCTCTCACTGAATTAGAAATTTGATGTTGAGTAGTACCGAGTCCATTTCGTTCACCTCTATACCCCCTAGACCCAATATAGTGCCTGGTTAGTAGTAAAAAATTTGCTAAATCGATGAACAAAAACACAAAACTTGAATGAATGAATTTCCTATAGGTAAGTAAATGCAGTGTCACTGTTTGACACATGGCAAAGATATCCTCAAGGTTACCTTGATTCATTCCCCTTGGCCAATTATTGACCAGGAGGATCGTGGTTGATGGATAAATGTGAACAGATAGCTGGGTGGTTTCAGAAATTCTAAAGTATACATTTATTGTCTGCATATAGTCACATGCCATACTTTAGCTGAAAAGCTAAAGACAAATTTGTGCCTCAGATGCAGACAAAGGGGATTGTAGAGGAGGCTCCATCCAGCTATAATATTGGTAGGAAACTTACTAATATCATCCTTCTTGCTCCTCAAATGGTATCTGTTAGGGGTTCGTTTATGGAAGGCTTCGACCTGCTGTGCAAGGGGCACATATGTAGAAGCTGTTTCATCAAATGTTCTTTTCTTTCCTTGGGACAAGTTGAAAGGCTTAATAATGGTACATCCCTTAGTCATTGGTGCCTGTAAAGAGAAAAGTTGTTCCCCAAATAAACGGTTATGGAAGAACTAGGATCTACCACAAGCCACATGTTCAGCACAAAGGTTCAAAAGAAAAAGGGCCTATGTGAAGCCAAGATTATTACTCTGAAGTTTGTCAGTCCTTGAGCAAGGACTATAACTCATCTATTCCTATCCTTAAAAAAAAAAAGAAAAGAAAAGAAGAAAGGATCTAGCACTTCATAAATTGTCTGTTCTGTAATAGTAAATAGGTGATTCTTCCCCAAGCACGTCAATGTTTTGAAGAAATCCGGAGCAAGTTATTTTAAAATTTAAAGGGGGAAAAAAGCTGCAAAGACATCCCACCCTCAATTCCATTAACAAAAAATTGATTGGAGGCCAGGCGTGGTGGCTCATGCCTGTTATTCTAGCACTTTGGGAGGCTGAGGCAGGAGAATCACTTAAGGTCAGGAGTTCGAGACCAGCCTGAGCAAGAGCAAGATCCCCATCTCTACTAAAAATAGAAAAAATTAGCCGGGCATGGTGGCGCACACCTATAGTCCCGGCTACTAGGGAGGCTGAGGCATGAGAATCCCTTGAACCTAGGAGTTTGAGGTTTATATGAACTAGGCTGATGCTACAGCACTCTAGCCTGGGCAACAGAGCGAGATTCTGTCTCAAAACAAACAAAAAATTGACTGGACTTCTCGGTCTGCATCCAGTCAAGTAGCTGAATCAGCAAAATCTCCCCATATGTTCCTTCAAACTGACTGATGAAGAAGCCTGCTCCCTGGATCCTTGGCCCTTTCTTAGGGGATCATTAATTTTGATAAAACTGGTCTCCATTTGGAAGCAAAACTCTTCAAAGACCTGTATCTCAAAGGAAGAAACACAACCTCAGAGTTTACAACTGCAAAGGACTGACTTCAAAAAATGATGATGCTGACTACAAATGCAAATAAAGATTATAAGCACTAGAATTTTACTTAAGATTGTTATTGTTTTTGTTGGTGCTCTGGTAACAAAACTGCACAGCATTTTAGTGGTCTGCCTCAACCCTGTTTTTCCCATAAGCCTTGTACAGTCTCAATTCAGTTTTCACAGCAACTTGGTAAGATGGTTCCCAAAAAGGTAGAATGGTTTGTCCAAAATCACATAGCTAACAGGGGGCAATATAAGGATTTAGAACTATCCTAATTAAAAACATATGCTTCTTGTTCTATGAAATTACTGCATAAAAATGAGTTACTTTATATAAGAAAAAAGAATGGAAGGATTGATACCAAAAAAACAAAACAAAAACATATGCTTCTCTCCATTGTATTATTATAGTAACCACAAATGCTACACCTGAAATCCTAACTGAATTAGTAACAGGAATATTCATTTAGTCCATTTACTTACGGGAGATGAAGGATGCTTTCGAAGTTCAGATGTAAAGTTCACTTCCTTATACTCCTCTTGGTTCTTAGGATGTTGTTTAATGCGCTCATCTGTGCGAAAGTGGAAGTCAACTGATTTGGTTACCTGGCTCACTGATTTCTTCACAGGTTGCACTGATAAGAAAGTAAAACACAGAGATAACATTAAGAATAGAGAACATCAATAAATCCCCTTTTAATACAGTCCTTTTTTTAGTATTTCTATTACCATGGATCTGACTTCATTCACTATCTACATGTAACCCAAATCTTGCAACAGTCCTCAAGGACACCAATATATGTGTCATATTCATTGAGTACTAATAGGTTTGAGGCCCTTCAGGCAGATGCAAACTATAAAGAGGTAGCATAGGCAAGAAGAATCCCATCTCCCAGGTGTGGTCAAAGCGCTGGAAAAACAGAGTAACTGGAACACTTTTCATACGAAAAGTGAAGGATTGACTTTAAAAGCACATTTAAATCTAAGAAGAAAACCCTATAAACTTCAGGGGTGTTTTTTCAGCCTAGTAATGAGGGCTTTATAGCTATGACTCCACCAATAATAATTGTGTGCCAGAGCAAAGCAGAACTGTGACCCTTCGGCTCCTTCATCATACTTTTCCTCCATAGATACAAACTGGATTTCACTCAGTTTTCTTTTCCTCTGCCTTTAGGATAAAATGGGAAAACAACAACAAACTGGCCTGCCCAATAACTTTATCTTCTATCTCAATCCTAGTTCCTTCTTTTTCTAAAACAAAGGAGAGGAATAGCATGCTCTAAGACAGGACCGATGTATATAAAATGTTCCAGGGAATGAGCATTGGGATATCAATGGAACCCACATCCAGCCTTCTAAATAAACACATCTTTTTATGCTACTATGACTACTATGAAAGCCTTTTTTTGCTTTAGGCACCTCAAAAAAAACCCTACCAAGATTATAAGAAGCACCCCTCATAAATCAGACTCAACCAGAGCCAAGCTGACCTGCTCCTGCAAGAGCAAGTTTCTTGAATTCTTCATTCTTTTTCCGCATCTCCACCACCTCCTGCTGCATTTTCATTCTCTTCTCCAACTCTTGCTCCTCAGTACTTTTTAGAACCTTTCGCCTAAAGGACAAATCAGCAAAGGAAATAAGAAAAGAGAAGAGAAAGGGGCTCAATGATTCAAAGTATCTACAGGCATTATATAATGTTTTTAACTTGTGATAAAATTGCCATCAAAACCAAAAAATATTATCTAATACACAGATACTGAATTACATAACACTATAAAAAAATCAATATGTAAAATATTGAAAAAATTTCAGAAAAATAGCTAAAACAGACTATAGAAGATATTATAAAAGATCCAGAAATCTGACTATATAATGATTAGCTTTTATGCCACAAGAAAAAATTTAAAAAACAAGTAGAGGTCAGGTGCAGTGACTCACATCTGTAATCCTCGTACTTTAGAAGGCTGAGGTAGGAGGATCACTTGAGGCCAGGAATCTGAGACTATCCTGGTCAACATATTGAGACTTTGTCTCTACAAAAAATAGTAAAATTAGCAGAGCATAGTGTCACACCCCTGTAGTCCCAGCTACTTGGGAGGCTGAGGCAGGAGGATTGCTTGAGCCCAGTAATTTGAGGTTACAGTGAGCTAGGATCATGCTGCTGCTCTCTAACTAGAGCAACAGAGTGAGACTCTGAATCAAAAATAAAAAAAACCAAAAAAGAGTAGAATGGGGAACATATTTGCAAAGGCAGCAAAGGGTTAATATACATAAAATAACTTTAATAGAGAGAACAGATGTAGAAGAGAAGCCAACTAGGGATCAAATCTCAACTATGTCATTTCATTTTCTGCCAACATGATCTTGAGAAAACTAATTAACCTCTCTATGCCTCAGTTTTCTCTACTGTAAAATGAGGAATAAAAATATTCATGCTCATAGAATATCCACAACTCTTAAATCAGATAGTTTCTGAAGGGCTTGACACATGGTAAAATGCAATATAGAGTAACCATTCTTAGTAATGGGAATATCACTAATACTACTTAGAGATAAATAAAAAAGGAAACAGACAATTCACTAAAGAGGAAATATGGAGATGATGTTTATAACAACAATATATCTTATCAGCAAATAAATAAAAATTAAGATAATTTGATGCTGGGAGTTGGGGGGAATAGAGAGATGATGGTCAAGGGATATACAATCTCAGAAGGAATAAGTTTTTTGAGATCTATTGCACAGTATGATGAATATAGTTAATAATGGTGTTTTGTACAAATTTCAAAATTGCTAAGAGAGATTTCAAATGTTCTCACCACAAAAAATAAGTATTTGAGGTGATAGATATGTTAATTAGCTTGATTTAATTATTCTACATTGTACCATAAATCATAACATCACTTTATACCCCATAAATACAATTATATATCAATATACAATGAAATTTTTAAAAATAATTTGATGCCATCAATATTGTATCAATTAAATTTGAAGCAATTATAAAAGTTAAAAAATATAGAAGAGACTATATTTTATATTTGAATAAAAATATTCAAAGCTAATGGCACTGTGAATAGGCACTTTTATTTCAGAAATAAAATTGACAATAAATATCAACACCCCTAAAACCAGTCATACCCTTTGATCAAGGAATTTCTTTCTTTATTCTGAGACTATACAGAAATGGCTCTGCATATAAAGTTGCTCACTATTATAGTAAAAATTGGAAACTACATTTTCAACAGGAAATGATTAAATATAATTTGATAGAATATTAACAATCTATCAAAAAAGGATAAATGTGAAGATTTTGTAGCAGCAGAGACAATAAATGAACTAGTCTCCTGGTAAGTGAATAAAGCAGAACCCAAGCTTGTTTATTAACTGATTGTGAAAATATACATGTTACTTAAGGAAAAGCCAGAAGAGAGCTTGGAAAAATGAACGCTGTTCAATTTAGTAGTACAAACCTTTACTAAGTTTTTCCTTTTATATTTCTTTTAAATTTGCTTTAATAGTATGTTTTTTTCACTGTTTAAGATTTGAACATCCTCTAGCACATTTCATCTCACCATACTCAAAGCTTTAGGAGTTTCCCAAGCTCCAAGTACACCAAACAGATTGCAGATGTACATTTGTAATTTTTCTCTATTCATTCTGAAGTTTAAATTCAGGAAAGAAACTTACCTTACAGGTAGTATACGAGGCACAGTATGTCTGTCCTTGGCTTTCTCTGGGGAAGATTCATTCTTTTCAGCAGTATCTTCATGAGCAGTGCCTTCTTCCTCTGGCTTCTTTTTCTTGTTAGAACTTGAGTTCAAAGGACAAAAAATATACTCTCAATCCCCTAAAGCATTATCTCATATCACCCTCCTCCCCAGATCTACCATATGTGGCTTAAATTTTCTCATTCTTTAGGATAACAATCAAGCTTCAACCACAAGATTTTTCCGACATTATCATTAGATCATATATTCCAATGACTCCAATGAGTAAACTTCAAGAAAGCCAACAGAAGTCAAGATTAGAGTTGTCTAGTGGTAGTTGAGGAGAATATGGAGGGATTCTACCTGCTCACCATCAAATGAACAAACAACAGTTAGTTGCCTTCCCAATCTAGTCTATCTCTTTCTTATTAATAGAACTCCAATTCGGGGGGGGAACCAGCAATGTACCAAGCTACAGGTAAGTATTATACTTGCTTTGACAGCCTCTACTCCAACCAGAGGACCCAAGTGATACGGTCTGGGCAACTGAGATATAATTTAAGGGTTTCTGGGAAAGATTTCACTTTCCTGATATGGGTGCTGCCCCTCTACAATACTCTCCTTCTCTTGAACATGAATGTGAAACCTAGAGGTATAGCAGCTATCTTGTGATAATGAGGCAATAAGCAAAGGCAAAAAGCTAAGAAACATAGAGCAGCCATCTTGAGCAACAAGTATGAAAATAAAAAGCTAAGAATTACTAACTGATCACAACCAGTTATAGATTTCTTTATTCCTTCACTACTCCCACAGTTTCACTTGACTAAGCTTTAAAAAAAAAAAAAAAAAAAAAAAGCTAAGAATAAGAGATGCTAGGCTTGGCATCTTTCAGCCACTGAACCAAAGCAAACTACTTTAGACTTCTGTGAAACACATAAGTCATTATTAAGCCACTCTACTTGAATAGACTATTCCTTGAAGGAAAACACATTTCTAATTGATAAAAATAAGACCAAGCAGCACCATATATTCAGCTTGTTATTAACTATAGACGCAAACGGGGAAAAGTGTAAGCCAACTAAGATTTGAGCACCCTATAGGACACATGTAACAATTCGCATTACCATGGTCACAGTTTTAGGAGTTTCCCAAACTCCAGGTGTATCAAATAGGCCGCAGATGAACCCATTTGTAATATTACTCTGTTCACTCTAAAGTGTAAATTCAGGAAAGACACTTACCTTACAGGTGGTATGCAAGGCACAGTATGTCTGCCCTTGGCAGTAAGAAGTTGTGGCTACTTACACTTTCATTTTTTTAAGGGGTGGAATTTCATCGGTGACTACAGGAGTGGCACATCTCTTGGCTTTCATTTTTACATGGTCTTTTTCTTTCTGTTCCAAATCCTTCTGAGCAGAGAGTCTAACAGATCTTCTATGATAGAAGAATTGACAACATGTATCTATAATGAATACATCAACTACAGATATGCAAACGTTCCTCAGAAATGCAAAAGGATGTCAAACTATAAAGAGCAATAAAAAGTTAATGTTATCTCCACTCTAAAGATCTCTCTTCTCTTGCTGATAGTTTTTGACATTCAACTATAAAATTTTGGTACTTAAATCCATTGATGTTTGTAAATTGGACCTTAATAAAGCTGATTAAAACAAAAAAACTTGCCAGAAATCACCTAGTACAACCCCCTCCTTTCACAGGTAAAAGTCCAAAAAGATGAGGTGACTTGACTCTGTTAGTCACCCTATTAGTAACTAGTCACAGCTAGTTACTTTCAGACTTGAAGTTAGACATCAGATCTCCTAGAAATTGACTAAGGTATTTATTTTCTCCTTTTTCTTTTAACTGCTTCCCTACACCTTTATTTATTTATTTTTTTTTTTTTTTT
>VBSM01001118.1:30864013-30924092 GCA_008086735.1 Cheirogaleus medius | reverse complement strand
AAATGTCTCAGAGCAACCGGGAGCTGGTGGTTGACTTTCTCTCCTACAAGCTTTCCCAGAAAGGATACAGCTGGAGTCAGTTTATTGATGCAGAAGAGAACAGGACTGAGGCCCCAGAAGGGACTGAATCGGAGATGGAGACCCCCAGTGCCATTAATGGCAACCCATCCTGGCACCTGGCAGACAGCCCCCCAGTGAATGGAGCCACTGGCCACAGCAGCAGTTTAGATGCCCGGGAGGTGATCCCCATGGCAGCAGTGAAGCAAGCACTGAAGGAGGCAGGCGATGAGTTTGAACTGCGGTACCGGCGGGCATTCAGTGACCTGACATCCCAGCTCCACATCACCCTAGCGACAGCATATCAGAGCTTTGAACAGGTAGTGAATGAACTCTTCCGGGATGGAGTAAACTGGGGTCGCATTGTGGCCTTTTTCTCCTTCGGCGGGGCCCTGTGCGTGGAAAGCGTGGACAAGGAGATGCAGGTATTGGTGAGTCGGATCGCAACTTGGATGGCCACTTACCTGAATGACCACCTAGAGCCTTGGATCCAGGAGAACGGCGGCTGGGTAAGAACCAAGCCCCTTGTGTGTCCCTTTTCTTTGGCCTCTGGTCAGAGAGATCCCTAACAGCTCTTCCCTGTATCTGTTGTGTTGGGTGATTGTTGGAGGTGTTGACTGGCGGAGACCTGACTGGCCTCATTTCACCACAAGAGGTCAACTGTTTGGAAATATAGATGACCCAGTTCTTGAAGGACCAGGCATATTTCACTTTGGTCACCCTCATGACTCCACTCTTTCATACTTGTGTTCCAATTTCTCAGCAAAGAAAAACATAGCCGGTGTGTTCATTTGGCCCAAAACCTGTGTGAGTGGGAAGTTAGCTCAGTGTTCTCTTCACCCTAACACAGTCATTCCCCCTGTAAAGGGGTGATGAGTATCATGCCTGGAGACAACGATGAGCATCGTAACCTACAGGCCCCTGCATCCTTTCACCCCCAGAGGTGTCAGTCCTATCCAGAGCTTCTCTCCCCCAAATCAGGTTCCCTTTATTTTGGAGTTTGCATGTATGGTGTTTTCCTCTCAGCCCAGACGGGGCATGGCCAGGCAGGAGTTCCCCTGGCTTGGATGGATAAGATTGTCAGATTTTAGGGCAGTGCAGGCTGTGCAGGTTGTGTTTGTGCTGCGCACCCTAAGTTCATTTTCCCCAAAGTGTGCAACTTTCTGCATGGATGGCTTGTTTGTGGAGCTCTTGCTGTGTCACGCATTAAGCCTGGGGACTTTGCACCTCACTGCCTGGGGTCGGTTGGGGAGCTCCAGCTGCTCTGCCTGTTACTTTCCGGCCAGGGCCCTGGGGCCTCTTCACTGAGCACTGTTTGCTGGCAAAGCAAGAACCTGGTCTGTGGGGCTCTGAGGGACATTAAGATTTGATGACAGACTTTGGACAAAGGTGTAAGTGCCAGCCCTGTCACTCAACTAGCTGTGTGACCTTGGACAGGCCAGCTTACCTTTTTGAGCCTTAGTTTGTTCCACTAAAAAAATGTGGCAAGCTTTCCTTGCCTTACAGGGTATTGTAAATCTTGGAGATAATATGAACACAGCGATTGACACTAGCAAGTTCCTTTTCCAGGGAGGGAAATTTCTCTTGCCCATCATGGAGTCAGGGTGAGATATTGGTGAGAGCTTCTTTACCAGTGGTCACTGTAGGCAATTTTTGCTCTTCAGTGAACTCTCTTCTATTTCCTTGCTTATCTCCTTGCCCCAGGAAGGTGCAGGGCTTATGAGAGGTACTGTGTTCCCTTAGAATATGCAGAAAATCGACAGACTGCAAAATAAGTCATCTATGGAAGGAGCTGAGGTGGAAGGGGCCATGCATTCAGGAATGCCAGGAATGCAATTGTCCCTAGGCTGGGCCTAGGGTGTGGCAGGCACTTCACTTTACCACTGAGCAAGAGACCTCCAGAGTTTGCCCTGGAACCCCACCCTCTCTCTCATTTCCCATTTCCTTGCAACTTTATCAACTCTTCCTCACCACCAGCTCTTGTACAAGGCCAGGGAGTCAAGTCAGTAGAGGTCAGATGTGTATAGGGGTGGGTTTGGGATAGGTAAAGGTGGTAGGCTTTCTTGAGCTAAGGCTGACCAGACTTGAAAGCCATTCTGTAAATGAACTCCCTGGGGGGATAAATGATTAAATAGTTCCTGTGGGTTGGTGCAATGACCTCTCCTATTCCCTCCTGCTTTGATTCTCTTTTGGGGCAAATAGTTGTTCAGCTGATTACAGGAGGGACAGCATTCCAGTGCTTCAGACATACCCTCTGAAGCATCTCCAAGTAGGTACTTGAGCTGCTTGCCCACTTTGCCTGACTGTTGTCTTTGGCTGGTGGTCCTAATACCAGGTGGGTTGTTGCCAGCTGTAAACAAAAGGCAGTCTAGGGGAGGGACCTGGTCTGCCAATGAGACTCTGCAGAGGGCTACCCCGACCAGAGCATTGCCAGCTGCCCAGGGTAGCCTGTGAAAGAGGTCTTAGACACAGCAGCTCTGGGCAAGTTCATTAGATCTCCACGGGACTGAAATTCCATCTTCCACCTCTTTGCTTAAGTATTATCAGAGCCCGTTGGACAACATACCACATGTCACTTCCTCTTGGTGAACAGAAGGAATGTATGCAGAAGAGCCAGTTATGTCAGAACCATTTCTGGGCATGTATTCTCCCCCTGAGGCCAGGGGGTAAAGAACATTGAACATTTGACTCAGGATCCTTTGAGTCAGGGTACTGGTACCTGCCCACTTCCCTCTCAGGTACCATCCTGTTTGAACCTGCACAAACTGACTACTGCAGTGGCATCTCATAACCTTCCTGGAGGCTGCAGCTGGGAGATCCTTGAGTATAGGAGTTATGGGCCATTCTACCCAGGGGTATGCTCTAAATTTAGCATCCCTAAAGGAAAGAGGAAGGAAATTAGCCTTTATTGAGTACCTCTTAAGTATTAGGCATTGTTTTATGCCTTTTACTTAGGCAGCCAATATTTACTGAGCATCTACTATGAGGCAGGCAGTGTGCTAGGTGCTGGCCATAAGCCAGACATGGTACCTTCCCTTATGGAAATTACATGTTGTTTCATACATTCCACACAATAACCTTCCAACGTAGATGAGTTTATTCCCAGTTGACACATGAAGCTTCTAGTGGCTAAGTGACTGACCCTAGGTATCCCTTAGCCAGTTAAGTGTCTGAATAAGAATTTACACTGACGTTGGCCTAACTCTAAAGCCTAAACACTTTCCATTCATGTTATGTTGTCCGGGGTGTAATAAAGTGACCCAGACAGACTGGAAGCCAGAGATGCTACTGGCCCAAGCAAAACATGCCTGTGAAGATGCTCACTCTGGGCTGTGATCCTGGCATTGTTCAGGTAGCTGTGGGAAGGATAGTGCCTTTGTCAGGAGTAGCAGGTTCCCAAAAACATGTGGGTAGCCTCAGATTCTGGCACTGGTAAAACTCTGACATGGCAGGTGTCAACTAGGTGTCAAAGTTTTGCCCAGAGTGGACTTCTTGTTAGTTTTTTCGTTGTTAAACCCTCTCTGGCCCTGCTAATAGATGACAGTGATGTGTGTAGGGGGAGAAGGTGTCCTGCCCCAGGTATTTCTACTTAATCATGGATTGATGCTTTAAGGACTGGAATTCCAGACTCTTAGCCATACTGTTTCCTGCCTGGAATCACCTGATGAAATGCTGACTCTGTTCTGGTCTCTCTTGTCCATCTGTCTCTCCCACCTGTAAAGTGGAATAATGATAGCCAGCTGCCATAGCTTGACTCATAAATGATCTAGAACAAAAGCCCTTCCCCTACCTTAATTGTAGGGTGGAAGTACTTCTTTTAATGAATGGGCTTCCTCCCTCAAGGAACTGACTTTGACCTCCTGAGTTATTTCTTAAGAATCAAAGCCAGTCCCTGAGATATTTACCTAGAATATTGTATACGTGACCTTCACTGAAGGGACAGAATTGTTTCTGGGGCTTTCCAATGGGAATATGGGCAAGGACCCAGGTGGGCCAGGCCCCTTTGAGATAGCTGTCCCTGAAGAAACCCTTTACCCTAATGGAAGCATCATTATTGAGAGAAGTGAACAATGTATGTGGCAAGAAAACATAAAAACATAACTTCGCTGGGCATGGTGGTTCATACCTGTAATCCCAGCACTTTGGGAAGCCAAGGCAAGAGGATCGCTTGGGGCCAGGAATTCAAGAACAGCCTGCATAACTTAATGAGACCCTGTCTCCTAAAAAAAAAAAAAAACCCAAAAATCCCGTAACTTGGCCTTTCTCAGGCTGCGTGGCTTCTGTAGGTCTCTTGCCTATTCTGGCTCCTTCAGCATGTATGCTTAGATGTATGCTTCAGGATATTTGCTTAGTGGAAGCACCTCAGCTCCCTTGGCAGATGTTGGCAGTTCTGCGGTTTTCTTGGGGAAATCCCATTAGAAACCCCAAATGTGGAAATTTTTAGTAATCTCATTCAGGGCCCAAAATGAGGTATAAGTGTCTCAGGGGCTCCCCCTTGGAACACCTACTTCTTCTCAGTGTACATTTTAGGTTGCTTTTAAAACTCTGATACCATCATAGGGTTTTCCAGACTTCCTAGGAATAATTTCCCCAGTAGCCCCATGGAGCCCTTTATTATCTGTTTGAAAATTACCCAGGTATTTTTTTAGGGGGCCCCTAAAATAATTTCTCAGAATAACCAGCACAGAACCAGGGCAGTCACACGAAAGTCAAGTTTGAGGTGCATAAAGCAGAAATTCTTAGCTGTCCCTTTCCTCAGCAATATCTGTCCTGAGGCCAGTGGGCTGCAGTGTCCTCTGTGCCTGACCTTCCTGGCTTCTCCAGTGCCTTCAGGCTTCCATCATGAGGCTTGCTTTCAGCAGTTGTGGTTCCGTCTAGATTTAGTGTGGGTAGATACAGGGGTAATTCCCAGTGCACTGCTCTTCTACAGAAACATAATCTCCTACCACCTTAATTAGGTAGGGCCTTTGTCCCCACCCTCAAACTCCAACCTCATTCCACAGTGTCCTCCCTAAGGACTCCCTCCCTTTTCTTTGAAGGAGTCACTCTGCTCCTGGATCCTCTCCTCTTCTGTCCCTTCAGCCCGTCTGTCTTCCCTATTCTCAGTTGGCAGAACCGAGTCAGACAATCCCACTGGGTCTTTTTGTTTAGCCTGGGGAAGAGAAGACCCAGGAGAATATGATCACCAGCTTCAAATATCTAAAGAAAGAGGGACTGAGCCTTTTTATTGGTATGGTACCTAGCAAAACTTAGATAAATAGAAAGAAGTTCACAGTTGGTAGAGCTTAAATTAGTGCAGAGAAGACATTTCTAACAGATTCACTCTTTCCTGGTTTTAGGAGTTCCTGAGGGTGGAGTATACATCTTGTCCATGCTTGTTTCCTCAGCACTGAGCAGATGTCTTGAGCATAGCAGATACCTAATGAGAAATACCCACTAAATTTCTGAAGAAACCTGACCCTTATCCCAGAATAACAATATTGGAAGTGGCCTTTTACCTAATCATTTATTCATTGATTCAAACAATATTTATTGAGCTCCTACTCTGTGCCAGGCTGTACTACACACTGGGAGTACAACAGTAAACAAACTAAGTTTCTGTCCTCAGGGAGCTCACATTCTATTGGGGAGGGACAGACAGTAAATATATAATTACACATACATATCAGGTGATGGTATTTGCAATGAAGAAAATAAAACAGGCTGGGGCATAGGGCATGCCTAGCAAGGGAGGGTGGGGCTGCAGTTTTAAAAGAGTGATCAAAGAAGATGTAGGGGAACAGAAAATGGCTTCCTGCTGCCCTTCTAGATTCTTTGCCTGGGCTATGAATTAAGTTGACATAAGACAAATTAACAGGACAAAAAAACTATTTTAATCCCACAAAATATGAGACTGGAGGAAGAGTCATATGATTGAAGCTTATATAGCATCCTGACTTACAGAAAGGAATAGGGGCTTGTGGCTTCTAGGGGGTAGTGCCTATACAAGTTATGGGCAGGTGAGTGTTATATTGTTATGCAGATAAAAAATCTCTCAGGTATTAAAATTTGACTAGAGCAGCCCCCTTCCTGATACAGATACTTTTACTAATCTGGATTTCCTTATAGGTGTGAATTTCTTTGACAAAGGGACAGATTTTCAGAGCTAGTCCTGTGTCTGCAGTTTCTCAAAATAACCAGCTCAGAATATGCCAAAGAAGTATATTTTGGGGGTGGTATATTCTGGTCTCCTACAGTCATATTTGTGGGTGGTATGTCCTGAGCTCCAGCAAAGGTATTACCTAAGACTAATTTTTTATATTTGAGCCAAGACCTGAAGGAGATGAGGTGGTGAATGATGTAGGTACCTAAGAAAAGAGTGTTACAAGCAGAGAGAATGGACTCAGGAGAGAGTGTGTTTGGCATTTTCAAGGATGAGCAAGAAGGTCAGTGTGGTTGGAGAAGAAACAGCAAAGGGGAGATGAGTGGAGAGAATAAGTGGTAGGAGATGAGGGGAGAGAATATTGTGGAAGAGCAGGGAAAGGAGCTGGGGGCCAGATGACATAGGGCATTATAGGCCATGTTGAGGACTTTGGTGAAATGAGAGGAGAGAGGCCAAGAGAAGGTTTGGAGCAGAGGTGGTGTGTCTGAATTCTACAAGGTGGCAGCAGGGAGCCCAGTGAAGAGGCTGGTACAACTGCCAGGTGAAAAAGAATAGTGGCTTAGACCTGGAGGTGAAGGTGGTGAGAGGGGACTAAGGCATAAGACCAGGCTTGCATATGGTGTATTGATGGGTCCAGCCATCCTGGAAGTGATATTTTTCAACCACTTGGAGGTCCTAAAATCAGAGCTAAGTAAGCTAGATGTTCTTTAGGAATAGCTCTCTCCAAATGTGGTATCCTGATGAATGATCCTCCTCCATTCTAGGAATATGTCTGTCTGAATAACTGCGACTTGTTTGGGTCCATGTCCCAGCTCACCCATGTTTAGTTGTGTGATGCTGGGCAAGCTCTTTTCACTTCTCTGAAACTTGGGGAAGATAATAATACCTGCCTCACAGGATGGTGGTGAAGACCAATGATGTATGCCTGAGGTACAAAGAGCCTGACACCATTTGGTATTATATTTCTTATTTACCACATATCAGAGACCCATTCACAGAATCTTGAGTGTACAGTCTCCTTTTTCTAGACTCCATAGTGACCCACCAGCACATCCTCTGGGCAGGCCCTAGGACAACGTTCCTGTAGTGGTGGGAGCTCCATATTGTTCGTGTGCCCTCGTGGTACAAGCACTCATCTTGGTGTTGGGATCCCAGTTGTACTCTCAGTCTGCTCCTAGCTTACTGCTTCACCTTGGCCAAATCACTTCGCCTCTAGGCCCAGTTTCTTCTTCTGCAAGATGGAGGGTTTGAAGTAGACAATCTATGAATCCTGGTTTTCTTTCACTGGCCTCATGCCTTTTGGCAGATTCCAGCATTATGGCATACTTCACATTAGTTATGTTTTAGATGGCTCTTTCCTGTTGACAGATGTAGCACCTTAACTAACCCCAGCATCACTGTAGGGTAGTTTATCACTGACCCCACAATAATAATACTCCACATTTATGTAGCATATTATGGCTTCCAAAGCACTTTTATATCTGCTTTGCCTTTTTGATCCTTAGAGACGAGCAGGAAAAATGCCTTCTCCATTTCACAGGAGGGAAATCAGGTAAGAAAGATGAAGTGACTTGCCCAAGGTTACATCAGGAGTAAGAGGCAGGGTTTGGACTTCCAAATCTGAACTTGACTTCTAGCTTACTGTGTGACCTTGGGCAAGTCTTTTAACTTGTAAATGGCTATACTAATAGCAGCTTATTCTGAAGATTCAGTGAATGAATTCATGCCTTAAGGCTTTCAGAATCATGACTGTTTCCTATCTGCAGCACCATTATTGTCCCAGGGCTCCTTCTGTCATCATCTGGCCTCCCTTTTATTACATATTGATTTTTGTAAATAGTGTTTTTGTATAAAGAAACTGCCTTTGGGACCTTCTGCTACTTGGTTTCATCCCTGATGAGACTCTCAGGCCAAGCTGGAGCCTCACTGCAAGCTCTGAGCCACAGGGCTTTTTGGGCAGTCTCCAGTGCTCCCCTCGGAACTAGAGGTTTTTCTCCTGCTCTTCAGGAAATGCCATTGCTATGACTTCCACAGACTGCTTCCTGTCCCAGCCCTGCAGCCTGCCGGCAAGAGTCCCAACCCCGCTGGCAAGAGTGTGGAAACTGGAAAGTAATGTCCCTAGAGGCGCCCCCCTCCCCCAAACTACTTTTTTTGGACATGTCCCTCCCTTTCCTTTTGTCAATTACTTTCTTTTCTCCCCCTCCCTTCTCCCTTCACCTAGCTTCTCTCTCCAGCCTGTGGTCCCTTTAAGATTTAGAAGATTTCCAGTCCAAGTTTGAAGGCCTGAGGAAAAGAAAGAAATAAAAGATTTAGAAAATGCCTTTCCGCTTAGTTCTGCCAGGCCATTTCTCCCTACCCCATGCTAGGCTATGGGGAGTCAGTACTTGTGGGTTCTCTCCTTGGCTTCATCGCTTAGGAGCAGTTTCTGTCATGGACTTGCCCTAGAGGGGCATTAGACCTGCCACTTGCAGCACCCTGTTCCATCCATTAACCCTGAGCACCCCCAGGGGATCCCCACCCCAGCTCTGCTTAGGATGGGATTCCTAAGGGAGATCTCAGAGGTTTGGTACATATAAATTCTGCCTCTTGGAGATTGACGATACAGGGTGGAGTGAAACTGAGCCTGCCGCCCTTCCCCCCATCACCTTTCAGGAGGAAGCTAAAAGGTTGAAAACCTTGTTGGACAATCATCTGAGGAATGGGAGCTGGCCTGGGAGGGGATTGGAACGCACTCAACTATGCCTCAGATCCTTTGTTCCGCTCTTGAAAGGGAAACATTCCTCTCCCTCCTCCCTGGCCACACACACACATACACACGTGCCTTTGTTCCCCCAGAGGAGTCCGGCTGGGCCAGGAACACAGTGTCCCTTCCAAAGAGCCTGCCTCTACTCCCTAGAGGCTGGCCCCCTGGTCAGTGGGCCTGGGATTTTTGCTCAGGAGCCTTGTGTCCTTTCCATGGAAGAGTCTCTTGGAGGCTGAAAACTTGCCTACAAACAGCTGCCCAGGGACTTCTCTGTAATTCATGGGATGCCCATGTCCCAGGATTAAACAATCCCTCCCTTTTATTCCACTTGGTGATTAATATTATTGTTAACATTACTATTAATAGCACCCAACATGTATTGAATGCTTACTCTATGCCAGGCATTGTTCAAAGTGCTTTAAACATATTAATTGATTCCATTCTCACAGCAACACTCTAAAGTAGGTACTATTATTATCCCCATTTGATAAATGAAGAACAGAGAAGTTAAGCAACTTACTGCAAGGTAGCACAATTAGTAAGTGGCAAAGCCTGGGAAGATAGCTTCCAATCCCCCCTTTTAAACACTGCGCTGTGTTCCCTCCTCCAGTTCACCATTGTCTGGATGATTTTTGGCATCTATCCGTGCTCACTATGTGGCGGGCCTTTAGTGACATCATCTCTGTGTTGCTATCCCAGCAACCTTATCATTATAAGACACTGAGATTTGGGAGGGCTCACAGTTAGCAGAAGGCAAAAGTCAGGATTTGAAACCAGGTCAGTCTTACTCTAAAGCTGTGCTCTTTATCTCTATTCCTTAAAAATCCTACAAGGTAGGTGGTGGTATCTATGTTTTATGGTTGAGAAAAATGAGACTCAGAGAAAAGTGATATGCCTATAGCCTCACAGGCTAGTACCAAGAAGAGCTGGGATTCAAACCTAGAGTATGTGGCTTCAAAACACTCTACTGCCTTAGTAGTCTGTAGCATAATGATATCATTTATGTGCATGATAGTACTTTATAATTTACCAAACTCCTTTATGAAGATTATTTCCCAGTGAAATAGGTGAGATATGTTCAGCCCAATTTCCAGGGAGGAAATTAAGGCAAGGTAGCTTAACCCATAGTAAATGGCAGCATCAGACTTAGGATCCATGTTTTGGCTTTTAACGCAGTGTTATCAATACTACCTGCCTCCCCTAAGCCTGGATTTATGGCTTGGAGCTCTCCTCAGAGTTTTGTTTCTTTTCTTCTTTTTTTTTGAGACAGAGTCTCACTCTGTTGCCCGGGCTAGAGTGCTGTGGCGTCAGCCTAGCTCACAGCAACCTCAAACTCCTGGGCTCAAGTGATCCTTCTGCCTCAGCCTCCCGAGTAGGAGTAGGACTACAGGCACGCACCACCATGCCTGGCTAATTTTTTCTATATATTTTTAGTTGGTCAATTTAATTTCTTTCTATCTTTAGTAGAGACAGAATCTCGCTGTTGCTCAGGCTGGTTTTGAACTCCTGACCTTGAGTGAGCCACCACGCCTGGCCAAAGTTTTGTTTCTTTTGTTAAATCAGAAAATACCACTGAATGCCTTCTATGTGCTAAGTGCTGGGGATTCTGTGAATATTGTGGTGAGTGGGACTGAGTCCCATCCCTCAGTGGTCTGTTTCCATGCTCCTTGGGCCTTGTTGGTGTCCCTCTGCCATCTGAATCATTCATTCTAGGTACATCACCTATCTGTCCCCTCAGCTCCCAGACTCACCAGGCAAGGTTCATTTGAGTGTGTATTAATCACCTTCAACACACACAGACAGAACTCTGAACTCACATTTGAAACAGCTCGACTCCTTGCTGGTGACATAGCACTAGGCAAATAAGTTTCAAATTCTCATCCAGAAAAAATAACTAAAAATATAATCAAATTCTCATCCAGAAACCTGAGAGAATAATGCCAACCTACCAGTGTAAGTGAGGCATGAATGAGAAAATGAAATGCAAAAGTGTTTTTTAGTAATAGTAACAGGTACTGTGTGTTGAGTACTTGCTTGCTGTATGCCAGGTGCTATGTTAATGCCCTTGATATAATCATCTTACTTGGTCCTTAAAACTGCTCTGGTATGAAGATGGAGAACCCAGGGGTCAGAGAGGCTACGTAATACGTCCACAGTAACATATCTTATAAGAAACAGAGCTCAGTCTTCAACTCAGATGTGTCTGGTGTGAAAGCCTATCCTCAAGCCACTGTGTCATTGCTTCTTTTGCAGACCCAGACTGCCTTATTTTACCCTGACTACCTGGCACAGGGCCTGGGGTTGTGCAAGGGCTCAGCCAGGGTCTGCTCAATGAACATGAAGGGTTGTTGTTAGTAGGTGCAAGTTAGACTACCAAAAAATGTGTCTGCCCATAAGAAAGCAAACTTATTTGAAGCAGTAAGAATGGACTGAAACACTTGGTGAATTGCTTGAGGCAAACGGTGCCAAATCTGTGGTGTAGACTCCAAAAGCAGAAGAGGTTAGACCCACTGGCTGCATCCCACAGGTGCCTCGTGCCTCTGCCAAATAGACCCACTTCCACCATCAGCTTCCCAACTGATTACTCAGCCCAGAGGCCTCCACCCTCAGCCGGCATCATCAGCTTTCCCCTTTTCCCTGGCCAACTGCATTGCATCCAGACTCTCTGTACCAACAGTGAAAAGGGTCAGAAAGGGGAGAGGTCACTGGGGGCTGGAATAATCATAGCTTTCTCAGCAATGTGGCTTTGTATAATTCACACAGAGGCTTCAGTTTCCTCATCTGTAAAATAAAGATAATGATAACTTC
The DNA here is from genome assembly GCA_008086735.1 of Cheirogaleus medius. Taxonomy (NCBI): domain Eukaryota; kingdom Metazoa; phylum Chordata; class Mammalia; order Primates; family Cheirogaleidae; genus Cheirogaleus; species Cheirogaleus medius. The sequence goes on along the minus strand of VBSM01001118.1, from coordinate 30,912,342 downwards.
TTTATGAAGATAATAGTAATCTCTTCCTCATGGGCTTGCTGTTTTTCCTCTGTCTGGATCACTCATCCTGTAGATCTGATCAGGGTTTTCTTATCATTCAGGTCTCAACTCAAATATCACCTCCTCAGAGGGTAAACCCATGTTTACATGTTTACCGTCTGTCTTCTCCAGTAAAACATAAGCTCCCAGAGTGTGGGGACTTTGCCTTGGTTTTTCTTTCATCCAGCATCTAGCAGAGTGCTTGGCACATAAGAGACACTCAGCAAATATTTGTTGAATGAATAACTGTGTGGACCATCTAGCACAGTACCTGACATACAGTATGCTCAGTCAGTGTTAGGCATCGTTACCTATTAGGAGGATGTAGACCATGAAGCCTTTATTTTTAAAAATGTGGCAAGTATAAGCTATATGAGTAAGAACCACCCAGACAGATCTGGAGGGTGGGATATGAGTATGAAGCATTTGGGAGATGGTGAAGAGGCAAACTGGCTGGAGCCAAAGAGGGTCTGCATTGGCAATAAAGATGGTCAAGGAAAAGGGAGCAGGTGACTGATGACAGAGGCTTCTGGGCAGAGGGATAAGGATGGCTGATGGTAGAGATGTGCCCAATGGGGAGAGACTCAGAGCACCTGTGGGATGCAGTCAAGTCTCCAGTAACCCCTGGGAAAAAAGAATCCCAACCCAGGGCTCAACAGACAGAACTACAGGGAGAGAAAAGCCAGAGGCACCAGCAACCTACAGATCAGGTAAGCTGCCCTGGTTGTTATTTTGGGGCTCAGGGCCAGGTGCAGATTGAAAGGATTGATTGAAGCCTTTTGGCAACTCTGCCCTCAGCAGGGTAAACATCACCTGTCTCCTACCACCTGCAGTGACAATGCCAGGAAGGTACCCTGGGCAGGTCCAAAGGGGCCCAGCTTTCTTGCTGCCCTGGTGGAGCGAGAAATACTCTCCAGGAGAGGCCACTCTGTCCCTGCCCCATAGCTCCCTCTCTGAAGGGCTCAGGTGGCAATAAGGTACCTTCTGCCCAAAAGGCCCCAGTGGTTCTGGGCCAAGGAAGGCAGGGGTAGGGCATTGGGAGCCGTTGACATCTGGGCTCAGCTGGGGGGAGGAGTCATTTGGAGCAGGTGCAGATTTCGGGGAGGGTGGGGCATGAAGAGAAGTAGGAATCTTGGTAGGCTGCAAAATTTCCCTCCCCATCCCCCATCCCCAGCTGGCTTCTCTAGGAACCTGATGACCTAGTTACAATGCTTAGAAATTGTCAGCTTAGCTTGCAGTTCAGGGCTGTGTCAGCCTTTCCTCTCTCTGAGGCTTCTTGGGTCCAAAAGGTGCCTTGGTATTTCCCCAAGGGGGTTCCATGCTAAGGATGTGCACCGTATCACATGTGCAAGCTTCTTACCCAAGGGAGGAAGGAGCCAATAAGGTTTCTTCCTTCTTCCCTGGTGTGCCCCCACCAGCCCGTGGGAGAAATGATTCCCCTGCCCTCTTCTGTTTCTCTTTAGTGAGTTGGTGGGTGACAAAAGGAAGTCACAGACTTCTTCAAGAGAGAGTTGCCCTAGGGATAGCTTGAGTATACCTAACCATTCTGTCCTTACCTCCATTTTAGTGTGATGTTAAAACCTGATGGAAAGGGGTGAGGAAGACTATGCTGGGAGCTCAGGAGGCTCCAGTCTTCCCAGGCAGTAGCTGCTTCTCTGGTAGTCCTGGTGTCTGTCTTGCCAGTGCCTCCTTGGGAAATTTCATCACTGTTAAGAGTCACGTCCAACATTTGACAAACAAATGTTGAATCCCACTTGCTCAGTAGTTATCCCTGGCAAATTATTTAATCTCTCCCAGCCTTGGTTTCCTCATCTATAAAATAGGGATAACAACATATAGGGCTTTTCTCAAAACACTCTTTTTTTTTTTTGAGATAGGTGCAGTAGTGTATCATAGCTCACTGCAAACTTGAACTCCTGAGGCCTCCTGCCTCAGCCTCCCAAGTAGCTGGGACTATAGATATGCACCACTGAGGCTGGCTAATTTTTCTATTTTTTGTAGAGACAGAGTCTCCCCACGTTGCTCAGGCTGTTCTCGAACTCCTGCCTTCAAGTGATCCTCCCTCCTTGACCTCCCAAAGTGCTAGGATTACGTGCATGGCCTTTAAAACATTCTTTTTCTTTTTTTGCAGCCTAAAACATTATTGTAAGCATGTAAATAACTGCTGATAAGATACATGGAGCACTTAGCATGGAGCCTGGTATATAGTAATTACTCACTATGACAGCTACTATTATTACTCTTATTGTCAGATGCAATCACAGGTGATCAAGTGGCTGTGATTGTTATTGGAGCTACTTTCCAAGAGTAAACTTCCAGGCTGACAGAATATGTGATTATCCTTTGAACTAAGAGCTCAGAGATTCTTTCTTTTCTTTCTTTCTTTCAACTCACCACTGTACTTACAAGGAAGATTTTAAGATTCCCAAAGCTGGGGGCCTTGGCTCACAAACTTGTCCCCCACAAGTACCCTAAGTCATACCTTGTACACCATTTAGTGTGGCCAATGTTGTTGACTAAGTATTTGGCAATAGGGCATATTTTCTTTGATCTTTGCCGAGGACCCCAAAGAAGCAGGGACTACCTTGTTTGTTAACTGGAAGACTTAATGAGTTAAATATTTAAAGTGTGTAGAAGCATGCCTTGGCACATAGTAGGTGCTTGACATAGGTTTGAATGATTAAATAAGGCATTGTAGGAACTCTCGAGTTTTTCGAGAGTTTTTCGAGAGGAGGATGGCCCCACTCCTTTTTTGCTGTGTGACTTTAAGCCTCTTGCCCAAGCTCTGCCTGTTGCCTCGTATGTTGAAGAAAGATAACAGCCGCCTTGCCTGCCTTGTGGGCTAGCAGGGAGGCCCAAGGAGACGATAAATGAAAAAGCACTTTGAGAACTATAAATGTTTGGCCTTGTTGCTGCTCCTTGACTAAATTTGCAGTCATAGCTGTGTCATTCATTCATTCAACCAACAAGCATTTTTTGAGTGAAAGCAATATCTTATCACTTACCCAGCTTCATGAATTTGGACAAGTTATTTTACTTCTCTAAGCCTGGACATCTATAAAATGGATAATATTCATTTTGCAGGGTTATTGAGAGAAAGACTAAACCAGGTGCTCTGAGCTTATTGAGGATGGAAACTGTGTTTTATTCACTGTTACCAGCTGCTATCGGGCCTGCTACTTGATAGCTGTTTAGTGACCAAGTTAACAAACATCCCTAATGATGAATGGTGTATGTAAAGTGCCCCTGCACAGTGCCTAATACAGAGTAAAAGCTCATCAAATGCTGGGTCTTTCCCTTTCCTCTGACTGTGAGACTTGATCATTCATTGATTCAGCCATTGGTTGCCTTCTGCAGTCAAATTATGAGGCAAGGCCAGACTCTGAGTATGTGTGACTCAAATGAAATGTAGATATGCATATTAACTCCTAACCCCAGGATGTCCTCACCTACCTAGGCTGGACTGCTGAGTGGGAACTCTGACCCACCAGGATCAGTGCTACTTAAACATAAAACCCAGTGTACAATAGCCCTCGCCCCACACTCACCTCTGATTCAGAACAAGAACAACCACCAACTCTCTTGTCTGCTACTCAGTGAGGAGAATTTCCCTTTGCTCACAGTGCACGAATTCAGATAGAACCCTAGGGCTTACCATGTCAGGGAAGTCCCAGGGAGTCACTCAGAAATGGCCTTTTGGGGCAGGGTCCAGGGAAGGAGCCCAAGTCTAAGGCTCAGGGTCTCCTGGGACTAGGTCAAGCAGCAGGTGTGGGTGCGAGGCCCAGGGCTGGTGGCTGAGTGATGAAACTGAGAGATGTATAGGGCCAGACGAAAAGCCCAGAGGAAATTGCCCGCCTGTCCATGCAGGTGTCTGGGCACCTGGGGGCAGTTTCTGGGTCTGATTTAGTGGTGGAAGTTCAGGTTCCATATTAGTATCCCAAGCCTCAGTGAAGCAAACCTGTTGAACTCCTAAGCAAAGCCTGCAGTTGACACCCAGCACCTTTGAACCCTTCTCAGCCCTCTTTAGGGTGAAAGAGAGGCTCCTCCTATGGGCTCTATGGTATCTATGGCTGGAAAAGCTCCAGGAACAATGGCATAATAACCATATCTCCCTTATGGGGCCCCTGCTGTGTGTTGGGCACTGTGCTGTTTAGGAGAGGGAGATCATTATGTTATAGCAAGTATGGGCTCTGGAATTGGACAGAACTAGGTTTGAATCTGGGCTTTATTTTGTACCAGCTGTTTGATCTTGTACACATTCCTTCCTATTTCTGAGCCTTAGTTCCTCTGTCTGAAAAATGGGGATAATAAGAATACCTCACACGATTTTTGTAAGAATATATATAAGAGCTTAGCACAGGTGTTACAGTAAATTTTAATAATAGTTAATATTTATTTAACACTTACACTTCAATGTTTCATATGTGTTATTTCATTGAATTCTCAAAATAGTACCATTGAGGCTGGGCACGGTGGCTCACGCCTGTAATCCTAGCACTCTGGGAGGCCGAGGCGGGCGGATCGCTCGAGGTTAGGAGTTCAAGACCAGCCTGAGCAAGAGCGAGACCCCGTCTCTACTAAAAATAGAAAGAAATTAATTGGCCAACTAAAAATATATAGAAAAACTTAGCCGGGCATGGTGGCGCATGCTTGTAGTCCCAGCTACTTGGGAGGCTGAGGCAGAAGGATCACTCAAGCCCAGGATATTGAGGTTGCTGTGAGCTAGGCTGATGCCACGGCACTCACTCTAGCCTGGGCAACAAAGTGAGACTCTGTCTCAAAAAAAAAAAAAAACCAAAATAGTACCATTGAGACAGGTTCTCTTATTATTCTCATAGAAAAGTTAAGAAATTTGTTCAAAATTGCACAGCTAGTAAGTCGTGAAGCCACGATTTGACCCCAAGCAGTCTGGCTCCAAAGCCAGCTAACTTGTCCTATCTCTGAGTAAGGAGGAATCTCGTAAATGTTGCTGCTGTAACTATTTTATTCAGCATTGTAGCTGTCTATGGTTTTTGGCCTATCCACTGAATTCTGATCTCAGTGAAGACCAGAAACCCATCTTAATCACCTTTCATCCCCAGAGACCAACATAGCACTCATGGTACTCATTAATATTTGCTTAATGGCTGAGAATACTCCCTCTCTTCGTTAATCAATCAGTAGCTCTTTATCGACCATTTCCTGTAGGCTAGCTTTGAACTAAATCCTGGGAGGAATGCAAAGTACAACTGTGCCTCTGTAAACGGAAGATTGGGTATGTGGGTGGGGGTGTACATTCCAGAACATTGTGTCATTGGCAGAAACTTCCACACAGGAGGCAGAAACAATACAGGTGGCTTAGGGATATTTTCCAAGTTGAGATTCCCACCCTTCCCTGAGCAGATCACTCCCTCCATCTACAGAACAGGGTGACACAGATTCTCTACTCCTGCCCAGGGCAGGAACCACTCCTATCTCCTCCATCCCTCTCTAATCCTGAGGATGCATCTTTCTTGTTCTGGCAACCAGTGCATAGGAATGACAGGAAAAAAGAAGATAGGAATTGGGAAAGGACCTTAGAAAATCACTCCTTCCCCAACACTGCAGCCAGAGTGGCCTTTTAAAAACTAAGCTCATATCTTATCACATTCTTGTTTACAACCCTTCAGTGGCCTTCCACTATACTTGGAATAAAATCCAGAGTTCTTACCAACTTCTGAGGCCTGTATGATCTAGTACTTTCTCTTCATCATTCCACCCTCCCTCACTCCACTCAAGCCACATAGGTTCCTTGCTATTCCTGGATCCTGGTGTACTTGTCTCTGCCCAGTGGCCTTTGTAGTTGCTGTTCCTTTGCTTGGAATGTTCTGCTCCTCGGATTTCCTTTCTGGTTCCTATAGTTGGCTCAGCTCACAGGTCATTTCCTCTGAGAGGCTTTCCTTGACCTTTAGTTTAAAGTAGGTGAGCTACTTCTGAATCACTCTCTAGTCTTTTACCTTCTTTTATTTTTGTCATAACAACCACCTCTACCTGAAATTTCCTTTTCGTTTGTTTACTTGTTTTTCATCTGTCTCTTCTACTAGAATATAAGCCCCATGATTATGGGAATTTTGGTTTGTTCATCATTGTATCTCCAGTGTCTACAACTGTTCTTTGCGGGTAGTAAACATTCAGTGAATAATTTTGAATTGAATGATTAAACAAATGAACAAACCTACCACATGAAAAAACAGGCCCAGAGAAGACAAGCTAATGAGAATTAGTAGTGTTCTTTCAGCCTGCCTTTTGAATGCTTAGTAAGTGCCCAGCACTGTACTCAGTGATTTACATGCATTATTTTTGCCACTTACCCTTAATTGTTATGAGTTGTTTGGAATATCATTTTTGTATACACCACTATAGCATTTAAAAGAAAATTGAACCAGTTCTTATTTTTTGTTAGAACCTTGCTCTGTTTTACAAAGAGTTGGAAGCAACTTAGGAAAATTCATACAACCAAAAGGATAACATAGCTAAAGGAGTCAGGTGAAAAGAAAATACGGGTAAGAAGACAAGAGCCATGACTTAAATGTATACCACACAAGCCCCTTTGAACTGAGCAAAGTTTTTCTACCATTCTTTATGATAACTAGATATTGCTGACATTCTTAAAAATTACGGTTTTTTAAAAAAAGCCTCATCACACACATGACCTTGGGATTGTCTGACACTGTGTGTAAGGGTTAGGATTTGCTGGCTCCATTCCTGCCTCGTCAGCTGGGCTACTGGATTGAGGCAGCATGATCTCTTCCTGCCAAAGGGGCTGATCCAGCAGGGAGAAGCCTAGACTCCTCCCCAGTCCTCTCTGGGCCCAGCCAACTTTGTTTCAAGGAGCCTTTTTCCCAGAAGGTGTATAACTTGAGATATCACCATTAAAGACCCAGTTCTGCTTTCAGGATACTTCCAGTTGAATTAGAAAAGACTTAATGCGTGTGAAATGAGATCTTGTGAAAACTAACTAATAAATGCTAATGCCAGATAAGGGAAGGACTGTGCACAGAAGAGACGAGATTGTTACCACAAGGCAGGGAAAAGAGTGGCTGGTGCTCCCATACCCAAGTGGCAGTGCCAACTTCTGAATGGAAGCCAGAACATTGAACTAACTAAGCAGAGAAATAAGTGTAGGGCCATTGTCATTTTAGCCTTTGGCCATCCCAGGTGCATTCATTCCTTGGTGATTCAGCAGATGTCTGTTGAATACCAACCATGTGCCAGGCCCTGTGCTAAGTGCTGGGGGTACTGTGATGAATAAGACAGTCAAGGACATTGCTCTTACAGAACTCTTATTTTAGCAGGGGAGACAGGTAGTCCAAGAAACAAATATTAATAAGATCATGTCAGATAGTGGATTAAATGCTGTAAAGAAAATGAAACTGAGTAATGGAGTATCTAGGGAAGCAACTGTATACCTGGTGGTCAGGGAAGGTCTCTCTGAGGAGTTGATGTTTGAACTGAGAGTAGACTAAAGATAAAGAGCCAGCCTGGGAATATGTGAAGCAAAGATTTTGCAGACGGAGAAAAAGTAAGGCAGGATTGAACTTAGCTCATCTAAGACTTGAGCCCTCTCAGATACTCAGCCCTGACACTGGTCGACCCAGTCTGTGCCTTTGTTTCCTTTTGTGTTAAAAGTGAAGATGATCTTTCAAATCTTCCCTGCAGAGATCCAGTGGGAATAATGGGGACTACCATTTATTGAGCACCTAGCTCATGCCAGGCACTCTACATGCATTTTCTCATTTAATTCTCCCACCTAGCCTATGTGGTAAGTGGTCTGCTGGTCCTACTTTCTTTTCCAATGAGAAAACTGAAGTTAGGAAAGATGAAGTCGTGTGCCCAGATTCCTGCAGCTTGTACACAGTGAAACCCGTATTCAGACCTAGATTGTCTGGCTCTAAAGCTAGGCTTCTTTGCACTGCTCCACCCTTGAAAAAATGAAGCATCGTTGATTAAGGATGTCCAGAAAGTTGCTTAGTAAAACGAGAGTTGGGAAAGCATCTTGGTTCAAGGGTCTTAAAGGATACCTACTGAGCTCACAACTGAGAGGGTGCTCTATGCTCATCTGCAGGAGGATGCCTCCAGAGCCCAGGGTTACTATAGGCCTTTGCCAGAGGCATGTTTGGACTTAGCCAGCTGAGTATCCTACAGTTTCCTGCTTTTACCATCTCAGCTGCTGGTCAGGAGGTTTGGGAAGGTGACATCATCTAGCTGAATCAGCTGCTGCTTCTAGACACTTTACGGGAACTGAAAGTCATTGCCCCTTCCTTCCCGCTCTGCAAGTTTCTTTAGAATGAGGCTGGGGTACGGGTGTTCCACCTGTCTGCAGGGTCATGGCTGGAACAGTACTGGCTGCTTTTAAAGAGCTAAAAGGTGCATTTTCATGGAAAAAACTGTCCTCAAGGCTTCTCAAGCTAAGGGAACAGAGTGCCCTTGAGGGGCGGGAAGATTCACAGGAAGGCCCTCCCTACTCCCTCTCTTCCACCTTCATTTTGCCATGTGACCTTGGCAAGAACTCCTGACCCTTCTGATCTCCTTTGCCTAAGTCTTAGGCTCAGACCCAGCACTGTAGGATGGATAAACAAAATGTTATTTGTGGCTTTTGACCTTATGACTTTTAGAGTCTGGTCAAGGGGACAAAAAACTGCTTACATTTCAGAGCATAGCAGCTACCATGCTATGATCTATTGGAGATCTCCCCTTGACCCAATGATTGAAAAGGGAAAAAGTAAATGAAATACAGTTTTTAAAAAGAAAGAAAATCAAAAGAAAGTAATAAGAAGATGGCTCAATGCCAAGCAAGTGGGACAACAACAATTACTTGCCTGTTACTTTGACTCTCTCAGCTTCAGTATTTTCACATGTAAAATGGATGCCACCATTTGGCTTCTTGGATCATTGGAATATTATGTGAGATAACACATGTAAAGCATTCAGCAGTGTACCCAGCACCCAGTGCTCAGTAGGTAGGTAGACCTATAGATCGGTTCTCAACAATAGCTTAGTAGAGGAATAGACTGTTGGATAAGTTTGGGGAAGGTTTTCTGGAAAACATTTGCTTGGCACTGGACTTTGGAGCCTGGATAGGACATGGATAAATGCTGACTGGAAGCAGTGTATGCAAGTGGGAAGAGGACAGGCTTTGCTGTGTGATGCTGGCAGTTTGCTGTGTAATCTTTAACAGGTGACTTTACCTCTCAGAGCCTAAGTTTTCTTCTCTGTAAAATGTAGATACCCTTACAACCCACATCACAGGACTGTTGGGAAGATTATTGAGATGCCATACTGATAAATGGAAAACACTGAATAGAGTCCCCAGCATGTGCTGTTGCTGTTTCCTATTTAGCAAGAGAAATGACCTGGGCAGAGGCTGGGAGGTGGGATGTAAGAAGGCACAACTTTTACTCATTCTCTCTCTCACATCTGCCATCATCTCTCACCTAGACAACTATAGCAGCCTCCTCCCTGGTCTGCCTGCTTTTGCCTTTGTCCCGCTCTAATCTGTTATCTACGTATTAACCAGTGAACTTTTTAAAATGTATATCAGATCCTGTCATTCCTTGGTTCAGAACTCTCCAGTGACTTTTTTTTTTTTTTTGAGACTAAGTCTCACTCTTGCCCGGGCTAGAGTGCCGTGGCGTCAGCCTAGCTCACAGCAACCTCAAACTCCTGGGCTCAAGCGATCCTTCTGCCTCAGCCTCCCAAGTAGCTGGGACTACAGGCATGCGCCACCATGCCCAGCTAATTTTTTCTATATTTTAGTTGGCCAATTAATTTCTTTCTATTTTTAGTAGAGATGGGGTCTCGTTCTTGCTCAGGCTGGTTTCGAACTCCTGAGCTCAAATGATCCGCCCACCTTGGCCTCCCAGAGTGCTAGGATTACAGGCATGAGCCACCACGCACGGCCTCCAGTGACTCTTTATTCATGAGATTAAAAGCCAAAATGTACACAGTGCAGAGACAGATGACTGGGAGACCTTGGTGGGCCAGCAGTGGCAAAGATAGTCACCTAAAAACAAATGCCCTAGAGTCCACTGAACTTCGGCTCCAACTGCCCAGGCTCATTCCTTCTCAAAACTAGCCCTGTTCCAGCTCCATGTCCTTGTGTGTGTGCACATATGCAGGCACCAGTGGATGACACAGTAGTGATGCTGTGCATCCAGGACGTTTCATAATAGGGAAGGACATTGACCACTGCTTTGGGGCTACCGAAGGTCATCAGGGCTGAGAAAGCCAAAGGCACTCAGGCAGCCGTCCTTCCCTCTGAGGCTGAGTCATTTCCTGGGGGATGTTGGTCATTCATTCATTTGTTCATTAACAAATATTTATTTGAGTTCCTGCCATATGTCAGGCACTGAGCTAGAGGTTGGGCATACAGTCTGAGCAAACCAAAGTCCCTGTTCTCACCAAGTGACATTCCAGTGGGGATGACAGATTCTAAATAAATTAACATGTCAGGTAGTATTTAGTGATACAGGAAAAAATAAAGCAGGGTAAGGGGATTAGGGATGGGAAAAGGAAGGGTAGGGTAGTCAGGAAGGCCTGTCTGATAAGGTGACATTGGATCTGATTGCAGTGAGGGCATGATCCATGCAGATATTTGGGGGTGGGGTATTGCAGGCAGAAGGAACAGCAAGTACTAAAGCAAGTACAAAAAACACTCCTCAACATATTTAAAGTACACCAGGAAGGCCAGTGTAACTGCAGCATGGTAAGCCAGGAGAGAGTATGGGGGAATTATGTCTGAGAGGTAGCCAGGGCCAGGTCCTGTAAGGCCACGTAGGAGCTTGCTTTTATTCTGAGAGCAGTGGAAAGGCAGGATTTTTGAGCCAAGAAGTGACGGGATCTGACTGAGGTGTTAGAAGTGTCTCTCTGATTGCTGCATGGAGAACAAACTATATGGGCAAGGGTGGGAGCAAGAAACCAGTCAGTGAGAAGCCAGGTGGGTGATGACAGTATCAGGGCAGAGCGGTGGTAGAAGTGGTGAGCAGGCCAGAGCTTAAGTATAATTTGAATATTGGGCCAACTGGATTTGCTGATAATTGGATAAGGAGTGAGAGAGAGTAGAGTCCAGGTTGTTGGCCTGAGCAAGTGGAAGGAGCTTGCTGCCATTTAATGAGAAGGGGAAGACACCATGGCCAATAGTGGTTTCCTGCTGGGGCTGTGGAGTTGGACTGCCAGCATTCAAGTCCTTGTTTTTTTGCTGTTTGACCTTGGGCAAGTGTCAGTTTCCTCACATGCAAACCTGCTGTCTAGGCAATAGGCAGTTAGGTACTGTGAAAACTAAATGGGGCTAAGTTGTGTGAAGGGCTTAGGATGTGCCTGGAATATGGTAAGCCCTCAGTAAGAGTTGTTAGCTCTGATCATTATTATTATTGTTGGAAGGCAAGGGAGTCCTGTGGCCTAACCGGCCTCTGGAAAACAGGCAATAAGTCCCAGCCCACCTCCACCACTCCCTCACAGAGCCCACCCTCCAAGAGGCAGCTCAGACACCATCTGTCCAGCAGAGAAAAGCCACAGGGAGACAGCTTTCGGGGAGCATTAGATAGATGAGCCCTTCCCAAGAAACCTAATCTCATTCTCAGCAGGTGCTAATCCCACCACCCTCCCTTGGAATCTGAGCCCAGCCCACCCACTTCCTTCCCCACCCCCATCCTGCATCCTAGACCCTCTTCTTCTCACCAGCTCCAAGCTGCTACCAGCAAACTTCCTTACCAGATGGAGGGTCTCTGACAGGGGCCCACCATCCATCTGACTAGGCCCAGCCCCTCACATGTATCAGGTCACCAAGGGCTACAGGTACCACCTGTCCAAAAGCCGCCCCCCCTCCAGGTGCCAGTTCCTGGGCGTGGTGCTTGATCCAGGCTGGAGCCAGCTGGAGCCAGGAACTCCCACTGTGCCCCAGCTGCTGCCTGCCCTTCCACCCACAGGCGAGAAACAGGCTTAACCCTTTGGACACTGTGTATGTAGTTAGAGTTAGTGGTTGCAGTTCTGGCTTGGAGTATTGTACTGTTTCAGTACACTTTTTTTTTTTTTAAGAAATTTATCATAAATACAACAGAGAATAGCTAATGCCTATGTACAGTTTCAAGAACAGGAAAATGATCACCTGTAAACTAACTACCCAGTTTAAGAAATCAAACATATGTGAGTACTTTAGAGCCCCTTGTGTGTCCCTCTCCAGTTATGCCACTCCCCTACCCATATTCCTGAGTTTTGTGTATCATTCCCTTGTCTTTTTTTTTTTAAAAGTTTTACTGTGTAGGTACACATCTATAAACAATATAGAATATTCTTCTGCATGTTTTTAAACTTCATTTAGTCATCATACTGTGCATTTTCATCTGCAGTTTGCTTTTTTCATTCATCAGAAGATGTATGTAAGATCTATCCATGTTACATGTATAGCTGTAGTTCATTCCTTTTCATACCCCTTGGTATGAGTATGTCTCAAGTTATGTATCCATTCTACTGTCAGTGGTTATTTGAGTTCGTCCCTTGTTTTTGCTATTTCAAATAATGCTGTTGTAAACACTCTGTGTGTTCCTCCTGCACATGCACACCGCACCATTCAAAGAGTTCAAAGTTTGGCAAGAGTTCCCAAACTTTAGCTGCCCATCAGAATCACCTGAAAGGCTCCACCCTAGAGTGGTTGATTGTATATGTCAGGTTTGGGGCCCTGAGAATTTGCATTTCTAACAAGTTCTTAGGTGATGCTGCTGCTGCTGTAGGTCCTGGGACCTCACTTTGAGAATCATTGCTGTAGGGTATTCATAGGAGTGGAATTGCTTGATCGGAAGGTAATGCCAGATTGTTTTCTTGTGTTTGTATGAATTTACACTGTCACTAGCAGTATGTGAGTTTCCATTGCTTTACATCTTTGTTAATACTTGATATGGTCAGACTTTTAAATTTTTATGGAGCTAGTGGGTATGAGATGATATCTTGTGGTTTTAATTTGCATTTCTCAGATTACAAGTGGGGCTGCAAATCTTTTCTTACATCTGTTGGCCATTCATGTTTCCTCTTTGTAAAATGTTCAAGTCTTTGCTCCATTTTCTTTTGACTTGGCTTTTTTTATGGATTTGTAGGAATTCTTATATATTCTGAATACTAATATTTTGTCTACACATGTTACAAATATAGTCTTTCAGTTTGTGGTTTTTCTTTTTACTTTATATTAAATTATATCTTTTGATGACTAGAATGTCTTAACTTTAATGTAGTTGAATCTTTTCTTCTATGATTTATACTTTTCATAAAGGCGTTGAATAAATCCTTCTTTCCTTAACTTGTGGTCCTAAAGACATTTGTGTATATTATTTTCTTCTAAAAGTTTTAAAGTTTTGCCTTTCACATTTAAGTCCTTAATAGATCTGGAATTGCCTCTTACGTCACCTTAGTGTGTTTTTGTTGGTGGAATACTTTTATTTCAGTAGGTTTTAAAAGGCTATACATCTGAATTATTTATGACTTAAGTTGTACTTAGAGCTTATTATATATACTGCATTAATATTTCATATTGAACAAAAGTGTTCTCTTTGGGCAACAGTTTTGATCGCATTTTAAACCTTTCTAAGATTTTTGTTGGACTTTTAAGATTTTTAAAATATAAATTTATGGGGGAGTTTTCAAATTTTAGGTGGGATTTAGGTGTGGTAATGGTATTATAGTTATATGGGGTTTTTTTTCCTTTAAGATTCCTTATTTTTTAGAAATACATACTAAACTGTATGATTTGCTTCAAAATAACATGGGGTTAAGAGAGAGTGGTTACAGAACAGATGAGATCAGATTGGCACCAAGTTGAAAATTGTTGGAGCTGAGTATCTTTTTTTTTCCAAAAATTGCACCAAAGTAAAGCAAAGCTCTAGTTGATGCGGATGTGTTGTGTAGGCATTAGCAGTACTGCCCTCACTACTCATTCATTGAATAGTAGCACTACCTCAAGAAAAGGATGGTTGCTGAGTGAGTCTCATTCTGTCTACTTTTGTAATGTTTAAATATTCTCATATAAAAAGTTAAAAATATCCAGGGATTATTTACAGGGTTACTTGTGAGGTAGAGCATCTTTTCTTAGTTTTATTAGCCATTTATATTTCTTCCGAGCCAGTTTAGTCTCCATCTACTTTTAGGAGTTCCTAATAGAGTGGTCTTAGCATGCAGGAAGGAGATAAATCATAAGGAAAACAGGAGAGTGAATGGTAGAGGACTTGGAGGAAGAACAGTGGAGGAGTGGGTTTTCATACCTAGTTTCCGCCCTTCCCCTAGAGACTAGTGACTACCCCTGCTTCCTCCAGGATTAGGTTCCCTCTCTTCCCTTTTTTCTTTGAGGGCCACAATGGGATAATTTTTATTTTAACCAGAACCTTTTTTCCCTATTATTCTACCTGGACAGACTTAGCTCAGAGGATAGAGGAACCTCATCATTGGATCCTGGTCCTCTCCCAGCCTACCAGCATTCAAGGACAAAGGGTCAGAGATGGTAGCAACTCGAGTGCAGCTGGTTACACAGTGATGGTGTTATTTTGTTGTCATCAGATGCAAATACCAGAGTTGTCATTTTCCTCTGATAGTATAATAACTAGCCAAAGAGTCTGTTTCTAGGGAGTCCCAACTGCTTCTTGTGGGAAGATGTCTTTCTCTCTCTCTCTCTCTCTCTCTCTCTCTTTCTCTCTCTTTTCTTGTACGCACATCCCCCCTTTTAATTTTTTTTACTTATTTTCTTGGAATAGGTAATATATTCATGTGGTTCAAAATTCAAAAGGAACAAATGTCTCCCTCTCATCCCTGTCTTCCAGCCACCCAGTTCCATTCCTAGAGAATACTCTGTAGATACAAGCAAAAACATATAGTTTCTCACTCTTTTTACATAAATGGTCATGTGTTGTATATGCTATTTGGTACCTTCCCTTCTCACTTAACGGTATCTCTTGAGTTCATTCCATATCAGTCTATAATGAGCTTTCTCATTCTTTTTAATAGCTGCACAGCATTCTACACAGGACACTATTCTTTACTTTATTTAACCAGTTCCCATTGGTAGATCCTTGTTTTTTTCTAGTCTTTTGCAATTATAATAGTGATACTCGATGAACGCCCTGCATATTTGTCATTTGGCCCACGTGCAAATACAATTCATCTGTGGGAGATAAATCTCTAGAAGTGAAATTGCTGGGTGAAAGGATATATGCACTTGTGATTTTAATAGTTATTTGCAGCCTGGGCCTGTAGCAGGGGTACCTGCCAGTTTATAGGAGCATCTTTTTCTCTGAACACCCATCCAGGTGGAAATTGGTTCAGCACCTTTATTGAGTGCCTTCTAGTGCCAGGCCCTGGATGTAAGACAGACACTTTCAGATGGGTGCAGGGGCTCACACCTGTAATCCCAGCTACTTGGGAAGCTGAGGTGGGAGGATCGCTTGAGACCAGAAGTTTGAGACCAGTCTGGACAACAAAGCAAGGCCTCATCTCTACCAAAAAAAAAAATTAGCTGGGAATGGTGGCATGTGCCTATAGTCTCATCTACATAGGTGGCTGAGGCAAGAGGATTGCTGGAGCCCAGGAGTTCAAGGCTGCAATAAGCTATGATGATGCAACTGTACTCCTGCCTAGATGACAGAGCAAGATCCCCATCTCTTTAAAAAAAAACAAAAAAAAAACCACTTTCATGTATCAAGTGAAATTGTTACTGTGTGCCAAGCACAAATAAGTTATCTGGTAATCTTCACAACCACCCAACAAAGATTTTTAGATGAGAAAACTAAAGCTCGGAAGGGTTAAATAGTGTGCCATGGTCACTGGCCCAGGTCTTAAGTGGCAGAGCTAGGATTAAACCCAGGTTTGAAGCCTCCAACAGCTGTGTTCTTAAAGAACATCCTTGCCTACCTCTCAGGAGGAATAACGAATGGTCCTAGAGTCTAATACAAATGAGGAATCAGGCTCAAAGAGGGTAACTGGCCACAAGAACATGTAGCCAGGAAGATATGGAGTCCGCAGGAGGAACCCCTATATTTCTGATCTGAGGCCTGTGGTCTGTACTGAGCTGCCTGCCTCCCTCCCAGTTTCCAAATCTAATTTGGGTTCCATCAAGAGAATTGTCTTCATCCAGAGCTTCAGTTACTGTAGAGAGCCTCAAGTCACTTGTTCTTGGTGTGCGTCTATTGACCATCAGAGGGCGTTTAGGGATGACCCATCTATGCTTAATATACTAATGACAATATAGTTGCTGCCATTTATTACACATTTACCATGTGCAAGATGCTGTAAGGTACACTGTATAGTATTTTTAATCCTCAAAATAATCCTGCTTGGGAAACGTCATTTATTGTCCTTGTTGTCCATATTAGAAAACTGAGAATAAGACAAGTTAAATAATAGTCCTAAGGTCAAATACTAATAAGGACAGAATCCAAATCCAATGTGTTAGACTCAAAAGCCCTTACTTAGCTGGATGTGTGGTGGCTCATGCCTAAACTCCTAGTACTTTGGGAGGCTGAGGCAGGAGGATCATTTGAGACCTGGAGTTCAAGACCAGTGTGAGCATCACAGTGAGACCCAGTCTCTACAAAAATTTGAAAAATTAGGTGTGGTGGTATACATCTATAGTCCCAGCCACTCAGAAGGCTGAGGCAGGAGGATCCCTTGAGCTCCGGAGTTTGAGGTTGCTGTGAGCTATGGTGGTGCCATGGCACTCTAGCCCAGACAATAGAGTGAGACCCTGTCTCAAAAAAAAAAAAAAAAAAGCCCTGATCTCCATCTCCATCCACTTCCCTTGGCTCTCTCTGCCTCTTGCACTTTTCCTTAGTGTTTGATGCTCTTTCTGGAGAGCCAGTCTGGCTTCTCCACCTTGCATTGACTATTATAGAGAAGACCTGTAGTTTCCATTACTCTTAACCCTTGCCCCTACCCCAGGGCTTAGCACAGGGTAGCCTAAGCGTGAGCAGCCACATGATTCCAAAGGACTGGTGGCTGGTCATCAGATATGGCCCCACTGATACCACTTCAAAAAAGGACCCACTTCCCAATCATGTAACAGGTGCTCTTTGAACACCTGTTATGTGCTCACTGCTCCAATAGGAGAGAAGTATAAAAAGTGCAAGCCTAGCTCTCAACAGCTTAGCTCATGAGACTGAAAGTATCATAGTAAATGGAAAAGACTACAAGGGTTAGAGAAGTTCAGAGGAGAAAAGATACATAATTATATTTGCTAGCAAACATTTATTGAGCATTGTGAGGTAGGTCTTATACCTATTTTATAAACATAATGCTGAGACACAGAGTTTAAGTGATCAGCCCAGGGTTGCACAGCAAATAAGTGATAGAATTGGGACTCTGAACCCCTCCATTCCATGGCATCTCAGGGAGAGCACTGTGGGTGCTATGCTGGGGGACCTGGAGGTTCTAGGTAAAGTGAGTCTGGAGGATGGACCAGACATGAATAAGAGAAGAGAAGCAGAGTTGTTGTAAGACAAAAGACAAAGAAGTAGGGCTGTGATATCTCTAAGATATTACAGCTTGTGCCTTCCACTCTCTTTTCAAATGTGGAGAAACCCAGGCTTGAGTCACAAAATCATAGCACAGAATCGTTAACAAGTTTGTCTAGTGCTTCTTTGTGTCCACACATTATCACCTTGAGCCTCTGACCATACTAGGAAGTAGATGGGGTCTTCTTTTTACCTTAGAGGAAACTGAGGTCTTCTGACTTTAAATCCCAAGTCCTTTCCACCATCTGTGCTGTGTCCTCATTCTCTAACGGGAAGAACACAGGCTTTGCAATTAGACACACCTGGGCTTTGTGTCTGTAGGATCTTGAGCAAGTGAATCACCTTTGTGAGCTTCCATTTCTTCATTCATAAAATATGAAATTTAAACACACATCACATAAGTGCCTGGCACATACAGGACATTCGGTAAAGAACAGTGATCTTTTTATTGACATCAGAAGGGCATTGGGGACCCAGAGGCTGTTCTGGTTCCTATGGCACAGCTCTTGGAGCCTATTAATTCTCAAGGACAGGGGTTTGCAAGTTGGGGTAATGCCATGTAAAGAACAGGCCCTTTGGGAGGCCAAGGATATGCTAACGGGTGAAGAACATAAGGGAGCATAATAATGCCAAAGGCTTTCCTGTAGTGCTTTTTTTTGGTGCATTTTTGGGTCTTTGGTTTATATATGAAGAAAATGAGATTCCCCCCCTCCAAAGGTGAAGTGACTTGCCCAAGGTCAGGATCATAGCGCTTTGGAGCTGGAGAGAGGGCCTCAGAGATCATTTGGTCCATCTTCCACCCTTGTCAGATGAGAAAAGTGAGGCCCACAGTGCTTAATTGGCAGGGCCATAGCCAGATAGAGCTACCATAGAACAGGAGTAGACTCACATTTCCTGACCCTACAGTCCAAGTCCTTACAGTACCATGCAGAACTTTCAAATTGCCTTTTTTCAATGGAAAACTAAAGCCTCACTGCAAATGCCAGTGGTTTACTATAAGAACAACTTTATTTGGGGGAGTTTTTATCAAATAGAATCTTGTGTCTCGTCTCATCTCTTCTTTCTCTCTAAATTCTTTTTTTTCTTTCTTTCTTTTTTTTGGAGATTGTCTCTCTCTGTCACCTCAGCTAGAGTACAGTGGCGTCATCATAGCTCACTACAACCTCAAATTCCTGGGCTCAAGTGATCCTCCTGCTTCAGCCTCCTGGGTAGCTGGGACTACAGGCATGCACCACTGTGCCCGGCTATTTTTTCTAGTTTTCATGGAGACTGGGTCTCGCTCTTGCCCAGGCTGGTCTCAAACTCCTGAGATGAAGCAATCCTCCTGTCTCCTGTCTAATCCTAGTCTCCCAGAGTGCTAGGATTACAGGTATGAGCCGCCACGCCCAGTCCTCTCTCTCTAAATTCTTAATAAGGATAATATACTAGAAGAAGAAAAATAAGGCTTTAGTGAAGGATGCTGGTAGAAAGCAGATAAACATTGTATAGAATCTTTGAAATCTAGGGAGATCCCCAGAACCAGGAAATAATTTGGAACCTAGCCCTCTCGCCTGTCCCAGCCAGTCTCATCCCCCATCCTGCCCCACTCACAACAAGCCTTCAGAAGACCCAGCCTTCCTTTGGCAGCTGCATCTGGTGAACACCAACGGAAATCCCTGGTATTTTTCTTTGCATGCAACCAACCATGGAGATGTAGGTCAGGCATTGCTGGCCTGGCAGTTATAACAGCTCTAGCTTCACCCCCTGCACCTGCAGCTGAGTTCACTAAACCCCACAGGGAGGGGAAAAGGATGGTCCCTTCTAAGCAAGGATCGAATCTCCAAGGGCCCATATGGGCAGAGCTGGCTGGGACTGGAGAGGGTTTTGGAGGAGACCATCTGGAATGTGAGTTCTGGGAGGGTGGCTCTGTCTGTTCCCTCCTAATGCCTGATATCTGGCTAGATTGGTGGTACTTGGCTTAAAGTCATCACTGACAGAGGAGACTGGGGAAGTCCTATCCTCCCCCTGGGCTCAGCTGAGTCCCCAGACCTATACCTGAACCCTCATGCCTGTCTGGTGTTTACGGGATTAAAGCTGCCACCCTTTGGGACCTAGCCTGTTTTCATTTCTGCTCTCAGCTGTCTGGTCTCCATGGACCTCACCTACAGGTTTGTATGTGCCCGTCCCCCACGATGCAGCCCCACGAGGATCCTCCAGCTTGGCACACTCCTCTTTGGCCTTTGTTCTCTTCGGCAGAACTACCGGCTCTGTGGCTGACCCAGGGGAGGGCTTTCCTGGCCCATCAGACAGGTTCTGTTCGTCCAGCCTAGCTACATCTTTCCTGAGATTCAGTCTCTTTGTCCTCATCCTGGGGGGTGGGGCTGTGGGGCTGCTCTGGATCACACAGTTGGCTAGCTGACTCTGGCCCGAGCTTTCTCCTGCCCTGTGCCTCATGTATGTCCTCTGTGAAAGTGTTGGACCAAGATCAGTACATGTACTGTTGATCTTCAAGATAACTTATAGGTGATATGCAAATGGACACTTTTAATTTTAATAATGTATTTTATGTTGATTTCCATCTGGCACATGATACTGTTTTTCTGTTTATAGTAGTAATAATAAGTTGCTTTTCATTTCATTTATTCATTTAGCAAACACTGAGTGTCTACTATATGCTGACCACCATTCTAACTACTGAGAATACCTGCCTTTGTGAAGTTTACATTCTAAGAGGACAGAGAGTGATTGGACGGTGGGGGTGGAGGGGGCGGCTAGGAAGCTTTTGGTGTGTGTTTGTCTTTTTAATAACGGGTGATTAGGAAAGGCCTCTGAGGATGAGGCATGTAAGCAGAGATCTGCATGATCTGTGGTAGTAAACCATGTAACAACCCCTGAAAGAAACATTCCGGATAGAGGGAACAAGTGCAGAGTCTCCAAGGTGAGAAGAGTATGCTTGGCACATTTGAGGAGAAGAGCATAAGGAGCATAAGAGGGGACAGCCACAGTAGCTCCCTCCTGTAATCCCAGTACTTTGGGAAGCCAAGGCAGGAGGATCACTTGAGGTCAGGTGGTCAAGACCAGCCTGGGCAGCATAGCAAGATACAAAAATAATAAGCTCTACAAAAAATAAGCTACTTGGGAGGCTGAGGCAGGAGGATTGCTTAAGCACAGGAGTTTAAGACCAGCCTGGGCAACGTAGTGAGACCCTATCTCTTTTTAAAAAAAAAAAAAAAAAGAGGAAGAGAGATGCAGAAAGAAAGGTTTGGGAGGAAATTAAGAATTTTTCAATACATTTAAATTTTTAAAAAGTAACTTGGTTAATATAAAAATGTTAAGTAAATAATAAGAGGTAATACATGTTTCAGCCAAAACAGTGATGGCTGAAATTGTAGTTAGAGTGGACCAGATGTGCTTGTACTTCCTTCCAGCTCTAAAATTCTGCTTTAGTGATTTCAGACCACATAGTCTCCTATTTGTGGAGAATGGAAACTTAAGACTCAGCCTAGAAGGTAATGGATGCAGAAGGAATGGCAGGAGAGGAATCCCTGGGACCAGGCATACCTCCTGTTCATTTGGAAGGACTGGGAACTTCTTGCACACATCTGACCTCAAGGCATTGTCTTTTTTTAGTCAGTCAGTCAGTTAGTCTCTGAGTACCTTCTGCCTAGTCTCTCCTAAGAGAAAACAAGTTAGTCCCAGTTCCACCTGAGCCTGTCTACTCCATGGCCCCTCACATGCCTGGTGGTTGGGTGATGTGTATGCTGAAAGGGGGACAGCCACAGCCTGGGAGGATCCCTGCCCTCGCTTTATCTCACTGTCTCTGTCCAGCCCTGCCTTCCTCCTCTTACTGCCATCCACACTTGCCTCTATGAAAGCAGCAGAAATCGTTTTGTCTCTTTCTTCATCTGGGTCCCCATAGTTATCAAACTGGAAAAAAATCTTCAAGGGCCTCTTCCCCTGCCTTTTGTAGATGGAGAACAGAGGGACAGAGAGGCAAGCAGCTCCCACAGTCCACATCCAATCTATCAGCAAATCCTTTCAGCTACTTTTCAAAAATAAATTCTGAATCTGACTGCTTATCACCAGCTACTCCCATTGTGGCTAAGCCACTATCATACTTTCCTAATTAGCCACATCAGCTTCACACCAGAGCTCTTTGCTTCCACTCTTGCCCCTGGAGGTCTCTACCCAGCAGCTTAGAGGGATCCTGTTAAAACTAAAGTCAGGTCATGTCTTTCCCCTGCTCAGAACCCTGCAGTGCTTCTACAGGGCAAGCCCAAGTCTTTAAATAGCCTACAAGGCCCTGCACAATCTGGCCCTTGACTACCTCCAGATCGCATCGCTACCAATTTCCTTTCATTCACTGGACCTCAGCCACACTGGCATCTTTCCTGTTCCTGGAGTGCCTCAAGCATGTTCCTGCCTCAGGGCCTTAGCACTTGTTCCCACTACCTTTTCTCCGATCCTTGCAATGCCTGTTCCCTCACTTCATTCAGGTCTCTGATCAAATGTCGCCTCTTCAAGAAGTTTTCCCTGACCATGGTTCTAATCCTGCCTTGTTCCATGTTTCTCTACCCTCTTTCTCATACTTATTCTTCTTTTTAACATTTATCATCATCTGACATATTTGTTTATTGCTTATTGCTTCCCATTAGATTATAAATTCATAGAGGTAGGAATTTTCATCTGATTTAGTCACTTCTTTATCCTCAGCACTTAGCACAGTGCCTGACACTTAGTGGGCACTTAATACAGATTTGTTGAATGAATGAGTGTCCAGAGCTAAGCAGAGCAGCTGGTCTGGGCCTTCCTGCAACTCCTTAAGGCAGCCTGTCTCACAAATAGGTCATGTTCTGTCTTAGAAAACTCATCTAACAGCCCCGTCAAAGCTACTTGGCATCACTTTTGTTCCCAGATAGAGGGACAACTTCTTTGCAAGTACTGGCCTTGCAGCGTGGGGTTGGGGGAGAGGAAATTAATCACAGAGCATCATCAGCACATCTTTCCCTTTCCCACCCTTTGAGATAGCCAGGGAACCCAGGAGGCATACCACTTCCCTGTCTTCAAAGCCATCCCTGACTTCCAGGGCCTAAAAGTAGCAGATTCTCAATATTGGGTGGGTGAAAGGGTGAAGGAAGGAAGGACTTAGTGAAGTCTCTTCAGACATCCTTACTGGTGACCTCAGGCAAAGTGTCATCACCTTTCTGAGTCTTAGTTTCCTCATTGGTAAAATGGGGACAACACCTATTTGCAAACTTTTGAGAATTCAAACAGCACATAATACTTGTTTTTTTTTGTTGTTTATAGCAACAAATGAGAGAGGCACTGTGAGAAGCACAAATGGGCCAGGCGCGGTGGCTCACACCTGTAATCCTAGCACTCTGGGAGGCCAAGGTGGGTGGATCGCTCAAGGTCAGGAGTTTGAAACTAGCCTGAGCAAGAGTGAGACCCCGTCTCTACCTAAATAGAAAGAAATTAATTGGACAAATAAAAATATATAGAAAAACTTAGCCGGGCATGGTGGCACATGCCTGTAGTCCCAGCTACTTGGGAGGCTGAGGCAGAAGGATCACTTGAGCCCAGGAGTTTGAGGTTGCTGTGAGCTAGGCTGACACCACAGCACTCTAGCCGGGGCAACAGAGTGAGACTGTGCCTCAAAAAAAAATAAAAATAAAAAATAAAGGGAAGCACAAATGGAGCCATTTATTTTCAGCTATAAAAAAATAATAATAGCTAACATTTATTGAACACTTACCATGGACCATTTAATTCTGCCAACCCTGTGAAGCAGGTACAGCTGGATCATTTTATAGCCGGAATACTGGGCCTGAAGAGGTAAAGTGTCTTGCCCCAGGTCCTGCAGCCATGCAGTTAAATGAGGTTGGAAGCCATACTGTCTGACTCCAGGGGTCAGGAGACCTGAGACCAGGCCCTGCTGTGTCCTGTGTGAGGCCTTGAGGGTGTCCCTTCACCTCCTCCGAGTTTCAGTTTCTCATCTGTTCAGGGAGGGTGTTACACATCTCTGTGAACCGCAGATAATGATGCTCTGTGATTTCTGGGTCGTCCACATGCCACACCAGATGGGACAGTGAGTTGCTTCTGGGCCTGGTAGTGGTGGTAGTGGTGCTATTCTGCATTTTGTCAGTGCTCTGGGTGTTGACTGTGAACAGCACACCTCTGGGTGGTCCTGCCCTCCACATCAGAGTTCTCTAGCCCTCCTGGTACCATCTCAGGCATCTTGCTGTTCTGCACCTTAGGGTGGTGGACTGGGGCAGAGATAAAAAGGAAGGAAAACTAGAAGGAACCAGAATGTAGGAAACCTGACCTCCCCCCAGCCTTCAGCCCTGAGTTTTTGGTTAAATGGGATGTGAGCATTCATCTGTACACAGGGCAGGGAAGGGAAGGGTGTTACAGAGATTTGCTCCCTTCCCAAAATCCTCCAGAGCTGTTGCCTTCTGCTGTGGAATTCCAAACATTTCCGATCAGATAAAGGTAGCTGAAAATACCCGGGACTTGTCTGGACTAGTTGGAGGCTGTGCTAGGGTGAAGAGGTCCAGGCCACAGGGGATGGAGCCTGGGAAGGTCTGTTCCCTCCAAGGAGCTTGCCCTGGGTCATTGTGCCCATTGCCCTCTCCCCCTGCAATCCTGCAGATTTTCGAGAGCAAGGCTCAGCAGGCTTTGAGGTGGAGGAGGACCAAACCCTGTTGTGGCAACAAATCCTTCTACTTCGAAATGTTAAATGTTGCCTCTTGCCTTACACACTAATTACTAGATCTTTTCTTTCTTTCTTTTTTCTATTTGCATAACATCCTCCAGGTTCATGGATCTTTCCAATATCCCTGAGAGAGATAACCCAGGCAGTCACTCCTTTGTCCATGTGTGAGTTACTTCATCCTCCTCACACTGTAGCACTGTCAGAGCCCTTTGAGATGATCCCTGCACTTAACAGATGCCAGAGTGCCAGACAGGGGGACAGACTCACCCCAAGCACACCAGTGATGGAGCTGGGAAGGGGAGGGACCTGTCAGGCCAGGGCTCTGTTCTCCACAGCGTCCAATACTGATCAGGTCCAGGCAAGGAGGTGGGCATAGCTTTGGGTGGAGAAAAGGAAGGAGAAGAAGCTGCCTTGGACCCTGGAGCACTTGGGGCAGAGACCCCAGAAGGAAGTAGAATTTTAAGGAGAGGGTTGGCCCTAGTGTTTGTAGGTTGCTACCCCAGTCCCTCCTGCCTGTTACCTCAGCACAGTGCAGGAGATATCTTTTCTAGAGCCTTCCCATAAACTTCCTGAGCCTGGGAGAACTTGGTGTCTGGAGAATGCTTTGCACTCTGCCCAATCACTTGGTATCTTGGGGCCTCATCCTAGTTTTGCCATGCAGTGAGGAAGAGGCTGAAGAAAGAGGAAACTAGCTGTTCTTCTCTTCCTTCCTCACTGTCCACCAGTCAGCCATACTCTTCAGCACCTTCTCTGGGCCCAGCACTGGGCTAGGCCTAGGGGACAGAACCCATGGTCAAATGGGGAAGGAAATGAGCAGCTGGCCTCCTTGAAGAAGTGACCTGTGGATTAAGACCTAAGAGATAAGTAGGAGAGAGCTTGGCAGAAGGACCAGCATGAGCAAAGGTCCTGAGGCTGAACAGAACATGGTATGTGAGGAATAAAGCAGCCTGGCCCTGGACCAAACTGCGGAAACGCTGCAGGACCTTGTAGGCCATGGACAAGACTCAAGCTGAGCCTTGGTTTCATACTAGTGCAATCACCAACCCCCACACTGTGGGCTGGTACCAGGCCACAGAGCTCCGTGCCCCCACATACACACCCCTGCTTCCGTCCATGGAAAAATTGTCTTCCATGAAACCAGTCCCTGGTGCCAAAAAGGTTGGGGACCACTGTAATAGTAAGAACAGTAATAGTAGCTGACATTTACTCAAGGTTAACTGTGTGCCGTGCACAGTTCTAGGAGCTTTACATATGTTTCCATTTGAATCTTAATAATATTCTTTTGAAATAAGAACATTTTTTATCCCCATTTTACAGATGAGGTCCAAAGCTAAACATCTTAGTATGGTAGCAAGACTTACTGGTTACCTGCCTGCTCTGTGCTATAGCAGCCTAGCTCTGTAAAAGAAATAGAATTGGCCCCATCCAGATTGCACCTCCATTTTACAGCTGATGAAACTCATATTGGAGACTAGCAGGAAAGCAGCAGAGGAGAGAGACCAGAGCTAAGGCCAGCCAACATGGAAGAGACAGAGGGAGAGAGGCTTCAGCTCCCTAACAGGGAAGAATTTTCCAGTGGGGCTATCCAAAGATGAAATGCTCTACCCGGAAAGGAGGGAGCTCCCCCATCACAGATGTATCAGCAGAGAGCCCTGTGGAGATGACTGTGAACTTTCACGGTGTGTGAAATAGACCTGCTAGGTGACCTTGGCACTCCACCTTTCTGAACCCCATCTGTGAAATGCGGAGATTAGAAGTGAACTTGAGTATCATGTGGAAGGTTGGATGGGTATGTTGTAAGATCACTCTGGAGTCTCTGACTCTGTTCTAAGGGTGAACCTTGGTCCTTCTCACCTTGGACACTGGAGGAGAGTGGAGGGCTGTGGCCATCTAGTTGTGAAAGAATAGGGAGTCACCAGGGATGAACTGAGAGGGTTGAGATGAGGGGAGGCCTCAGAATCCCAGGGGATGAATGCATATGAGCACATAGTAGCTGCCCAGGAACAGTTAAATTCTTGGGCTCTGGAGCCAGACTGCCTGGATTCAAATCCTGACTCCTGCTTATGATCTGTGTGACTTATCCTCTCTGCTTCTGTTCCTCATCTGTAACATGGAGAGTAATAACAGCACTTAGTGGGGTTATCATGAGAATTAAGTGAATTATTATACACAGAACACTTAACACCATGCCTGGTACCTAGTAAATATCAGCTGTTTTATCACCATCACTTCCAGGGAAGGAGGTTGTGAGCCCCAAACAAGCATCTCTGCCCCCAGTAAATGTTTTTCTGAATTCTCTCTCTCTGCTCCCAAGCCCAGCACTGTGGTTCTGAGCTGGGTAGATGGAGAGCCCATACTCGAGCTGCTGGGCCTGATAGCTTTCTCGATTCCCCAGCGGAGGTGTTATCTCCTCCCGGCACAACCACTTCCTTTTCTGAGAAATGAGCACATCTGTCAGGCATAGCTTCTTAGAACTAATGCTGGGGGAGGAGGCGGAGGAGGAGAGGCTGGCAGCTGACAGGGGCAGAGTTGGAAGAAGATTATCATGGGGATTGCTCTGAGGATGCTTCCAAATATTCCCTAAAGCCCAGGTGGCTTGGCCCCCCATGATACCCCCTGATCTCACCACTACTGCCTTGTGAAGTCAAGGCAGGAGAAACTGAGACTCAGAAGTCAAAAAGCTTGCTGTGGTCCCCACAGCTGTGCTAGCAGGACTGAGGTGTTGACCCCATCACAGTCTGGCCACCCCTCTCTTTGCCCCTGCCCCACTGAGCTGCCTTTCCAAGTTGTCCACATACAGGCCTATATTTCCCTGGGCTAGAGGGAAAAGGCTGTGTTCCTCTCACATCTCTGAGACCAGCCGCTCCCCCAGGAAAGCCAAGGGAAGTGGATCCCAACCACAAACCTCACTTCTTCCGAGTCTCCACCTGCTGCTCCCTGCCAAAAGAGTGATAAGGCCTCTTCCTTTGCCCCACCTCCCTTCTTACCATCTCCCAGGGAGCTCCTAACAAGGCCTTGTTTGTCTATTCGGCAGGCATTTATCAGCCTCTCTCTCAGGGAAACTGAGGCCAGGAGCAGAAAGTGACTCTGCAAATGACTCACAGACTGCCCGTACAGGGCTGTGACAAGGCCAGGGGAAGGTACAATCATGATGTCCCTGGCACTTTCCCTGGCTGCTAGGAGCCCCTTCCTCTTCTCCACCCACCTCTTTCCTGAAATAACCAAGCAGGAAGGAAGCGGGCCTGGGCCTGGGCCCTCCAGAGTCACCCAGGAGGAAGGAAGGGCCCGTCTGGCACAGATGCTTGTTCCTCACTAAAGCCAGGACTGAATGGTTTCACTTTCCCTCCTGGTTTTCGTCACATCCTCTTCCTGTGGCACCAGTTCCCCTCAGCTGGCTGGAGCCAGAGCTTATTCATTCAGCTGGTGGCCTCAGGGCACTCTTCCCTCCTAGAGGGACCCACAGCCATCACCTGGCCCAGAATATAGGGTTTGCTACTGAACATACTGGGGCTTAAAACCGGCTTCTCACTTATCTGCTTTAGCCATATCTCTTAGTATCTCTGAGTCTCAGTTTACCTGGACTTAGAATGAGGACCTCCTTCAATCACAGATGTGCATGCACCTGGCCGACGATGGGGGCTTTAGAAGTATTGTCCTTTTGAAACTGAGCAGAATACTGCATTGAGGTTAGGAGTAAAGGCACTGGAACCAGATTGTCAGTGTAGGCATCCCAGCTAGGTCACCAGCTCACTACAGGACCTTGAGCAAGTTACAAACCATCTGTGGGCTGCAGGTCCATTGGCTGTGTGATAGGTTCACAGTAGTACCCGCTGACAGAGCGTAGAGACAACTAATGAACTAATCTAATCTACAAAAAGAGTGCCTTGCAGGGTAAGTGTTCAGGAAATGGCAGCTGCTGCCACTGAGGAGTTCAGGTTTTCTTTTTGTAGAGATAGCAGGGACTAAGATAGCAAGATTGGACATCAGAATGAATGAGAGGCCAGAACTGAGATCCCAGTCTTACCACTTCCTACATAGGGATCTTGAGTAAATTCTGGAGCCTCTATTTTCACATTTGTAAAATGGGGCTATTGATAAATGTTATGAGGATTAAATGAAAGCCTTCATTTGTTCATCTAAAATAGATTCTTTTAGAATGGCATCTGCTGTTTTGTAGGTATAGCACCAGGTTCTAGAGATGCAGGTGACAAAACCACACACAGTGTAGTAGGGAAGATAGGACAAAAAATGATCTCTCAAGTTAGTATGATAGTACATGTAATTGAGGAATATGGCCTCGTCAGGATAAAGTGCTTTAAGCTCAGTGCCTGGCATACCGTAAGTGAAACATTCAAATGTTCGATATAAGTCAGCTGTCATAATAACAGTTACTAATTTTATTATTGTTAACAACTAAGGACACTATGGACCAGAAAAGAAAGTAACCTGCTCAAAGTCACACTGCTAGAAAGAAGTGAGAATGTAGGCGGTGACAGAGGAGAGAGACAGGAATTGAAAGACTGATCAGTCTCACCTGTGTGATACCCTGTAAGAAAAAAAAAAAAAGAGGAAAATGAAAAACTGATCAGATTCAAGTAGGGACTATACTTTAGCCCTTGGCAGTGTGAATGGTCTGCTGGCACTTGGTCCCCTTCCCCTGGGGCATCATGCAACCTTTTACCTGACTTGTGCTCAGTTGCAAGTGGCTGCAGGGTGACCTGCATCATTCAGTTGGCTGCCTATGGACAGAGATCTACCTAAAGTCAGTCTGTTCCCGTCTGGGTGGGTGGACCCTGGATTTCAATCCTGGGTCACACTTGGTCCCTGCCTGCACTGAGCCCCCAGACTCTTGGGGAAGACTGGCACACACACATAAGGCATCAACCAAGGGATCTCCCACGGCTGCTGCCACTTTACCATTCTAGTCTCAGCTCAGACCTCACTTTCTCAGAGAGAGCTTCTTGACTGACCACTCCACCTACACCCAGTCCCCAGGTATTCTGTTACCTCCCATGACTTAACTTTCTTTAAAGCCCCATCATCTCTGAAATTGTCTTGTTTTTTTCTTGTTACCTTCTCTGTGCTTATCCCCACCCCCCCGCAAGGAGTCTTTTTAGGCTTTTTTGTCCTAATTGCCCTCCCATGAAATTTGAATACCATAGCTATACTATGCATCTCTTTATGTACTGTGGCCTGTGGAGAGCTACAAACCACTGTAATCTCTAAGAATTTTTCACTTTGCCACATTGGAGGTAATCTCACTGCCATTGAAAATGGACTAGAACATAAGCTCCATGAAAGCCTTGTTCACTGCTGAGTCTCCAGTGCCAGGCTTGGAGCACAGTAGGTGCTCAATAAATATTTACAATATGAACAAAAGTCCAGAGATCCTAGGAGCACAAAGGCGATACCCATCCCAGAGTTGGGGGAGGAATGAGCAAGCAAGAAGGGACTCCAGAGTGGAGTCTTGCAGGCCGAGTAGAAGTTGGCTAACTAAGGGAGGTATGGGAAGGGTGACCAATTAGAGGACACAGTGTTGGCAAAGGCATAAGGGCCTGAAGCACTCTGGAGTATGCAGTGTGGGGCCATCCCATGTGTATGGCTCTGAAATGTTGGAGGAAGGACTTTGAAGGTGGTCCTAGGTTGGGCTTCTCCTAGTCAAGGCTCTAGCACAAACTGGTGGTGGGAAACTGTAGAATGGGCAGGTGGGTTTGGCCGTGCTGATTTGTGAGGTATACCTGGCTAGGAGTCCATGATTCTTCCATCATTAGCCATTGCCTGCCCCCAGTGGCCCTAAAAACCCCAACATGGAAGTCAGCTACAAAGAGAAACTTCCCCTTTGCTCTGACCTAAGCTGAGGATGCAGACAGGCCCCTGGGCCTAGGTCTCCTGGACACCTCTGTGACATCAGAGACTTCACTGCAACCCCCTCTTACACCTCATCCCTTGCCCACCATGCCACGCCTGGCTAATACCAGTGGGAGCCACCCAAGGAGCAGTGGGGGCTTATCTCTGCTTTTCCAGACCAGAGCTGCTCTGCAATCCTGTTTATTTATCCAGAGCAGCCGCCCACTGAGAAAATGGCTGTGTTTGTTTCCAAGTGTGTCGTGTGAACTGTGGGCTAAATATACCTACACTACTGCCTCTCCAGCACCCGCCCTGGAACAGCACGCCCCATTTTGCTCGTGCTCTCTCTGCAAAAGCAATCCCCAGAATCCACGCCCCTTGGAAATCCTACTTCCCCCTCCCCAGGAGAAGGAGCTGCAGTAGAGATGAAGGTTGTCCTGACCAGGAACACACGAGTGGGGACTGGGGTGGGTTAGTGCCTTGTTCTCTGTGGCACTGAAATGAGAATGTTCCCTCCACTCTAGAATGACTGTTCCTGGACAGTGAATGCTTTGTGCCCTTGCAGGGACAGGGCCTGTTTACTTCAACCCAGTCTCAGAGCCAAAAATTTCCTGTGGCTGCCAGCCCTCTACTTTAGGAAAATTCCCATCAAGGGAGCTGGGCCTTTCCCACTTTGGCTGCAACCCCAGTGTCCTTGGTTCTTATGGGACATTTGGCCCCTTGGGATAACCAGGGCCTTCTCCCATGCTCCTCACAGCCCAGAACTCTCCTCTATCACTGATAAGCCTTTTTTGTGACTCCACCTGGACCTACTTAACTCGGGAGCAGAAAAAATTAAGCCTCACATAAGAGTTTTCTTGTCTGCCAAGACCTGCAGAGGCTGTGCAGGATGAGGGGGAGACAGAGAGGCATTTCCACGCCAGCCACTGCCCTCCTCTCCCCAGATCCTGGCTCCGGGATCCTCGGCTCCACCTCCACCCTGCTCCCACATTCCTTTTCCTCAGAATCCTTTCAGCACTATTGACACGACAGGTCCCTCCGCCCCACCCCTCACCCCCCTTAAGGGAAGTGTCGTGCTGTAGCAGCATCACTCTGAAGCCAGGCAGTTCCGCAGTCTGATCCCAGCTCTGTCATCTGTTAGCTGAGTATTCCCTACCTTAAACCTCAGTCATCTTATCTGTGAAATGTAGCGCCTCTGGGGATTCTGATGAGGGTGAAATGGGATAACAATGCCTGGCACTTAGTAAACATGCAGCACAATTGTTCTATTCATGTTTGTATTGAGCACCAACTATGCACCAGACACTGGGTATATAGAAACAAGACAGCACCTCTACAGGAGATAAATCATAACAAAAACAAAGTACAGAATCTGGTCATGAAAAGTGCTGAGAAGAAAAGCCAGGTGGAGTGGTGCGTGCACCTGTAGTCCCAGCTACTCAGGAGGCTGAGGTGGGAGGATCGCGTGAGCCCAGGAGTTCTGGGCTGTAGTGCACGATAGCCATCAGGTGTCCACACTAAGTCCAGCATCAATATGGTGACCTCCCAGGAACGAGGGAACCACCAGGTTGCCCAGGGAGGGGTGAACTGGCCCAGGTCAAAAACACAGCAGGTAGGCCGGGCGCGGTGGCTCACGCCTGTAATCCTAGCACTCTGGGAGGCCGAGGCGGGTGGATAGCTCAAGGTCAGGAGTTCGAAACCAGCCTGACCAAGAGCGAGACCCCGTCTCTAAAAAAAAAAAAAACACAGCAGGTCAGAACTCCCGTACTGCTCAGTAGTGGGATCGCCCTGTGTGTAGCCACTGCACTCCAGCCTGGACAACATAGTGACATCCCATCTCTTAAAAAAAAAAGTACTGCAAAGAAAAATAAAGCAAGGTAAAGGGATAGGTAGAAAGAGATGGGGTGGGTACCATTTCACAAAGTACCCACCCTATCTCCCTGCTGTTCAGGGAAGGCCTCTCTGAGGAGGTGACGTTTGAACAGAGTCACAGGTGAAATGAGGGAGGGAGTCAGGTGCAGCAAAATCCTGAGGCAGGAGAAGCTGGAGGAACAGCAAGGAGGCCAGTGTGATTGGATTGAAGTGTGAGGGGTGGGGACATCCCTCAGAAAGGGTTCAGGGCCAGATCCCACTAGAGCTTGCTGGCCAGGTAAGGAATGGGGACTTTATTCCAGCCTTGGGAAGGCTGAGAGCTTGGAATGTGGTCTGAATGGAGGGCTTTCCCAGTGTCCTTTTCCCCAACTAGATGGTAATCGTCTGGTAAGGCCTCTGGCTCATGGCTCACTGCCTCACTAATGGCTTAATAAATGTTGAGGATTCTTTCAGTCAAGTCAGCAGCTCAGCGGCACTCTGCTAGGTACCAGGGATACAAAAATAAATGCCACTTGCTTGCTAAGTGCAGGAGAAAGCTGCCAGAGGACTTTGAGCACAGGCATGCTGTAACTTGATCTGTGTTTTTAGAAATCTTATCTGCATGGAGCATGGACTGAGAGTGGTCATCATGACTAGAAGTGGGGCCAGGCAGGTGTCACAGTGA
This sequence comes from Cheirogaleus medius, assembly GCA_008086735.1. NCBI lineage: Eukaryota > Metazoa > Chordata > Mammalia > Primates > Cheirogaleidae > Cheirogaleus > Cheirogaleus medius. The sequence continues at coordinate 30,879,728 of VBSM01001118.1, read as the reverse complement.
CAGACTGTGGGCAGGACCTGTGATAACTGGAGATGGCGGGCCCTGTCTGGGGGAACAGCCGCTTGGCCATTTGGGACTGGGTGGAAACGTAGGCTCGGTGTGTGGGAGGCTTGGTAGAGAGGCAAGAGCGTGGGCTCTGGAGCCAGCCAGTGGCCCACTCATTCCCCCCACACACACTGAGCACTTATTTCTAAGGGCTGGACACCAGGTTGAGATTCTGGTTCCACCACTGACAAAGCTGGGTGACCTTGGTCAAGTCCCTCAGCCTTCAGAGGCCCAGCTTCCTGGCCTGTAAATGGGGAGAGATAGCCCACATTGCAGCATTGTTGGGAGGATTAAAGGAAAAATTGGGTGCAAAGCTTACTCATGAAAGGATACTCTCAGCGTCCCTCTCCTTGCCCCACAGGCTGGCTGCACCCTAAGCTGGGTAATTTAGCCCACAGCTCCTCCTTCCCGATATATTGTGCTTCCCTCCTGACCTAGCTTCAGGGTGGAGGGCTGTTACTCACCTCCTCCTGGGCCAAGTCACACTTGCTCGGGTGGGGGACAAGGACAGGGCCTCATAGGCCCCACAATGGGGACCTGCCAGTCCTACATCAGTGTTACCCTCGCTGCTCTGCTCCCTCTTCCCATCTACCAACCTGCCCTGGCTACAGGCTCCTTCCAGAGAGAGAAGGAGCCTCTGACTGGCTGAAAGTCCTAAGACCCATTCAACCCTTGAATCTGCCCCTAATCTCTCTGAGGATTTATCCGCATCCCTCCTCTTTCCCCCTGGCGCAGCAGTGAAGAGCACTACCCACGCTACTGGTGGCTTCTAGGCCACACGTGGTTTGGCTCCTGCTCACCCCTGCTCTCTCATCCCCCAGCCCCAGCACTCTGCTCTAGCCACCTGGCTGCCTGCCCATTTGTTCTCTGACCATGCCCATCTCTTTCCTACCTTGGGGTCTGGGGTGAGTACCACTTCCTAGCTCTCTGACCTCAGACAAGCTCTCTTCCCCTCTGCACCTGTTTTCTCAGCAATCACATGGATTGCTCATCCCCAGCTGGGGGGCAAGAGACAGGGCAGCCCTTAACCCTTTATCTGACCCAGAGTGGGCACTCATGGCTACAGTTTTTCAAATCACCCAGGCTATTGCAGGCAGATGGCCACCTGCTTTCTCCCACCCACCCACATTGCTATCCGAGGACTCAAAGGGTGCCTTCCCTTCTCTTCTCTCTCCCTGCAGGACACTTTCGTGGAACTCTACGGGAACAATGCAGCAGCTGAGAGCCGGAAGGGCCAGGAACGCTTCAACCGCTGGTTCCTGACGGGCATGACTGTGGCTGGCGTGGTCCTGCTGGGCTCGCTCTTCAGTCGGAAATGACCAGACACTGATCATCCACTCACCCTCCTGTCCCCTGCCCTGCCCCACCACATCCCTCCGTCCAGCCACCGTTGCCACCAGGAGAACCACTACATGCAGCCCGTGCCCGCCCACCCACCTCCCACTGGTTTGGGCCCAGACCTGGTCCCCTGCAATTAGTTTTCTAGAATTTGCCACGCTTCTGTGAGAGCCACCGTCCCCTACACCTCAGTTCTCTCAGCCTCGAAATCCCCAAAATTTCCCCCAAATCTGCCCCATGGAGGCAGGCAGGTAGGGGAGGGCTTGTGGCTAGGGGCAGGAGGGCCCTGCCTGATTGGTGGAACCCTTACCCAAAAATGCTTTTCTGCCAGGGAGCTGGAAGATTTAGGAACCTCTTCCCGAGAAAGAGAGACTAGATTGCCTTTGTTTTGATGTTTGTGGCCTCAGAATTGATCATTTCCCATCCCCCACCCCACCCCTGGACTTAGGCTCCTCTTCCTTCCATCCCCACCCCCAAGAGCCATTTAGGGGCCAGTTTTGACTAATTAGGGATTCAGGCTGCTTGGAATAAAGAAGCAAGGACCAGGACTCCCTCCCCACATTGGTCTGGCCAAAGTCCCCACTCCCAGTCCGAATGTCCTCCAGAGGCCTCTGGCTAGAGGCCAACCCCACCCAGGAGGGAGGGGGCTATAGCTGCAGGAAGCACCCCATGCCAAAGCTAGGGTGGCACTTGCATTTTAGTACCACCATAGTCCCTTCCCCTCCCCTGGCTCCCATGACCATGACTGAGGGACCAACTGAGCCCAAGGCAGAGCTGTTTATGGCCTCAGCTGCCTCACTTCCTGCAAGATCAGCTGGTGGCATCTTTGCCTTGGGCTGTTGCCCATGGGGTCCAGGGGTTCAGGAGCCTCAGCTCAGAGGTGAAGGGGAGCTATAGGGACAGCCGTGGGATCCCTCGAGTCTTCCCTACCTCAGGCAGGAAGAGCAAGAAGAAAAGCCTGGTGCACAGGGTTGGGGTGGGGCAGACTGGAGGGGCCATCTAGCCTGGGCAGCCGGGCTGCCAAGGACAGAGTGGCCTGGCCAGGAGCCCTTCAGGCCTCCCTCTCTCCTCTGTTCCACCCTTGGCCTGTCCTGGGGGTCCCGGCCCAGCCCCAGTCACCCTGGGCTCTCTGCTGTACATATTCGAGACTAGTTTTTATTCCTTGTGAAGATGATATACTATTTTTGTTAAGCGTGTCTGTATTTATGTGTGAGGAGCTGCTGGCTTGCTGTGCGCGTGCACGTGGAGAGCTGGTGCCCGGAGATTGGACAGCCTGATGCTCCCTCCCCTGCCCTGGTCCAGGGAAGCTGGCCAGGGGTCCTGGCTCCTGAGGGGCACGTGTCCCTCCCCCACCCCCACCCACACTTGTTCCAGCTCTTTGAAATAGTCTGTGTGAAGGTGAAAGTGAAGTTAAGTAATAAACTGTGTTGACTCAGTGAACAAAGGGCCTGGGCTCTGGTGTGCTCTGGGATGGGGAGAGGAGGGCTGCCGGAGAGCTGGGTACCGGTCTCGGCTCTGCTGCCCTCAGGCCAGGGCCTTGGACAAGTCCATTCCTCCCTCTGGGCCCAAATTTCTCAAGCTGTACATTGACAGAGTCTTTTACTGAGCACCTGCTGTGTGCTGGGCAGTGGGACTGTGTAAACAAGGCAGACACAGTCTCCACCCTCAGAAGCTGACTTGCCAGTGGAGAAACAGTCAGATAGCCACTTTGCAAGTGTTTACTGAGTCTTGCATGGGCACAGCCCCAGGCACTGGGGATTCTGCAAGTAAACAAAGCCTTTGTCTTTAAATAGTGTCCATTCTAGTGGGGGACACAGACAAATAAAAGCACAGCTCTGTCTGCCATAGAGTGGGCCCGGGGGGAGGCATGCTACCTTTCCTCAGCCATCATAAGGGTCATGGCTGACACTCCTATAACAAAAGACAGATTAACAAGAGAAGGACAAATTTGTTCAATCAAAGTTTTACGTGACTCAGGAGCCTTCAGAAATGAAGACCCCAAAACCCAGGACAACTGTCCATTTTTATGCTTAGATTCAATGAACAATGAACAGCTGGACAAAAAGGGTATGATCTAATGGTAACAGACTGAGTAGGGAGACCCAACAAGGCCTTTCTGTTCAGATTCTTGGCCTCTGTGTAGTATTCCTTCCTCCCGGGTATAGGACAGGATCCTTCTGGAATGAGGGTCTTACAATAGACAAGACATAGATAGGTCAGAGAATTTCTTTATGGCCAGCTTCTACACAGAGGGGAAGGTTAGAGTAGTATTTCTAGGTTTTGTGGCTTGCTTTGGAGGAGAGGGGTTCTGGTTTCTATGACCCACCTTGGGGAAGAGGAATTCGCTCAGGGCAGGAGAAGGTCAGAGAGAACTTGCTTATGAGGACTTCCAGGCTTCTCTAGTTCCAAGAACTCAGCATGCCAAAGCACCATACTTTGGGGTATCATTCCCTGAGTTCCAACAAGGGCAGAGGCTGAAAAAGGACAGCAATGAGGAAACTTCAGTCCTCTGGCAAGACGTGAAGGACTTGGTAGGGAAGGAGGTAAGAAGGGATTAGACCTGAGAGAACATTATTCAGGTAGGTTCCACAGGATTTCAGATGGAACAGAGACACCTTTAGAGAAGACTCAAGAGTGATGGGTCTTTGGAATAGTGATGCCATTATAAACAGAAAAATGTAACACATGTCTGAGGCCATTGCAACCCAAGAGGCTCACGGTGCTTCAATGGCATTTAATATGGGATCTGAGCTTGTCTGGAAGTCAGGAGTCAGGGAGGACTGTCTGGTGGAAGTAACACAAGAGCCAGCGCCTGAAGGGACATCATAATTGACTAAAAGAAGTAGGGAGGCAGAAGAGTGGCCCTGAGGAAGAAACAGCAAATGCCCCATTTGAGCAGGGGTTGGCTTCAGGCTGAAGGAAAGTTCATGTGCCTGGAGCTGAGTGAGGGGTTTCCTGGGTTAAGATGATGATGAGTGAGGGGACTTAACTTGATCCTGAGGGCAGTGGGAGCCAGAGAAAGGTGATAATTAAGGAGTGATATCTCCCCTAGCGCCCCCAAAGCTCCCTCTGGCTGCTGCGGAGGTTCTGAGACGGGGAGCAGAATGGAAACCCGCAGACCAGTGAGGAAGCCCGGTTTGGTTAACGCTCTGGTTTTGAGGGTGGGCAGGCCAGGTGTGTCCCGCGTCACCATTCCTGGTCTTGTGACTTTGAGCCACTTACTTATCCTCTCCATGCCCTAGCCTTTCCCTCTACAAAATGGGTATGATGGCAGTACTCATCTCACAGGGTTGTGGTCCAATCGAACGAGATAACTCAACAGAGGTGGGGGAGGACTGCATGCTGGGGGTGGGTGCAGGGATGACCCCGCCATGCGGCTGGCTCTCCAGGAGGAAAGAGTTCCACGTGGCTGCGGCCGGCCCGGCGATCGGGGGCGGGGGGGTGTCTAGGAATGCGGTCAAGGACTCCAGGGGCGGGCGCTCCAGCCGGGGGGCGGGTCTGCAGGCGGGACCTGCCACCAGCGCTCCGCCCCGCCGGCTTTCTGGAGCGGGCTTGACTGACCCCTGGTGGCCGCGGGATGCCACCTGGAAGCCAACCAAGCTGCTCTCGCTCAGCGACCAGTACTACTGTCTCCCGCCCAGCCACCTTCCTCCAGTGTCCGCCATCCTCTGCCCTGCTCGCCGGAACACATCTACACTTCCAGTCCGTGGGTACCAGACTCAGAGCTTGCCCAGCTCTGCAGGGCTCAGAGTCGCATTCCCCTTGGGTCAATACCAAAGCCTCCAGACTCCCTCCCCGCCTCCCCCAACGATGTATCCCTAGCTCCTACCCCTACTGTAGCCACTCAGGTTCCTTCCCCAGATTCTCCATATGCTTCCAGAAATGTCTTTTCACATACTGGCATAGATATAAATATATTTTTAACCTGCCTCCTAATTTGTTTTTTTACAGAAATGGTAACATACCAGACACACTTTGCCTTGCTTTTTCCACCTACATAATGCATCTTGTAGAAGTTTCCATATTCAGACACAAATCCTCACGTACTCATGGGGCAGTTTCAACAACTGTCAACTCATGACAATGTACTTTTTTTCTAGTTGTGTAGTATTCCACAAACATTTTAACCAGACCCCTAACTCAGTGATTCCCAACCTTATCCGTGCCGGGGCACACACGTAAAATACTGGAATTACACAGATGGAAAGTTGGAAGCGGGTTGGGACTGTCTATGTGGGTGTTGGAGAATATTTCATTCCATTTCCATATATTACATATTTGTGATGAAAGAAAGAAAATACAACATATTTCATAGGAAAGATATGCAGTATTAATTAACTTTTGATTAAAACATCCAAATACATCGAAACCAGCCTGAGCAAGAGCGAGACTCTGTCTCTACTAAAAATAGAAAGAAATTAATTGGCCAACTAAAACTATATAGAAAAAATTAGCCAGGCAAGGTGACACATGCCTGTAGTCTCAGCTACTCGGGAGGCTGAGGCAGGAGGATTGCTTGAGCCCAGGAGTTTGAGGTTGCTGTGAGCTAGGCTGACGCCATGGCACTCTAGCTTGGGCAACAGAGTGAGACTCTGTCTCAAAAACAAACAAATAAACAAAAAACCATCCAAATACATAAAATGTGTTTTAAATTGTTTCTTAAGAAACTTGATTTGGGTCCTGTAAATGCAACATTTTATATGATGTTTTATTATTAAAATAGCTCACAATTCTTGATCAAGGCATCTAGAGACTTTGTAATCTCAAATAGAAGATGAAAGAAAAATTTTAAATATTCCAAAGCTTACAATTGAAATATTTAAACATTCTAATATTTCTTTAATTGACTATGTTTGTCAATGTTAACATTTCTTGTAATCAAGTGGATTTCAAATCCACTTTTCTTTTTTTTGGGAGTGGGGGGGCATAGTCTTGCTCTGTTGCCCGGGCTAGAGTGCCGTGGCGTCAGCCTAGCTCACAGCAACCTCAAACTCCTGGGCTCAAGTGATCTTCCTGCCTCAGCCTCCTGAATAGCTGGGACGGCAGGCGTGCGCCACCATGCCCAGCTAATTTTTCCTATTTTTAGTAAAGATGGGTGTCTCACTTCTTGCTCAGACTGGTCTCAAACTCCTAGGCTCAAGCGATCCTCCCGCCTTGGCCTCCCAGAGTGCTAGGATTACAGGCATGAGCCACCATGCCCAGCTGGATTTCAAATCCAAATGGACTTTTTCATTTGGGGCATTTTTAAATAATGAGTTCAGAGCACCGGAAAAGATGTAAAGCTTTCACTTTCTTTCTTTTTGAGGCAATTATAAATGTTATTAAAACTGGACAAGGCTGTGTAGCACAAAGGAAGAGAGAGGAAGGAAGGAAGGAATTAAAGAGGGAAGAAAGGAAGGAAGAGAGGGAGGAAAGAAGGAAGAAAAGAAGGAAAGGAAAGGGAATTCTAGGCCAAGGTTATTTATGAACATGTATACCAAAGTTCTAAATATAATATTAACAAATTGAATCTAACATCAGATTAAAAGAATAATACATGATAACCTAGTAGAGTGTATTCCAGGTAAACAAGATTGACTCAATACAGGAAATCTTTCTATGTAATCCATTGTATTGAAAGATTAACAAAAAAATAGTTATAATTATTTCAGTAGATGTCAAAATATTTTGTAAAATTCAACACCTCTTCATGATTTTTTTAAAAGAAAAAAACCAACTTTTATCAAGCCAAGGATGAAAGTCAGCTTTCACTTCTTTATAATAGTTTTCTGAATTCTATAGACATTTAAGATAATGATTATGTGCAGTGCTTGTGCAATTTTAAAAAACTAACAAGTCATGCAGGAAAACCAGCAACTTCTATTATGATCAAATTCATTACATAATGTCCAGCTCTTTATTTTTTGACTCCACCATCACAGCCTTGTCATGAGGCAAAAATAATAAGAACTTTTCCTTAATATATAGAAAAGAATAGAAATGAACATATATGACCTATATAAATTTATGTCTTTTCATTTTTCATAAATATCCATGCACCAATGTTAGAATTATAGGCATGTGGAGTATTTATTCCCTCTTAAATTATTTACGCCATCTCATTTCAGTAGGCTCATACATAGTTTGAATAATTTCATTATAAAGAGCCTCATGAATTCTCATGAAATCGAATGGCCATATGCCAAAGTTTTAACAAGTCAATGTTAAAAGTTGAGGAAGTCATTCTTAAAACACTAAGGTACCAAGAATATAGACATGAAGTCAGAAAAAGTTCTTCTCAAAATAAAAAAGAATATAAACATAACATAGTGGCACAGCCAATGAGATGGTTTGTAAATGTGTTGCTGAGTAGGAAATGACCAGTCCCAGCATCAGGAAGTCCCCGTGTCAGGCTCAAATTGCACTGATGTAAAAAAAAAACAAACCTCCCCTCCCTCCCTCAAAAAACCAGTTACAATTGCATTGTAAAACTAATATTAATAATAATAAAATAATGATAGGGTCTTAAATTGCGAGTCATTTATGCGGTGAGACATCCCTCTGCAGCTGGTTGGCTATCCCCAAAGGACTTTGTGCCAAGCTCCCTGGGCACCTGGAAAACAAACTGTAGAGGGTAGGTGGCCCTCCATGGATGCCACCCTCCACAGCTGACCGCTGCAATAGATGGCCAGAGGGAAGAGCCCAACCTTGGCCATTCTCAGCTCATCCTGATGGAACAGCCAGGGCCAGAGGAGAGAAGGATAGTGGAGTGTTTTGGAGCCGGACTCTGAAACACACTGCCTGGGGTAGATGAGTGCCCTTGGACAAGTGGCTTAACCTCTCTGTGCCTGAGTTTCTTTACCTGAAAAATGGGGGTGATAATCATACCTACCTCGTGGGATGGTTATACAGATCGAATGCTTATAATGTGCTTAAGAATGGTGTCTGGCACTGTAAGTGCTATTTTTTATAGTAAGTACTATAAATTTCACCAAGCTGTGCTGTCAAACCACTACCAAGCTCTAACTCTCTCAATATGGATTTCCTTCAAAAGCAAAGCCTAAAATAAAGATTCAGGTGCAAGTGGTTTAAGTGGTGAATTGAAGCAGGGAGGGACAGGGAGCCAGTATATGGTGTGATGATGAGGAAGTTGCCACTTCAGGCAATGGGGCTCTTTCTTCCCCAGGGATCCTTTGAAAGATCCATGGAACACCCTCAGAATTGTATCACTGGGGGACAAGAACACCAAGGTATTTATCCTCCAGCTCTCACCCCTCAATGGCAGAGGGCTGCTGTAAGGTTTTCTCCTTGGCATTTGGCACTTCCTGCCTGCCTGGGTAAAGCACAAACCCATGATTAAAGAGGCATAGGTACCTGTTCCCTTAAATGAGAACTTTCTACCAAAGCTGCATGTGACTTCTGAGAGTGTCCAAGGGCTCGTGATTGGGCCACTGACAAGTCTGCCACAACTTGTGACAACTTTGCAGCATACCAAGTAGGAAACTCTGTTTGAGGGAGGAAGAATTTGGTAGTTCTCAACTTTTGCTAATCCAAACGATACTGCCACAAACAACCTCATGTATTCATCATTTTGCACATGTGCCTGTGTATCCACAGGATAAATTCCTAGAAGTAGAATTGCTGAGCCAAAGGGTATATGCGTCTGTCATTGTGATGGATGCAGTCAAATCTGGCATCCTGTGAAATTGCCTGTCTTCTGCACTATTGCCAACATCGGTGTTAACGCTCTTTAGTCTTTGTCAATCTGGTAGATGCAAAAATAGTACTCATGCTTTAAAATATTATTTTGAAAATTCTAATTGAGGTTGGCATCTTTTCATGTGTCTGAAAGCCATCTGTACTCCTAATAAGTTAATGAATCTACACAATGACCAATGAAAGCTGCTAATGGAACACAAAGACAGCCAGGCATCTTGTGCCTCCTGGCAAAAGAACACAACACACCCATGAAATATTCTTGCCAAAAAAAATCAAACACGAACCTGACCAAGCCTCTAAATGTAACCACCATTTATAGAAAATACAGGGGACAGAGTGGCACAATAAATGACATGTGGGCATGCAATCACCCAAACGCATGCCCGTGGGGAAACTCCTCAGGACAAATGACCCTAAATAAAATGGTAGGGGAGAGGGAAGGAGGGAGGGAGGGAGGGAGGGAAGGGGAATGAGAGCGTGCGCGAGAGAGGATATAAATTATGAGAGATTTAAGAGTAGGATGAACCACTGGACTTCCACATGTAGGAATATGGAGAGATACTTTCTCCTATTTCTTCTGCTAAGTCAAACTAAAAACCTTCGACATTGTATGTAAAACAAGAGTCAGAAGACTCCAGAGGTAGAAGAAGGCAGACTGGCTAGGGACCTCGAGACCTGAGGTACAACATGGTAGTGAGTTCCCAATTTTCTTTTTGTCTCCTATATGCCAGACTTGGAGCAGAAGAAGCTGGTTACCAAAAAAGCCAGTGGGTGTAGGGGAAAAAAGACCCCAACAAAAGCCTTCTCTCTCTGGTCAAAGGATTAGAAAAGGAACAACCTAGCAAGACAGAAAACTTTTGGACAATTACAGCTCTGCTCCAGCCGAACGCCACTGAAGAAACTATGGCTCCATCTACATCAGCAAAGGCTGAGCAAGGAGCCCAGACTTCCAGCCTCATGAGCCCTAACAAAGTACCCCAACACCCCACCAATGTAGGGTGCTGTAAATGTAGGGTGGCAGTAAAAAGGTGCCCCTGCCTCTCCCCACTGGGATGGTATCAGAAAAGGCCTAGGGGAGTCAGGCCCTTCACCATCACTGTGCCCACCATGGGGACCACATGGGAGCTGGTACTCTCACTCTCAGCAGCAGCAATGAAGAGCTCCCCATCTTGGCGATCAATGGAGACTGAGCGGGGAACCTGGACACTACCTCCACCTGCTGGTGATGGGACAGTGTCCCCCGTCACTAGCCAGAGTGACTAAAAAAAAGAGAAAGAAAACAAAAAGAGCTTGTCTATAGCCACACCACCCTGAATGCACCTGGTCTTTTCTGATCTCAGAAGCTAAGCGGCGGCAGGGGCAGGCCTGGTTAGTACTTGGATGGGAAACCACCTGGGAATACAGGGTGCTATAACTGGCTTTTAAAAAGCTAATTGAAACAAAAGATAAATAAAATCCAGAATCTCATTAATGTAATATGAAGGGACAGAGATTTTGGAATTATTTGAAAGGCCAGGTGCGGTGGCTCACGCCTGTAATCCTAGCACTCTGGGAGCTGAGGCAGGAGGATCGCTTGAGGTCAGGAGTTCGAGACCAGCCTGAGCAACAATTTAACGTGGTCAGTTTTTGTTTCTGTCAATTTTATTTGATTTTGTTTTTAATTTTTAATTGTGGTTTAAAAAAACCTCTGATATCTTGACTTTGCATTGGTAATTTCTACACATCTGTAGTAGGTTTTATTATTTGCTCACAGTTCTGCCTCCCCTCCTCATGCTTGCCACACACACACTCTGACTGGAGGATACTTCTCTGCCCATTGATGTTGGCCTTGACTCTGGGAGGCAGACTGTTTTCAAAAACTGACCACAAGGCCGGGCGCGGTGGCTCACGCCTGTAATCCTAGCACTCTGGGAGGCCAAGGCGGGCGGATCGCTCAAGGTCAGGAGTTCGAAACCAGCCTGAGCAAGAGTGAGACCCCGTCTCTACTAAAAATAGAAAGAAATTAATTAGCCAACTAAAATTATATATAGAAAAAATTAGCCGGGCATGGTGGCGCATGTCTGTATTCCCAGCTACTCAGGAGGCTGAGGCAGGAGGATTGCTTGAGCCCAGGAGTTTGAGGTTGCTGTGAGCTAGGCTGACGCCACGGCACTCGCTCTAGCCTGGGCAACAGAGTGAGACTCTGTCTCAAAAAAAAAAAAAACTGACCACAAAATTTCCCATGTCCCATGCATCTCACATCTTATAATGTGATCTTAATGTCCTCCCATTGAGTGGTGGAGTCTATGTTCTCTCCCTCTTAAGCCTGGGTGTACCTTTGGGAGTGTCTCGACCAATAGGTTTTGGCGGAAGTGATGCTGTATGTCTTCTGACACTGGATCATAAAAAGACAATGCACTTTCCCCTTGCTCTCTTGGGACACTTGTTCTTGGAACCCAACCCCCCTGCTGCGAGGGCGCTCAAACTAGCTCACACAGAGAGCCCACGTGGGGAGGCCACAAAGAGGTGTTCTGGCAGAGGGCCCAGCTGGCAGCCAGCATCAGCCACTAGATGTGTGAGTGGAAACACCTCACACGGTTCTGGTCATAGCCTGTGAGTGTTTGCAGCTGAGGCCCCAGACATGCTAGCGCAGAGGCAAGCGGTTCCCACTGTGCCCCCCGGAATTCCTGACCCGCAGAATCTCTGGGCATCATACAATGGTTGTTTTATGCCACAAAATGTCAAAGTGGTTTGAAATGCTGCAATTGTGACTGGACCCCCTTGGCCGGGGAACTGTGGTGCAGTTTTGTGTGTGCAGATTCTGCGCCTGGGCTTTAAGAGTGTCCCCCTCGTCCCTCTGTTCCTGTCCCTGAGATTTTATTAACTGAACTCATAGCACAAGAAGAGAGACTGAAGTCAGTCAACAAACCTGGACCGACTTTTACCACAAACCATTGTCCACTCTGCAGGCCCAACAGACTTTGTCCCAGGCCATTGTATGTTCTTTAAGCCATTGAATCCCCCTAAAAAATCATTTACTATCCTAAAATCATCCATAATTCCTCATCTTCTCCTAAAAAGTAGGGCATATAGGCATCTGTACCCCATTGAGATACTGGGTAATCATTCTCCTATGATTCCACCATGCGTGCATGTTAAAAAAAATTTGTGTGACTTTTCTCCATTAATCTGCCTTTTGTGAGTTAATTTTTTCAGTGAATCTTCATAGGGTGAAGGGGAAGTTTTTTATGGGCCACTACGCCAGCATACACCCAGATGCATCTTCCCCTGTTGTCCCCCAAACTCTCTTCAGTAGAGGCAGCAGAGGCTCCAGGGTCCTGTGTGGTTCTCTACTTCCCCACCTCTACCTGCCCATCTCTTCCTCCTCCTTTGGGTGATAGCCCCACTGGCTCCCTTGATTTCCTCTATCATGCCATGGTCCTCACTACCACAGGGCTTTTGCACCTGCTTTTCTTTCTACTTAGAATGCTGTTCCACCACCCCTTTCTCCTAGTTTATGCCAGGTCATCTTTTATATCTCAGGACAGAAGACACACCATCAAGGAAGCCCTCCCTGACTTCTCCAGACTAGGGGGTTTCCTGGTTGGTCAGTCCAAGAACCATGTGCATGCCCCCCTTCTTAGCACTCATTTGTGCTCTAATCGATTACTGTGACCATCTGATTAATGTCTATTTTCTCCCTCCAGGCTTTCGGATTCATGAGGATTGGAATTCATGGGACTGGAATGAAGTCTCCTTCACTCTTTCCCCAGAGCCTGGTACATAGTGGATGCACAATAAATATCTGTTGATTGAATGAATGTTGTTGTCCCGACTGCTTTGCTAATCCTTCCCTTGACATCCAGGGTGTCCATGGAGGTGTGCTGCCCAGATCTCTCTCCAAGAGACTCTGCTGTGAGGAGGGAGCTGTATGACCACCTCCAGCTGACGCACTTTCAGATCTGCCACAGCGTTCATGCTGAGGCCACCTGGGCTGCTCCCAGCCAAGGACGGAGCACAGTGGGGTTCCTAGGGATGGGTTGATTTTGCCCACCACAGGACTCCCCTAATGCCCTGGGGCTCCCCACTGGCCTAGCTAAGACTTTCTCAAAGATGCCGTGCCAGTTACCAGTTTATTGCCTCTCAGCTCCAAGTTCACGGTGCAGTGCCTGCTCTGCGGACTGGAGATGGACTGGACTCTGAGCAGTGTCACCTTTCCAGTGAGATGCTGAGCTTTGCCAGGAGAGGGTGCTGGAGGGGACAGTTCAGGAGGAAGAGAGGCTGTTCCCTGGCTGTGTGTGTGTGTGTGTGTGTGTGTGTCTGCCCGCGCACGCGCGCTCACGCCCACACGTGTACACACGCGCTGTTCTTGCTCCTGCTTTGTGGTTGGTTAGCAGTGTAAGTGTGTGGGGACATCTAGTGGTGATCTGCCCCAGCCACGAGCCCAATGTGCACAGTCTATGAGCAACCTTGCAGCCCCCAGGCCTGGGGCCCACCTTCCTGCCGGCCTCCAGGTGCAGATGCCTCAAGCTTTCGGCCTCACATCTGCAAACGTGCCCCACGCCACCTGCGCGCCAGCCTCAGCTCCCGTGGTCCTCTGAGGGTTGTTTCCTGCCTACCCAGTGACTAGGGACAGGCACTGGCCCAGGCAACCCGCCCAACTTCTTGCCATCCAGTGGGCTGCAACCCCACTTTCTCCAGTGAGGACTGAACCCCAGCTTGGGGAGGGCACCCCCAAGTGTATTCCTTAGTTACTACTCTAGGATACCTTTTGAGGGACGCTTTACATCTTTATAGTCACCTTCCCATGTAAGCTTAATAATTTTTTATACTGAACTTCCCCTGTTTAAGTCGCCGTGTGGTTTCTGTCTCCTGGTTGGACTCAGACTGACCCAGATGCGCTGAAGTCGAGGCTGTTCCTGCCCGACCCTCCTTCCTTCCCTCTCTCCCTCTGCCGGTGGCGTCACACCTGCAGTCTCAAGCTCCTCCCACCCACTCCCGCCCCCCCTTTATCCCGCGCAGGCTTTACCCCCAATAAACCTCTTCACGCGGTTCATTCCTTCTTGGCATTTGCTTCTCAGAGGACCCGAACTGATGCAGCTTCCCATCACACTTAGAATAAATCCCACGAGGCCCTATGTCATCTGCTCTGCACCCCAAGAGCAATCCTGTTCCCCAGCACACATCTCCCTGGCCTCTTCTCCTACTGCTCTCTGGGCCACCCCAGTCCCTGTGGCCTCCCTGAAATTCTACAGACACACAAACCAGAATCCCACCTCGGGGTCTTTGCACTTGCTGTTCTGACTCTGGTACCAGGCTTGTTCCTGTATCCCCGTTCAGCCCTCCTCTGAAGTGCTGCCTCCTCCAGGGTCCTTCATCCACCACCCCACCAACCCCCTTATCCTGCTTTGTTTTGTTCATTCTCCATAGCACTCATCACCGTGTGACATATGACTCATTATACTTTTTTATCCATCTTTCTAGCTCCTTCCCCAGAGGAATGTCTCCTCCATGAGGCCACGGATTTTGTCTGTCTTGTTCACTGCTGCATCCCCGGGGCCTGGATTATGGATTAGTACCTGGTACATAGTAGATGCTCAATAAATAGTTATTAATTGACTCCTGAAAGGCATGTCCTTGTCTTTGCTCAAGCCACTCCCTCCACTTGGAATGCCTTCCCTTCTCCTTCCTGCCTTTCCTAATTCCCCTAAGGCTCAGCCCTAGCCCCGGCTTCTGCAGGGAGCCCTCCCTGACTAGCTGGGCCCTGAGCCAGGGAAGGTGGCTTGCTCTTGCCCCCACCTACTACAATGCCTAAGTTTAGGTGCCAGGTAAAGTCTGAAGTGCAGGTTAAAGGCAGAAAAGAACAGACCAGCTTTATTGGGGCTGAGGGGCGGGGAAGGCTCCAGCCAGGGCGGGGCTGCAGAGAGACAGCGGGGGCGGTGGAGTCATTTCTTCCACTGCTTCTTCTCGTAGTCCCAGCGGGAGGCCAGGCCTTGCACGGGGTTGGCCTTCATGTCCAGCATGCGCTGGAGCTGCTTGGCCTTCCACTCATCCGTCAGGGTGATGGGCTTCTCAGGGAACACTGCAGGGAGGGCATGGGGTGGGGCGCAGGTGGCTCAGGACCCTGCCAGGACCTCCAGCCACAGGGTTGGGTGCCCCGCACTGAGGAGCTCCCTCCACCCTGTCTGGGCCCCCACCAGATGCTCCCCTAAAGCGTCACTGCAGGGACTTCCAGGTTCTGATCCCAGCTTGCCCCAGACTCGCTGTGGGAACTGGGCCAAGGTCCTTCCTCACTCTGAGCCTCCGTCTCCTTGCCTGCCTCCGTGGCCAACGATTTGAAGACCGCCTGGATCCAAACCCCAGCTCCACCCCTCCCTTGCTGTGTGACCTTGAACAAGTCACTTCACCTCTCTGAGCCTCAGTTTCCCTACCTGTCAAAAGCAGGTCCTATCCACAAGAGTTGTGGGGATCGAGTATTTGTAAGGCTACTGGCACAATGTTGGGCAGATACTAAACACCATGAGGTTACATGTTAACCACTCTAATTATAGTTATTGAGTTTGCTCCCACTCTTTTGCTTCCTAAGCAGGTAGGGGGTAGAAGGTAGGTAGGGGATGTTCACTTAGAAATTCAGCTTGGCGGGGGGGGGGGGGCA